>CM042080.1:49592165-50792165 GCA_023509865.1 Trypoxylus dichotomus | reverse complement strand
CTTCTTTCGCCTGTTTAGAACCCTCGTAGGGTCCTTACGACGCGCCGATAAGCGAACGTCTAACTCTTCCCGTTAACGCGCAGCAGAAACGTCGCATTTTTTTCTGACCCAAACGATGAAATTTTTTCGACCCGAAAAATCGAGGGTCGGAATTTCGGGTTTTTGACCCTACCGGACCGAGGCCATAAACGGGTGTATTACGCCTGAGAAATTTCAGCCCCCTAGCCCTAACCGTTTAGGAGATATGGACGTTTGAAAGTTGAGGGGGTGCAAAACTCAACTCCTTAAAGGAGCTCCGAATGGGGTCGAGTGATATATCAAAAGACGCGTATTTTCGCGTAGATTACGATAAAAAAGAGTTTGCCTCTCTATCTCTAACCGTTAAGGAGAAAATCGCGTTTAAAGTTTCGAAATTTCCAAAAATGCTTAACTCCGAAACTTTGAAGCGCCGTAACTCCTAAACGGTTATAGATAGGGGATCCCGGTTTGCGCCGTTCGAAAGTACGCGTCGAGATCTTTCAAATGAGCACCGAACGGTCGCGCTGCGACCACGCATAACCGAGATACGGAGATTCGGTCGAGAAATTTCGGTGAAATATCGAAGTCCGAAAATGACCGTTTTTATCATCCTATCCGGTAGATTTTTACGCGCCGAACAAGAATTTTTTTAGCACGCTTCGATATCTCTAACCGTTTAAGAGATACGGGCGTTTGAAGTTTCGGGACTTTCAAAAACGCGAAAAATCGACCCCGAAAACGACATCTTTCGACGTTTTCTCGTGTCGCGCGTTAACGACGCCGTTCGGACGGACGAATTAGACGGTTTCCGATAGAAAAATGTCCGCGGAATCGATTGCGACCGCTGCGGACGCTCTATCTCTAACCGTTTAGCGGCTACGGCTCGTCAAAGTTGAAAGAGAGAGAAAAAATCCCAACTTTGAAGCGCTGTAGCGTCGGAACGCGTTGAGCTAGGGCGTCCTTCTTTCGCCTGTTTAGAACCCTCGTAGGGTCCTTACGACGCGCCGATAAGCGTACGTCTAACTCTTCCCGTTAACGCGCAGCAGAAAAGTCGCATATTTTTCTGACCAAAACGAAGAAATTTTATCGACCCGAAAAATCGAGGGTCGGAAATTCGGGGTTTTGACCCAACAGGAACGTGGCCATATACGGGTGTATTACGCCTGAGAAATTTCAGCCCCTAGCCCTAACCGTTTGGGAGATATGGACGTTTGAAAGTTGAGGGGTGCAAAACTCAACTTCTTAAAGGAGCTCCGAATGGGGTCGAGTGATATATCAAAAGACGCGTATTTTCTCTTAGATTACTATAAAAATTAGTTTGCCTCTCTATCTCTAACCGTTAAGGAGAAAATCGCGTTTAAAGTTTCGAAATTTCCAAAAATGCTTAACTCCGAAACTTTGAAGCGCCGTAGCTCCTAAACGGTTATAGATAGAGGATCCCGGTTTGCGCCGTTCGAAAGTACGCGTCGAGATCTTTCAAATGAGCACCGAACGGTCGCGCTGCGACCACGCATAACCGAGATACGGAGATTCGGTCGAGAAATTTCGGTGAAATATCGAAGTCCGAAAATGACCGTTTTTATCATCCTATCCGGTAGATTTTTGCGCGCCGAACAAGAATTTTTAGCACGCTTCGATATCTCTAACCGTTTAAGAGATACGGGCGTTTGAAGTTTCGGGACTTTCAAAAAACGCGAAAAATTCGACCCCGAAAACGACATCTTTCGACGTTTTCTCGTGTCGCGCGTTAACGACGCCGTTCGGACGGACGAATTAGACGGTTTCCGATAGAAAATGTCCGCGGAATCGATTGCGACCGCTGCGGACGCTCTATCTCTAACCGTTTAGCGGCTACGGCCCGTCAAAGTTGAAAGAGAGAAAAAAAATCCCAACTTTGAAGCGCTGTAGCGTCGGAACGCGTTGAGCTAGGGCGTCCTTCTTTCGCCTGTTTAGAACCCTCGTAGGGGTCCTTACGACGCGCCGATAAGCGAACGTCTAACTCTTCCCGTTAACGCGCAGCAGAAAAGTCGCATTTTTTTCTGACCAAAACGATGAAATTTTTTCGACCCGAAAAATCGAGGGTCGGAATTTCGGGGTTTTGACCCTACCGGAACGTGGCCATATACGGGTGTATTACGCCTGAGAAATTTCAGCCCCTAGCCCTAACCGTTTAGGAGATATGGACGTTTGAAAGTTGAGGGGGTGCAAAACTCAACTCCTTAAAGGAGCTCCGAATGGGGTCGAGTGATATATCAAAAGACGCGTATTTTCGCGTAGATTACGATAAAAAAAAGTTTGCCTCTCTATCTCTAACCGTTAAGGAGAAAATCGCGTTTAAAGTTTCGAAATTTCCAAAAAGCTTAACTCCGAAACTTTGAAGCGCCGTAGCTCCTAAACGGTTATAGATAGAGGATCCCGGTTTGCGCCGTTCGAAAGTACGCGTCGAGATCTTTCAAATGAGCACCGAACGGTCGCGCTGCGACCACGCATAACCGAGATACGGAGATTCGGTCGAGAAATTTCGGTGAAATATCGAAGTCCGAAAATGACCGTTTTTATCATCCTATCCGGTAGATTTTTTCGCGCCGAACAAGAATTTTTTTAGCACGCTTCGATATCTCTAACCGTTTAAGAGATACGGGCGTTTGAAGTTTCGGGACTTTCAAAAAACGCGAAAAATCGACCCCGAAAACGACATCTTTCGACGTTTTCTCGTGTCGCGCGTTAACGACGCCGTTCGGACGGACGAATTAGACGGTTTCCGATAGAAAAATGTCCGCGGAATCGATTGCGACCGCTGCGGACGCTCTATCTCTAACCGTTTAGCGGCTACGGCCCGTCAAAGTTGAAAGAGAGAGAAAAAATCCCAACTTTGAAGCGCTGTAGCGTCGGAACGCGTTGAGCTAGGGCGTCCTTCTTTCGCCTGTTTAGAACCCTCGTAGGGGTCCTTACGACGCGCCGATAAGCGAACGTCTAACTCTTCCCGTTAACGCGCAGCAGAAAAGTCGCATTTTTTTCTGACCAAAACGATGAAATTTTTTCGACCCGAAAAATCGAGGGTCGGAATTTCGGGGTTTTGACCCTACCGGAACGTGGCCATATACGGGTGTATTACGCCTGAGAAATTTCAGCCCCTAGCCCTCACCGTTTGGGAGATATGGACGTTTGAAGGTTGAGGGGGTGCAAAACTCAACTCCTTAAAGGAGCTCCGAATGGGGTCGAGTGACATATCAAAAGACGCGTATTTTCGCGTAGATTACGATAAAAAAAAGTTTGCCTCTCTATCTCTAACCGTTAAGGAGAAAATCGCGTTTAAAGTTTCGAAATTTCCAAAAATGCTTAACTCCGAAACTTTGAAGCGCCGTAGCTCCTAAACGGTTATAGATAGAGGATCCCGGTTTGCGCCGTTCGAAAGTACGCGTCGAGATCTTTCAAATGAGCACCGAACGGTCGCGCTGCGACCACGCATAACCGAGATACGGAGATTCGGTCGAGAAATTTCGGTGAAATATCGAAGTCCGAAAATGACCGTTTTTATCATCCTATCCGGTAGATTTTTGCGCGCCGAACAAGAATTTTTTTAGCACGCTTCGATATCTCTAACCGTTTAAGAGATACGGGCGTTTGAAGTTTCGGGACTTCGAAAAACGCGAAAAATCGACCCCGAAAACGACATCTTTCGACGTTTTCTCGTGTCGCGCGTTAACGACGCCGTTCGGACGGACGAATTAGACGGTTTCCGATAGAAAAATGTCCGCGGAATCGATTGCGACCGCTGCGGACGCTCTATCTCTAACCGTTTAGCGGCTACGGCCCGTCAAAGTTGAAAAGAGAGAGAAAAAATCCCAACTTTGAAGCGCTGTAGCGTCGGAACGCGTTGAGCTAGGGCGTCCTTCTTTCGCCTGTTTAGAACCCTCGTAGGGGTCCTTACGACGCGCCGATAAGCGAACGTCTAACTCTTCCCGTTAACGCGCAGCAGAAAAGTCGCATTTTTTTCTGACCAAAACGATGAAATTTTTTCGACCCGAAAAATCGAGGGTCGGAATTTCGGGGTTTTGACCCTACCGGAACGTGGCCATATACGGGTGTATTACGCCTGAGAAATTTCAGCCCCTAGCCCTAACCGTTTAGGAGATATGGACGTTTGAAAGTTGAGGGTGCAAAACTCAACTCCTTAAAGGAGCTCCGAATGGGGTCGAGTGATATATCAAAAGACGCGTATTTTCGCGTAGATTACGATAAAAAAAAGTTTGCCTCTCTATCTCTAACCGTTAAGGAGAAAATCGCGTTTAAAGTTTCGAAATTTCCAAAAATGCTTAACTCCGAAACTTTGAAGCGCCGTAGCTCCTAAACGGTTATAGATAGAGGATCCCGGTTTGCGCCGTTCGAAAGTACGCGTCGAGATCTTTCAAATGAGCACCGAACGGTCGCGCTACGACCACGCATAACCGAGATACGGAGATTCGGTCGAGAAATTTCGGTGAAATATCGAAGTCCGAAAATGACCGTTTTTATCATCCTATCCGGTAGATTTTTGCGCGCCGAACAAGAATTTTTTTAGCACGCTTCGATATCTCTAACCGTTTAAGAGATACGGGCGTTTGAAGTTTCGGGACTTTCAAAAAACGCGAAAAAATCGACCCCGAAAACGACATCTTTCGACGTTTTCTCGTGTCGCGCGTTAACGACGCCGTTCGGACGGACGAATTAGACGGTTTCCGATAGAAAAATGTCCGCGGAATCGATTCCGACCGCTGCGGACGCTCTATCTCTAACCGTTTAGCGGCTACGGCCCGTCAAAGTTGAAAAAGGGAGAGAAAAAATCCCAACTTTGAAGCGCTGTAGCGTCGGAACGCGTTGAGCTAGGGCGTCCTTCTTTCGCCTGTTTAGAACCCTCGTAGGGGTCCTTACGACGCGCCGATAAGCGAACGTCTAACTCTTCCCGTTAACGCGCAGCAGAAAAGTCGCATTTTTTTCTGACCAAAACGATGAAATTTTTTCGACCCGAAAAATCGAGGGTCGGAATTTCGGGGTTTTGACCCTACCGGAACGTGGCCATATACGGGTGTATTACGCCTGAGAAATTTCAGCCCCCTAGCCCTAACCGTTTAGGAGATATGGACGTTTGAAAGTTGAGGGGGTGCAAAACTCAACTCCTTAAAGGAGCTCCGAATGGGGTCGAGTGATATATCAAAAGACGCGTATTTTCGCGTAGATTACGATAAAAAAAAGTTTGCCTCTCTATCTCTAACCGTTAAGGAGAAAATCGCGTTTAAAGTTTCGAAATTTCCAAAAATGCTTAACTCCGAAACTTTGAAGCGCCGTAGCTCCTAAACGGTTATAGATAGAGGATCCCGGTTTGCGCCGTTCGAAAGTACGCGTCGAGATCTTTCAAATGAGCACCGAACGGTCGCGCTGCGACCACGCATAACCGAGATACGGAGATTCGGTCGAGAAATTTCGGTGAAATATCGAAGTCCGAAAATGACCGTTTTTATCATCCTATCCGGTAGATTTCTTCGCGCCGAACAAGAATTTTTAGCACGCTTCGATATCTCTAACCGTTTAAGAGATACGGGCGTTTGAAGTTTCGGGACTTTCAAAAACGCGAAAAATCGACCCCGAAAACGACATCTTTCGACGTTTTCTCGTGTCGCGCGTTAACGACGCCGTTCGGACGGACGAATTAGACGGTTTCCGATAGAAAATGTCCGCGGAATCGATTGCGACCGCTGCGGACGCTCTATCTCTAACCGTTTAGCGGCTACGGCCCGTCAAAGTTGAAAAGAGAGAAAAAATCCCAACTTTGAAGCGCTGTAGCGTCGGAACGCGTTGAGCTAGGTCGTCCTTCTTTCGCCTGTTTAGAACCCTCGTAGGGGTCCTTACGACGCGCCGATAAGCGAACGTCTAACTCTTCCCGTTAACGCGCAGCAGAAACGTCGCATTTTTTTCTGACCAAAACGATGAAATTTTTTCGACCCGAAAAATCGAGGGTCGGAATTTCGGGGTTTTGACCCTACCGGAACGTGGCCATATACGGGTGTATTACGCCTGAGAAATTTCAGCCCCCTAGCCCTAACCGTTTAGGAGATATGGACGTTTGAAAGTTGAGGGGTGCAAAACTCAACTCCTTAAAGGAGCTCCGAATGGGGTCGAGTGATATATCAAAAGACGCGTATTTTCGCGTAGATTACGATAAAAAAGTTTGCCTCTCTATCTCTAACCGTTAAGGAGAAAATCGCGTTTAAAGTTTCGAAATTTCCAAAAATGCTTAACTCCGAAACTTTGAAGCGCCGTAGCTCCTAAACGGTTATAGATAGAGGATCCCGGTTTGCGCCGTTCGAAAGTACGCGTCGAGATCTTTCAAATGAGCACCGAACGGTCGCGCTGCGACCACGCATAACCGAGATACGGAGATTCGGTCGAGAAATTTCGGTGAAATATCGAAGTCCGAAAATGACCGTTTTTATCATCCTATCCGGTAGATTTTTTCGCGCCGAACAAGAATTTTTTAGCACGCTTCGATATCTCTAACCGTTTAAGAGATACGGGCGTTTGAAGTTTCGGGACTTTCAAAAACGCGAAAAATCGACCCCGAAAACGACATCTTTCGACGTTTTCTCGTGTCGCGCGTTAACGACGCCGTTCGGACGGACGAATTAGACGGTTTCCGATAGAAAATGTCCGCGGAATCGATTGCGACCGCTGCGGACGCTCTATCTCTAACCGTTTAGCGGCTACGGCCCGTCAAAGTTGAAAAGGGAGAGAAAAATCCCAACTTTGAAGCGCTGTAGCGTCGGAACGCGTTGAGCTAGGGCGTCCTTCTTTCGCCTGTTTAGAACCCTCGTAGGGTCCTTACGACGCGCCGATAAGCGAACGTCTAACTCTTCCCGTTAACGCGCAGCAGAAAAGTCGCATTTTTTCTGACCAAAACGATGAAATTTTTTCGACCCGAAAAATCGAGGGTCGGAATTTCGGGGTTTTGACCCTACCGGAACGTGGCCATATACGGGTGTATTACGCCTGAGAAATTTCAGCCCCTAGCCATAACCGTTTAGGAGATATGGACGTTTGAAAGTTGAGGGGGTGCAAAACTCAACTCCTTAAAGGAGCTCCGAATGGGGTCGAGTGATATATCAAAAGACGCGTATTTTCGCGTAGATTACGATAAAAAAGTTTGCCTCTCTATCTCTAACCGTTAAGGAGAAAATCGCGTTTAAAGTTTCGAAATTTCCAAAAATGCTTAACTCCGAAACTTTGAAGCGCCGTAGCTCCTAAACGGTTATAGATAGAGGATCCCGGTTTGCGCCGTTCGAAAGTACGCGTCGAGATCTTTCAAATGAGCACCGAACGGTCGCGCTGCGACCACGCATAACCGAGATACGGAGATTCGGTCGAGAAATTTCGGTGAAATATCGAAGTCCGAAAATGACCGTTTTTATCATCCTATCCGGTAGATTTTTTCGCGCCGAACAAGAATTTTTTTAGCACGCTTCGATATCTCTAACCGTTTAAGAGATACGGGCGTTTGAAGTTTCGGGACTTTCAAAAAACGCGAAAAAATCGACCCCGAAAACGACATCTTTCGACGTTTTCTCGTGTCGCGCGTTAACGACGCCGTTCGGACGGACGAATTAGACGGTTTCCGATAGAAAAATGTCCGCGGAATCGATTGCGACCGCTGCGGACGCTCTATCTCTAACCGTTTAGCGGCTACGGCCCGTCAAAGTTGAAAAAGGGAGAGAAAAAATCCCAACTTTGAAGCGCTGTAGCGTCGGAACGCGTTGAGCTAGGGCGTCCTTCTTTCGCCTGTTTAGAACCCTCGTAGGGGTCCTTACGACGCGCCGATAAGCGAACGTCTAACTCTTCCCGTTAACGCGCAGCAGAAAAGTCGCAATTTTTTCTGACAAATACGATGAAATTTTTTCGACCAGAAAATTCGAGGGTCGGAATTTCGGGGTTTTGACCCTACCGGAACGTGGCCATATACGGGTGTATTACGCCTGAGAAATTTCAGCCCCCTAGCCCTAACCGTTTAGGAGATATGGACGTTTGAAAGTTGAGGGGGTGCAAAACTCAACTCCTTAAAGGAGCTCCGAATGGGGTCGAGTGATATATCAAAAGACGCGTATTTTCGCGTAGATTACGATAAAAAAAAGTTTGCCTCTCTATCTCTAACCGTTAAGGAGAAAATCGCGTTTAAAGTTTCGAAATTTCCAAAAATGCTTAACTCCGAAACTTTGAAGCGCCGTAGCTCCTAAACGGTTATGGAATAGAAATATGTAAGCTAGATATGAACTTAAAAATTAAGTTAAAACAATTCATTTTTGGCGCTACTAATAAACAGGAATTCAATAAAATGGTATAGGCAGAAAAGGAAATATATTGATATCAAAGCAAAAAAATTATCTGGCGAAACGAGCAGAAATGGCTACAAAAATTGAATTAAAAGTATCGGTATTAATTAATAAAATTGGAACACATCAAGGAAATGGGACACGTCATTAAAACGTTTGTCCTGTTAGTGTTGCAGTAAAAGTTGAAAGATGATCTGGAGTTCGCTCTAGATACAAGAAAATTACACTTAGATAGTAGCCATGGACACTCAATTTGATTATGCAACAGAAAGTAAACAAGAACTTAAGTAGAGACATAATTCTCCTCACGTAAAGCGTTGTGAAATTAAATTTGTTCAGCAGAGCGTTATATTCCATATTTCAATAGAGATAAGATCCGTAAAGTAAGATATGTATATAAAAATACCAGGAACCTCCTTCGAACAGGCTCTACGAAATTTACGGAAGTTGTATAAGTGGGAAACTAGATCAAAGCAACGTATCCCAGTCGGGACCGAATGAGAATTCTTGTTATGGAAATACCTGCAGTTGCAATAAATGGATCCGTAGGTCTTGTAACATTTGGGAACAGCTTCCGAAATATGGCCAGAAATAGACAGAGAGGAATCGAAAAGCACCCCTACATCTCTAAAGGATGTAGCGATCCCCAACACTGTCTCCCCAATAGTATATTGAGGAGATACCGACTCTTTGCATTTGCTAAATATTACATATAAGCACTAGAAACGTTTAGAAATAACCTATTTACTCTACACCAGTCAGAGATGCCGCAGATATCCCTCTGAAGGAGTGCACAGTCAATAGGAGCATCAATGCTAGAGAACAGTTTAACATCGTCGTCATACATAAGGATTCCACCTCTCACACTATCAACGATATCATTAATGAACACAAGAAATGTTAGGGGCCCAAGATTGGAATCCTGAACCATACCTGATGTAGCAACATGTTTGAAAGATATAAAGTTTCTGTAGCACACTTGAAATCGCCTATTGGTAATGTAAGATTCAAACAATGAGCACAGATATTGAGAAAGTCCAAATGATTGCAACTTTTGAAGGAAACCATAGTGATCAAACTGATCAACATCTTTTTGAGATATCATTGAACGTACGCGAGGTGTAATTTTTTATAAATACGATTAAGTAATGCCTATTCTATTAACCAACCCGCGAAATCTAACACAACAGGCAACGACGCCACTGTGATGTACATACTCTAACATAAAAATTCCTCCTGTCTTTTAAACCTGCAAAAATGCATTTCTGCAAATTCCGACCTTCTCTTTACGCGAAAACAAAAGTGAATTATCTTCGATCATGTCATAGACGGACATCGGGGAATTATCACAAACATGTTGTGAACTGTCATAACGTTCATGGCATCGTTAGATATATAACAAATGCAACATAAAACGAACTAGATTTATAAGTGAAAAATGGTTGTATGTATGTACATACCTTGTTAAACTGGTACAAGTTCTTCAGAACCTCATCCATACACCATCACACGAATATCCATATCATTTCTTAATCTGAGACACCACTTACACCACCGGTAACATTCGCGAATGACAAATTAGAGGGAAAATAGGTCACTCGATCTATTGCGCATGTACTGCTTGTGTCTCCAATCACAAATCTGAAATTGACACTTGTTTGAAAATAAATAATATTTTAATATTTATTTATTTATGAATATAAAGGGTACTTTAAATGGATAATATAGGTAAGTATATTAGCAAATAGTAGTGGATTGAGTATTATTAAGCTATATCATTGTCTTCAATACTTTTGAGCACCTATCTTCAGCTATTTCTCAGCGTGTCTAAGGTTCATTTGCAAATAAGAGTGTGCAGTAATTACACGTATCTGTAGTAATAATTCAAAATAAAAATTCTATAAATCTAATATTCATAATTCAAAAATATTGTTTCTTTCGTAATATGTATGTATTGTCTTGTAAGAAAAGATGTGTTAAAACAAAGCATCATATTGTTACCGAAACGTTTTCCTCTCACCACAACAATTTACTTGAAATTATGAGATTTAAGTATTTAATTGATATTATAATTTATTTTTAATTAAAAAAAAACTAATGTTAAATTTTGATCTGCAGACCCTGTCTATTGTATTAGGTCCACCGTATAAATTTAAGCTTTTGTTAGGTTCCAAACATTCTGTACTGTGTAGAAGATGGGTAGAAAGAAGATTGAAAGACAATAATTCATAGAATATTATTAGGTTCGGTTAGTATTGTTACTATTCAGTGTTTACATGTTAATGTTGCACTTTATGTTATTGCTTGTATGCCCTTTGTATTTCTTCGTTATGGTTTAAAAAGGAGCGTACCAAATGAGAAAAAACTGCATATTGTTGGGTACAGGAGCATATTATATTCTGTCATTTATATAACGACATGTACTATTTAATTTTTTTTCAACAAATGAACGAAATATGTGTTTTCTTTACAAATTTATTTACTTTCGTGTATTATAACTACTACATTTACCATTCTGTTGTTTTAATTGTAGAATTATCTTTGAAGAAGCCACATGCAATTTTATCTGGTACAGATTTTATATTTCAGACATCAAATTTGAATTTACCGCATAGAACTGAATTCACAAATGTATAAGTTGTAATTTGGGCTGGGTATCTATTCAGAATTTTGTCTCTTTGTTTTTGGAATAAACTATAGAGAGTACAAAATAGTAAGTAAATGATAGTACCAGACAGCTGAATTTGAATACATCGGAAAGTCCCTTTAAACAACAAGTATAAAGAAAAAGATCCAGTGCGAAAATTATACAGAACAATTGAAATTTCACAGTGTTCATGCATTATAGTTTATATTTGAATTCCCTAAATGATATACGCATTATAAACCCAGGAATGCTCCTTGTTATTACACAACTCATCCCCTTCCATTATAATTCTCGCAATGAGGCCGAACTCCCGGTAATGCCAGAAATGCGTCATTTCAGTCGATGTAAAGCGTTTTTATCGTCTCGAGCTTGACAAGATTAAGCTGCCGCATGGTGGCGCCTATTTGTCGATGCAATCTTCCTCAGGATTTTTCTTCATTATACCGTAGATTATGCGAGTGGACAAAGGCAGTTTTATTTTATTTTTTAGCCGTTCCTTTTCTATCTAACGCGTGAAATTACACATTTCAGGCGACGAACAGTCTGTTTCCTGGTGCTACTGCAGATGCATCAGCTTCTTCCTTATCAGAACGACGTATTTAGCGTTTAAATGATGATTTATTTTATGAGGATTTTGTAGGCTTAAACGAAATTAGCGTGGGCGATGTTTAAGCTTGCCTTTGTACTTGGTTAATCTCTGTTTAAGTTGGGAATTGTTAAAACAATGATTCTTACAGGAAGAATAGAAAAAAGTACATGTGCCATAGATAGCATATTTAGTACAGAATTTAATCATTTAAAATATATGTATAAATTAACAAGGTGTCGAATTCAGATCTTAATAAAACTTGGTAGGTGGGAAGAGTATGTTTTGACTTGAAAATATTTTTTTGTTTGTGCTGAAATTCGCTCTGATAGGGTGAAACACCCCTCCGAAAATTCATGGATTTTCAGTTTTTTCACGTTCTTTTTGGCAATTCGTTCGAATTCCTGCTAAAGTTTTTGATGCTACTAGCGAATACACTCCGACATTGATAGTTAATGTTTTTGCCACATTATTCTCTGTAATACAATGCATCAAGACTTTAGAGAACATATTTACAGCTGGTGATGGTAACATTCCCTGCTTTTTTGTGCTACTATCCTTGCCACTCCTCCTCTATGTATAATCTTTAATCTACACACGTGTACGTTTCCTGATATATAGAAAGTAGCCTGAATTTCGCCAATCTTGAAAAAGCGTGGTAGTGCAAATATTGGCAATTACAGACCTGTGGCTATAATTTCTTCTTTTGCGAAGGTTTTTGAAGTCTTAATCTATAAACGTCTTCCTTATGATATTAAATCATATCTCTCTGAATCCCAGTATGGTTTCTTGGCAAATTGATCTACTGTAACGAACTTAGCTCAGATTTCTCAAACAATAGCTGAAACCGTGAATGGGGGTAGTCAACTGGATGTTATTTATACTAATTTTTCCCGTGATTTTGACCTGATTGATCATCATAAGTTGTTGGAGAAGCTGGGTCTTTTTCGGTGTCAACAGGAATTTACTAAGATTAATTCGATCATATCTTCTAAACATACTTAATTACGTATATTTTAATGGATTTAAATCTCAAACTTTTTACTCCACCTCTGGCGTACCCCAAGGATCAAACTTTGACCCGCTCCTCTTTAATATATATATATATCGATGGTCTTTTAAAATCCATTAACTTCTCTTTATTAGCCTATGCTGATGATATTAAAATCTACCACGCCGTTAACTCCTTCAATGATGTTGACCTTCTGTAACGTAATTTGGAGATGATTCAAACCTGATATCTGCATAATAATTTAAAATTAACTGTAGATAAGTGTTTCTTCATGTCTTTTACAAAAAGGGTGTGTAGAATCGATTCTCTGTATTGTATTAACAATATTAATATTGCTCGTCAACTTATATTAACGATTTAGGTGTGATATATGATGAAAAGTTTGCCTTCTCTAGTCACGTCTCAGATGTTGCGACAACCGCTTCTAAATTATAGGGATTTATTTTTCGCACTTGCACTTTTCTTTGCTTACGTGATTTTCAAGCTCGAATATATATTCGAAAACAAAGGATATGACCTTTTATTCCCCAAAAATAAACAATGAGATTAAATTTATATAAAGAGCCATGAAAATTAACGTAGAAGGAAAACAAAAGTTTGTATGTCATCATTGATTATCAACTTCCCAGGAAAACTGTGACATATCGTGTTCCGTTTCGATATACGTGTGATATGTAAAACCGTCGACCAAAGTTAATTAGCGGGTTAGAACACGGTTTTTTCGTTGGAACTCGCAGCACACCCTTCAATTACTTACCCAAATTAATGGACTCACGCTTTTTTCGACGGCACGAGTTTTAGACGGCTCGGAGCTATTTTTAGAACATCCTATCACGTCGGGTGAATAAATCTTACAGGTAGAAAAGCAACAGTGGTTGTATCGAACGGCAGCAAATTGATTTTTACGTACATTGTACCTGAGATAGAGATAGAAGAGAAGTTCTACGGTGTAATTTATAAGATATCGCCTATTTTTATCTTCGATATATTTGTAAAAAAAAAGACAATTTCTTTTCGGTACTTCTTTAAGTAGATATAGAAAAGAGAAAGGCACATTATTATTGCCTTTTTGTTCTGTGTTAGCTGAGGTTAACAAAGACGGAAGTGGAACAAGTTTCTCCTTTACCGAAGATGTTTTAGGAGTTTGCATATTGCACACAGCTATGCAAAAATAGTAATTGTAGCGTCATTTTGCCACACATCCTCAATATTTCTTCCTAATTGCCTTTTTTGGTGTTTCTTCTCGAATACACGTGTGATTTTAGAACACTCCACACGTTCTCAATTACATTGAGGTCGAAAGAATTTCCCGGCCAAGGTAACACTGGCAGTGCATGCCTTTCCAAAAATGGATTTGGCCATCTGGCACGGTGCCTTATCGTGGATGAATTTGGATTTAAATCATTCATATATGGCATCAAGACATCCTCCAATACACGCATATATTAGTGTTGGTTCATAGGCAAAATTCCGGAGGTCCAGGACCTTCGACTGATATGCTGGATCATAACATAACTTGCGGAGGAAGTTTCACCGTTTTTAGTACACTAGCTTCACCAAATCGTTCAGATGGACGTCCTCTAACAAATTGAGCTCTTTCGATCATGGCTTCTAGTTTTGACTCATCACTGAATACGATCTTAAACGAAAACAACATTGTTCAAACAAAAAAAAATCGCTTCATTTACATATCTATGTACTGTATTTTGTCTTACCTTTCGCCAATATTCAATTGTGTAATGTTGATAACGTTTTTCGTATTCATAATGTACTCACATCATCATCGGTGTTAATCTTGGCTTCTTCAAGGGGCGTCTGCATTTTAATCTGGCTTCGTACAATCGTCTACGTACTGTACCGTTGGATATTTGTACTCCTCGTTGAGACATTACATTTCCTATTTCTTTAGCGGATAAACCTCGGTTTCCAGTTGCTGGGTGCAGGATACGTCCATCATCTGGATTAGTAATGATCCTTTTCTTGCCGCAAAACGCCCTTCTGGTATTTGAAGTGAGTATCTTTTCTTTCATTAAAACGGCGATTCGCTGCACTGTCTATCGGGATTTTCATTTTTTCTCATTCGGTATGTCCCTTTTTACCCATAACGAAAAAATATAAAGCGCATACAAGCAATAACTTAAAGTAGTAACCGATTCATGAGGGGGATAATAATAGGAAAGAGGGCATTAAGTGGAACTTTCTCAATTTATTAGAAAGATATTTAGGGAACGTATTTAGATAAGTATTGTAAGCCCTCTTCATGAATTTTATACTTGCATTTGTAAATTATCGCATTGGAAACATGCAAAAGCTTAAATTTATAAGGTGGCCCTAATAAAATGGACAGGGACTGTAATTATTATTTATTAGCCAACAGCATACAGCATTGTATAGGATAATCGCACCATGATAACCATTATAAAACAAGATCAATTGT
Source organism: Trypoxylus dichotomus (assembly GCA_023509865.1). Lineage (NCBI taxonomy): Eukaryota > Metazoa > Arthropoda > Insecta > Coleoptera > Scarabaeidae > Trypoxylus > Trypoxylus dichotomus. Next base: position 50,777,108 of record CM042080.1, on the reverse strand, counting down.
GTAGTATCAATAGAAGACAATAACAAGCGAAAATGTAAAAATTCCTTAAGCCTTAATAATATGACAATAAATAACATTAAGGTATTGTGTAAAGCAGATATTATTTATTTTTTGAATTACTTTCAAGGTGTATTTATATTAAAAATAAATAAAAATTACATCTTTCTATTGCATGATAATCAAAAAAAAATGTTTAGTGCTTTATGCGTTACTACTTGCTGGTATCACACAATATCAAACGTTTCCAAACGCATATAAGACATCATAACTACAACCTAATTCATTTGCTTTATACGTTAGCGTTTGTCGATAATTATAAGCGAATTTGAAACGCTGAACGAGCATAATTTCGTCATGAACTTTTAATGACGTGCAAAGTCACTTAGAAAACCTCTACTACATATACCTTATCATTTTCAGAAATTAGATTCATATTTTTATCTGAAGGATATGAGTCTGTGTTTCAACTTTCTAAAAGATTATGTACAGGATGTCCCAAAAGTCCTCTTCATAATAAGAAGAGTATAATAAAGTAATCACTAAGTTTAATGAATAAATATTTATTTTTTATTAAAATGCAGACCTACAGTCCTGTGTCCACCATTCTCTTTACTTTATGTATACTTTTGGTTTTCTGCTCTTCATCCATTATTTCTGTCGAAACATCTGCAAACTTGATTTAGATAAATAGATTTTTGTAAGAAAAGCATATGTAGTCTCGTATTTCAAGATTCCCGCTATAGTATGTGTTGGTATCCCTTGTTAATGAACTAAGTATAGCGTGAAGTCGGAGTAAATCTTAGGTCTTCTGTCAAGCATTAATGTACACTACCGCTCAAAAGTGTTTAGGCACTCCTGTTTTCGTGGTTTATTCATATAGTATTATGTTTACCAAAAGAACATTATAATAAAATGAAATACGTATTTAACATGTAGTTCAGTAAGATAAACACCCATTATATCGCATAAGGTTTACTATCATTTACCTGCACTTGGTCGGATTACCATAAACTGTTTATTGCGGTGCAATTACAATAACAATCCCTCTGAATTTACTGGGTAAATTTAGTCATCTGTTAGATTGTAGGTAATAATGTTTAAATTACCTTCCTAGAAGATTATAGTGAAATCTGTAACCTATGGTTAGTTGCAGTGTGGTATTTACTCTATTCACGTCGTGAGCGAAATATCCTGTGACAATTTTTTAAAATGCCTCCGCGAATAGCTTACCATAAAAGTGGCATAAGTAATGGACAAATTGCCAAAAAAATAAATACAGCACGTTACGGTTGACTATAACGTAAAAAAATATCGGAAAACTAGCAGTTTTCTTAATAAAAGACGGAGTGGAAGGCCAAAAGCGACAACATCTGCAGATGATTGCAGAATAGCGGTTACCAGCAAGTTAAATAGACGCAAAATAGTCCCGGAAATCACCGCAGAATTAAATGTTGGTCGCCAAAAACTAGTCAGTGTTTCTACAGTCAAACGTCGTCTACAGAAAGCCGGGCTCCATGGATGTATTGCGATGAAAACGCAATTACTATGCAAACAAAGCAAGCAAAAGCGACTTAAATGGGCTCGTGAACACCAACGCTGGACCATAGAAGAGTGATACAACGTCCTATGGATGGATGAATTTGAGCTGTTCGGAACCAGAAGACGCATATTCATAAGAAGATCTGTGGGTGAACATGCCAGAGAAGAGTGCATTGCTGCTACCGTGAAGCATGGTGGAGATTCTATCATCATTTGGGGCTGTTTTGCTGGCACTAGTGCAGGGGACATTGTGAAAATTGACGGTATATTAAAAAAAGAAGGATACCGCGAAATTTTGGAGAATCACGCAATACCTTCCGGAATTCGACTTTTGGGTCAAAATTTTATCTTCCAGCAAGATAATGACCCAAAACATTCCTCTAAATTATGTAAAGACTATTTACGCCATTTAGAAGAGGAAGGAACACTCAAAATTATGGAATGGCTTCCCCAAAGCCCCGACTTGAATCCAATCGAGTTACTATGGGAAGAACTAGATCGGGAAGTACGGAAATCGGCTCCGACATCAGCTACTGACGTGTGGAACAAATTGCAATCGAGTTGGACTTCGATAACACAAGAAACTCTGGCAAAACTTATTGCGAGAATGCCTCGATTGTGTGTTGCAATTATTAAATCAAGAGGAGGATATTTAATAAATTAAAAAGAATACCCTACTACAACTAAACAAATAAAGTAAACATTGAATGCATTCAAAAATAGGCGGGAAGATAGAGAATGAGTGAGATAGTGTTTTGTCAGTTGGCATGCATTGATTTTGCTGCATCCGGCGTGCACAGAAAAAAAGGGGGTTGTGCGAGTAAGTTGCACCAGAGCCACGTGTAGTTAGTTATTAATTTAGTAGTTATTAGTTAGTAGTTAGTTATGCAGTAGTATGTACCGAAATATTAGTCTTTCTTTTTCGTTAAATACGTAATAGTACACATTATAAATAAAATAATAAAATAAATACGGACTATTTCAACGGTACACATATAGATCCACATATACTTCTATCCACGACTGTAGGATAATATCCTATTTATATTAAATAAGTACTTTTCACTTTCATCTGTATACTACACGAGCCACAATCTTCATCTGCACAAATTACCAGCCGGGTTATAATCAAAGGCAACATTTTTTCCATATCTGGTCATGATTTTTATAAACCACTTAAGCACTTGAAGCCGGTATGTGTCTATGGAAACCCCTCAGCTGGATAACAAAGATAACTAGTCGTGTAATAAAGTCAGACGCAAATGCCTGTCAAATCTAGTCGAAGACGTGAGCACACGGTTTAGAACTTAGATAAGTGGTGGAAGGAGGTGCCTCTGACAATCCACTTGAAACACACTGCATGCAGCGTCCAGGTGTCAGGAGTTCACCAGTTATTATGTACGTTTCTATCTGGTCCTCGATCGAAGACCTTATTAAGGGTACAGGCAACTGTTTTACGATAAAATATAAAAAGTGAAAGGTATTGGAAATATTTGCTGATGTTATTGAAGGTATAGCAAATTAGAAATGAAAAAAATTATATTACCATCTGTGAAAGAAATTTTACATAATAATATTGGCTTAGGAACAGAAGAATTCGTAATAAGCGAACTACTTCCGGAATTTGACGGTGTTATGATGAGATATAAAAAATGACACAAAAGTTAAAGAAATAAAAAGAAAAAAGAAATAATTAAAAAAGGGGGTGTAGTTGTAGTATATATATTTGATGTTTTTTAACAAAACTCATCATGGCATAACACCTAAATACTAAAAATAGAATCGTTCAAGCTTATTTGACGTAATAGTCCTCAATCTAAAGCAGAAAAATCTCGCTCCGAACCAACAAAAACGGAATCTAAACTTTCCTCTTACTAAAAACTAAACAATTTTACACCGGCATGCTCGATAAAAACGAAATTAACTTTTATTTTACGGAACGATCCAAACAGACGTAACTTCGAATTGAATGGGATTGAATATGCATGTATACAAGCTACCTACGCAACGTCGCGCATCGTCTCAGTGCAATGACATTGCCGGAAATGACTGTCAACTTCCGGTACCCTAAAATTGAACCGTCTGCGGGACCTTATTGTATAGCAGTTTAGTCAATTTCCATTGGACACGTCTAACGTGATGGGGTGCAAATGATATGTATTTCAAACGTATCATTTATGCAATGTAATTTTTAAGTGAAAAAGGAGTCGGAATTTGTAGTAATGTAACAGAAAATAAAGATTAATAATCCATAATTTTACGGGTTTATTGATTGTGAAAGTATTTGCAACTATTTTGAAATAAATGTAAAAATTGAATATAATTGTATCATAAGGTGAAAAAAAAAAACGTGCATCGGCCGGGAATCGAACCCGGGCCGCCCGCGTGGCAGGCGAGCATTCTACCACTGAACCACCGATGCTACGTCAACAAGGTTTTATATACAAATATACAAACAACATAACTCACCTATTTTTAAAAATTAAATTTTTGAGAATATTTTAATGTTATATTTAAAACATATAAAAAAAGAACAAGAGATACATTTTATTAAATATTACGAAAAAAATCCTTCAAATTCTTATAAACATAACCACCACAGTCACCATAGCAACGAAATGCTTCAAAATATAAACAGACGATTAAGATCTCTTCAAATCAACCTAAAGCTTACCTAAATCTCAAAGACTTAATAATGGAGCTGGAGATCGACCCCGAAATTCAGGCAATTCTCGAAAAATACAACAATCAAGAGTCAAATATCGACGATCAATTAAAAATTAGGTAAGATTCTCTTTAAAAATTTCCAGTACTTTGTTTTTTTCTTCAGTACAGAAAGTGAGCAACGTCAGGAAATCGAATGTAAGAAAATTAAGTTCCAAAATCGTTTGGAGTGCTTTCAAAAAGCTTGCGATCGCAATAAGGAAATTCTAAAGGTATTTCGTTCAAATTTTTCAATTTTAGTGCGATTAATTGCTTATTTTAGGAGTTAGAAATTATTAAGAGTACTTTGAGATCGAAAGCTATTTATTCGCCTTCGGAAATGCAATGGGACAACATCTGTGGGAAGTATAAAGAAGCGCCAGCTTTGCAAGTGACTACGTGGCGCTGCCATCTACCGGTGTTTGTTTAATATAACTATATTATCAGTTTTCTTTGTATATAAATTCAATTAATACATTTAAAATTTTCTTTAAATGTATTAAATCTATAATTGATGGTTAAAAATATAAAAAACGATCTATAATACCAAGGAAACAAATTCATCAGGGATTCTGTTGCGTAATTATAACCACTTTTTGTTTGCGTTTCATTAGTTTTCTTGTTCTTTTTTTTTTCTAAATTATCTTTATAAAGACACTACTTTATATTATACTGCTTGGTGGGTATTATGTGGTTCTTTAAATCAAATTAACAAATTAAGTTGGTGAAATTAGCAGGCAATCTTAAAACCTCTTAGCAGTGTTGCCAAGAATTAATTGTTTGTCCGTTACTGTATTTCATTCTTTTAACTGCTAACAATATTTTAGTGGTCTGCAACTTTGAAAAACATCTATAAATTAAAATATACTTAATAAACAAAGTTTAGTATTTTTGTACATCGATTAACCAATATATTCATCAATATTCTCATACTTAATTAAACAATGTGTGCCTGTTTGGTTTGATTTCAATGAATAGGTGTCACTTAATCTTGTTTATTCCTCTTGTTAGAATGCGAATCGTAGATGGAAATGTTTTTAATTGCATAAATAACTTCATAAGTAAACTGTTTATGTATTTTATCGGTGATTGTCTACTTAAAATTCACAGAATTTTTATAGACTTACTGAATATTTATGTGTTTCCTGTTATCCACACATGTAATAATTTCGTATTCGCAGCTATCTTGAATTTTTATTCGACATCAATTTTAAATGGGTCTCACTGAAAACAATAACTTTTGACGGGTTCGGCATTTTAAACTTTCTCAGACAAACTTGAAATCAACATATAAAAACACCGCCTATCAAACCAAATCTTCATTTTAAACAAGAAAGTTGCCCACGTAATCCCACACGATCTGGGACATGCTGTATATCATTAGACGTTTAACGGAATTACTCGTATATTTTATTACATTATTATTGCCACTTCGATTATCATACAACAATTAGGTCATAAGTTATCCGTTATGTTTTATTAATTTTATATTTTAAAATAGCTTTTATAAACTTTGGAATTTATTTTACTTTAAGTTGGTAGCAACAGACACGTCAAACCGTTTTTTTTATAGTTCTTTAAATTGGCAGTAATGATAAAGTAATTTAAAAGGAAGAAGAAACAAAGAACATTGTTTTGTTACTACACTCACAAGTGCCAGAACCAACGCAAACATTTTATCAAAAGCTCCAAAATTGAATTTTGACATTTTGAGTAATTTTTTTTATGCATTTCTTTTCGACGTATATAGCATATTATTTTGGCGATATTTTATTTGTAGTTGTATATGCGTTTGATCTATCTAGTCAATATTGCAGCAGTGCATTTATTTAAACATGAAATCTACGTGATCTCTGACGTAACAAGCTATAAATACTACGTTGGCAACGGTTAAATATTCCTAACATTTCTGACTAGAAAGCCACAAAGTCAATATTTAACAATCGACTTTTATACACTCGGATGCCATACTGTATTATATACGTCTTGATATGATTTATTGATGGTTAAACAGTTTTTTTAAAAGCTACGAAGAAAAAAATATCGTTTGTGCTTGATAAGACAGTGAAATCTATGTAGGAATTTTATTTTTGAGCATTACCACATTGCTAAATGGGTTGCATAAGTAAAACAAGTCACGTGGGTTTCCTTTCTAAATAAATGTACTGTATGTTGTGACATATATAAATGAATGTCTGTTAGTTATTCACGTTGTTAATTCCACAAAACCTTATCATAGTCTTCTTCTTCTTCATCTTCTTCTTACTAGGTGTTATTTGGTTTTCGTTCCACTGAACCAGATTCGGAATTGCAATTGTACTTTATAATTCAATCTTGATCTCTTTAATAAATGTAAATAGAATTTGAAACATCTCCGGGCGTTAACCGCTAACAAATTTGATATGTTGCGAGGAGCTGGGTATCCAGCTTTAGTCAGGGCTTCTATCAGTAAAGAGGATGGCTTCTTGAGGGAGGAACATCCAAAAAATTTATGGTTTATGTCACCGTCTATAGAACAAGAGCAGTACGGTAACTTCAAAGCTCCAATACGGGAAAGATGTTGTTTAACTTCTGTTAAAGGTGGTAAAAAATTCTTTAGAAGCCCCATGCATTTGGAAGTGCCACTGGACAACATTAACTTTAGGTTGGATGGCAAATAGTGTCTTCGCTTTTATTTTTGCCGATTTCCCCCACCACGATTGCCATTCTAAAAACATCTGCTCATTTCTTGGATCCAATTGGATTAGCGATGGTTCCAAGTGACGGCTAAGTCTAGCGAGTTGATTTGCCTTTTCATATCCTTTGATTCCTTCATAGCTGGGCATGCACAATAAAGAGATGTCTCTGAGTTGGCCGTGCATCTCATGGATCATGATTTTAATGTACCACAACAAGTTATTTGTGCAACCGAATCCAGGCAAACAAATAGCCCCAGGCGCGAAGGACGCTCATATTATCAGAGATGACGGGAGACTTCGGTATGGAATCTACCAAAATCTTTTTAACTGCGATATAGATGACTACCAGCTTCGCGGTGAAGATGGAGGCGTGTTGCTGAAGCTCTCGAGCAATAAAGACTTTGTGCTGAGGGCAGAATACTCCAAAGGATGATTTGGAGTGGTTTTCTAAGACAGAGCCGTCGGTATATAAGTGTGAAAAATGTGGCCATTTCAAATTCAGGCATTCCATAAATCAGGTGTGCACGACATGCGGTGGTATAGCGAGTAGTTTATGGAAATAGAGTGGTATAGCGAGTAGAGGTGGTATGAAAGGGAAGTAGTAGGAGTGATTTGGTGGTATGGTGAGTAGGTTTTTGGAATACCTGAATTTTAAATGGCCACATGGCTCTGTCTTAGAAGACCACTCCAAATCATCGTTTGGAGTATTCTACCCCCAGCACAAAGTCTTTATTGCTGGAGACCTTCGCTCATTTCCCTTCATCTATTATAATCAACTGTAGAATCATTCTAAAAGAAAAAGGAATGCCACAAACGTAAATATTTTAGTAAAAGCAGTTTCGTATAATTTGGAAAACATAGTAATAACTTTGTTTCTGCCATTTCTTCATATGAGCAACTGTAGACTTTAAAACATTCCAAGAATGTAATTTTGGCACAATGTGGTAACTGCGTTTGCATTTCCCATAAATGACATACTAAATTTTAAAGAGCGAACGGACTAACTATGATGATTTTAGCAAAACTGAAACATGATCTCCCGACAAACCATTGGCAACACTGCGTGACTCTCGCTTAAAACGGCCATCCTGTTGCTGAAATTAGAAGCAGGTTAAAGGAATGTATATAGCATTATTAAAAACAAAATTGATTTAATTCTGAATCTTTATTAGCCTCTACTCATACAAAAAGCAGATATCTTATTTTCCGTTTAAACTGCATATCACAAAAGTAAAGGTCACTTTGATTATTACATCCAAAATAGAACAAAAGAATATACACAATAAAATAACATACATTGCACGTCCTTGTGTATATCTATTTTTTTTTCTTTTCGCAAAATGAACAAATGAGATACGGTGTATAAAGATATGTATCGGCTATCTAAACGAGTTTCTAAAATATTTCTACAATCGTCACAGATAAGTTATTCACATCTATCGCAGTTTACTCCGAATTACCACCGTGATACCTTACATAGAATATGAAATAAAAATTGTTTCTACGTCTTTACGATACAAAAAATTATGTCTCCGGTTACAGCTAATAGTAAGGCAGGGATAGCTCAGCTATTGTACAAAAACGGGGTTTAGTTAGATGCACGTACATTCAAATGCAATTTTTACACTCAAAATCGCCCCATAACCACCCATATCGATTTAAAATCGTATACAAGCTAAGGTATCCTTGTCGCACACCTATATATGTAGCTAAAAAAAAATTAAATCTAAATAAATAAATAAATACGGTTCTTAATCCTAAAAAAAAACAATTACGAATGTATAAAATCACAGATTATGCCAGCTATACTCTCAGCGTCATCCATATGCAAATGGTGAGCTCCAGGCACGATATGTTTCTCCAGCTTCCTAGCACTCTTCTGGATTTCTTCCAAGATGGCGTCGTAGTTCTCCTTGCTATACTTCATGCCCGGATTGGCTCTAATATTCATAACTTCACAGTTGACGCGTTTAGCGAAATCCAATATCTGTTCGAGCGTGAAAAATCCCAATAGACAGACCTTCAGTCTTAAATCCCTAGCGAAATAGTAGCCGCCATCTTTATTTTTGATCAATCCCCTTCTAAGAAGGATTTTGCAGGACTCCTCGTTAGCCGAATTGGCGTAAGCTTTCTTTACCAATTCCAAAGCCTCTTCGTACGTGTACGAAGGTATTTTCTCTTCGGTAATACTGTCGTATTCTAAATACTTGTCTACGGTTCCTCCCAGCATCGAATAGGTAGTTTCACCTTTAACGGTCGGCCCGGGTATATCGATGCTTACGTATTTCTTAACTTCTTTGGGATAGGTAGCTGCGTATAGAAAGGAAATAGCGCCCCCTAGGGAATGTCCTAGTAGAATAACGTCTTCGAACTTGAAATGTTTGACTATCCTCCTTAGGATATGGACGCCGTCCCAGAAGATGTAATAATAGGATCCTCTGGGGTAATGGGAGGATCTACCATGACCAGGGAAATCGATACATAAAAGCGATAAGCCGTCTTTAACGAGGAGTGGGGCTAAGTTATCGAAGCTGCCTGCGTTATCCTGCCAACCGTGTAAGGCTATGATAGGTTGTTGATTTCTCGAGCCCCACCATTTACCTAGCAAAAGAAAGAGGAATTAAGTCTGTAAATTAATAAAATGTAAATTGCTTTTCTCCGAAAAAAGGTTAAAATATATTTCCTTTATAATTTTAGAATAGAAAGGACATACTATGAACAAAATAGATGAAGTATTAACTGCAAGGGCGACCTGAAATGTTTTCGGAATCACCAAGAGATGGCGCACGAATGTTTAAGTGAATTGGTCGGCAAGGGCAATCTCTTTCATAGCAACTGTCAAAATGTTAGACGTCTACTGTCAATAGTTGTTTAAGAGTGTGTTTAGAGCAGAGATAATATATATAGGAGATAGGAATCTATATTATTTTGTGGCTGTTTAGCGCCACCTACCGTTTGTCTAAAAAGTATTTCAAAACACCAAATCTAAATCCCGATTTCAAATCATGTATATATTCTGCAAGTTCTATTGCAACAAATTTTCTTCTTGCTATTTGCTCCATATGTTGCGAATATAGCAAAAAGAATATCTGTTACACAATAGAACATGTATGCAGAAATAGGTATGTATATTGCCAAAATAGAACTACTACCATAATATTCTTGGAAAGCAATGTATGCCTATCTTAACAAGCCAGAATTGTAAAACAAGTAACAACAAAATTATTGCGTTTTAATGCTAATTACTACAACATTCGCAATGTAAGCAGTAATACAATTCATTTGTACAATCTTTCCATACCCGGCACTTATGTACGAAAATTAAATAGAAGTAAACTATGTACAAAAAGTGGAATAGAAACGTTCACAAAATTTAACAATTTCTTTTAAACTTATTTACATATAAAAACGTAAAACATTCAACAAAATTAAGTGTTAAAATTGCGACTAAATCACAAAAACGAAACGAATAACTCATAATCATGTACAACAGAAACATAACCTTACGTAAGTTTAACGGAATGGTAATATTTAAGACCGCATTCGTATTTGACTGTATAATTCGATTCTTGCGCTCTCTACCAAATATCTATGAACGAATAAAAAGAGAAAAAGAAGATCAAGGCCACAAATTTAAGATCCCTCCCCATGGTTTAGAGATAGCAGAGACAACAGGTCACACATCTCAGAAGAACGCGTTAGCCATATTAGACAATAATAGGAGTGAAGACACTGTAGCACCGTTTGAAAAAGTGTATTGATCTTCGAGGGGACTACATCGAAAAATAAAAATAAAAAACCACACCAATACTGTGTTTTTCTTGTCGATTCCGGAAACATTTCAGGTCACCCTCGTATATATCAAAGAAAATATGAATTTGTAATGAAATGTTTATCAGAACTGTTAAAATAGGTTAAACATAGTTTAGTGCTTTTCATAGCACAATATTGCTAGAGGATAAGAACTAGATATAAGTTGATAATAAAGAGAGCAGATAGTAGGAGTAGTAAAAAAGTTTATGCATGAAATGGCGTATGTTTTACATTAAAGTTGTTATAAAAGTAAGATGAGTTAATGTACGTTCTAAAAGTAAACTAATATATTTAACAAGCATTAAGAATTTTCAACCAAAAAGAAAGGGAGACTGCCATAACCCGAATTTTCAAAAAAAAATAATTGCTGTATTCCTAGGTAAAATTTGTTTAAATTTACTCTCATAAATAAACCAAATATTAAAAAAAAACTTTATGTTTATTCAAATTTTCTATAAAACATTGAAATCTGACCATTCTATACACGATGTCTTGCAAAGAACTAATATCGATCATTATGTGAAAGCTGACATGCAATATGGGATTAAACATTTTCAATAATCTGAAACTTCCGATATATCCGGAAGTAAATATCAACTTTGTTATTTTAAGTAAAACATCATATTTTTAAGTTTCTGCGTCCAAACTTATTAGTTCTTGAGTACAAGCGGTAACAGAAAATTCTAAGAGTTATGTTGTTGAAATGAAAGAATTCTATATACAGGTGTATAAAATAGAATCAAATAAGTACCTGTTATTTTGCAAATCGTTCTTAATTATATTAGTACATATGTATATAGATCTGGAAAAAGCATTTGATACAAAGTAAGTATAATATAAATCAATTTCAACAAAGTTTAAACGTAAAAAGTTTGAGAAGCACTGATTTCATCTAGGTGTCAATAAAAATTAAGTTTTAAGCGAATTAAACAATTACTATTTATTTCCGTACAATTGCACTTTTCAAATTTTGCAAAAATAGTAACATTGCAAACGTACACAGATACAGGTGTACAAAGTAAAACCTTTGAAAACCTGGCGCGAAATTTAAAATGAGAATCGTTTTAGGAGAAGCATATTCGTCATCTTACAAAATTTACATTGAAAAGTCTCATGTCATTGTGTTTAAATAATTTATTTATGAATTTACCATGAACTTCGATACTTAAAACATAGTTTACATTTCTGGCGTCTAGACTATAATTCCAAAAAAAAAAAAAAAACCATCTAGAAATGACATAATAAATGCAGTAAAAACGCTGATTATAGGATGTTCGACTTGCAATTTGTTCTAAGATAACGTAATAATCCTAGGCTATTAGAGATAAGTTCAACAGACATAATTACGTACATTTTTCCTATCCAGTAATCATCTTATCAAAACGTGATATTCAAGCTATATAAAGTAAAGAAAAACCATGAACTGGCGTTTTTAAATAATCAAAAAAATCTCATTTGTCAAACACCGAAAAGTATCGTGCGAAAGTCTAAACACTTACCACTGATACGTCCCCATGGTACGGGAATTTCTATCTCTTCCCATTCGTCGCTTTGCAAATAACCATTACCTATAGAATTCGCAGAAAAATGAAATGAATTAATCAGTATGTTGCAAGTATTCGCAAGATTGCGCGAACAAGTTCGAGGTTATGCCACACTCAAACGATTTTAGTTGTAATTAGATTATAACATTCGTTAACTTACAGCTGGTAATTCCATTCGGTTTGCCATTCATATTATTCATTTCGTGCTTAAAATATGCAGCGAATTAACGTTGATACTCAGTGAAAAAGGAGGAAACCCCACGATCGTATAAAAAACGATGTACAACCTGTCCGACTAACGATCGATGACGAACTGAGATGCGCTCTAAAAGTTTCGTCTGCGAATGCGAAATCATCCGGCTTTGACGTTCAAAGTTCGTTGAAATCACGGGTGAAATGAATGAAATGTCTGAATCGACTGAACTTTGGTCGGATCGTGTTATTTGCTATTACTATTACCTGTATTACAGTAATAATTTTAATAACTCGCAGTTAGTGCAAAATAGAAAGTGTTTAGCGGAATGTTTACGTTTATGTATTTCGACATCATTTTGAATTCAATATTTTTACAAGCTGTAATATAACAATACACCGTAAAAGATGTATGAAGATTTGAGAGAAAATAGCTTTTATAATTATCTATTTAAATACTATATAATAAGTAATATGAATATAAATGTGTTGACAGATAATGATAATAGCCACCATCAACATGTGAAATGTTCAGAAATCCACGAAGAGAGAAATTTAAACTATTGTCAGTCTTTTAGAATCACTCTGTATATTTATTGAAAGATATGTAATAAAAACACATTTCAGTAGTGGAATGAAATAAAAACTGTAAAATATTATAAATAATTGTGCGGTGCAAAGGTAGCATAAAACACCAGTATACCAATGAATACAGTAGGGATAAAAAAATGCTGTAAAAAGTGTCTCAAACCAAAAATATCTACTTCCAAGTTGCCAATTTCATCAGTTTTCTTTATCACATTGAATACCTCACTTTTTAATTGAAGCACTAAAAAATGGCTGGCTGTTGGCCAGTTTTTTGCAAAAATTGCACTAGTGATATTTGATATATTGCCGGCCGCCATATTGCTACTACTAATTAATGTTGACATAATGTATTTTTCTGAATACGTTTGTATTTAATTTTTCTCCATAAATATGCGTTGTAATAATAATTACGTAACTGCATCTTATATAAAATCCTAGCTACTTTTAAAACTGCAATCAGAAGGTAGCTTTGAAAAATTCCAATGTGTAAACGCCTCTTTTCATTTTACTCCTCCAAATTAAAAAATAAAATAGCATTTTTGGACAGTAGAAATTCTACCGATAGCCAACTAAAATATATTATAATAAATATTTAAAATATGCTTAAAATATATATCAACAAATAATATATGGTGTATAGTCAATATTTTGCTGCAAAGAAAACTTTGTTCTCAAAAGTACATAAGATGTCGTGCGTAACGTACTTAATAATCTAAAGCTAATTTCATGATACCACCGGCGGGTATTTCAAAATTGACAACCGCTAAATATATTTAATTTATATTTTGATTTTCATACAAAATACTTTTGAAAAACATATTTAAAACTATAAAAAGAAGACGTTAAAATCTGAATTTTAAGATAAATACAAAAGGATATTAGTGAAAGGATAAAAAAATTTTGGAAAGATTAGTAGGAACATATTTAGTTGGAACCTGAGAACAATTTCTCCACAACCTTATATCCACATTTAATAAAATCTCTGATATGAGTATATTTAATTCAAGAAAAAATAGAAATCTAATAACTAATGTCACATTCGTACCAACCAGCATGTAAGAATCAAAGTGCACTATTTAATCTTCGCATATAAAATTATTACATTAGCATTTGCATGATAAAAAGAAGGAATAAAACAGAATTTGAAACGTAATTTTAACAATCAAGGTCATTAAGACATGAATAAATTACTATAAAACGTGACTGCGATGCACTTCCATTTGCTATATATATATTTATTCAATTACAATTTTCGTTTCACAATTATTCAGTAATGCTTTTATTTTACAATTTGTGGGTTTTAAACAATAAACAAATTTTACATTATGTAATAAAATGTTGGTATTCCCCCTTATCACTTTACTTCTTTGCACTACCAACAAGAAAGTCTATTATATTACTATTAAACTTCACCCTATTGCCAATAACCAAAAAAAAAACAATCTTAATTGCCAAAATTTTATTCTAAAAATCAATACTGCCTACATAACTCATAAATATCTTTATCACTCTGATGTTCTGCAGCTAACAAACAATTCATTAATGTCATGGAGTCTTTGGTATTCTTCGTATTGAACCAAATCTTTCCGTTCATTCCAATAGCTATTTCGAAAGGAAATTTCTTTCCCAAAGTCCTTAATAATGCATGTTCTACATTCAACAGCCTGTAAACAAATGATGGTAGTACTGTTATAATAAAACCATCCGAAGGTAATGGTCCCAAATTTCCCGCTTTATAGTATTTATCTATGCACACTAATTCTGGTTCCATTTCTCTATGTGCACTTAGCAACTTAGCATATACAGCATCCCCAATGAGTAAATCGGGTTTCTGCTTTTTAGTCGCACCTTCAAAAGCCAGTAGGGATAATGATGCAAATTCCGCAGCACCGATATCTACTTTTAGTGTATCACCAGCCTTCTTAACGATAATTCCCACTACCATATCTCCCTTTTTGGGGATATATCTTTTATGTGGCGTTTCTATCCAATACATATTAGGAGGTTTATGGCAAAGTAGTCCGGCCCTAGTTACAGTTAGCGAATTGGGCTCATTGTTTTGACGTAGACCAGGTCCGATTAATGTAAGCCCTTTAATGTTGTCTAAATCGTTTAGTACCTCTCCAGGCATAACGAAATCACCAGGTTTAACAGTCATTCTTAAAAAAATTGTCCTATTTAGTTCCAACATGTGTATTAACTTCGAACTCACCACAATAATAATGAAGTTTGCAATAGTTTCATGAAATTGGTACTGCAACTTAGAAACGAATATTTTATATGTATCGCATAAATGAATTGATTTTAATAAAATTAACAAATATGCATTGAATAGTGAAAAGAAAGTTTAGTCTATTTGAGAAAATGATTCAAAACTATGTTAATGACTTAATTCCAATTATTTTAGATTACTTTGTCAGCAGTTGTCAATACTGGTTATATTTGTCAAAAATTTTGTGTTAGTGGGTGCGTTTTATTCTCTTTAATGCACCTGGAAAAATTATTACAATTTCGAAAATAAATACGTAATTCCTGTATTTACAAAGCAAGTATGTCATATAGAAAGCGAAAATAAACTTATATATCTATTTGACAGGTTTAAAAAGAAAATGGATATCAAAGAACAAGTTTTACATGTAACAAAGGCTCTCGAAAAGCATGTAGACAGTGCGATAGAGCAGTTAGATAATTTAGACGTAAACGATATAGAAAATATTAGAAAGCAACGAGTAAAAGAACTTAAAGAAAAAGATCTGAAAAGACAAGAGTGGATAAGGAACGGGCATGGAAAATACGAAGAACTTCCCGAAGAAAAAGAATTTTTCGAAGTTATGAAGAAATCAGAGAATGTTATTATACACTTCTATACAAATACTAACGAAAGGAGTCGGATAGTTGACATGCATTTCAAAAAATTAGCTCCGAAACATATAGAGACATTATTTACTTCATTGAATGCTGAAAAGTGCCCGTTTCTCGCACAGAAGTTGAAAATCAAAGTAATCCCAACCATCATATGCATTCACAATAGTATAATGGTTGATAAAATTGTTGGCTTTACAACCTTAGGTAATCGTGATGATTTTACAACACAAACTTTAGAGTGGAGGTTGGCTCAAAATAAGGTTATCGAATATGAAGGCGATTTAACTCTACCCCCTGATGAACAGGAGAGACATAGGCACAGCTCACGTAAAATTAGAGATGGTTTATATAATGGTGTAGATGACGATTTGGATATGGACAACTCGCCAATAACTATAGGGGATTTTAAATCATCTCAATCATATGAATTAACTCCCGAAGAGGAAGCCGAATTAGGATTGAATGATTGAGAATTTCCAAATTCTAATAAATTTAACTTATTAACTGCTTATAATTTTTTTTACTGCGTTACTGTTTAAAATTAACTTAAAGATACTAATGTTTTTTTAAATTCAATAAAGTAGTTTTAAAAATCAATAAGGTTTTGATTCATTCGTTAAACTGCCAAAAATTAAGGTTATGAAATTGTTGATAAATTGAGGTTAGAATAGCAAAGACTGAATGGGCAACATATTAAAATACAAATATTTATTTACAAGAAGATTAGGCATCAGTTTGAATAAATACATTTACATTGACTTAATACAATAAAAAATTCAAGCTTCCAAAGCAACCCGTTCCTGTATTTTCTTGCCTCGTTTTTCTGAAATAAAAATAAATATTTTCATATATTTCTACTTTAAAGCAAATACGCATACCTTTAATAGGTTCAGATGGTACTGCTGGCAATTCAGGCTCACCAACTTCCATACTTTCATCACTAGGAACTTCAGGCAACGACTCTGCTATTAAACTATCCAATTCAGACAATACAGCATCCTCGTCGTCTGCTGTCAATACTCCACTCAACAACGCATCGATTTCTTGTTGTTTCTCAACGCCTTCCCTGGTCTCCTCCAAGATCCTTTCAACGTCTTCTATATTAAGCGCGTTGTTAAGCTTTTTAAGAGCTTCGTTGCCCTTTTTCAAGCCATCAACCACTTGTATTTCGATTTGTGCAAATTCGATATCGTGTGTCATCTTTTGAAGATTCTCAAGTTGGCCATCAGTTCTCTGCAGTAGTTGCTCTTGGTACCGTTTCTTTCGCAGTAGCAGTTTCGCTCTCCTACAATAATAAATTATTACATCTCAAACTGAATGGTTTTCATGTCGGATACGCACTCCCTCTGGCCATTATTTAATAATTTTTTCGCTAATTCTCTGTCTTTTTCTAGGCATATTTCAATACGTTTTTGATACTGTTTGAGTTTATCTCTTTGCTGCTTTAATTGCTAAAGAAATTAGAAGGCAAAAGTAAATGTAGAGTTTCAATTGGATATAACCTATAAGAAATGGATATTATTAATGTAATACTTACTAATACTGCTTTATCTTGCTCCGTTATTCTAGAAACTTTCTGTTTCTTACCGAATATTAGCCCCATTTTGCGTTATGTTTCAGGTGAAATAATAACACTTGCTAATTTATTTTGACATTTCTCTTGTTGCACTTTATTCCACTTATTATCACAATTGATAAGTGTATTTGTTTAGTTTATCCACGTTTAGCTCGTCGTAATTGCTTGCAAATCCCATACGAACACGGCTAATTAAAAGAATATACTTAACTATCTCTTTAATGGTTTCGTGGTGTCAGATAATCGAATAAATCAGGGATTCCCAAACACATTTCTTTTCGTTTGTTGGATGTCGGTAAAATCGTTATTAATTACCAACTTAATACTTATATTGCGATTTTATTCGTAGATCAGCTAAATATTTATCCTACATGGAAATATTCGTCCACGTTTTCGTCTTTAATTACTTTCTCTATTGCAACGCTTCGCCTAGCAGTCATTTTTAAATTTCGCGCGATTAAAGTTGGTAGTCCGTCAATAAAGGCTGCATTTCCATGTATTAGTTTGAAAACAGAACAAATATGACCTTTATTGCCGAAACAATTGACTTAAATCTCCCGCTAAATTTAAAAGTGTCTATTTGAGTATGATCTAGGGAAGTTTCACTAAATCTAAGATAACATAAATTCATTTTTATTATTACTTTTTGGATTACTTGAAAAATGGACACAGGCTCTTTAATGAAGATTTTCTTTAAAAAGTGGGATTGTTGGACAAAATGAGCATACTACATTGCCATTCACAAATTTTTGAATATCAATCAGGCACGTTTTTAGAGCTGCACTTTTAATTTGTTTTAGCTAAACGCAGCATTTTCACAATACCATGAGGAAATAAAAGAGTAGACATTATGTGTATTATCGCTGGACATGGCGCAGCTCGCCAAATATTGCTGTTCCTTTCAAGGTCAGTTGCGCAATGAACAGATTGTACATAGATGAGGAGAACTTATTTCTTTAGCAACTGTAATAGTGTTCACAACAACGGTACAGTCTAAGATAAAAAAAAGTACTTGTATTTTACTATGGAATTTAAAAGTAAAATAAAGAATAAGGGAAGGTATATGCTAACAAATTAATGCTGATACACTTATGTAAGTTTTAGTTCTAGGTTATAAAGACGCAGACTAGAGAGAGTGTATTTAAATTTATGAGCAAAGAAGGGGACGACGATGCACTGAAAATATTTTATAATTTTATTCGTAGTTTAATTACGTGTAAAACTAAGTATGCGCGTTTAACGCATGCAATGTTATAGTGATAAGCTCTGGATAGATACATAATGAACTAAATTTACTGCGTTCTTTACATTTTTACCACGGATTGTACGCTGTGTAATAGCGGTCTACTTATCTCACTCACACACTGTAACAACTCGCTTTCTCGGCTGCGCATCTCACCGGCACAGGTATTTTAGACGACCTGTACCTGATTTGATCATTGATAAAAATATCAATCGCTAATTTAGTCACAGATAATACAAACTTTGAATTTAGTTGGAGATAATCAGTTTCAAATTACTTTTAGCTAAACAAATCAAGCTTAACTAATTTACGAATTCTGTTGGAAACAAGCTATGTAATTAATTAGCTATTACGTACGTGTTTGTTTGTTAAGGATGTATTAGACAGATTCTGTTTGCTGATTTTCTTAGCTGGTATTTATCTTTTATGAAAATTTTGTACAATGTTAATCGATAAATATTTGTTTAATAACTTCAAACCTACAATTGCTAACCCTAAGTTAATTAACATGTTGCGTTGTAATTTAGAAAAAAAATGGAATATGTACTCACCACTAATTAAAATGTTTTATTGTGTATGCTGGAATCGTAAAGGAATCCTTAATGAAACACAGTAATTTGTTTGTTATTTGTTTATTATTATAAAAATGGCTTATATCTATATTACTGGCTAGACACTAATTATTTAATTAATTAATTATAACGTAACAATCTACGTAAATAAACAGTAAAGGATTTAAATTAATCTTTTGTAAACGCTTACATACTCCTTTGATTTTGATACACTTTGTTACGTTGTCCTTTGCAGCATTGACATATGAATTCTGCAAATGTCTTGAAAAAACTTAATCACACACCTCACTCTTTGATTTACTCGCACTGTTTACAACATACACCAATTCCGGAGTATCCTCTTGCATTTCATTAGGCACAGTAATGAGACTGATATATTCTAGGTTACTTTCTCCGTCAAGCCCCATACTGCATCCATTTTGGTCTAGTATATCTGTCGGTTCCACTTTTACGCTTTTATTGTTTAAAATGAGATTTGTGGTGGGTGATTCGAGCATTATGGCGTCAAGGGGATCCTCCTGAGTGGAGGTGACTGCTTCGGAATCTGTTACCACTCTGGGATCTGGATCGCACTTCACAAACGTAGATATAGGTTTGTTTACCGAATTATCTAGGGATTTTCTCGAACAACCTTTCACCACATGCTGGCAGTAGCTTGTAATTTTACTATAAGTAAATCCGCAATTACCACATCGAAAGGAATCTTGTAGATGTTGAACCATATGCAGCCGTAACGTGGTCCGATTCGAAAGGACCTTATTGCAGATAGGGCAAATGCAGTTACCATCCGATGTGTAATTGAAACATTGTGCGGCTACCAATTCACTGCAACCACGGGCAATATGACCGCAATATTGAACTGACGGAAAGCTCTTATTGCATATATTACATCTAATGCTAGTATTATGTTTTGATAGTAAATGTTTTTTGAGTTCGCCGATAGTCTTACACTTCCTACCACAGATTAAACACAATTGCCTGTTATTAGCGATTCCATAGTAGATTTTTACATTATCAGGCGTGATCTTCCAACCAATTGATAAAGATCCAACCTTGTCTTCTGTTAAGTTCTGCACTTGACAACCGTATTGCCTTTTATGCAATTTCTTGTTTGTATAGTAGCGTTTACAAAAGACACATGCTTTACATTTCCCCGGATGCACTACACTCATATGCTGCACTAACCTCCAATTCTTAAGAAACCTCTTTGAACAAAACCTACAGCGATGATTTCCAACTTCTGTTTTATTTATATCACTCGCATCATTTTCCACACCATTTATGCAACTCTTATTTGATTTGGAAGGGGTTGTTTTATTTTCCATAAATTTTCTTTTGTTAGAATCAGGAGTGCCCTCTCTGAACTCTTTAGCAGATAGATTCAAACCGGTTTCGTCTTGAAATCGTTTTGGTTTATATCTTGTCGAATGGCGTATCTTATCATCGTCAATAGATAATCTATCCGGTCTTTTCCGCTTTCGATCTGCTCTACATATTCTTCTTGGCTCATCGCCACTGTCTTCTTCTCCATTGTCTTTATTTGTATTAACCAGCTCAATACGTGCATAATTATCTTTTGTGTTTTCTTGAGACATATTCTCTTGACTGGAGTGCATAAGCTTGATATGTAAATCCAACATATTTCTTGAACTAAAATGCACATTGCAAGTTTGGCAACTGGTTTCACTTTTCTCATGTTCCTCCTCAACAATCCTTAGGGAGTTTTGTGTTCCTCGTGGATTATGTTTGCGTAACTTCTCCTCTGTTGCAAGGCACGTCATGTAGAACATATAAGCTGTCTCCAAATGCATGGAACATTGCATACAAATAACTAAGTTGTCTGCTCGTTCTACCTCCTAAAACGTTTTACAAAGCGTTAGACGTAAACATAATTTTCCATACATGTATACAGGTCACTTACCATGGAAGGAACACATTTCTTTAATTTATCCGCCAGGCTTATTGTTGAATTCTTCTGCACTAGGTTCAGCTTCAAAAACAAATCGTTGCTGTCTATATCTGCGTAACACGTACGGCATTTTCTTTCATCCATTGTGGAAATTCGTTTACTTACGATTTTCGATAGATGTACTAGCGAAAGTTTCGTAGAACATTTCCTGATAGAACTCGAATTAGCAGTATAGATTTCAAACATAAAAGAGTAACTTCAATAATTAACTTCGAAATTAGGGGTTATTTGCAATTTTATGTTTGATACCATCTTTGCTTTAGCTTATATTTACATGGAATCATCACGGAATTAAGAAGTTTACACCTGCTTTTAACTTTTACAAATTATTACACACCAAACGTCAATATCATTTCTATTTTATCGACTAAGATTTAACCAAATTACGAATGTATCCTTCTTAGAGTTTGGAATTTGGTCGTTAGATGGCTCTGAATTCGCTATAGAATGTAAATCACTTAATTGGTTTTCATAATCGAATATGAAAACTTTATTTGCATTGATTACTAGAATAAAAGACAAAAAATACAATTTGATTAATAATGCAATATTTTCCGTATTTATTTATTAAATACATATTGGTAAAATAAAAATAGTTTTCGTGCAATCGATAAGGAGTTTGTACCCTTTACACAAACAAGGCTAGTACCATGCTAGTACATAACTAGGGTATTCCTTGCGTATAGCGTATTTATTTGCAATAACCATACCTTGAGGAATGTGGCAAGTGATTTTATGGAGATAATGCGCAATATAAATTTTGATATGATTATAGCTGATAACTGATAACGAAATGAATCTAATTTTTTAATGAATTTAAGTCGTCTTTATTTTAATAAAACGGTAACTCGGTAATTTTTGAATTATTTTTACGTACGGAGGCCTCGTTGCGTGTAGTATTTTCTTGATTTCTGGCAAAAATTGCTTCGATTTTCAGAAAATTGTCAAATCCGGTATCTAGTTGAAATATTCTGTTGTTCTTTTACATCTCTACTTTTCTACTTTTTATTTAATTGTTTAGTTATTGTTTTTTTTTATGTACTTTTTGAATTTCTGAAGAAAATGGTGGAATAATGGAAATATATCAAGAAGTACTATTAATATTTAATGAATCTTTTTCTTTACGGATTCAATAAGTTACTTAAATCAAGGGCTGCTACGGATATTCTTTCAAGCTTATATCATGCAAATTAAATTCGAGTTTGGTTACCAGTAATGATATTCCAGATTCAATTTAACGACGTTCAAATATCGATATAAAACTATATGTATTGGTCTTCCTTTTTTCCTTCTATTAGCAAGTTTCAGTTTCCAAACCCTTTATGGTAGTTTGTCTCGGTCTATTCTCTTATTCTTTCATTTCTTTCATTATCTAATGATGTCTCCTTATAGTACATCACCTCCGTTGCCATTATTTTGTTTTCCATCTTCTTATTCAGCGCCCAAACTTCACTTCACTAGGTAACGCAGATTTCAAGAAGAGAATGGTGCATCGAGGATTTTGTTTTCTTCAAAACATTGTCATTCCGCACCACATGAAGCAGTTGCCTAACTACAATTGACAGGTATAGCAGTAAACTCTATTCCACGTAAATTAATTAATTATTCGGAACGCCGCGTTTCGAGAGCACGTGGACTCCCATTGTCAATCGTGTTACCGACTGAATGTAAAAACTGCAATTGGTGGTGGTTCTCGTACGCGTCTAATTCTCTACACGAGTTTACGTTTTTAAGAAGTTTAAGATTTTTTATGTCATTTTTTTATGTCCGGATTTTACCATATGCTCTGCTACGCTTGATAGTTTTGGTTTATCGAAACGATAGTGTCTAATATGTTCTTTGAACTTCGTTTCGATACTCCTTTTTGTTTGTCCAATATAAACTTTATCACAATCGTTGCATGCGATTTGGTAAATCATATCCGGTTTATCTTTGCGATAGCCTAAGAGATCCTTTAAGTTATTTTTTGATGCAAAAGACACGTTTATATTTTGTTGTCGGAAAATTTGTCATAAAATATCAATACAAGATCTTCCAGGTCTGAAACCAGTCTGTTCCTCTGAGTTTCTCTATTCTCGATTTTGCTATTCGGCCATACAGTCTGGACATAGAAGACGTAACACTAATTCCCCTATATATTTTACATTTCATTTTTTTTGCCTTTCTTGAATAAAGAACGATTTTCAATTCTTCTACGACTTCACTACCCTGTAAACACGATGTAAACAACCATTGGGGAATTCTTAAGTTCAATGAATCTGAATAGTTCTTTCCTTTGTTGGACTCATCCGCGTATCTAAAACGGTAAAATTAAAGCAAATTTCATCTTCAACAACACTAAAATTGTTAACGTATTATATATACATACACTACCGCTCAAAAGTGTTTAGGCACTCTCACTGACAGCAAAAATGTTAATAATATTTATTCTTTATGTACAGATACACGTACATGAATAAAAATATATTAAATAAATGTGAAAATTAAAATGTTTAATTTAAATTTTGCTTTCATCTATGTGACCTCCTCTTGATTTAATAATTGCAGCACACAATCGAGGCATTCTCGCAATAAGTTTTGCCAGAGTTTCTTGTGTTATTGAGATCCAACTCGATTGCAATTTGTTCCACACGTCAGTAGCTGATGTCGGAGCCGATTTCCGTACTTCCCGATCTAGTTCTTCCCATAGTAACTCGATTGGATTCAAGTCGGGGCTTCTGGGGAGGCCATTCCGTACTTTTGAGAGTTCCTTCCTCTTCTAAATGGCGTAAATAGTCTTTACATAAGTTAGAGGAATGTTTTGGGTCATTATCTTGCTGGAAGATAAATTTTGAACCAAAAGTCGAATTCCGGAAGGTATTGCGTGGTTCTCCAAAATTTCGCGGCAGCCCCAAATGATGATAGAACCTCCACCATGCTTCACGGTAGCAGCAATACACTCTTCTCTGGCACGTTCACCCACAGATCTTCTTACGAATATGCGTCTTTGGGTTCCGAACAGCTCAAATTTGGACTCATCCGTCCATAGGACGTTGTACCACTCTTCTATGGTCCAGCGTTGGTGTTTACGAGCCCATTTAAGTCGCTTTTGCTTGTTTTGTTTGCGTAGTAATGGCTTTTTCATCCCAATACGTCCATGGAGCCCGGCTTTCTGCAGGCGACGTTTAACTGTAGAAACATTGACTAGTTTTTGGCGACCAATATTTAATTCTGCGGTGTTTTTCGGCTGCGATCATCTGCAGATGTTGTCGCTTTTGGCCTTCCACTACGTCTTTTATTAAGAAAACTGCCAGTTTCCCGATATTTTTTTGCGTTATAGTCAACCGTAGCGTGGTGCACTTTCATTTTTTTAGCAATTTATCGATTATTTATGCTACTTTTATGGTAAGCTATTATAAGCGCACGTGTTTCCGTACTAATTTCTCTTCGCGGAGGCATTTTAAAAAATTGTCACACGATATTTCGCTCGCGACGTGAATAGAGTAAATACTACACTGCAACTGACCATAGGTTACAGATTTCACTATAATCTTCTAATTAAGTAATTTAAACATTATTACCTACAATCTAACAGATGACTAAATTTACCCAGTAAATTCGGAGGGATTGTTATTGTAATTGCACCGCCATAAACAGTTTATGGTAATCCGACCAAGTGCAGGTAAATGATAGTAAACCTTATGCGATATAATGGGTGTTCATCTTACTGAACTATATTTTAAATACATATTTCATTTTATTATGTTTTTTTTGGTAAACATAATACTATATGAATAATCCATGAAAACACTTTTGAGCGGTAGTGTACATATTCTCCATAATATACATATTTTGTCTGAAAGGTTCTAGAGATATTCTATTTAACAGTATGATCTTAGCTTTAACAAGTGATGCGTATCCGATAATAGGAAATTTGGGACTTTTAAACGTACGTATATACTGTTGTTTATGAAACATTTCTGTAAGTGCCTGTACATACATACATACATATATCCACGCTCATATTAAACGTGCTTTATTACCGTAACAAAACATCATTTCAAAAGATAAGACCTACGCATTATGACAGAAATAAAAAATTAGCTACGCTTTCTTAGAAATCGATTGTATTGCAACACAAATTCTAGAAAGATCATTTCAAGTGTAAGGGAGATTGTAAATGGTGCCAGACGTATTCGGTATTGATAAAATTAGGGTTTTCACCTGTACTAAAATTCTCTTATCTTTTATACGCTTAAATTGATTAGCGTATAATTTTAATAATGATATATTGTTTGTGAATGTTAGATTATATTTGATTATTATCGTTACACTGGATATTAATGTAAATATGTTAGGTGTCAGATGTTAATTTTAGAGTTCAAATTTATCACTTCAAAGTAAGGTTGCCAAAAAATCATGATTTCTTTGAAAGTAACGAAAAAGAAAATTGATTTTCTTGGTATATTTTAGAGATCTCAGCTTTATACGAGGGCGACCTGAGATGTTTCCGGAATCGACAAGAAAAGCGCTCTCTTTACTTCTAGTGATTTTTTTAGATTAGGGAATAGGAAGAAGTCGCTAAGGGCTAGGTCCTGTGGATATGGAGGATGAAAGACTAATTGGTAGCGCAATTCATTCAATTTGGACACGACATTGCTCAGGTGCATCGTCGTGGTGGAAAATCTCTTCTTTTCGCTGCAAACGAGATCGTTTCTCCTTCAATACTGCACCGAATCGGGTCAATAAATCGCTGCAGCATTGCCCCGTGATAATCCTTCCCTCCTGCAGATAGTTGATTAGGATTACACCTTGGGAATCCGAAAAAATGGTCGCCATGACCTTTCCGGTCGATGAAACGGTCTTTGCTTTCTTCGGGGCCGATTCGCTCGGAAAAGTCCACTGCTCCGACTGTTTCTTGGTCTCTGGTATGTAGTGGTCGATCCAAATCTTATCCACGGTTACGAAACGCCTGAGAAACTCCTCCGAAACGGTCACCCGATTTCGTTTTCGCTGCGGTGTTAGCAAACGCGGTACCCATCGCGCCGAAAGTTTTTTTATACCCAAAATTTCGTGTAGGATATGGCCAACGTGTTCTTCTGAGATGTCTGTTGTCTCTGCTATCTCTTTCAGCTTCAATCAGCGATTGGCTAACACGGCATCATGAATCTTGTCGACCATTTCATCGTTGGTAGCCGGTTTTGACGGTCCACTGGGCGGTTCGTCACTTCTTCTTGTGCGACCACGTTTGAACTCGCTCACCCAGAAGCTGATGGTTAAAAATGATGCAGTGCATCCGCCATAAACCTCTGGCAAAATGTTTCGAATTTCCATGGTCGTTTTCATAGCCATTCAGAAATGTTTTATCACTGCACAAAATTCAAAAACAACTATTGGCAGTAGACGTCTGAAATTTTGACAGTTGCCCGAAAAAAGGTTGTCTTTGTCGACCAATGAATTCACTTTAACCTTCGTATGCCATCTCTTTCCAATTCCGGAAAAGTTTCAGGTCGCCCTTGTAGTAGATATTTTTTAAGTTCCGTTGTACGTTATTACTGACATCATAATAATATCAATCTGTTACCGTTTTATTACGTAATAATAAAGAAAATGTTTAATATTTTGTGCTTTAATAATGTTCTTATACCTTTTAAAAATGTAATACTTACAGAAAACAAGGATTTAATCACAATACAATGCTAGACTCCTTAGAACTACGTCGAAAATAAGCTGAATGCAAATTCTTATTTGCTTTACTTAATAATGGTCTTGATGTCCCTGAGTTGTTGAGTCATATTAATTGCGTTGTACCACGTTCAGGATCTAGGCAAACAAATTTATTTTACTGTTTCACACCTAATAGAACAAATATTACCATTAGGTCCCCAACATATAGCGTAGTAGCGGCTTCAACTCTATGGAGTTTGGTCAGTCAGATATACATATGTACCTGCTGCTTACCATCACTTTTGGGAATATGTAAACCGCAGATACATTATACACAGCAGAATTCTTTATCCATTTTTCTCTTCCCTTTTCTTTTTAACCACTGGCAAACTTTTTCTTTTTTTTTAAGTTAAATTAAAGCAACTTGGATGTTGGTGTAGATAGTCGTAGTATGTAGTTACAAGTTTATTGTAGTTTGATCTACCTCTTTTCTTTTCTTAGTTTTACGTTTACTTGTAGGTAACTTAAATAGTATCCCAGACTTTCACGGCCGTTTGTCATAGTCGTACGGTTGTCGGGTTCCGTCGTGTAACTAGGTTTTTCGTCCCTGACGTTTCGCGAAGAACTGCATTTCGCATTTTCAAAGGTACTGGAGGCGGTACGCTGTATGTTATCTACCCAGATAACATTACAGCGGTTACATGCACTCCAGTACACAATTTTTATTCGAATAGGGGAAGTCCCTGGATGCACGTGTCCTGCATCTCTCTATCTGTTACAATTGTGAAGTGCGATTTCATCACAAGTAACTTATAATTTAGAGTAGTTCAACATGGGTCGACAGACAACGTCGAAAGATCAAGAATTAGTAATTTTTCACTATGAAAAAAATAAAAATCATCGGGAAATTGGAAAAATATTAAATAGAAGTGCATCCGCGATGCAGAATATTATTGAACAATATAATCGCAAAGACAGAGTCAAGAACAAACTTAAAATAAGTCCAAAAAGAAATATTTAACGAACATGAGGAGTGGTGGATTACTAGACAATCTAGAAATAATCCACTGTTAAGTGCTCCTAAGTTAACCCTGGAGGTGGAACGTGTTCTGAGAAATACCGTAAATGCAGGAACAATTCGAGGAATTCTGGGGCGTGCCTATTTGACAGATAGGTAGATAGTTTATTTAGTTAACAAGCTATACCATAAGACAGAACAACGGAATTCAATATACAATCACTTATAGTGCTCAATAATATACATGTACAAATACTTCTGAAAGGTACTAATATTATTAGTCTTAATTTCATATGGTAAACCATTATATAACACAAGATCACTTACAAATATGTTTTTAGAAGTCTGAGTTCTATGAAAGGGAATAATGTAAAAGTCGTTGTATTTTCTAGTGTCGATCATGAACTGTTTTGAATCTTTCACCAAGGTAACTTGGAAGTAAATTATTTTTCATTTAAATGTATAAACACTAGACTCTTAAATAAAATTCTTTGACGACCATTCATTACAATTAAGTGTAATTAACATATCTTTAACTGGGGTATATCTGTTACATTTTAAAATTATTCTCATGGCTTTATTTTGAATCTTTTGTATTTGCTGGATTACATTGTTATTTAGATTAAAAGGTACTGTTGCACAAAATTCTATATGTTGTGCAACTACAGATTTATAAACAAGCATTTTTATATACAGTGATAAATGCTTGCAAGTTCTACTCATGAACCCCACCCTTTTCGATATTTTATTCATAATATTTTTTGCATGTTCTTTGAATAGCAAATGTTTACCTAGGTAACTCCCAAGTACTTAATGTAGTCTACCCTTTCTAAATCACTGTTATCATTTTTTATTCTAATACTAGCTATATCTATATTACTTGACGTATGCATGCCTTCTATAACCATATATTTTGATTTAGTAACATTAATGTTTAGTTTATTTACACACAGCAACTGATATAATATAGTGAGTTGATTAGTCACAGATATATCGCCAACACTACTACTACTTATGTACAACATGGTATCATCCGCAAACAGATATATGCACTAGGGTAACAGAATAAAATAGACCACCTACTAATTAAAAAAAAGATTCTATTCTCGTTATATATACAAAATATTTTAAAATTTTTAAATTAGACTAATATTTTGTCGATCCACCTTTACTTGCGTGAAGTGCTGCGAGTCGTCGTGGCATAGATTCTATTAAATGATTAATGGTGTCTTCTGGAATATTTAACCACTCTTCTGTAACAGCTGCCACGAGTTCTTCCTTATTGCTGGGTTTTCGGGGTCGTTTCGCCATATTTGTCTGGATTATGTGCCGAACATTCTCTATCGGATTCATGTCTGGTGATTGGCCTGGCCATGGTAAAATCCGAATCCCCTGTTCCTCTTTCCATGTGGTTGTTGTTCTTGCTTTGTGGCAGGGTGCTCCATCCTCCGTAAAAGTGGCATCTTCGTTAGATAAAATGGCGTTGTCGAATATCGGTAGTAGTGTTTTTGTTAATATTTGGGTATATTTTGCCGCATTTATATTTCCGTCGCAGATTACTAATTGCGATCTTCCACCATACCATATCGCGCCCCACACCATGATGTTCACACCGCCGTATTTCACCGTCTGATACAAAAATTTGTCGTCCAGTAGCTGTGACGAACGTCTCCATTCCCACGTACGACCACTATCACTGAATTCGCAGTATCTGCTTTCGTCTGAAAAAAAAAACAGACCGCCAAAACTCTTCGGGCTTCGTTCGTATTTCGATTGCCCAAGCCATTTGCCGCCGTTTTTGAAACGCCGTAAGGAGAGGTTTTTTCTTTGCCACCCTTTTATACATCCCCACACTGTGAAGGTATCGCAGAACGGTGCGCTGACTTTTCTGTGAAGTTGCCGCAAGCTCAACTGTACTTTTTCGCGGTTCTCTTAACAGTTCGCGCACAAGCACCCTTTTACTTCTTTCAGAAGGTCCGGCACGACCTGGTCTCGGCTCCACTGTTGTTTTTCTCTTGCGTTTAAATTGTGTAATCACACGGTTAACTGTGGGGGCAACGGAATATTTAAAAATTTACTTATTTACATTTCTAATTTCTTTATTAACAGTTTTCTATCAATAGTTTTAAAAGCCATACAGAAGTCCAAAAACACAACTATCGCAACATCTCCCTTATCCATTTCTTGCAACCATTTGTGACATATATCCACAAAAACAGTTTCACACGAATGACCTTTTCTAAAACCCGATTGATTATGATGAATCACATTGTTTCGCTCACAAAAATCATATAATTGGTTTTTTATGCACAGTTCCAGAACCTTTTCGTAACTTGGTACAGTATTAATAGGCCTGAATTGCTCATATACTTTGGTCCCTGCCGTTTTGGGAATTGGAAGAACGTACGATGTTTTCCGGTTTTCCGGAAATATACCTGTATCGAGTGAAGCATTCACTATGTCAAGAATTCTATTTGCACAGACGAATAGACAGGAAAAAACCGTTTATAAACCAGAAGGATAAAAGAAGTCGCTTCCAGTTTGGACTACAGGATTAGTAAATTTAATCCTTTCAGTTCTGATGGGAAGGATGTATGTGTGGAAGGAAAAGAATGGAGAATTAAAACCGCAACATTTAAAACCAGCTGTTAAACGTGGAGGTGAGCATGGATTCGTTTAGGGCTGTGTTTCTGCTGCTGAAACAGAATTTAGTGTCTAGCGCTAGGAAATTTAACACAGAAGATGATTTTCGTTTTTATCAGGACAACGAAACATTCTTCGCGTGTGGTCCAGGAATGGTTATTATATAACTGATGCGGTACAGTGAAAACTCCAGTTCAGTCACCTGACATAAACATCACCAAAAATGTGTGGCTTATTCTTGTCACAGGAATGACCTAAAAAATGCTATGCATCATTTTCATTGTGATGTTGAATATGTAACCCGCTGTAATGTTATCTGATTAGAATTCGTAATACCTGTTCGAATTAGTTTTGTTTTATTTTTTTAATGTATTTCAGGAATAGTAGATATAACGTGTTTAATTTACTTTTCCCAAATAATTATTACACCTAACATTTTCAGCTTCTTAGCAAATTATATACCACTGCTTCGTTTTGACTGTGAGCCCCTGAACAGTAACACCATATTCCACCTTTTTTCTATCCAAAGATATCGAACAAATACAGATTGAAAATTCCAAATTTCGGAACTTCGTACGAACTTCGTATGAACCGTCTTACAATATTTTAGCGTCGACTTTCAGTTCAAAATTTAATGGAGAGCATGGCTACGTATAACTTTTGCTTCATTCAACATATACCTTGTACATCTGATGACCAGACTTTATATATAGCCTAAGCGCAAGGAGTATGCAGAAACGCAGTTGTATTGGAAACGGCCTCGTATTAAATGTCGACACGTCACTACAGAAAAGAATACGCATATATATATATATAACTGAAATACATAGAGTAAAAAGACTGCATTCGTTTCGCCAATAAGACGTGAATAGTTATTTAAAAAAGAGTATATTTAGCAAATACCGTCGCTAAGAAAGTTCTTGCTTATTCTAGCTTGTAATTCATTTACATTTTACATCACTAGTAGTAAACTTTGAATTTCTATTAAGATTTTAAGTTTCTGCATTAATCTCATCCAACAATCTAGTGCAGTACCGTTCGCTAATGGACATTGACGTGTAAATTATCGATAAGATAAAACAATGCGATCGTAGAGGCATTGCCTTTATAAACAGCCACACCGTTCCATATAAACACAATTTACGTTCTATTCCAAGTTCTCGGAGATTGTCAGCTGGTTGCTTTGCGCTCCCACTATGGCTACGAATTTAAATAATTTCGAAAACGTGCTGCAAACCATACATAGCAAGTATATATCGCTTCCGGAGCATGAGGTTAGAAGAAATAAGGAAATTCTAAACAGGGTGAGCAGTTCATTATTTAAGAACTCTTTTCAATCGTTATAGGACTTTTATATTACACCAAATGAATGCTAAAACTTCCTAAATCTAGTCGGTTGTCCGCAAGTGCCTGTATTTTTTTAATTTTGTGTAAAAAGATAAATTTGTCGCTAACATAACAATTACACATGCATGTAAATGTAATAAATAAATAAATAATAATTAAATAATTAATTAAAGTGTTTATAGCTGAATCATTATTCAACTATAAACACTTTATCCGGTAGGATATTTATATTATAAAAGACACCGACAATGTCCAAGATTACATATGTACATGATTTATTCAAATAAGTTCTCGTTTGTTTTTTTATGGTAAGGCTATTAGCAGCTTTTCGAGATTGATAACACTAAATATCGATTTTATCTTTGCAATACAGTGAAACTCCGATTATCCGAGGTAACGTGGGGACCACTTGGCTCGGGTAATATAAAACTGGGATAATTCGGATTTATTTAGTTTATGTATTTACATACTAAGAATACATATACAATAGACCCTCGATTATGTGAACGATATCAGCCAAGCGCTGTTCACATTATTGACAGTTTACGTTAGCGAGCCTTATTTTATTTATAAAGAAATTGCATAAAAGAAAATATGTTTATTAAAAAATAAATTATGAACAATGAACAACATAATACATATAACATTAAAAAATAGGTTTTACATTGTTTTGAAAAATAATGTCGTATTTTTGTTTGCGTAAATTTACGCTTGCTATTTTCTAATGGCATTGCCCGTAGTTTACGGAGCACCAAAATATCGGAATATAACATGTCTTTTCCTTCAGCCCAATCTAACGCTTGATTAAAGATTACTACAGGTTGCGCGTCACTCACTGTATTTTTTATTTCAATCGGAGGGTCGTCATCTTCACTCACCCCATTTTCCTTTGCATATGCATCATCCATCTCTCTATCGTCATTAAATAAACTAACATCGGTAATTGTGCAAACAATATCGGGATTTATTGATTTTAATAATTTGAGAACGTCCGATGATGCACTGTCAATAACTTCAGCATCAGATAGTAACTGTTTTCTAATGATGGTTAGCGGTACATTGTCTTCATCGTCGTAATCATCACTGGAGTAAACCAAAGTTTTCCAACACTTTCTGATTGTTTGCTGGTTAAAGGCGTTCCACGCCATATCTAAATTTAAAATTGCTTCACGTAAAGTTACTTGCTTTAAGGATTCAGAAATGTTTTTAGGATTTTTTGATAACGCAGACGAAAGTAGAAATTTTCGATAATACAATTTAGTCATTTTTATTATATTTTTATCAGTTGCATAAGTAGAGTTACGTTGGGCGGCATGAACATAACAAAAACTGAGTCATCGTTGCTTTTTTAATTGTTCCTCTGGAGGATGACTTGGTGCGTTATTCAAGATTAATACCGCCTTTATTAGAAAATTTTGACTTCTTAAGAAATCTTTCACCTACAAATCGAATATGTATCATAAAATTACATTACTTATTATTACAGTGTTATTGTCATACGTGAGGGACAAAGTGCTTTTGGAACCATTCCAGAAATAACACATGGGCTGAAAAGTCCCGGGCCTAACAAAGAAAACACGTTTTTTTTGGTTCAAAATTAGCTTTATTCATCAACGTAATCTCCATCAAGAGCAACGCAATCATTCCACCGCCGCTCTAACATTTCAATACCTCTTTTGTAGAACGATTTATCTTTTGCCTCAAAATAGGCCTCAGTTTCAGCGATAACCTCATTCGTGCGAAATTTCTTACCGGCGAGCATTTTTTTGAGCTCTGCGAACAGCCAGTAGTCGCTGGGAGCCAAATCTGGCGAATACGGTGGATGTGGGAGCAATTCGAAGTTCAATTCATGTAGTTTTGCCATTGTTTTGCTTGACTTGTGATACCGTGCGTTGTCTTGATGAAACAAAATCTTTTCTTTGCCATATGCAGTCGTTTCTTTGCAATTTCGGCCTTCAAATGCTCCAATAACGCTATATAATATTCACTGTTGATGGTATTTCCTTTCTCAAGATAGTCGATGAATATTACACCACGCACATTCCAAAATACCGAGGCCATAACCTTTCCAGCCGATTGTTGTGTTTTCGGGCGCTTTGAACGAGGTTCACCAGCTGCTGTCCACTCAGATGACGATCGTTCTGATTCCGGAGTGAAGTGATGGATCCGTGTTTCATCCATTGTCACATATCGACGCAAAAATTCTGGTTTGTTACGTTTAAACATGGCCAAACACTGCTCAGAATCATCGACACGTTCTTGTTTTTGGTCAACAGTGAGCAAACGCGGCACCCACTTTGAACAGAGCTTTCTCATAGTCAAATGCTCATGCAGTATAAAGCCAATACGTTCTTTTGATATCTTCACGATGTCAGCTAACTCACGCAACTTCACTTTTCGATCATTCAAAACGATTTTGTGGATTTTGTTGATGTTTTCTAGTGTTATCGCCTCATTTGGACGTCCACTGCGTTCTGCATCATCGGTGTCTCTACGACCACATTTGAAGTCAGAAAACCAACGTTTTATTGTTGTTTCTGATGGAGCGGAGTCTCCCATAACACTTTTCAAGCGATTGCTTCGCTTGAACGGTATTTTTTCCCATCAAGAAGCAGTGTAAAATTAAAACACGAAAGTGTTTTTGATCCATTGTTTTGAAAATAACAAAAGTAGCGTGACTCTTAGCACAATAACTCACAAACTAATGAATAGAATATCATGAAATTTTAACAGCTGTCTTTTGAAGGTTAGTACTAACTGAGAGAAAGGTGACTGCAATAAAACTAGCGTCATCTATGTGTTAGGCCCGGGACTTTTCAACCCCTGTGTTATGCCTTTGGTCTTCCAGGCAGATTTTGAACCGTTATAATCAACGGGACTCTTAAAATTTCTAAATGAACGTGGATTTTTTGCCTTTGCTATTACTAGTGGCCTTATTTTGTGTGTACCACTAGCATTAGTGCACGTTAGAAAAGTTATGCGTTGCCTTTCTACGCGGATCAGATTTTTCATATGATGCAACATAGGTTTTCCTTTTAATCTCGTCGATGATTTTCACCTTGTCATTTAATTTTATTGGACGTGGATGCCACGTGTGTTCTGAGGTGATTTTAGCTGCACACTACTTTATTTCACGAGAGGCAAGAGAGCAAGTGCTTACAGGAATCCCATACATAAATCGAGGAACAACAGCTGCTGTATCACGGATGCACTTCTATTTAATATTTTTGCAATTTCCCGATGATTTTTATTTTTCTTATGGTGAAAAATGACTAATTCTCGCACTTCCAACGTTGTCTGTCGACCCATGTTGAACTACTCTAAATTATAAGCTGCTCGTGATAAAATCACACTTCACAGCTGCAACAGATAGACAGGTAACGTACACGTGCATCTACGGACTTTCCCTATTCGAATAAAAATTGTATACTGGACTGGATCATTTTCACTGTGACGTTGAATATGTAACCGCTGTAATGTTATCTGGTTAGAATTCGTAATACCTGTTCGAATTAGTTTTGTTTTATTTTTGTAATGCATTTCAAGAATAGTAGATATAATATATTCAGTTTATTTTTCCCAAATAATTATTTTTCGTATCATTTTCATTCAGTTTGTTACCAAATTATATACCACTGCACCATTTTCACTGGAGTCACTGTATATACATAATTTATCCATACTTTATGGAGTAAATACCATCTCTGCAGAAATTCATTCACTTCTTGGAATTCGGGTTTCAATAATAGTGTCATAAAATTTTTACCCGTATATTACTTAAAATGTTTATACCTGGTATTGTTTGTACTGAACCTAATTATTTCACGATTTTGAAAAGTAATATCCCAGTTTCGTTATTTTGTTGGTGGTGTACATCT
Organism: Trypoxylus dichotomus; assembly: GCA_023509865.1. Lineage (NCBI taxonomy): Eukaryota > Metazoa > Arthropoda > Insecta > Coleoptera > Scarabaeidae > Trypoxylus > Trypoxylus dichotomus. Next base: position 50,741,294 of record CM042080.1, on the reverse strand, counting down.
GATAATTAAATCACTCTTAAGTCGTATCAAGACTGAAACGTTAAATTATTTTCAATGTATTTAATAGAAATTATGCAAATAAGTTTTTATTTAAAGTGTAACCGACTTATATGGTAGTCTAAGTCAGTAATAATCCTACTTTAAAAATTATAAAATATGTCAACGAACATCAAAAGCAATTTGAAGTCTCAAACTTGCCAATAAATGACAAACGTCATCTGAAGTTCATTCTTCTGGATTTACCTGTAGCTGTAATTGTAGCCAACATAAAAAATTATTTTAAGAAAAAACATGAATTGACTATGATTTTATCTTGTTTACAGCAACCTAAAATTTTAAGTTGGTGTGTTTGAATAATTGACGAATATTTTGACAGTTTTGACACATTTTACAAATAATTTAACCTTTGCAAAACGAACTTGCGCGGGACATCCGAATCACTCCTAGTCAATCTGAAATAAGGTGTAGTTATTTATTATTTATTAACACCTAAAATCGACAATAAAGCAGAACAATTTGCTGGACCATATTTTTCTATAGATAGCGTTTTATTCATTTCCAATTCTAGATTCTAACCGATTTAATTAACGAAATGAAAACGGATCCGCTGTTTGCGAGTTCTTACAACAGAATTTTCTACGGTGGCAGCTTCTTCGACGGCCTTAGAGTCGGAAAACCGGAAGAATTTGACCTTGATATTTTACTGAAGATGCCGAAACTTGGAAAACCGCTACTAACTCACACCAATGAACCAGGCTATCTATCGTTAAAATTTGAAGCACCAACTGAATTGACAAAGTAAGTGAGAGATTAAGCAAATAATTGTTCCTATTTAAAATGTATCGTATGTGGGATTGCAATGGTACAGGGTATATATAAATGATTGAATTTCTCGCTTTCTATTTTTTTTTGCTTTAAGTTGGTGCTAAGTGGTAGTCAACGACTCTGAAGCTGTATAATGTTTACAGCTTATATATCATAGGCGTAACACAAAAAATATGATCATACGTATACTCTATGTTTAGGCGAATACTGTTTAGAATTGCTGGTGGCAATATTGATAGGAATAATTCCATATTCCTGCATGATTGCGTATTCCCGATGCCTCAACAATAAATTTATTGGGCTGTTCCCTGAAAACCTAACGCAAAAGCCTTTGACCACATCCTGCTTGTTAATAAATTATATTCCAATATCGTATTTCTTTGATAGAAAACTGTGGTATGTATGGGTTTTGAACCTGATTACTTTACACCTACCTCTGGTGTTCCGCAAGGGAGTAACTTGGGTCCACTTTTGTTCCTGATATTTATCAATGATTTGTGTTATCAATTGAGGTATCCAATGTTATTATACGCAGATGACTTGCTATTGTATATCACAACTAATAATTCCCAAGATTGCGGTTATTTGCAAAGCCAACTTAATATATTCCACTTGTGGTGTACTAACAACAAGCTAACCGTTAATGTAAACAAATGCAAAATTATCACCTTTTCCCGTAATTCATGTTGTCTACTCTTATCATTTGGCTGGATCTCCTTCACCTAGAGACAACTCTATAAGGGACTTAGGTGTAATCTTCGACTTTAAACTCACATTTACAGAGCATATAACGCATGGGCTGAAAAGTCCCGGACCTAACACATAGATGACGCTAGTTTTATTGCAGTCACCTTTCTCTCAGTTAGTACTAACCTTCAAAACACAGCTGTTAAAATTTCATGATATTCTATTCATTAGTTTGTGAGTTATTGTGCTAAGAGTCACGCTACTTTTATTATTTTCAAAACAATGGATCAAAAACAATTTCGTGCTTTAATTTTACACTGCTTCTTGATGGAAAAAAATACCGTTCAAGCGAAGCAATGGCTTGAAAAGTGTTATGGGGACTCCGCTCCATCAGAAACAACAATAAAACGTTGGTTTGCTGACTTCAAACGTGGTCGTAGAGACACCGATGATGCAGAACGCAGTAGACGTCCAAATGAGGCGGTAACACCAGAAAACATCAAAAAAATCCACAAAATCGTTTTGAATGATCGAAAAGTGAAGTTGCGTGAGTTAGCTGACATCGTAAAGATATCAAAAGAACGTATTGGCTTTATATTGCATGAGCATTTGACTATGAGAAAGCTCTGTTCAAAGTGGGTGACGCGTTTGCTCACTGTTGACCAAAAACAAGAACGTGTTGATGATTCTGAGCAGAGTTTGGCCATGTTTAAACGTAACAAACCGGAATTTTTGCGTCGATATGTGACAATGGATGAAACATAGATCCATCACTTCACTCCGGAATCAAAACGATCGTCATCTGAGTGGACAGCAACTGGTGAACTTCATCCAAAGCGCCCGAAAGCACAACAATCGGCTGGAAAGGTTATGGCCTCGGTGTTTTGGGATGTGCGTGGTGTAATATTCATCGACTATCTTGAGAAAGGAAATACCATCAACAGTGAATATTATATAGCGTTATTGGAACGTTTAAAGGCCGAAATTGCAAAGAAACGATCGCATATGGCAAAGAAAAAAAATTTGTTTCATCAAGACCAAGCACCGTGGCACAAGTCAATCAAAACAATGGCAAAACTACATGAACTGAACTTCGAATTGCTCCCACATCCACCGTATTCGCCAGATTTGGCTCCCAGCGACTACTGGCTGTTCGCAGACCTCAAAAAAATGCTCGCCGGTAAGAAATTTCGCACGAATGAAGAGGTTATCGCTGAAACTGAGGCCTATTTTGAGGAAAACGATAAATCGTTCTACAAAAGTGGTATTGATATGCTAGAGCGGCGCTGGAATGATGGCATTGCTCTTGATGGAGATTACGTTGATGAATAAAGCTAATTTTGCACCAAAAGAACCGTGTTTTCTTTCTTAGACCCGGGACTTTTCAGCCCATATATTATCTAGTATTTGTACATTGGCACTGAGTATGTTGGGTTTCATCATACATGTTACGCGACCTTTTTCTTCTATAATACCCATTCTTCATCTTTATTTTGCTTCTGTTCGGTCTAAATTGGAGTATGCATTCTTGGTTTGGTCACTTACATACATCTACCACATACATCTTTTGGAACAGGTCCAAAGAAGGTGTTTAAGTTCTTATTTAGTCGCAATACTCTACTGTAGATGTATAATATTGATTCCTTAGAACTACGTAGAAAACAAGCTGAGTGCAAATTCTTATTTAATTTACTTAACAATGGCCTTGATGTCTCTGAATTGTTGACTCAAATTAATTTTATAATTCCTCGTCTGGGATCCAGGCAAACAAATGTATTTTCTTGTCAGGTTCTTAGAACTAACATTGCCATCAGGTCCTCGTTATATAGAATGTGAATTGGCTTTAATATTCACACCTCCAGTTTGCCATCTCTTTTGGCACTATGTAAACCGCATATACTGTAATGATATGATAATACTTAGCAGAAATTCTTTGTTTGTTGTTCTTACCTCAGTTCTTTTTTAATAACTAGCGAATTTTTTTATTTACAGTAAACCACTTTGGATGTGGATGGGATATATTGTGATTTGATCAGCCTTTTTATTTTTTCATTGGTTATTTTGTATTTTACTATCTAGTTACCTGCATACATTTATTTTTTATTATATATATCTTCTAATTGGATAATTACTTTATCTGTTGGGCAATAAAGTATTATTATTATTAAAAACCATCATTAATCTAAAGACGAACGCCGGGTATGTTTATACGGATGTCTTATGACTTATTTCGTAGCTTAACAACCGTAAATATGCGGTTGTAAAAAGGTGGCAATAAGAAAAGCCTTTCTTGTAGTAAATAAGCAAGATAATAAACAAGTAGATGAAAACAAAAATACAGAGAATCTAAATAACAATAGAATATGTGTTGGTCATTCAAACACTTTTCAATCATTGTTGAACACAGTATATATCTTGTATATATTGCAATATTGCGATAAAACAGTTATTTTTATAGTCTACTGGTAATAGTTTGATTAAATAATACTTATTAATCAGAAATACTTAATATCCGTTTTGTATTCGACAAAATATTATAGATAATGAATGAGTTCGTGTGATAAACCTTATCATTTTATATCTAATTCCATTCATTATATCTTATGGAAAGTTTGAGATCTTTATATTATATTTGCTATAATACACAGGGTCTTAGATATTTGCTGTCACTTGAGGAAATACACTAGGGTGACAGAATAAAATAGATACCTTCTAATTAAAAAAAAAAGATTCTATTCTCGTTATATATACAAAATATTTTAAAATATTTAAATTAGACTAATATTTTGTCGATCCACCTTTACTTGCGTCAAGTGCTGCGAGTCGCCGTGGCATAGAAACTAAAAATGATTAATGGTGTCTTCTGGAATATTTAACCACTCTTCTGTAACAGCTGCTACGAGTTCTTCCTTATTGCTGGGTTTTCGGGGTCGTTTCGCTATATTTGTCTGGATTATGTGCCAAACATTCTCTATCGGATTCATGTCTGGCGATTGGCCTGGCCATGGTAAAATCCGAATCCCCTATTCCTCCTTCCATGTGGTTGTTGTTCTTGCTTTGTGGCAGGGTGCTCCATCCTCCATAAAAGTGGCGTCTTCTTCAGATAAAATGACGTTGTCGAATATCGGTAGTAGTCCTTCTGTTAATATTTGGATATATTTTGCCGCATTTATATTTCCGTCGCAGATTACTAATTGCGATCTTCCACCATACCATACCGCGCTCCACACCATGATGTTCACACCGCCGTATTTCACCGTCTGATGCAAAAATTTGTCGTCCAGTTGCTGTGACGAACGTCTCCATACCCACGTACGACCACTATCACTGAATTCGCAGTATCTGCTTTCGTCTGAAAAAATGACAGACCGCCAAAACTCTTTCGGCTTCCTTCGCATTTCGATTGCCCAAGCCATTCGCCGCCGTTTTTGAAACGCCGTAAGGAGAGGTTTTTCTTTGCCACCCTTTTATACATCCCCACACTGTGGAGGTATCGCAGAACGGTGCGCTGACTTTTCTGTGAAGTTGCCGCAAGCTCAGCTGTACTTTTTCGCGGTTCTCTTAACACTTCGCGCACAAGCGCCCTTTTACTTCTTTCAGAAGATCCGGCACGACCTGGTTTCGGCTCCACTATTGTTTTTACCTTGCGTTTAAATTGTGTAATCACACGCTTAACTGTGGACAACGGAATATTTAAAAATTTACTTATTTCACGTTGCGAAGCGCCGCGCTCACTCGGACCAACGATGCGACACCCCGGGTGAAGTCGCTAATATCACTCGAACCTTGTAAGCGAGGCATCGTTGTAACGATATTAAACTATGACGATACATCTACCCCTACCCTAATGACAAGAGAAAGTTCTTAATTTGTTCTTAGAATTTAGCTGTTTACATATTTATACCGCTTTACCTGGTGTCTATTTTATTCTGTCACGCCAGTGTATTTAAGAGGACAATAAATATAAATTTTGGGCTATATTTGTAGTTATGAAATCGGTTACTTGGGAAAAGGAGTTGCCCACCTAAGTAAAAATTACTGTAAAGTTAAAGGATCAATTTAAGTTATTTTATTAGCTTATAGTAGCATATTATGCACAACATAATAAATGATAAAATTACAATTTTCTTGCAATTACCCAACGTAATTAATTTCCGAAAAAATATCGATCTCGGAGGGGAATTGAACCCAACATCTTTATGTTATCATTTCTAACACCAACGGTAGTTTAGTATTGATATTCATGTTAATATTAGTATTAATATGGATGTTAGTTTAACATAATAAATGTTATCATATTTATAAATCATCCAGTGAATCCTCAGAGACTGTCTCAACTCGTTTTGAGTTACAAATCTTTCGGTTCTCATGTTATCTCTGCTTATATACGAGGACGACCTGAAATGTTTCCGGAATCGGCATTTCGTCACTTCTGAATGACTGGGAAAACGGCCATGGAAATTACATTCCATCATTTTCAACCATTAGCTTCTGGGTGAGCGAGTTCAAACGTGGTCGCACAAGAAGCAGTGACGAATCGCCCAGTGGACGTCCAAAAAACCACTACCAACGATGAAATGGTCGATAAGATTCATGATGTCGTGTTAGCCAATCGCCGATTGAAGCTGAAAGAGATACCGGAGACAACAGGCATCTCATAAGATCGCGTTTTCCATATCCTACACGAAATTTCGGCGATGAAAAAGCTTTCGACTCGATGGGTATCGCGTTTGCCCACACCGAAGTAAATACGAAATCGGGTGACCGTTTCGGAGGAGTTTCTCTCCAGGATCCAACGTAATCCAAGGGATTTCTTCATGCGTTTCGTAACCGTGGATGAGACCTGGATCTGTCACTACATACCGGAGACTAAGGAACAATCGAAGCAGTGGAGTTTTCCGGGCGAATCTCCGAAGAAAACAACGACGAATGCTTTCAATCATTTCTGCCACTATTTTGTCGTTTCCAGATGTTTTTCAATTTCTTTATTACATCAATCAGTTCTTCTAGTGTAATTTCCGTATCGTCTTCTGCAGAGTAGTTCCTTGAAATATTCTTTTCATTGGTACACTACTTTTACTTATCTATTACCAAAATTTCTTATTGCCAGTTTTTTTACAGGCGCATGTCTGTCATCGATAAGGAACGAAATAGTCATAATACATCCGGACAAATATACTACACGTTCCCATATTTTTGTGTTACGTCTGTGACATACATATAGTGCTTACAGTTTCAGAACGTTTAACCAGTACTTAGCACCAACTGAAAACAAAAAAATAGAAAGCGAAAAATTCAAACGCTTTCCAACCATTTGTATACATCCTCTAGTTATAACCATGACATGAAAAGTAATTCAAAAGAAGCATGGCCCTCTTGATTACAATCTTTATGATCATATTATATTCTGAACATTACTCCAGCAGATTTCTTGTAATTAAACTGGGCGCTATTACCCGCTGTGCAACAATACTCCTACTTTCCTTATTATCATTTGACATTTACAAACTGTCAAACTTTGATACTTAGCAAGATTGAGGTTAGAACACATTTAAAACTAATTTTAAATTTCCTTTTTTTAAATTTATTACTTCTGCTTCAATTAGCGAGGCCTTTAAACGTAAGATGTTGGACGACAAGAATTACTTAAGCACAAAGAAAGTCCGTGAATGGATGATAGGCGTTGTCACAAAGGCCAGCAATAAATATCGAACCAATGGGAGGTTATCATTTCAAGTGAATACAGGTGGAACAACTTATCATCTTACAGTAAGCTAAACAATTTTGTAAACACGAGTCTTCAATAACATTTATAGGGTACATTATCCACTTCCGGTCCAGCTGTGACGCTGAAACTAATATGTTCAACTGCGCAATTTAATATTGACGTCGATTTGGTGCCCTGTTTTGAATTTACGGCTGATAAATGGCCAAGTAGCGGTTATAGATCGAATCCAGTCCCTCAAAAGGTTAGCTCCATTAGCATAAGTTGGTGCGAAATCGTTAGTTTGTTTTTTTTTCTTTTAACAGAGCACTTTCTTTATCGTACCAAAGAGTCCAAAGAATCAAAATCCGCCCGAAAGGTATTGGAGATTATCTTTTCAAGAACAGGAAAGGGTCCTTCTTAATGATAAGAAACCTCTTAAGCCTACCCTAAAATTGTTCAAAGTTAGCAACTGATTAACATTGTGTTTTCATTCTGTCGTTGACGAAAAAAAAATTTTCAGAGACTTAGAGATGTTCAACAACATAAATGCATTGCCAGCTATTATATCAAAACAGTATTCCTCTGGGAGGATGAGAAAAATGGTGCTGACTATTGGAATGGTACATTGACTGATACTTTCTTTAAGGTAAGCTACTATACAGTCTGAATTGCGTTCTCTGTTATTATTGTTTTCCGTATTAATCAGCGTTAAAAACACTGTTACTTTGCTAATTTAACCTATTTTCTAGAAACAATAATAACAGATAGCAATCGTGCCCATTTAATTTGAATCAACCTGTATACACGAAAATGCTACTACTAAAGCAAATTTCTTCTAATAGATGCTAGATAACTACATTAAATACTTGGAAAATGGAAAGATACCATATTTTTGGAATAAGAAGAATAACCTGCTGCATATTAGTGCTGATCATATGGCCAACGTAAAAAACCGTCTGAAGGCGATTCAAAAAGATCTATTAGCGAAATATAAAACAGATCCGCTGGTGATCTGCCAATACTTAGGCTACAATTTGAACACCTTAAAATAGACAGCCATGATTATGAAAATTAACAGTATACCTAGATACAGTATAAACAAAAAGTGCTTATTGTGTTGGTGCAGCTGAAAAATTACCATTAAAATTAACGAAGTGTACAGTTTTAAAATTTTTTTCAGCGACGTACGTGATGGGAAATTAAAGTTATAAGTTCATTTATTAGGTATTTTGGTAAATATATATGTACGTATGTAATAAAAGCATTCCTGACTGTAATTTAGTACTGGAATCGAACAAAAATTTTTATAAAATTTTATACAATTAGATTTTATGTCATATTTTTTATTGTACATTAAATAAATTTTAATTAACCGATTCTGTTTCATTTTAATACCCTCTGTATAACTCCGCCTTTTTTTAATAATACAGACTATTTCATCAAGGTTTCGAAGTATTAGGTCTTATGCAGTATAGTCCTCTTTTATTACCTTATACGGATTCGCATATAACTTATCTTTTTTTTGGAATTAGCGATGATTGTTTTATACACTACCGCTCAAAAGTGTTTAGGCACCCCTGTTTTCATGGATTATTCATATAGTATTATGTTTACCAAAAAAACATTATAATAACATGAAATGCGTATTTAAAATGTAGTTCAGTAAGATAAACACCCATTATATCGCATAAGGTTTACTATCATTTACCTGCACTTGGTCGGATTACCGTAAACTATTTATTGCGGTGCAATTACAATAACAATCCCTCCGAATTTACTGGGTAAATTTAGTCATCTGTTAGATTGTAGGTAATAATGTTTAAATTACCTTCCTAGAAGATTATAGTGAAATCTGTAATCTATGGTCAGTTGCAGTGTGGTATTTACTCTATTCACGTCGTGAGCGAAATATCGTGTGACAATTTTTTAAAATGCCTCCGCGAAGAGAAATTAGTACGGAAATACGTGCGCTTATAATAGCTTACCATAAAAGTGGTATAAGTAATCGATAAATTGCCAAAAGAAGATGAAAATATACCTAGCTACGGTTGACTATAACGTAAAAAAATATCGGGAAACTGTCAGTTTTCTTAATAAAAGACGGAGTGGAAGGCCAAAAGCGACAACATTTGCAGATGATCGCAGAATAGTGGTTACCAGCAAGTTAAATAGACGCAAAACAGCCCCGGAAATCACCGCAGAATTAAATGTTGGTCGCCAAAAACTAGTCAGCGTATCTACAGTCAAACGTCGCCTAGAGAAAGCCGGACTCCATGGACGTATTGCGATGAAAAAGCCATTAGTACGCAAACAAAACAAGCAAAAGCGACTTAAATGAGCTCGTGAACACCAACACTGGACCATAGAAGAGTGGAACAACATCCTATGGACGTCCAAATTTGAGGAGTTCGGAACCCGAAGACGCATATTCGTAAGAAGATCTGTGGGTGAACGTGCCAGAGAAGAATGTATTGATGCCACCGTAAAGCATGCTGGAGGTTCTATCATCATTTGGGGCTGTTTTGCTGGCACTAGTGTAGGGGACATTCTGAAAATTGACGGTATATTAAAAAAAGAAGGCTACCGCGAAATTTTGGAGTACCACGCAATACCTTCCGGAATTCGACTTTTGGGTCGAAATTTTATCTTCCGGCAAGATAATGACCCAAAACATTCCTCTAAATTATGTAAAAGACTATTTACGCCATTTAGAAGAGGAAGGAACTCTCAAAATTATGGAAGGGCCTCCCCGGAGCCCCGACTTGAATCCAATCGAGTTACAATGGGAAGAACTAGATCGGGAAGTACGGAAATCGGCTCCGACATCAGCTACTGACGTGTGGAGCAAATTGCAATCGAGTTGGACCTCAATAACACAAGAAACTCTGGCAAAACATATTGCGAGAATGCCGCGATTGTGTGCTGCAATTATTAAATCAAGAGGAAGTCACATAGATGAAAGCAAATTTAAATTAAACGTTTTAATTTTCACATTTATTTAATATATTTTTATTCATGTACGTGTATCTATACATAAAAAATATTATTATCATTTTTGCTGTCAGTGAGAGTGCCTAAACACTTTTGAGCGGTAGTGTATATGAGGCAATGCATCTGTTTTATTTATCGTTTCTTTCAATAAATACATTTATCTTCTTCGTAATATAATATATATATATATATGTTATATACCAATAAAAACTTAAACCGAAATATTTTCGTTATTTACGTTTCATATACATTTTATTCAAGCCTGAGTTATACAAAATTAGTCCATCATAAGTATCAATAACCTATCAAAAAGACATCATATTCTTACGGAGTACCAACATACTATTTTAATACGTTTATTGATCATATTTTATAAATTTTAAAGCATTGTTATTACAGAGACTTATTTGGATCGTACTGTCAAATATGAAATTTATATAATTAATTTAATTTAATCGTCACATACAGTTGTAACCATTATAAAAATAATTAGAACAAACAACCCTTTCTATTACCTGTTTTATATAATGTGATGATGATGTATCACCATTGCATTATTAGATGAAATAAGTTTAGATAAGTGCTGACATCTTTTATACGTTAGCCAAATTAGAAGAAATTAATATTGGTAATACAACATCCAACATATTTCATTAAATTAAAGAATGTTCGTGTAAAGCATTAGTAAATGATGCTCAACTTCTAGTTCTATAAAAAAATTATTAACACCCAAATCTTGTGAAAACTTAGTAACTTGATAATTAAAATCGTGAATCCTAGATGGCGATAGTAGTAGTTGGAAATCGAATTAAAAATCGTAACATGTCGGATGTGTAAGAATTTTAAATCTACGCCAAATATATAACACGAATTACCAGTTTATACTCGATTAAAGCTACATTAGATCGCATAAATAATATAGATCTACTAATCATGAGGAGTAAATAACATTTTCCGTTAGACCAAATGTTAAAAACGCATTTTAGTACAATCACGCATTGGGATATACAGTCTCTGTCAAATATGACATGCGCATATCTATAGAAAAAATTTACGTGAACGTTAAAAAATTGCTTAAAAAGGCGATTCGACGTAGCTTTAGTACTGTACTTCTTAAAATGGGACATTAAAATCGTTATGATTGAAATAGGTTATCATAGGTGTCAACATAGTTGGATGTTTGTTGACGTTTGACAGGTTGAGGATTTTTTCCTAGTGTCAATAAACAAAAGACCTAAAAAGATATATATATATATATATCATCTTAAATTCAATGATCAATTTAACAATCATAAATTTTTCGGAAAAGTGCTTCTCCATAATTATGTAAGCGAGTTCAGATCTTTTATCTTTCCAGTTTCAGGGTATGGGGAAATTATTTTGTCTGCTATAACTAATATCCCAAATGGAACACAAATTCTTGAATTTTTCAATTGAAACAAAAAAAATACATGTGACTCTATTATACTTCTCTTCTCCAGCGATTCTAAAAATCCAATACATTTCATTTCATCCAAAGTTCGTTAGACCTAAAAAAATAAAAATGTTAATTATACGTCAAGTAATTGACCGCTAACTTACCATTAATTAAATTATGGTGCTGTTTAGTATCTGAAAACGTGAAAACAAGAACACAAATTAGTAACAAACGCACTACTTCCGGAATTGGACCGTGTCATGATGAGACGGTCCAATTCCGGTAGTGCGTTTATTACCAACCCTGGCCGTGGAAGCCTACGTATTCATTTCAAGAACACAAATTATTTTTCGGATGATTTATTTGACTTTCTACAATATCTGTTACATTTTATTAATATTGTATGTACTAACAGTATCGGAGCATTTCCGCAAAACAGTATTACAATTGTATTACAAATGTTAACTTTTTATGTACTAACGATTATAACGGTAATTGCAATTAATACAGTCATTAAAAATGTTTTCCTAACGAATGTCTTTAGGTCAGATAGTATTTATGCTATTTACAAATTTGTTTTATATACACCAATGTGCGTTGTCATCGGAGTTAAGAAAGTAAAGGTTACTAATATTTGAGATTTTTGAAATAAGCATTAGGTGAAGGCTAACTTAATACTGAAATAGTTAACTATTTTGAAGCCTCCTATATGTATATATATTCAAGCTTCTTTTTGTTTCTTTTTTTTAAGACAATTTAGTAACACGATACTTAAAAGTTCAATTATGAGTAAAGTTTTGGTCAAAAAAGATTGATATAAAAGTATTTTCGTTTAAATCTAGTGCGCATACAGAGACTTTGCATTAATGAATAGTATGAATTATGATCTGTATGTATAATGCACCGTACATGTCAAATAATTTCTGTCATTTCAGGCAATAACAAATTAATTTTTATGTTTAAACGACAAAAAGCTACGACATAGAAAAAAATTAATTCAACGATATGACCATCTGAAACCAGCAGATACGCAAGCGCTAATTTCTTGATTAAATTTGTTTGTGTATAAAAAAAAGAATTCGAAACTAAGAACTATCAACTAGGAATGTCCTATCCCTTTTTTCCCCCCGAAAATATGTACAATTTCGAATATACGAGGAGGAACAATTAACTTTGTTCGTCTTCCTTTTATTCTTCGACTTTTTTTTTGTTAATCTCCATTCCCTCCTACACCTTACAGTCTTTTAACCTTCTGCAATGCCAGCACTCGCATTCTCAAGCTAAATTCATATAGTTATACATGGTAGTCTGTCCCGATGGTGCAGTAGTTACCGCAGGGTACGTTCTTATCCCCGTTGCTCTATGCGGAGCTGCTGAAGGATACGGCGGATTGTATTTGTAAATGATCTGAGGCGCACGAGGAGTCGGTTGCGGTGGCGGAGGATACATTGGTGGCGTCGTAGGCTGTTTAGTCCATTCGCCCATTGGCGTTTGGCTTTTGTTGCTCAACAACATTTGAACGTCAACGGTTTTCGCTGGCCAATACTCATCGAAAGTCGTTTCGGGCGGAAAATATATCTTAATGTCATCTAAATTGATCACGGAGCAAGTATCGTGCGCGAAAAGTTGATTTCTGATACCCTGGATCTTGCAGCAGAATTTCAGATAGCAAAGATCCCACCCTTCCAATTTATACGACTTCAGTTTGAGCTGATCGATCTCCCCTTCGAAATAGAACAGCGGTACGTATTTCTGCCCTTTGGATATCGTATACGGTACGACCGATTCCTTGTTGATGATCACGAATCCCAAACGGCTATCGCCTTCGGTTTTTCCGTTTAGCAGCTTCGCATAGCAGGCACCCAAAAATTGGTAAAATTCTTCCGCGTCGCTCACTTTCACCACCAAATCTTTTACGGTAAATTGATCGCGGCCGTACTGAGAATCGCAATGCAAAAAATTGATCTGATTTAGTAAACTTGCTTCGGCCGGCGTGACGTAAAAGCTCCTGATATTTGTACAGTTATAAATGTCCTTGTTTAGGAACCTTAGGAAGCTATTCAAGGCCGATAGTTCTACCATTCGAACGGAACAGAACTGATCGTCCCCTCTGTATATATAAGGTACATGTACGTTGCCAAGTGTAAACCAACCGAACTGTCCCTTGCGCGAACGTTCGTCGAAATTCGAATCCGAATTTTCCGTGTCGTTTTTGCCGGTTGCGGTCGCGCTAACGGAAATCGAAGACGGTAAATATTGATTCATAACCAGTTTAGTCTCGTTATTCTTGCTATTCATTTTGTCGGCGCTAATTTCACTCATATTATTAGGAGAATGAGAGTAAACAAGATGGCGCCGCCTATACACAGTTGTTCGTCGCTTATAGGTTATGCGCGTCTGCGCATGTTACGTAACCTTAACGCGCAAAAAAGTCAAAATATCGCGACGTTTTCCGGCAGAAGAACACAAAACACACCACGTACACTAATCGAAACACCTTTTAACGTCCAAAATCGACGCGTTTCGCAATTTTTTTTAACGGATCCGACGCGCAGTAGCGTAATGCTTATCGCAATTTTAACGTATACTCTCCCTCAGCAGGCACAACTCGCTCGGATACTACAGTTGATAGTCTCTAACGAGGTCTAGGTTATTGGAAGGTCAACCAATAGGATTCGAGAACGGCGGCGTCATTTGTTTCGACATCCTCGTGTATCGGTACCTAAAAAGAGGCTAGAGGTACAGTGTTTTCAAAAGTTTAAACTGCCATAACCTCTCTCTCTGTTCCTTTTGATCGTATGTATGCTCGACACGTTTCAAAATCGGTATTGTATATGTTGGAATTTGTAAAAAATAATTATCGATACTTTCTACTTTTGTTTATTTGGCGATACAGGCGAAATTAAGAAAATTTGTTAATTTTCTGAGAAATACGCGTTTGTAAATATTTAGTTTATTAATTTCATTCAAATAAGGAATTATTCATTCAATTTTATTTATAATTTATTTATATATCTGTTTATTTTTTGATAATAAAAAAAATTAAAACGGAGAAAACGGATTTTTTTTGTAATATTAAGGGAATAAATACCGTATTGCGAATTAGGAGAACATGAGATCGTAGCGGTAGATGGAGAAATATTTTAAATCATCAAGCGTTTCGAATACACACGGATCTAACACATGGTACCGACCTCGTGATACAAAATTCCAATACTTCTCGACGTTCCTGGCCTCCTAATACGCTGCAGTCGGAAATTCCTTGCCACGTGCTAGCGCATTGAAGTGGGGGTGATGTTGCGCGCAGGTAAAACCGGAATTTGTTGGTGGGGATAAGCATGTCTGTCTTATATGGAATTGGATTTTGTTTATACCCAACACCTGTGTATATGTATATATTCGCTTCTAGATTCCTTTCTCCCTCTTCGCTACACGGGTGATTGTAATATTGTCCACGGCCTACTTGTTTTATCATTAAGTATGAGTTAAACGTATACGGTATATGTGCGTTGTATAGTGAAAGCTGTTATATACGGTGTGTACAAGATTATTGTGTTGGGTACAACCTTTTTAACGAATTGATACGATACAAAAATAGAAAAACGATCAAATGTTTGGTTATTTGAAACGTACTGGGCAAGATAACGATGGTTTTGTTTTTTAAAGTTACTCCATTAACGTCGCGTAGATAATTTTTATCGATTCTATAACGGTTCCATAAGTTATCGTAGCTGTGGGGTCTAGATGACTTACCTGACGCATGGTCAGTTCAGTTAACCACCTTTCGGATATTCATGTAGTTCCTTTTTCACGAGTTCACGGTTCACAGTTATTAAGCTTAAGTTTTATACTTTCTATATGTGAACCCTATCTACAGCAACTATATCTTTAAATTTAAGTCAATATTAACAAATACGTCGGAGGTAATAGAAATAAAATCGAAGATTTAATTATAAAATTGTTTTCTATTTGAGTTAAGCTTCAGAATTTTATTTTTTTTATTTATTTTAAAGTAGGTAAGAACAAAGTGTATAATTTTTATAATAAGTGCGATACTGTTAGTTAAATACGAAGGCGAATGAAATATGAAGCGGACTTTGGTTTTAAGATATTTGAACAATGGTCGGAAATTTTTGTAAAATATTTGAGTTTTGCTTCTCCGAACATTGTTTAATATGGATTTCCAACAAGTATCGGCCGACTCAATCGATATTATTTAAGACATTTATTGGTACAATAAAAAAATGAATACCCATTATTTTTCTACATAATCTCTTTTATCACACATTTTATTGGAGGTTTGTTAATCTTTTAATTCCGTCCTCAAAGAATGAATGTGGTCGCGTCTGTAAACAATTCCACACTCTCGTCGTCAACAAAGTGTTGATCTTCCTGTTCTTCTTTGTTGTTGTGGCCCAAACATGTGGTACTCGCATGATGACAGTTCGGGACTCTAGGGCGGATGTTCCAGTGTTTCCCAACGAATTTTATCCAACTTATTTTGGGTCAATGCGGCTGTGTGTGGCCGAATATTGTCATGGAACAAAATCGCCCTTCGAATAGGCATGTCGCGCCTTTTTCACTTCATCAAGCAGCTGGCAGTAGTACGCTGCATTAACTGTACGCCTTTTGTGGAGAATATTAATGAACGGTATACCTCTAGAATCCCAAAACTTCCATTCCAAGAAGTAACGGCGTGCATGGTCGTCGTTCTCCACTGACTCTAGGCGATCGCAAATTTGTTTGTGCCAGACGTAAACTTGGGTAACTTCCCGCATCAAAAATTTGAGAATAAGACGTTACCTAACAGACGTGCGCACCTTTTGCTCAAACATGATGCTACTAATAACCAGAGATAACCCGACACGTGCGATTCAATGCTAAAAGTTGGTTCGCCCGAAATATATACTGGTCCACTGTATGGGGAGGTGGTGATAGGTGGCGTGAAGGTGGAACGGCGGGAATAATTTAAAATTTAAATGTTTGATTGTGTATACGAAATTAAAATATTTACCTTCCTCAAATCTTTCAATTTTTACGTAACATTTAACTAGTTAAAAACTTCATATTAGTTTATGAAATTAATTTTTAACTACTTAAAAACTGTGCAAAAATCTGAAAGAGAATCAATATATGTTTGAAGTAAATTATATCAATAATCGGATTGTTTCTTACAACGTATTTTATTCAATTATAAAAGATTATAATATGCACAGCAGTAAATGTGGACAGCAAAACATTCAATAGGGTAATGCATTACGTCTTTACATATAGATATAGCTAGCTAATGTAACAGTAATAATGTATAATAACTCGAAATTGTTCTTAAGGTACTTGATGAAACACCTACTGTTGATGAGAAGCCTGATGCGACGATTTTCAAACGCATCATTTAAATGAACATTCTTTTGATTAGCAATGCTACTACATGTTGTTCTATATATCGTATTGTTTAAAAAAAGATTATAAAAGATGTTAGATAATGAATCCACTCACTCAATAAATCTCTAAACGAACTTTTCTGTTTTAATTGTTTAGTTTAAGTAAATAAACGACTTCTCTCTATTTTACAACGCAATCTACATTACACATCTATCTCTATATGCATTGCTGCCAACTGTATTTTACATTAAGATCTTAGTAAACTAAATAATATTTAACAAAAATGTGATTTGATTGGTATAAACTGTCAACATTCATTCTATTATATAGCATGCTTGGAAAATAGTGCATCTTTTTCTCTTCTTCTTCTGGAACCCCACGTAAGCCTTCTGTAGCACACTGCTGTAAATAATTTGCGAAATTTGATATAAAACGAAGTTATTTTGGTTACGCTGTACTTACACTGATCTCTAAATTAGGAATATCGAATACACATTAAAGTAATATGTACAGAGTGATTTTATATGTTTGAGGACAGTTTAAATTTCGCGCGGTGGATTCTAGGGGATTTGACATGTTAAGAGTGGCCATTGTGAGTATCGGTCCTGTCAACTGCCCGTGCGACACGTTATTTATTATTCGTTATTTATATTCGTCTTATTCGTTATTATTTGCTTCATTTTTACTTGTAATCTGTTCTTGTTAGAGCTACTGTTTATATTTCATTCCATTTACATTAATTTTCTGCTTAGAAAATCAATATGAAATTGAATTGATTTTTTGAAGATCTGTTGTCAATATTTTATCACCCATTCAAAATCTATTTGCTACGCTACTGGTTACGAATTCAAAACCAAATCGCCAACGTGACAAAAATTTAGCAAGGCGCGAAATTTGAACTGTCCTCAAACATTTAAAATCACTCAGTATGTATCTCTAAAATTGAAAAGGTTTGAACACAATAACGGTAAATAAAAGTACGAAAACCAACAAACACGAACAAATAAAACCCACCGCTACTGCTCGGATACAACCAAAGGAGCTTCTATTTCGTATTTTACATATTTAATATCTTCTTAATACTATAATTCATTTATTTGTACTTTACATTAATTTCTTCCTTTAATTTATTTGGCACAGACATATTTAGTATATTGTTTGCTGTTATAATCGGATCTATATGTATTCCTTAATTAGTATTGCTTAAGTTTACTTAGAGAATGCTGTAAGGAAATCCCGGTAATTACCCCTATCACTTAAATTAGGCTTCCATTCATTACAATTATACTAATTATTCTGTTAAATCATTACTATGACATTATTACTAAATGTTTAGACATTTCATTTACAAGAATAATCAGGTAGCTTAGGGTTGCTCATTAATGCAAAACCGAAGTTGCTTATAAATAACTACAGTACACGATGTAAGTCAGTGCACATTGTAACTCGATACAATGCACAACTTCAACAGTAACTCCACAGAATTCAACGGCAACTCAAGTCAGTACAGCATGTAACTGTTTTTAAGTAGAAAATATCAATATATTTAATATACTACGTACAGTGTGTTTATTCATCTAACAAATAAACGTGTGTGTGCCAGGAATCCAATTTGGG
The DNA here is from genome assembly GCA_023509865.1 of Trypoxylus dichotomus. Taxonomy (NCBI): domain Eukaryota; kingdom Metazoa; phylum Arthropoda; class Insecta; order Coleoptera; family Scarabaeidae; genus Trypoxylus; species Trypoxylus dichotomus. Next base: position 50,722,668 of record CM042080.1, on the reverse strand, counting down.
TCCCCCTTTGTTTAATATTTATTTGAATGATCTCCTACAGGGGCTGGACTGCAATGTACTGGCATACCCGGACGATCTTAAGATCTACAATACCATAACCTCCCTGGCAGATTGTCTCTTTCTCCAGAACAATCTGGATACTATTGTTGGATGGTGTACACAGAATGGAATTAGTTTGAATCTGGATAAGTGTGCTGTTGTAAGCTACTCTAGATGTCATAGATTCTACAATTTTCATTATGCTGTGAGTCAGGCTATTGTTTCTAAGCACTCGTGGGTGACCGACCTGGGCATGCTGTTTCATGCAAATTTGTCCTTTGCAGACCACATACTATCCGTACGAAATTCTGCGATGAAATCCTTAGAATTTCTCATACGATCCTGCAGATTATTCAATAATCCTGCCTCGCTAAAAGCATTATACTATTCGCTTGTCCGTACTGGGTTGGAGTATGCCTCCATAATTTGGTATCCTCACTATCTCCATCTGGAAGTACTACTTGAAAGAGTGCGAAAACGATTTTTGAAATACCTGTCCTTCAAAATTGATGGCACTTATCCTGGACGCGATGTTGATTATGCTGGTCTTCTGACGAGACACGGCTTTGTATCGTTATCGGATCGAAGGAAGGAATTTAGCAGCCAATTTCTACTTAAACTTATTAATCACGCTATTGACGCTCCATCCCTTCTCTCCAAAATTAATTTCGTGGTACCTCAGTACGATACCAGGTCCTTCCCTAATTTTAAGGTCCCGTCATACAAAATTAATGTTCTGCTTAAAGCACCCATTACGCATATGATTAGAAATGCCAGTGAATTACTTGATGATCCTTTTTGTTGAAGTGTCTACATGGATTTACATTGTCGTCCTATTTTGTTCTTGCATTCTGGTGTCACCGAGCTATTTTTATGTTTATGATTCAGTTAATTTATTACTGCGCTGTATATTATTACTATATATGCTAGGTATATATATATATATATATATATATTATTCTCGCATTGTCCTGTAAATGGAATTATTTCCTCTTGGGCAAAAGATATTATTATTATTATTATTAAGAGGTGAAAACTCTAGCATCAGATTCGTATAGCTACTGTTTTTTTCCTTGTTGCGGATGTGTTAACTTTACTCAGTATTTTTACTAGGTTGCGGTTAGATACGTTCGAAAGTTTTTCAGTACTCAACAAAGCGAGCATACACATGGCAGTTGAGGTCTGCATAACCATATATTTCGTTTTAATGACATTTATATCGAGACCACACTCTTCACCGACATCCTTCAGTCTAGTCATAAGCTGTTGCAGTGTTTTAAGATTGTTTACCATAATAACTGTATCGTTAGCGTACGTGATGTCGTTTACCATTTGCATATATTCCTTCATTCCCGTCTTCGACAGCTTTTCTATATACGCACTATGAGTGTACGTTGAATAGTAGAGGAGATTCTCGCGAGATATTTATAGCACCTGACTGCTCTATCAATTGTTATTTATGCTGAATAATCCCAGGATAGGTCGTGATATGTTTAGATTTTTTCCATCGGTTCCAATACAGTTGGAAGGCCTTTCTGTAGTCAACAAAGCAAGCATACACATCATAGTTGACGCGTTTATGTCTCTGAAATAGCACCTGTACACTGTACGTGTGCAAATCAGCTTCTCCATATGTATAGAAATAAAATACGAATATTTTGTCCATGTATTCGATGTTTCGACACAGTATCTGAGTCATATTTAAATTTGGCACGTCCTTACGGAGGATCCTTACAAGCGCATCATTTTTCAATTATACGAGGGCGACCTGAAATGTTTTTGGAAACGCGTTTGCTCACATCGGAGCAAAAACGAAATCGTGTGACAGTTTCGGAGGTGTGTCTGGATCCAACGCAATCTAAGGGATTTCTTTATGCGTTTTGTAACCGTGAATGAGACTTGGATCCACCACTACGTACCGGAGACCAAGGAACAATCGAATCAGTGGACTTTTCCGGGCGAATCGGTTCCGAAAAAAGCAAACACCGTTCCATCGTCCGGAAAGGTCATGGCGACCATTTTTTCGGATTCCCAAGGTGTAATCCTCATCGACTATCTGCAGAAGGGAAGGACGGCGACGGGGCAGTACTACCGTGATTTATTGACCCGATTCGATGCAGTATCGAAGGAGAAACGGTTTCGTTTGCAGCGGCAAAAGTGCTTCTCCACCACGAGAATGCACCGGCTTATTCATCCCGCATCGTCGTGCTACGAATTAATTTCTCATCCTCCATATTCACCGGACGTAGCTCCCAGCGACCTTTTCTTATTCGCAAATCTGAAAAAAATCACTGGAAGGAAAGAAATTTGCCTCAAATAGGAAGGTCATCGCCGTTACAGATGGTTATTTTGCATACCTCGAAACATCCTACTTTTCCGACGACTTGAAGAGGGTGGAGAACCGTTTGAAAAAGTGTATTGATCTTCGAGGACACCACATCGAAAAATAAAAATAAGAAACCACGCGAATACCGTGTTTTTTTTGTTGATTGCGGAAACATTTCAGGTTGCTCTCGTATAACGGTAGATGCACATGCGTATTATAACTGTTTGCTCAGGTTATGTCTGTATTTTGAATATTTTACCAAAGTTAAATTGTTTCTGCGATCTTTTAATCCTACTATTTAGTGTTGCTAAGATAAATAAATGAAGTGGGATTGGTTGTGTTATACTTCGCTAAATAGATAAAAAAATAATCTATCGCGTGCATTGTTAATCTTTTTTTGGGATATCAATGCAATTATTATTATTATACGATCTTGATTAGCCGTTATTGATTGGCAACACTGACTGAAATAGTAATTGAATAATAAGTACAAGCTATTATGGATTTAATGTAAAATTTACGACGGGTAATTTAAACAATCAATTTTTAAAATGACTCTGTACATTCCACAATGGGAGTGCGCATAACATCGTGTTATTTTATTGATTACAACTTACGTCACTATAGATCGTCCCAACCTCCGTATTCAGTATGGGATAGAATAGCAACTTTTATCTCTTACTATCCTTGGTTGCTGTCATTAGCGCTATCTCTACAACCGGTTGCTATGTTGCAACTTATTTACATATGCTGTCGGCGTCGACAACAGTTGTATACTATCTGTCTATTAGCATCAACTGTCAATCGTCATCGTCCTTGTTTTGAAATATTTCGTTAAATTGTTAATTTGCTTATATAGTTGTACAAATTGTTCTTTTCAGAACACTTCTATCTTTTTCAAGCGTGCACAGGGTAATATGGGTATTTTTATTTATTTTTATAAATGTTATAACAGAATATAAATGTAATTACAGTTTTCACTACATTAATGGAGCCTATAGGAAGAAAACGGCGCAGAGAGACAAATTTAACCGTAAGGAGAAGTGTATGATTGCAAATGTTTTCAATTATTTCAATAAATCAATGAATGTGAGTGCTGCCGTTCGAGAAGCAAGTAAAGCTTTGGGCATCTCAGACCGTGCAATATATCATGTAAAACAGGAGCAACAAAAATGGTTTATTATCAAGTCCAAAAAACCTAAAAAAAAGGAAGGGCATACAAGTAAATGATCGACTGCATACATATGGTGAGAACACGCAAGCAGCTATTCGACGTAAAGTGCATGGATTTTTTTATACAGAATATGCCACCTACTTTAAATACAATTCTTACTACTGTCAATGCTGACGATGATCTCCCTAACTTCAGTCGAACAACTTTTCATAGATTGTTACACGATATGGGCTTCGAATTTAAAAAGTAGGACGAAAAAGTATACTCATTGAACGAGATGAGATTATTAGATGGAGAGGCACAAATACTTGCGAGAGATCAAGAAATTTAGAGAAGAAGGTAAAATTTACCTCTTGCTATTTGACATGGCTGTAATTTTATATTTCAGGTCGAACTATTATATACACTGATGAGTCATGGGTGAATACAGGACATACGGTAAATAAAACTTGGACAGATACTGCTATTCAAAGTAGTCGACAAGCTCTTATTCAAGGACTAAGCACTGGTTTGAAATCACCAACCGGGCTAGGACCTCGTTTTGCATTAGTTCATGCAGGCAGTGATAATGGGTTTGTTCCTGGTGCTGAATATACATTTCTTTGCAAGAAAAACACTGCCGATGTTCATCATGAGATGGATTCAGAAACGTATGAGGATTGGTTTATAAATAAATTACTTCCAAATATACCACAGAAGTCAGTCATTGTTCTTGATAATGCTTCCTACCACTGCAGAAAATTGGAGAAAATTCCAACAACAGCATGGAGGAAAAACGAGATCATTGATTGGCTCAATGAAAAACAAATACAAATCAGTACCGATATGCTAAAAAGGGACTTACTGTATTGCGTGTCACAAATTAAACCGCAATATGATAAAAGTAGGATTGACGAATTTGCAAAAGAAAAAGGTCATGAAGTTCTTCGATTACCACCTTACCATTGCGAGTTAAATCCCATTGAAATGGTATGGGCACAACTTAAAAACTACGTAAGAATGAATAATACCACATTTAAGGTAAAAAGATATGGAGCAATTAATTCGACGAGCGTATAGCACTGTAACAACTAATAATTGGCAAAACTACATCAAACATGTAAACAATATTGAAAAGGAAATGTGGATAGTGGATAATTTGCAAGACGACATCGAAGAATTTATTATTCACGTAAGATATTCGTCATCATCTGAAGATCAAAGTGATTCTTCGACTGACTAGAAAATTAACGTAAGACATAGATATATGTGTGTAATTGCTATTCCTTTCTTAAATATTATTGTATTATACATATACGTATTTCTATGACTCCAGTTCTTTTTGTTACAAAAGTGGAAACTATTATTTGTATATATATAAGGATCATCTTCTTTTTAATTTAATAAATTGCATAGCACTCAATATCGAAGCAAATATTCACTGTACATTGCATAGATATCGTTCATATGTATATTTGTTTATAGATGTGTGTATAGTATTGTTAATAAATATTGAGATATAACTATTTTATCTGTAGTATTTTTCCTATAATTTCACGTGCAGCGAAGTCGCTATGCACTCTGTTAAAAGTTAGTTACTTTAATAAAATAATAAGCAAAATGTCATATGAATGTCAATAATTTTGCACCTTCAACGTCAATAAACGTTAATAAAGGTTATGAATTGATCGGGTGAAATTGCAAATAATTAACCGGAAATAGTAATGTACAGCCGATCGGATGATTTGGCAACCATGAAACAAATTCCCATAAGACGTATACTGAATACGGAGGTTGGGACGGACTATAGTGACTTACAATACTCAATTTTTTTAATTCGGAGGAGTAAAACGAAACAATAGCATTTTACAAAGGCACTTTTTGCCGGTAGTTTTACATAATCACTATTACAATGCAAATCTAGGGAGAAAAATTAAATACAAACGTATCCAGAAAAAAAAACATGATCTAAACGTCAATCAGTTGTTGCAACAATATGGCGGCCGGCAATATGTCAAATATCGCTGGTGTAATTTTTAACCGAAAACTGACCAACAGCTAGCCTACATTTTAGCGCTTCAATTCAAATATACTCCTCCGAATTAAAAAATAAGAGTACAGACACCTTTTTTTACAGAAAACAAACAAAACACTTTAATAAAATGCGTTTATTTAATATATAACATAATAAATATCACAAGATATACCATATACTCATCAGTTTTACCTCTTCATTTAAATATTATAGGTTCATCAATTATATATACATATATACAAACAATACGTCTTTAATTCCCTAAGCTTCCGATTCTTCCGAAATCGTTCGAGATAGATTTTTAGATTGTACCTTTGAATCCTCTTCATCCATATTATCAGCAAAATAATCCTCCAATTGAAGATACGAATCAGATTTCGTTATCTTATCGTCTCCAGGTTTACCAGTGTCCGTTTGATCTGCTCCTTTTAGCTCATGTTTCTGTTGACTATCAGATAGAAGAGCGTTTTCGTCACGTATTATTCTTTCGTAACCTCTAAGGCGACGTCTGATCTTAGCAACAACTTCCGAAATATCGTCGTCCAAACGCGTCGAACAATTTTGCAGTTCCACCTCGAGCTGGTAGACTTTCCCGATGGCGTCGATTCTTTTCTCGTCGTTTCTCGACAGTTGCGGTTTGTATTTCGGTTTCGCGTGGGCGAAATTCACGATACCTTGACTGTGGAGCACTTCTTTGCGTTGGTTGTACTCGTAAACTTGATGGGAGAAACGTTTCTCTTCCGGTTTGACCTTCTGATGTGGTCCTTCACTTAATAATTTCTTTTTGAGTACGTCGACGTTGTCCTTTAACTCGTCTAAGTGTTCGTGGACTTTTACCAGCTCTACGATTGATGAATTACTGGATAAATCGAAAGTTTCCTGTTGTGGTTCTTCTTGTTCGTCCTCTTTAACTTCGGGAGCTTGAGGTTTTTCGAAATTTCCGAAATTGTATGGATTAGTCTTGATGTTTATCAATTCCAAAACCAGCCTGTTATTCTCGCCGATTAAAGATTCGTTATCTAAAATCTTCACACGTAATTTATCGTCCAGTTTCTTACATAAACTAGCGTATTTATCGATAACTTTGGTCTTTTCTAACAGCTTAGATTTCTCTTTTCGTAGTTCTTCTTCCAATTGGGAAATGTATTCGGTAAAATCATCGATGATCCTCCTCCTAAGAAACTGTATCTCTTCCGATTTTATCACCAGTTCAGATTTTAAAGACTGCACCTCTTGAATATGTTGCCGGACTAATGTTTTGTGTACAGTCACTGTGGTGTCGGTTTGTTGTGAAATTTGCGCTCCCATTTTAACGCAGTGTATACCGTATATTGCAGAAGAAGAAATGAATTAAGTACACGGTTAATGATTTCGTCGGACTAACTTATAAACGTATTTAGGATTATGTTTTAAGTTTAAAACATCTGATGGCTTTTATCTGATAATACGTTGGATTGTCTGTATTACATGTATTGTATTAAATGTTTTTATCTAATCGCTTGTATAGTGATATACTTATGTAAGTGTAATAACGGTCTACTACGTTGAATTGTGTGAGATACAATAAATAATTTCTGTTTTAAATCTTTTCTTGTGTTTATATACGGTCTATTCCAATATTTATCAAAACCGTATGGATTTAAAGTTAAAAAACGTAAACACAATTATTCAGGCTTTTTACGAAAAAATTTCTTAAAACCGTATGTACGAGGGCAACCTGAAAAGTTTCCGGAATCGACAAGAGATGGCGTACGAAGGTTGATGTAGATCCATTGGTCGGCTAGGGCAACCTATTTTATAGTTGTTGTTTAAGAGTGTGTTTTGTGTAGCAAATCAGGCAGTTTCGTAAAACTGAATTAAATCGAATTTCGTCCAGTGATAAAACACCTCTAGCTCGCTGGGAAAACGGCCACGGAAATTCGAAATATTTTACTAGAGGTTCATGGCAGATGTACTCCATCATTTTCGACAATCAGCTTCTGGGTGAGTCAATTCAAACGTGACCACACAAGCACAAGTCACGAACCACACAGTGGACGCCCAAAAACCGCTACCAACGATGAAATGGTCGATAAGATTCATGATGTCGTGTTAGCCAATCGCCGACTGAAGCTGAAAGAGACAGCAGAAGCAACAAGCATCTCAGAAGAACGCGTTGGCCAAGGGATTTCTTCATGCGTTTCGTAACCGTGGATGAGACTTGGATCCACTGCTTCATGCTAGAGACCAAGGAACAGTCGAAACAGTGGACTTTTCTGGGCAAATCAGCTCTGAAGTAAGCAAACAGATTTATTGACCGGATTCGATGCAGTATTGAAGAAGAAACGGCCTCATTTTGCGGCGGAAAAAGTACTTTTCCACCACTACAATGTTCCGGCTCATCGTCGTGTTCAAATTGAATGAATTGCGCTACGAATTAGTCTCTCATCCTCCGTATTCACCTAGCCCCTTTTTCCTATTCCCAAACTTGAAAAAAAATCGCTGAGAGGAAAGAGATTTGCCTCAAATGAGGAAGTCATCGTCGATACAGATGGTTATTTTGCAGATCTCGAAACATCCTACTTTTCCGACGGCTTGGAGACTGGGGTACCGTTTGAAAAAGTGTATTGATTTTCGAGGAGACTATATCGAAAAATAAAAATTAAGACCACAACAATACCGGGTTTCTTTTATCGATTCCGGAAACATTTCAGGTCGCCCTCGTATATATTTTATTAGGATTTGACAGCGATGAAGTTTTAATAGAAAAGTTCTATGTTAGTTATAAATTGTAGTGGAAATTTCCTCTGCAAAATTTACGTGAACTCACATGTTCTCATGCGTAATTTTTTGGGAATTTAGGAAATTTCCATACATTTTTGAAATAAATAAATCATTTAATACTTATCAACACGATACGGGTGTCATCTATTCTATTTCGACGAAACTAATTTCTTGTAGATATTTATCGAAAACTCTAAAGATGTCGCCACAGTATAATGTACTTTGTAGATAAAATTTAAATAAAAATTATAATTTATTCATACTTAATGCAGTTCCAATATTAACTAATACATTTAAAACCAATATTCTAATTACATTTGCATGTTTAAACTAAAATTAACGTCCATTATCTTTTAATAACTCAGTTCGTGTGAGGATACATCGAAGTTTATTGAAAAATAAGCAAGTTATAAATAAACTAATTTCTTACCTTGTAATGACCTTGTTTAATTACGAATAAATTTGCCCCAATTTATTCGACAGTGCTCTGTTAGACCGACCGGTCTTGTTTTGTCGATAAACGCCATGACAGCGTTGAGTACATCGCAAAATTTTCGCTGTAGATATTCGTGATTAAAAACAGTTCAGGAACGTATAAGTCGTTCAATTCCATACGTAAACGTTTAGTTTTTCAATCTGTGATCCTGTACATAGTTATCCGTTATTACTTCGTAGACGTAGGGCGTAATGGGCCGTAAAAAGAAGAAGCAATCGAAACCGTGGTGTTGGTATCCTTTCTCTAAAATGTACATGAGTGTGCATGCATACATATGAATCGGATTATATGATGCGTACTAAACGAAAAATTCTCCACCTCTTTCTAGCGAACTTTCTGCCGCAGTATGCTATATTTAACGTGTTGTTGATCGATTTATTTTTAGTTCAGTCTTTTCCTTAACCAGATTTAGGTATTGCAATAGGGAATTTGAGGACGAGAAGATACTCATACAACATCAGAAGGCAAAACATTTCAAGTGTCATATTTGCCATAAAAAATTGTATACAGGACCTGGGCTATCGATACACTGCATGCAAGTGCACAAGGAGGCAATAGATAAAGTACCTAACTCGTTACCAAACAGATCAAATATCGAAATAGAAATATATGGGATGGAAGGTTAGTACTGTACCTTTTCTGTTTATTTTTTTGCTATACTGTAAGAATTAGAATAAATTGAACATCGTAAATTGTAATAGGGAATGAGATTAATATTATTTTGTTTAACAGTTCACGGAATATTTTTAAGGTCTGATTTAAAGTGCTTTTTTGTTTATCTTTTGCTATACTTAAAGAACATAACCTATTTATGATGTTTGTATCTTTCTAATTTTGTCAGTTTATATCCTTCCTTTATTATTGTTTAGGTTTTTTTGTTAAACATTAATTTAAGCACAAGTATAAAAAGTGAATCTTTATATTATTTTAACTCTATGTGTAATCAGAGGCAATTTAATTAAAAAAGCAGTTTATATTATTTGATTTAATTGATAATGCAAATTTGCATTGATATTAAATTTCGTGTCTGCGTAGATATAAAGGTTATATCTACAGACACTATTACGTCCAGGTATGAAAATTTGCCAATTGAAATTTAGCAACATAAATGATGAGTTAAATAGCGATTTGTTCAGATGGTTTTGTGGTGTAATGGCTTAAGACACTTGTCTAGCGAATGGGAGCTGTAGGTTCAGATCCTACCTGGACGATGGAATATTTAATTATTTAAAAATTTAACAAAGAACTAATTATTTAAAATTTAACGTTGGAAGAACAAGAAAATTTCATTTATCATAGTTTTTTAGAGGGTGTTTCAAAAATATGAAACACAAAGTGAATCATTGTTTCCTCTTATTGTTAGAATAGAAATTCTTCTATACAACTTAGATTTTGAGTTATCCTGCTCCGTCAAATTTTATTGGTTTACCAAAGAATGTATTTGCATTATCGATCTTTCTATGAAGGTATTCCGTCAAGTGATCTAAAAGAACACGAAAGACAAAAGGTTGGTACTCGAGGTGATTCAGACGATGAAGATGATGAACCCGCTGTGAAGAAACCAAAGCCAGAAGGTCTGCTGGGAACCGCACCAGGAGTCCCCGTTTCAGGTATGGTGCCTGGCATGATGCCACCGCCTATGGGAATGCCTCCGGGGTTACAGATGGGACATATGATGCCCATGGGACATATGGGACCGCCTTTCATGCATCCTGGGTACGTCTCTGATTGTTTTCTTGATGCTATTGAGGTAAAAAAAGGATTTTGCGTAGGATGCCCATGATTCCGCCTCCGATGGCCATGATGCAATCTCAGGGTGGTGCTGCGAAGCCTCTATTTCCTAGTGCTGTGCCTACGTCTTCACCAGGTGCGCCGGTGGTTGGTGCGGACTTTAAACCTATTTCTTCAGGTAAGCGACTCTTTTTTGTGATTCCCGATGGGATTTCTGAGGGAAAAAAATTGAATTTTAGGAGCAACTATAAGTGCTCCTCCAACCACGAACAATCCTGGCAGTAGTAGTGCTTCCGGCAGTAGTGATAGTTCGAAGGTGCAGACTATAGCAACCACAGGCGCTGCTAGCAAGATTATACACCCTTCGGAGGATATATCCCTGGAGGAGATTAGAGCGAGGCAGTCCAAATATGCTAAATGTATACCTACGAAGTCATCGGAAGGAAGAAGTACGCCTAGTAGTACTAGTGCGGAGGTAAGACATTGCATTTTTGCTAGATATAATTGTGTTGTGTTTTAAATTCCTTTTGGACAAACTTCGCGTTTTATTGTTGAAATCATATCGATTTCATTAATTTGGTGATAAAAATTTTATTTCTAAGCTTATTGTTGTATTGTCAAAATTAATTTATCACAATCAAAGCTTGGATAAAATTTATTACATATATGTTAAATCTTCTCTCCAATTTCTGTCAAATATGTCATTTTGTTAAATAGGTTAGATGCCATTTTTGTGTCAAATAAGTTAGATGTCATTTTTCTGTCAAGTACGTCAGATGTCATTTTTCTGTCAAATCCAAATTTTAAAATGAAAATTTACCTTAAATCTGTTATTTTACTCTCAAGAGTTTATTGAATCTGTTAAATTTATCAATACATTATTACATACATTTTGCTGTAGAACTTAATGAAAGTGATATGAAGCATGTAAAATGAATATGATTTCATTGCAAGATATTTTGAAGCTGCATTTTATTGTCAGAATTTCTAACAAATCTACTATCAGATATTTGTCAATTTTATTTTACTACTAAATTTCTATTTGATCACCAAATATTTCATCTACTTTGTTGTCAATTTTCTGTCAAATTTACGCTTTTTCTGTCAATTTTTTGGCATGTCTGCCATTTCTTAGTAAATTTTATTCACTATCAAATTTTTAAAAGCAAAATCCCAGTTTATGAAAATGCTCGAGAATTTAGCAGAAAATGCTGAAATTTATCCAAATATTACAAATTTAAAAATAAGTAAACGACGTGAAAACGTGTACGGATGAAATCACGAAAGTTTGTAGTTACATCATTGTTTTATCGTTAAAATGAAGACAAGCGCTATATATATAAAAGTTACAAACGTACGTATACGCAAGCGAGATAGAAGTATATAAGTTGTAGCTACTTAAACATTCATCATGGTTTTCAGTGTAAGATGTCTGTGAAATCTGTGACAAAATTGATAATAATGCAGATCAGATCTGTCATTTTGCTTTTTTAAATAGATTTTACATTTTATCATTAACAATCCTTCATTTTACTGTCAAATAACTGTCAAGTCTGTCATTTCGCTGTCAAATAACTGTCAAGTCTGTCATTTCGCTGTCAAGTCTGTCATTTCTCTATTAATTTTTTTGACAGATCTGATGAATCAGATGTTTCACCGTTTCCTTTTTTTTAATTTAGCAGGTGGCCGTGGCCGTGTCGGCCGCTCATGCCGTCGCCAGGCAGCAGGACGCCTTGAACCACGCCGCCTTGATCCAGCGATTTCCGGTGCGAGCGCCTCCGATTAGCATAGCAGGAATGGCGGGTATACCAGGGACGCCGGTATCTACGATGTCCCTCGTTACGCCGATGCGACCGACCATGCTGCCCGGACCTCCTATCATAGGCGGCCACCTTATGAGGCCACCGCCTCTCGGAATGCCTCCAGGTATGTGAGTAAATTACAAGTCTTAAGAACTTCGGAAATTCGGTGTCGAATCGGTGTTGTGAAGAACTTAGAGAGAGACGGATTAAAAGAGATGTATAAAAGAGAAATCGTCTGCGGATGATATTGATTTCCTCTATTTTCTGGGACGTTTTTTAGTGATGGTTTTTTTTAATGACTTATTTACTAAACTATTATTAAATTAGCTGATAATCTAAGTATTATAAAATGATTGATATCGATTTTAGCCAGTGTCCTTCTCTTGTTGTCCAGTTTATCTTCTATCCTTGTTGTCTTTCAATTTTGTAATTAAGGGTAACTAATGATCTTAGTGAAACGTACAGGTAACTATAGCAAATCTTTAACGGATATAACACGACGTATGGACTGACTTTGAACAATGTTATTAATTGATATATTATTTGTAGTTCCTAAGTTGGTATTAAGTACTAAAATATTAATTATAGACAAATAAAATTTTTGTTGAAATCGGTTATTTGTTTTTTGTACATTTCTCAATTTTCGATACAGAATTCGAAATATTTGAATGATAATTATTACTGATTAATATTTTTTTTATATTGGCAACACTGGCGCTTTATAAAGTTTATAAATCTACAGTTGATAACCAAGATCTATAGAGTAAATAGATTACCTGGTAGCTTTCGATCATTGAGTGTGTAACGTTGGACACCGGAAATTATGTCACTCAGGATGTTCATTTAAATTATTGCAATAATAGAGGGTGTGACTGTATTGACTGAGATGAATTAATTGAATTCAATCAATTAAATTTAGATTACATATATTTCTATAGAAGAAATAAACTAAAAACAGATTGCTGTAGAAGCGTATTGCCAACTGCTTAAAGATTAAAATGTGTAACATGATAAATATATAAATTCATTGCAGTGAATGTGCTTAACATTAAAACATAATTATACAGAAATTCAATAGAACGTTAAATAGTATTTGGAATTAAACATTGAAAAACTTTCTACGTACATATTTAAGTTTCCGAGCAACCTGTATATTGTATACAACTTGGTTGATAATGATGTTCTCTATCGACGACTTTTTTAGTAACTTTCCAGTTTTAAAAGGTAATTGCGGGTTTACATAACGAAGTGGTAAATAAATGTGACAGTTTAGAATGGTTTATTGTGTATATTTTGTTATATTCCAAAATCTTACAGGTCTTAACATTGGATTTTTCGTATTAGAAACAGACCTATAGAATCGATTGTTGTAACACTGATAACGTTTTCTTTGCATTTTAAGCTTCTTGATTCATTTGAAGGTATTTTTTACAAGTAAGCAATAAGTTTTTTTTTTTACAAATTATTTTCAATCTTCATGACGATTTCGGACAGGTCTGGCAACTAGCTTTTGGTTTCTTTTTCTAGTGAAAACGTTAATTTTTACGCGATTTTTAATTAGTTTATTTATATTTGTGTAGTGGAAATAAACTAAAAACAGATTGCTGTAGAAGTGTATTGCCAATTGCTTAAAGATTAAACTGTGTAACGTGATAAATATATAAATTCATTGTAATGAATGATATACTTAACATTTGAAAATAATTATACGGACATTCCATAGGATGTTAAGTAGCATTTGGAATTAAACATTAAAAATTTTCTACGTCTTTAGCACAAGTTCCCGAGCAACCTGTATACTGTATACACCTTGGTTGATCACGTTATCCTCTACTGGCGATTTTTTTAATAATCCTCCAGTTTTAAAAGGTAATTTTCAAGGTAAAATTTGGTTTAAATCTCTATATTTTTTTAATTATTGTAAAACGGGAAACATTATTCAGAATTACCAAAAAGAAATATTTTTACGTAACATACTGATAAATAAATGCGACAGTTTAGAAAAATTTATTGTGTATATTTTGTTATACTTCAAAGCCTTATAGGTCTTAAAATTTTATTTCTCTAAATACAAACAAACCTATAGAATCGATTGCCTTAACACTGATAACGTTTTCTTTGCATTTCAAGACTTTAGATTCATTTGAACGCATTTTTTTTTACGAGTAAGCAATACGTTTTTTTTTTAGACAAATTATTTTTAATCTTAATCGGATAGGTGCCAATTAGCTTTCGGTTTCTTTTTATTTTTCCAAAGAATACACTAAAACGTCATTGATTTCAGAATAACTAAACAAAGAGAAGCTAATATCCAAGTAGGTAAATCGGTCAATTCGTTTCAGTGTTGCCAATATTATAATGTGTATATTTTTGTATAATAGTATTTTTCTCTCCTTTTCTAGTGTGAGCAAAATCCTCACAATTTAAAACAACTGATTAACCGATTTCATCAAAGAATCGGTTAATCGGATTGATTAATGGCCCTTGGTATTTTTCCTGTTTAACATTGCTCTTGATTTGGAAAAAAATGCGTAAAATTGCTTTCCATATCGTAAAATTCTTGAATAAATTCAATATTTCGCTAGAACTTTGGCCTTTGCGTAGTGATACAACTATTAAAATGGCCCACAGATAGCACTATTTATCGGATAACATCTTGTACAGTGACGGTCTTAATTAATGTCTGTCCCTCTGACAGAGAGAATATAAAAACTACTTTCCCTGTGATGCTACAGACAGTTCGAGTTCTATCGGCTATTGCAGGTATAAATCTATGTAGGTATGAAAGCTTATTATCGTTTACATACACTGCCGGTCAAAATTACTTGCCCATCCTAAGAAATAATCTATAATTAAAGGAAATGCTTTCTGAAAAAGAAATTGTAGTGCTGTATTTAATAAAATACTTTTAAAGTATTGATCATATTTATTCAATAATATAATTTGTTTGAGATAAAAACGTTAAATCTGCCCTCCTCGAGTCTTCACCTATTCCGTCAGTCGTTCTCGTCATAACCACTACTGTACATATTCAGTTTATTATTTTGGCAAATAAAACGGTGCAAAATCGACATTTTTGAAGCAAATTTGATAGTGAAATATCTGATTTAATACAAATTTGACAAGAAAATGGCAGATTTGGCATAAATTTGACAGCAAAAATGACGTATTTGACATAAATTTGACAAATGCTTAACCTCAATTATTCATTTGTTTATTTACTTATTTATGTAGTAAATAAATTGAGGCAACTCTGTGGGCTGTTCAAATTCAGTAGAGTGTAAACTGTCACCTATCTTGTTTGTAAATGAAATTCAAATTTTACTTTTTAAATTAAAAAAAAAACGGGGACCCATATTTCGATATACTTCGTCACGGTTTCTGTTTAAATCGTAAATCACAAAATGAACATGATTTTTTAAAATCAATTCGGTTAACCAGAATCTTAATTATGTATTTCGATTAGATAATGAATAAACTGATTAACTGATTAACTTTTTTATACCTCCATTATCAGTATAGATATACATATATTAATTTTTAATTCGTTAATCAGTTTTCTCTTTTTTTTATTTTCTACCACATAGGCGGATTCATATTGAATAAGCGCCATCTAGTTGCAGAAATGAACAATATAATATATTTTTGTATTATATACCTATATAACTTATTTTCTGCCTCAAAGTAACAAAAGTCAATGGCCGAAAAGAATCGAAACGCTTGGAATTTCTTTTTTGTTGCCGATTTTTGAAGAAAAACTTGATTTTAAATAGTTAATATGTTATAATTCCAAACGACCAAAAAATGAAATTCTCGACATATTTCGTAAAATCGTGCTATTTACAAGCACGTCTATTCAAGTTGTAAGATTTTCTTTTCAGCCATTAGTCTAAATCGAACAAATACAAGATATACATATATCAAAAGAAAAACAAAGACAGAACTAGGAATTGTAATTTTTTTCTATCGCCTTTTACATATTCTTTTTTATTACAATTAAATAAGGACGATGATAAAAATTGTTAAATTAAAAATTTAGAGAAAGAAGATGTAAACTTGAGATGATCTTTTTTTTTTGTATAAAAAAATATACGGAATACATCTGAAAAAACGGCATGTTTTTATTTTAGTTGTGGTACTAGCGACCTCTAGCCTCTAGTATGCGTGTTTTTCTGTACACGTAGTTAACCCTTTATAGGCCAAATAATAACAATCAAAAAAGATAGACATTGCAAATTTTACAAAAAAAAAATTGCATAGTTTTATCCTAGTTGCGTTTTCGATCAGTATCCGTCTAGCACCATCAATTTTACTGCAGCTCTCGGTTGTGAAAAGGCGCGAAATATCCAATGCACAGGGCAATCTTCCATTTAGAACATTGCACACTTGATCTTCACTTCAGGTTTTAGACATTTTGCCTGTTATGATACCCATCCTTTATTTGGTCTGCTTACACCTCTTCTTCCGAAACATCTATAAAATCTCGCTTTGACTGGCAACCTCTCTTCTACATGTTCCTTCCATTTCCTTTTGTTTTCCTTTATTCTCTCATTTATGTCGAAGATGTTTAGTTCTGTTCTTATATCTACATTTATTATCCTATCAGATCTTGTGCAACCTTTCACTTTTCTCAAAAATGTCTTCTCTTGTGTCTATATCCTGCTTCCTTGTTTTATTGTTGTTGTTCATGTCTCACTACCGTATAAGAATAAAGTTTTATTTGTGTATCCTTTCTTGTTTTGAAGAGAATTCTTCCGGGCTATTTAGCCGTGGTCGGTTGGAATTTCTTCCGGACGTTTCTGGCGAGGTCGAAGTGGTTCAGCGTTGAATGATTCGTTGTCTGGCGTGCACTCGTTATACATCCTTTGCCGGTCGGTTTTGTTAGCGGTACGTGTGACTGGCGCGTTTCGCAGAACCGGGTACCACATCTTGTTGATTGCAAGATTCTCTTCTTTCCTGTTGCAATTACCTGTGTGTTCGTAAATTTCTATTGCCTCTCTTTGCGAGTGCGGTAGTGTGAAACTGTTGACAGAACCTCGGTGTTGGCGAAATTAATGTTGCGATCCTCGTCCTGAAAAGCGTTTTCGGCCACCGTGGATTTGTCTATTTGGCCTAGACGACAGTTGCGCTTGTGCTATTTTGGCCTCGTGTTAATGCTGCGTTTCGTAGTGCCGATGTACACTAACCCATAGGAATAGAGAATCCTGTATACTCCGGTTGATGTTAGGGGATTCCTGGGGTTCTTCGCCGAAGGTAGCTGATGGCGTAATTGTTGCGTGGGTTTGCATATCGCTTTTATATTTTGTCGCTCTAATCTCTTGCCGATTCGGTCCGTAACGCTGTTGATATAAGATAGTCACGCTGTCCCCTGCCAATCTCTAGAAAGTTGGTGGTCCGTTTCGAGTTGCTTGGCCGCATTGCCCTCTTTATCTGCGGATTTCTGTAGCCGTTCGCCTGCAGCGCTTGGTTCAGAGATGTTGTAATTCCTGTTCGATGTGTTGGGGTTCACAGATCTGCGCGGCACGGTTTACTAACGTTTTGATCACTGCACGTTTCTGTTTTGGGTGGTGGTTGGAGTTATTTTTTACTTGGTTTTCGATAAACTATGGCCCAGTGTACCGTCCCTATTTCTGTTTACTAGGACGTCCAGAAAGGAAGCTGTCCATCTTTTTCCAATTCCGTAGTGAACTGGATTCGTGGATGAATTGAGTTGAGGTGTTGTAGAAACTCAAGGTGTCATCGACATACCGATACCAACACAGCGGTTTTTGAGCGGCGGTGTCCAGTGCCCTGCTCTCAACAAACTCCATATAAAAGTTTGCTATGACCTGTGCCAGGGGTTACCCATTGGTCGCTCCATCAAGTCATCTATGTTATGTCTACTTCGTGTATTGTTGTTTCGTGCCAGAGCTGTTCATAATGCTTTTACCCAGTTCTCCTCATCTATGTTGTTTATGTGTATTTTCCTGATATAATTTCATTACTTTTAAAGTCAGGTATTGTCTTCCATGCATGACAAATTTCCTCCGCTATCAAAATCTACAGCTTGCTCACTATACTATCTATTAGAACTTACAAATTGTCGGACTCCATTTTAGGTCATTGAATGCGAATTTACATCCCATTACTGCCTTTAATATTTGTGGAATGCACATATGCGGCTCAGAATTTTAGTTTATCGTACAGTTGAACGACTATATCATCTAAATTGAAATTGTTAGAACTAAACCAATACTTCTACAGTACTCTGTATACATTTCTTCGTAAACTCACCAATTTTTGTAGCTGATAACGACCACAATCCATTCAGGTGACGCTCTTATGCATAACTGATCGAGAATGTAACCATCAATCTTTTGTTAATGGTCTTTTTCCGCTCCGGTCGATAAATTGACCAGTATCCTATAAAGGGTTAAAATAATAGTGTTACCATCTTTTTCAAGGACGTTCCATTATTCCTTCGAATCGAGAAACGTAAGATAGAATTGTTGTCATATAATCAGGAAACAGACTGTAAATAATGAAACATCCTGTACATTATACACAAAATATATATACATATATATATATAAAACATACGAAATAAAACAGATTATAAACAAAAAGGCAAGTACAAATTACGTATTCTTAATACCTTAATAGCATCTTTGTACTCGATAATTTGTAGCGTATTTTAGTAGTTTTTTTGACAGTTTGTTGACGTTGACGTGTAACAAAGTATTCATTTGTTTTTCCTTGATTTGCTGCAATATTCACGTGTCTATTGATCGACGTTCATTGGTTTTTTTAATTTTTTTTTGTATATTTGTGTCGCCATCTATCACTTTGTTGTCCTCGTACTTAAATTGCATAAAAATTCATATCGCGAGAGTCTTATCACATGTCAGAGATTTTGTGGTAGTTTCTATTACACAGTGTTGTTCATCTCAAGGTGATTTAGTTGATGGGGGAATTTAGTGTTTTTTATTGAATGTATCGAAACATTAAAAGGAATCTGTTAACTTAAGTTGTCGGAATCCGAGGAATTCATTTAAACCTATTATGGTGTCAAGATTTTTGCGGTTCTTTGGGATGTGGTACATTTTTGTATTTAAAATAAATAATTGATTTAATGAAGAGGGAATGCATATCATATCGTTTAAATATTTACACTCTTTTTTTTTTTTTTGACTGGCTCTTGGCGTATTTTGGACGTCCCGAACGCTTTTTATTGCGGTTATTAAGGCCAAGAAAGCTGATCTCGTAAATTACGATGTATGTATTATAATATTTCTAAAGTATACCGTGTGCGATAGTCATGGATACACACCCAACACAATTTTTGCTGACTTCTATATGAGACTTGTTTTTTTACTAATTTGGGTGTGCTGGATCTAAAAATTATACTAGTTTTTATGTAACACGCCAAAATTTAACTCCATGCTATATTATACTTTTTGAAATATCACTAATGCGACTAGGTTGTTACTTAAAAACTGATAAGATATAAACTAGTATAAAATTATTTATATTAGTCACAGTACAATTGTTTATTTTAATAATAAACAATCAGGGAATAAATTTATAAATTGTTTATTTGAATACATTTGCGGGAAATTATATTTTATAGGAAATATTTTCCTGTAAAATGTAGTTTTAGATGTAGAAAGTGCCGGCTTCTGTGATTGGCGATTGTAAAACTTAATACTTAATGAAATAAAAGCGCTCTTTCGAACGCGTTTCTCTACTTCTTTTTGTGGATCGTGGATCGAATGAGGGGTACGAAGTACCGGGAGAATCTTTCCCTCAACTTCTCCATCTGAATGGAATTCGTTCGGACGTCCAGCTACTCAATTCACCTTTCGCCCGAACGAATTTTCCTTGACGCATTTGGCGGACGTCGTTTCCCCGTCTTATGGTAACTCACTCGAGCTTCCGGCTACTCGCGATCCACCTTCGGCTGGAGTGAGTCGTGGCTTAGACGGGGTGGAAATGGGCCTGGACCCCTCGGGATGCGCATGACACGGGCTTCCGGCTACTCAATTCACCTTCGGCACACTTCTTTTTGTAATTTGCTATCGACTAATATCACCGTGAATAAACGAACAGTTCTAAGTGAGCATTTCGTGGCGCCATCTAGTGCCACAAGAATACACGCTAGCCTGCCGTTCAATTTTGAATTTATTAATAGTTTAGAATTTCAAAAGAAAAACGGTTTATACATCACAATTTTTTTTAATGAAAATTATTGTAGGCCTTCGCATAATTTTTGAATTTTAAGAGGCCTTTTACACTAAAAACATCAAGAGTACATTAACCAAATCACCATGAAAGTGAACCACTCTGTATAATGAATTATATATACCTATTGATTTTTTATTTATCTCTAAAGTAACGATACATAATTAGATCTTTATATACCTTACGTCTTTTATCCTCTCGTCTTATATACATAACTTAATATGTCAAAAAAGTCATGCAAAACAAAAGTAAACGAATTGTTTCTTCTCCGAGATTCGTCTTACTTACTTTTAATATTGTTTACTTTATTATGTGAAGAAACGGACACTCCGCGACCAGATGGCCACGGCGCAGGTACTTTCGCACTCTGTGTTGGCATGCCTGCATATTCTTTGTCACTCGCTTAGTTTGCCAGTGGTTTTACTGTCATTGATTGAATGCATTATTTATATATATCCATATATATACTATATATATTAAGTAAATATGTTTACACGTATAAATTAGAATTATATGCATACACATATTTTATATGTGTATGGTCAAAAAAATATATATTCTTTGTCTATAACGTTGGATTATGTTATTTGAATGTTGCCGCTTCTGCGTAGAGGTGTTGATAGTAGCGTTCGCGACTTTAACGGCCGATCTTGGTGCTTATTTAGAGCGGGAATTTTGAACTGGTTATTTTTTGAATCTCTAAATCGTAGTTTTCTTGTTATATTTTCCCGGATTAAATATTACATTTTATAAATTGACGATATACAGGATGCTTTACGAGGTCTTGTAGAAACTATGGTACGTAACAGAAATTAATTTTGAATAGAAAAGTTCGTATGGGCGTTCGAAATTCTGTGTTTTCTAATTTAGCTAGCAAACTATAAAGTCTTTCAGATATGAATAAAATTCAAATAAACTCTTTTGAGTATGCAACCAATATTGAAAGCATTACAGTGTTTGACAAATGACTAATTTATTAAAGACAGTCGAATTTCTATTTAACGACATCGCTAAATCCTGTGTAAAAGAAAAACTGCCTTTTTCTTTTACACGGGCGAAGTTTTAGAAGATTAGGATCAAGATGAATTACTGCTTTCCTAGATACGAAATTCTCAGACAAAACTGCAAACGTCTCGTTATATTGAGAACAACGTTACATTTACAGATTACCTTATTGTTGATGAAGATATCGCTGCAACTGAATACAATTTAACTGATAAGCACATTCTAACAACTGTAACTTATAACGAGGTAACTGAAATAACACATGGGCTGAAAAGTCCCGGGCCTAACAAAGAAAACACGGTTTTTTTGGTTCAAAATTAGCTTTATTCATCAACGTAATCTCCATCAAGAGCAACGCAATCATTCCAGCGCCGCTCTAACATTTCAATACCACTTTTGTAGAACGATTTATCTTTTGCCTCAAAATAGGCCTCAGGTTCAGCGATAACCTCTTCATTCGTGCGAAATTTCTTACCGGCGAGCATTTTTTTGAGGTCTGCGAACAGCCAGTAGTCGCGGGGAGCCAAATCTGGCGAATACGGTGGATGTGGGCGCAATTCGAAGTTCAATTCATGTAGTTTTGCCATTGTTTTGATTGACTTGTGACACGGTGCGTTGTCTTGATGAAACAAATTTTTTTTCTTTGCCATATGCGGTCGTTTCTTTGCAATTCTTTCGGCCTATAAACGCTTCAATAACGCTACATAATATTCACTGTTGATAGTATTTCCTTTCTCAAGATAGTCGATGAATATTACACCACGCACATCCCAAAATACCGAGGCCATAACCTTTCCAGCCGATTGTTGTGCTTTCGGGCGCTTTGGACGAGGTTCACCAGTTGCTGTCCACTCAGATGACGATCGTTTTGATTCCGGAGTGAAGTGATGGATCCATGTTTCATCCATTGTCACATATCGACGCAAAAATTCCGGTTTGTTACGCTTAAACATGGCCAAACACTGCTCAGAATCATCAACACGTTCTTATGTTTGGTCAACAGTGAGCGAACGCGGCACCCACTTTGAACAGAGATTTCTCATAGTCAAATGCTCATGAAATATAAAGCCAATACGTTCTTTTGATATTTCTAGGTTGTCAGCTAACTCACGCAACTTCACTTTTCAATCATTCAAAACGATTTTGTGGATTTTTTTTTTATGTTTTCTGGTGTTACCGCCTCATTTGGACATCCACTGCGTTCTGCATCATCGGTGTCTCTACGACCACGTTTGAAGTCAGCAAACCAACGTTTTATTGTTGTTTCTGATGGAGCGGAGTCCTCATAACACTTTTCAAGCCATTGCTTCGCTTGAACGGTATTTTTTTCCCATCAAGAAGCAGTGTAAAATTAAAACACAAAATTGTTTTTGGTCCATTGTTTTGAAAATAACGAAAGTAGCGTGACTCTTAGCATAATAACTCACAAACTAACGAATAGAATATCATGAAATTTTAACAGCTGTCCTTTGAAGGTTAGTACTAACTGAGAGAAAGGTGACTGCAATAAAACTAGCATCATCTATGTGTTAGGCTCGGGGCTTTTCAGCCCATGTGTTAATTTAGGTGCAAAACTTTTTAAAATTGGTAATGATGACAATCACGAAGGTTACTAAAGAGTATAGAAAACAAATACATTTTTTTTAAAAGTAGATGTTAGCAATAAAATCCAACTACAATGATGAAATTCTTCTGAACTGTTTGCGTAAATTTCTTCTAATAAAACGAACAATATTTCCACACAATAAAATCAAAAATTATTCAGAAACAATTTGTATTCGTTCTAAAAGGCTTTATGGACTTTTAGATGCGATTTAGAGATTTCAAAAATGACACCCGTTTGGTTCTGTCTGTGTAAATAACTTCTGCAATAAAAAGGAAACTTAGTAGGATCTTTTCTATGTAAGTAAAATAAAGTACCCTTCAATAACTACAGGTTGTCCAAAAACCTGTGGAAGATTTTTCGGGAATGCAAAGTTTATGATTTTTTTTTGTTAGAACGCACAACAGCTGAGATATTCTATGAATACAGTATCGTGATTTGTGTTTCAGATAATTTGAAAACTTTGCTACTCCAAAATGAAATACATATTTAATGAATATGCGAATATGCATAGCTTCTTATAATACTTTGGAACAGGGGTCTATTATGCCCCAGGGACCAACACGAACATGTAAGAACCGCCTATCCGGTCTGTGACTACCCACAAGATGGCGCTACGCTACTGTAACGTGAAATTTGCGCGTAATTCAAAATTATATGTTGGCATGATGAGCTTGGCCCTTGGAACTTAGTGGAGAAGTTAGTGTAGCTCTTAAGGTGAAAAGTTTGGAGACCTCTACTTTAGAACATTTAAATTTAGCTTTCAATTTAGTTTATTGCCAATGAAATTTTGCTTTTACTAAGTGCTATGTTAATGTTAAGATAAATATCGTCTTCTTTTAATTGAAAATAAAAAGAGCTTACCGTCGATATCAATAATGAAAACTTTTACACTAGCCCCGTGTTGAGGGCTGAATATCTCAGGAAGTATCCGTCCTACTGAAGAAGAATATAAAAGTATATAATGCTATTTTTACATACACTTTGCAACTCCGAAAAATTGTCGATATGTTCTGAGACATCCTGTATAAAATTATATTAGCGAAAACTGAGAAAAACAATCAGTATGGTTTTTTTCTATTATCTAGTAGTTCATTATGATTTTTTCCCATTAGCTGTGTGTACATGCTAGGCTTGACTTTTATATTACAAACATAAGTTTTCTTTTAGTTACTGCCTTTTTTATTTATTTCTTCTATTATTCATCTTTAATTTCTTTCATTGTTTATTTCTATATCCTATTTAATTCCTTATTTATACGTATATTTTTTGTTTTATTATTTTTTTTTATTAGCAAGTTGGGACGACACCGGTAAGTATATTTTATGTTAGTTTTTTTAACAGAACTTTTATCGTACGTTTAGAGAAAGGGTGAGATGTACAGATCAAAATGTACTTACCTTTTTCATCTCCCATTTACTTTAGCGATCTTTTGAGATTGTTGACGCAAAATATTTTACCTACATACTTACCCTATAGAATGGAAACTGCAACATTCAAAGACATCTAAAACAATTTTCAGATATTGGTACAAAGTCGTTGTTGGTAGAAAGAATTTGGGTTATGGAGAATAAACATTTTTTTTCTACCATATTTTTTGGGTGATACCCAAGATATGACGGTGTTGATGTTTTTTTATTTGTAACTTCTCATGAAGATTAAGTTGTGTTTAACCTTGGTTAAAAGAATGGAGCAACTTTAATACTTTTGAATAAAGTGTAGCAAACGATTTTATTATTTCTTTCATATGAGCCTTTGCCAATTTGCATACACTCGGTCAAATTTGCAAAGCATTTTTGTTATTCCGCAACTGTTACTTCAGTAAGCAGCGTTTATAATCCTTCAGTATTTACTACCTGTAACGAGTCATTAATTCAGCACTTATTTACTTACTTAATCATGAATTACTACTGCATGGTGTAGGGTCACTAGCGAGCCATGAGTTGGGCTTTTCTTTCGTATCTTCTTCTATCCTTGGCGATCCTTCTTGCATCCCCCAATTTCCCACAGCTTACCTTGAATACCTTCCCAACTTCCTCGACCTATGTCTTCATTCGTCTTCCTTATTTTTCTTTTTCCCGCAATTCATATATTTCTCTAAACACTCTTTCTTCTTCCAATGTTGCTACGTGTTCAAATTGACCGTACTGTATGGTCACCTCTATCGCTTCCACTACGAGATATCTGATTCTGTATAATCCGGTTTTGCAGTTTATTTTCTTTAGAAACCTCATTCTCATGTTATTGGATCCACACGCATACGTATCACCATTTTCGCTGTCTCTCTTTTTACTACTTGCCGCATTTCTTGTTAACTTAAAATTGTGTTATCCTGGGTGTCCCAAAAGTCCGTTTCAATTGTTGAGTGATAACTTGAGGGTATGCCAATCGCTTGTCGTGATGGCATTAATACCCATGTAAACAAGCTGAGTTCTTATTGGGGTTCCATAACACAAACATGAGAAGCCACTTCACTCGCCCAATGTTATTGTTTGGGCACCAATTTCGGCGCAAGGAATGATTGATTTGGACTTTTTTGAAGGTGACAGAGGTCATAGAGTAATTGTAAATTCCGAGCAATATGAGGAGATGATTAACAATTTTTTGACGCAAGTCTTGCAAGATTTTAATGATATTAATCGGAACACTTGGTTATAACAAGATGCAGCGACATCTCATACGTCTAACCTGTCCTTAGCAGTTACTTTACCGTGAAAATATCCCTGGAAAATTGATATTCAGACGCAGTGACATAAACTGGCTGGTCCGTAGTTCCGACTTCGTACCAATGAATTTTTTCATATGGGGCCTCTATTATTTATTATCCCTTTCAAATCTTGAAACATACTCTCCTAGTCTCTATAGCCTTTCCTTCAACCATTATATTATATTTCATATTCCGGTATCCTATCATTATTGGTATTCAATGTTCAGTTCTTTAACCTGAATTATACTCCATTTCCCAGAAAATGAACGTTTGTTGGTTTTCTCGCACTTGGAAATATCTTCTTTAATCAACGGATTCTTTTTTACATTTGAGCTTATACAAATAAATCTGGGTTTTGTTAGAATTCGCCCAAAGTAAGAACATGCATATCTTGTAAATAGGTCTAATGTAAATCTGTTAAATCTCTGTCTTGATATTATAACAATCGATTTTAACCGACAATTCTAACACAATTAATTCCTTGTTTGACAAAAAATATATTTTGGAATCGCACTTGACATTGTTACCTCATCATTACCGTTGCATCAAAGTCCCCTTCCATTTTCTTCGGTTTTTCAATAAACAGTTCAAAATTATAAGAAAATTCACCCACTTGCGACAACTCCAACAATTTAGATCTCTACGTGTATACGGGGTGTGGTAAAAAAGTAATGAGATTGATGATACTGTGAACTTTTCTTCCACGTGCCTTCTTCCCGTAGCCTCTCAATCTTGTGCGGAAACTACACAGTCGTAAAAAGTGTTATAAGCGAAGTTTTTTGTAGTGCATTAAAAAAATGAAACAACGAAATTTAGAGTAACGTTGTGTCATCAACTTTATATTAAGTGTTTGAGTTTCACGTTCGGAAAGTTGCAACAGGCGTATGGAAAGTATAGTTTTTTCGGTGGCACAAAGCATTTTTGGGCACCCGAAAGGCAGTGAGAACGAACCTCGCTTCGGAAGGTCTTCAACATCGAAGGAAATGTGAAACGAGTAGGGCAGATTTAGAATTTTTGATTTGGACATGGGAAAGGTGTTTGCGAAGATTCTGGCAAAAAACTTCGCGAAGACAATGGGACGGATGTGTTCCTTGACCTTCTCTATAGAATCGAAAATGCCGCAGACTCCTTCAGCTGTGTGATCACTGAATGTTCAAGCGCGATTGCCCCCGAAATTAAAAGCCAAAGTCAAGACTGGGATATTAGCAACTGCTCGCGACCGTAAAAAGCTCGAACGGGCAAGTCAAAAATCATGTTCACGTGTTATCTTAACGCTAAGAATCGTTCACAAAGCATTTGTGACTACAGGACAAATCGTCAAGAAGATTTTTGAGAAAGAAGTTTTTGAAAAACTTGAAAAGGGTAATTTACGACAAATCGGATATTGGGATGCTCTATCATGACATCGTCAAACAAGAAGATTGTAATTGCATTGCCATCTTTACTTTCAAAGTACAACACCATTATAGTTCAGAAACCACCAGAACCCAATCAGTTACTTTTTATAGATGCAATAGTTTTTCAAGTATTTCTGGTGGAACTTTTCTTCCTTCTAGAATCATCAGTTTTTCTTGTGTGTCAATTTCCCAGTCGACGACGTGTTATTCAAAGTCCGCTGGCTTTGTCTCTTGAGTCGTTACAGTCACGCTGGACCGTGTCTGCTTGCTTCACATAATTTTATCAACGAATAAAACAGCCTTATGAACAAAATAATATAAATTTCTTTGGAAGAGCCTACCATTGCCGCAAAATGGATCATTTTCTCTACTCGGCGTATTGCTCAGTATGTCGTGAGTAAGGTGTGGTGTATAGTCCCTTTTTGGGCGTCTTTTAACCGCAATAAATTATTAAATCAAACACCTGTTGGACCTGGCAAATAAACCCAGCAGAATTGATACGAGCGTAGTTAGACATGAACACGTTTTCATGAAGTGGTTGCTATTATTGCTTGAAACAGATCGATGTCGGATATTGGAGACACCTTTATCCTTTTTGGTATATACAGCTAAAATATTTCTTCAAATTAGTAGCGCGGTAACTATTAATATTGTATTAACAAGTATTAATCTATTGCTACCGGATATCGTATCACTTAAATCTATATAATGCTCCATTTTATTTGTCAAAGCTGCAGTTATGTAAATTGAACACGATTTCCTAAATAAATTTTTCTCGAAAAGAGAATTTAATAAAGTATTCCTTGCATGGAATTTTCCAGATTCTTTCTATTAAACCGACTGACTTTGTTACCTTCATAAGTATTAAAAAATTTCACAAAGCAAAATATGTCAAATATATTTGATAGAAAAATGAATTGCAAGCTATCAGTTATATATTTACAAATACATCGTGTATGCCTTGCCCGCTCCGAGCATTAAACCATCTGATATCTATGTGTTCTTCTTTTGTCACAGGTATGATCGGAATGCCACCTGGCGTCATCTATGGTACGCCGATGTTTCCCACTGGACCTGTCATCACACCGATGATGCAACCACGCTACAGATGATTGCCAATATACCTGATCTATCATCCGCAAGTCTAAACTAAAAATTAAGACAAAAAGCAAAAAAAAAAAAACAAAAAAAAAACAATTTTTAATTAATAATACGTCGACGCCGTAGTAAATTTCTAATTCCTGACGAGGAAAGCGTTTTAAGTAATAAATTCGTTAAACGAAAGAAATAGCGTAGAACGAAACAGCGTAAAGCGAGAGATAGAGAAAAAAAAACGGAAAAAAAATAGAGTTTACAGAGAAACAGTGTTGCGACGATTTTTTTTAGCCTACCTGAAGTAAATTAACGACCCCCTTTTCCGCTTAAAAAAAAGAGAAAAGTAAAACGGGTGTTCTCCTTTCCAGTTTCAATATTTGTTCCCCCTCTTTCCACTAATCATTCCATCGGTTTTTTTTTTTTTTTCGATTAAAATGGTAGATTTTAGTAAAAGAAACGTTTGCAATAACGCCACTTCATCTTTATTTATT
This sequence comes from Trypoxylus dichotomus, assembly GCA_023509865.1. NCBI lineage: Eukaryota > Metazoa > Arthropoda > Insecta > Coleoptera > Scarabaeidae > Trypoxylus > Trypoxylus dichotomus. The sequence goes on along the minus strand of CM042080.1, from coordinate 50,693,805 downwards.
TTCAAGAATTTTTTTCTAATTTTTTTTTTATCAATTTTCCCCCGGGGTACCGATTAAAGTTTTCCTACTTTAAAGCTACCTTAGGTGAAAAAAAAAAAAGTTTTATGACGTCATATCCCTCCATTTTTCTAAAAATTAAAATGAATTATTTTTCGTAAAGATTTGGGTAGATTATACTTATACGTAGATTTGAATTTTCAGAGTAATGGTAATTATTTGCTTGTTTACTTTTTTTATATAAATTTTCTGCGATTTTTTTTTATATATTTAGGTTTTTCTTTTGAATTGTGCAATGTTTAGAAGCAAAATTACTGGGATTTAACTTCTTTAACGCAGTTTGTCACAATATTCGACATGCACGAGTATACAGGGTGAGTCATAATAAATGAAATATACTCGTCTATCACGTAGAACGAACCAATTTAAGCAAGAAAGTTCTTATAAACTCATAACCTAATATGCATGGAATTCTTGAAAGTTTATATTTTAATTTATTCCTTCGAAATTAGTTCGGTTTGTTTCATACGTTTTCGCTCACATTGTATAATGATTTGAATCGCAAATTCGTATTGCGCGTATGAAATTAAATAATTTTAGAATTAACAAGTTCGGAATATCAAAAAAGTAATGTTGCTTAGAATATTGCACCATTTAAATTATCTAAACGTTTAAATATTTCGATACTTAAGCTGCAAAAGAGCAAACAAAACGAATGTCTGCATGCAAATTTCATTTTTACTGACATTTTTTATTTTTGACAGGTATCTAAAAAACAAAAAACAATCCGCTAAAAAACCTAAAAACTACACGGTATGTAATTCTAGAATTTTTTTAATTTATTTTTGACATTTACTATATATAATAATAATACTTATTTAAGCACCTATTACTACTATTTTGCTCAATGTTTACTGCTACTACTACTACTACTACTAATTTTGAGAACGAGTAATTAGGAAAAGGAAAAAAAAAACAGTGAATAGTTCGTAAAGCTGAAGAACCAAATCAATTTTTTTTGATGAATTAGGCTAGCCAATTCTAATATTTTTTTAATTTTCTGTTCACAACCATATGACATGAATGACTATCATCTACAACAATCTACAACATGAAAAAACGCGACAACAATATGCCATCCTCTTCTACCTCCAACAACCTACTACTACTACAAAAAAACAAAACACACACGGTTTTGCGAGGAAAGGTTAGTGCGAATTATCTATTATATTATCTATTATTATTTACTATCTCTATTCTGTCGTACTACTCCGAGATATTGAGAAACTTCGTCGATTGTGTATTGTTTTTATGTATTTATACGATTTTCATTTATCTTCGGAACAAGGTTTGTACCTATTATTATAATATATACATATACCATACCGTTTTTTTTTTGTTACAATACCTCAACGTCACGGATCCTTTCTTGGATGTAAGATTTATAATGTTTCGCGATTGGGAAACTTGTAGATTGTAGACTGTCAGGACTATCGATGTTTATCGGCGACTTCTTAATCGAATTGAATGATTTGAGATCTAATTGTTGTTGATTTTTATCCAAAGCGTAAATCTTATTGTAAAACGTGAGCAAGGTCAGGTATTTATTTATTTTCATTCTTTGTCGACTATTGTTCTGTAAACACGGTAAAATTATTTGTTTTCTTAGTACTGCTCTGAATACGTCCAATCTACATATATGGGAATGGAAATTTTATCTAGTTACGTTGTTGAGTACGATTTCTAACCAAATATTTTGCTGCTGTGAAGATGAAAAGACAAAACGTGGTAGTTCAATTACCCTAGGCAATTTTTTAATAACTTCGTATAATTGGAATTAATCTTAAATTTATAAGAACACGATCCATTTAAACAAAATTCTAATTGTCATCAGGTATGAGTCAAAAAAAATTAAATGTTATCCGGGACATTTACTAGTGTTTCATGTACAGGTTTTTCTTTGGCGAATATACCATAATCTATTCCAAAACATTTTAAATTTTGTACAACAAATACACTAACAATCTTTGTATATTGTTATTTTCTCATAGTCGTCATCCCATTTTCCATTTATTTGTCTCTACACACTTAGTATTTGAAATATGGTGTGTTTCTTCTATTTCCAAATGGTGTTTAAATTTGATATACAGATATACTGTCTCGTCAGCATTGAAAGTTTCATCTTCGCTATACCGCCCCAAAATCCCCGGCAATACATTTCGAATCCAATCACTAACCTGACGATCATCCACTGTGGCACTTTCACCACAGATATTCTTATGCGATATGTCATGTCTAAATTTAAAAAATAAAATATAAATTTCATATGTGTATACGTATGTCTAATACTATAACGTAAATTTTACCTTTTTCTAAATTTATGAAGCAGCCGATGCTGGCCTTAAAATTTGTTGTTCCTAAATGTTGACTGTATTCCAGTGCTTTCTCCTGTAGAAGTGGCCCCGACACCGGAATGTTTTTTTCTCTAGTAGACACACCACTTAAACGCCGCACTGTTTACATTTTTGTTTGAAACTTCGAATATGTTCCTTGTTTTCAATTATAGTTGACAATGTACTCGCTGGTATGTCATATTCCGCAGCTATTACCTTCCATTATCCACTTTTTTTAATATTTCTAATTTCTGCTGCACTGTTAAACTTTTAAGTTTTCGTTGCTGGGGTATGGTGATGACAAACACTAACGAATACGACTGAATATATAGCGCAACACGCAGATGAATAAGAATGATAAAACCCGTTGTCATTGGTACTTCCCCGAATTCCTTCGATAGATATTACGTTATATCCGCTAACAGATGGCGTATCACGTACGTTTAGTGAAAATTTCGAGTTACAGAGATTCTACGTCTTAAATTTGGTTAAATTTTTTTCGAGGAAAAATGATTAAACAAAATAGATTAATAACTCTCAAAGCTTACTTAATTCTATCAGAAAATTTGAAATTTCGAAATCATAGTTTTTACTTTTACAGTAGCACTTTATTATTGCAATTTTTCCAAAGCCTATTTAAGCATATTTTCCTAAACAATCTTTCAATACTTCCTCTGCCAAAAATCTCATTGCAATTAGAAAAAATCTGTTCTTCAACGAGAAAATCAGGTCCCCATTTTTAAAAGATAAACTTGATGATATGCTGTGAGGTGCATTCGTTTTAGTTATGGTGTAGTTTCAACATCATCTACAATTGTTAAATAGGACAAGAAAAATAATTAAACTTTTATTCAAGCGTTTATAAATGATAAATAATATAGGAAATAAAAGATATACCCGAATACATAATTCATTATTTAATTAACTTATTGAAATTGGAGTTAAACATAAATATGGATGCTGTCTTAGATGAAGATCGCAACTCAGCAACAACATCCCCTAAGTTTAGTTCTGCTACGTATAACTAACAGAGAATTATCTAGATCAATATTGGTAACAGTACGCCCCTTAATTTTGGCGGCTAATTCAAATACAAAGATTTCAACGTATAACGAATATGCTTCATTGCTGAATATACCATACTATCTCCTGCACAAAAAAAAATTGTCATGATGGTAATAATGTGCAATTTATCACATAACAATGTTATTCTAATATTTCGATTTTTCCATCATAACGACGTAGGCTTTGGAAATAACGAGAATCTTTTATTCGATTATTTGCTAGCATTGAGTTTAGCAAGTTTCTCAAATTCAAATTTCTGCTTCATCTCCTATAGCGAGAGATCTTCATAGTAGGCCTATAGGCTTTCGGTTAATCTATATACAGTTGTGGCCATCAAAATAGAGCCATTCTGAGGAAAATAACGACTTTCTCTGGGGAAAAAAGAATAGAATTTGAAACAAATATATTTACTCTATTTATTAACAAGAAAATATTTGTTAAAGTAAAATAGTGTTTTTCGTTGAAAAATGTTAAAAGATATTAACAATTGATTGGTGTCTTTTGGGCATAGAGCCGCAACAGAATACAATTAATAACCATCTTCGTGACTAAAGCTTTTAATATTTAGTAGCTGCGTACCTTCTTAGCATAGATTCAATCAGCTGTTGACACCTTGTAGACCATTCTTTTTAGACTATCTTCTACAATTTAACTTTGTTATTTATTTTGACTTTCCTTTCTCTGGGTTGTTGTAATGAATCCATTTCTCATCACCCTTTCTTTTTTGCCGCTGGAGCACTTGTTCATAAGCGAAAAAACCACGCTCAACGTCCCTTGGCTTCAAATCATAAGCAACCCAAGTTCCTTGCTTTTGAATCATTCCCAACGAATGCAAGCGCTTGGAAATGGCTTGGCGGGTAACTCCTAATGCTGATGAAAGCTCTTGTTGCGCTTGGCATGAATCCTCATCGAGCAATACCTCCAATTCAGCGTTTTCGAAGGTTTTGGGCTTTCCTTCACGCGGACGGTCGTCAACATCGAGATTCACTCTCCGTAAATTTTCTGAAGCTCTCGATGCTCTTCAGCCGCCGTTTTTTTTCGAATGAAAGAAAATGACGATTATTTAACACAAAATCAGACTTTTTCACACAACCAAAAGTACATGACGCGAAAACAAAATCACGGATTTTAGCATATGTCTAAGCTTGGTTCATCCGTTTTGGATATGTCGAAATCGACCAACACTTATTGCTGGCGCAATCTATTGACAAACACTTGACAACTTAGCTGCGTATTTTGCACTTATTTATTACGACCAAATATAATGAAGAAATAATCTATTTTTGCAATACTTCTACAACGCACTTAGTTTTTTTTGCACAGCAGTTGTTTACTGTTGATTTACACAAGAAGGGTATTATTCCCTGGAAATATGCGGCGAATACAGAAACTACTAGTGGAGCTTGTAAAAAATAACGTTTTTTCATCTTGGCACGAGATCTAGCTAGCGCAATTATACCAATGTAGTATTAAAATGATTTTTAATGCAACAATAACATTAATACCTATTATTTTGCACAGTAGTGTACATATGTACATTTACATTAAGGATTCCCATTGTTAAGTTCTAAAATAAATATTCTTTTCCCAAGAATGAAAACTATGAGAATCTTGTCAGTCTACAATCTATTTTAAATTCACATGTTTTAAGATGTTCATATTCAACGTTTCGTCGGTAACGTCAAAGATCATTTCCAGTATAACGCTCTAAATTTCCATATTTGAAAGAAATCATTCCAAATTATTAAGTAGATATTTTTTCCGTTAAAGATTTTCTTGCAACCGGGAAAGGGTTCTATAATTCGATCCATCTTCAATTATTGCCTATTCTATTAATTCTAAAAAAGGTAAGATAACAAACAGCATTTTTTTTTATACCAAAACGATCGGGAAATAATACTCCATTTCAGTTTCTTTTCTTCTTTTTTCGAAATTACTTTTGTGAACGAAACACCAAAAATATATTAATAATTCATGCTACAATGACGTATTCGAAAAATCAATTAAAATTTTCATTTCCCCCCCTTTTTTTTTGGTTATCTCTAGTGATTTCTTAATTTTTCCTAAAACGTTCCAAAAAAGTTATTTACAGGGTGTTTATATAGAATCATTAAAAGATAATGCTTCAAGATCAATATGTATATGAACACCCTGTAAATAAGACACCTTACGTTTACATTTAACACGTTTTTCGCGTACAATATCGTATCTCCCGGGTTGTATTCCACTTTCCCCCACCCCCTCTCAATATTTCTGTTCATCAAAATTTTTATCGTCACTTAAACAATAAACCTCGAACGTTAAAAGTTTATTACATACATTCTTATTTGCACTGTTCTTCTTGCCAAACACACACAATTTTCTACGAAAGGTAGGTCGTAGTAACTATGTCTTGTATGATTTTATTATTATTTCTGTCCTCTTCTGGGAATAACGCTGGATATATATAGTGAACGATTTACCTTTGCAAACCACTCAAAAAAGTAGTGTGCAGACTGCAAATTTATTTATTTGTGTCTTATGTATACCGTTGTGGATAAGGTACGGCTGTATTATTTATATTTCCTTTTATTTTTTTTTACAATTTGGTGTAAGGAATCGAGTGAGAAAAGTTTTCGTATATTTAATGTGATGGTAATTTTGAGGCTATGTGCTTTGAATCAACGTTTCGAGATGTAATAATATATTCCACACATTTCAATTTTTTTTTTGGAATCAAATTTTGCTTTATTGATCTTAAAATCTTTGCTAGTAAGCTTTTAATATAAAAGTGGCGCAGTCAGTAGGATCATAACGTATTTAGAAAGATATCTATCTAGGTATGAAAGGGTTTCAATATAGTTTAACATTTCTTCAACTGCATTAGTCTGTCAAAGAAGACCTTGGAAGGTCTGCAAAACAGTTGTCAGTGATTATATTTAATTTATTTAATTTCATATTTCGAATCGCTCTGAATAGTGTTGCCAAAGTTCTCTTTCAGTCGCGGTCCTCGAGAAAAAATCCGTAAGCTTGCCCCATATTAAATGCATTTTATGCGCAGTTTCGTTCAGATATAAGGAATCTCACACTCAAGTTACCAAATAACTGCTTAACCGTTTTCTTACTGAATTAAGAGTAGCTATGCATTCTCCTTACGTACGCAGTATACATTTTTTCGATGGCACGTATATATACGCTTGCAGCGTTAGGTAAACAATATTTCGTACGTATACTTACTGTCGTTTGTTCTAAAAGCATAGAATAAGAATAATGTAGAATTAAATGATGATATGAAATAATTATGAAAAAGATACAAATCAAAATTCATTTATTTTGTGGTACTTCTGAAAACAAGGAATGTGATAAAAGAGCTACATCACATTGTTTACACATGTATTTTGTATACTTTCTTCGTTCGAGCACCAATTCTGTGTGTTTGCAAACATGACAGATACTCTGTGAATTCTTTTTGCCTTCTGGATCAGCTGCAATTAATTTAGGAACATGGCGACCAACTAAGTTAATCGGAACATCTGCAGAAGGTCTCCCTGCCTTGATTTGTCTTATAAGTTTATGATTGCCAGTTTTCACTGTAGCTACTAAATTAACCAAATGAAAGAATATTTTTTATACCATTTCATTGCCTTTCTTGGATATTCTACTGAACTGAGCAACATGTCAATTTTGTCAACAGAACCGATGTTCTCATTGTAATACTTTAAATACTCTGGTTCTTATATTGATTCTCCTTGTCGGTTCTTGTTCCCTGTATCTACAATTTTGTTTGTATGCAGAGTAATTAGCATGCTTCACGCCTATAACGCCATTTTAGAACCATAATCTTATCAGCATGTTGAGTAACGACTTCACTCTGTTTTTTTTTTTTCTAATTGTGGCATACCTTTCCGATTGTTGCCACAGTACCACTCAAATTAGTTTTATGTCTAGAATTGGAATCAGTCCAACATAATTCGCATACTAATACCAATTATCTGTAAATAGATTGTGACGTTTTCGAGGTAAGGTTTCATCAGGGCATGAACCAGTGCCCCAAAAATATCTAAATTTTTGTCAACAAAGCTAATACTAATCTGTTTTGACATCTGTGAAGAACTTTATACCGAACCGATGACGTCCTTTGAACAACAATAACGATTTGAAGTTTGTTTTCAATGCTGGAAACACTACTTCTATTTCGAACAGTTTGTCACCAGGCTTTCATTATTGCAAAAATGGATGAGGTGTAGCAAAAGTAGATACCTATCTCGACTCATCACTTTATGAAATATTGGAGTTTGTAGAAGACTGTCTCGAGACCAACACTCACTCAATTTTTTTTTTCGAGAAATGAGCATAGTCATTCCAAAAAATAGAAAACCCTGTTGGTTTCACCACCAATGATTTAGCCTTGAATATCTTGATTTGTTTGTATTTTGCGTAACAAATCCAAAATATCTATTTCCTTTCTGCTTACTGTTTTGTGGAGTAAAATTGAAAGTACGCTAGAAAATTATTTTGATCTTCTAAATCAGGAAAAACAAGATGGTTTTGGGACACAAAATTATTATCACTACTCCAAGCGAAGTGTGAAATATTTTGCGTTCTTTGCCGTTTTGAAGGTCGAGGTTCTACCGTTTCGTCTGCACTATCAGTCATTCTAATTATTTTCTATTCCAATTCAAAGTCATTTTTTTGATTGATCGGATTCTGCTGTAGTTATTAGTTCACTTAGATATTCCGCTTCAGATTCTGATAAATCAACGTAATTATTCATTTTAGAGGTTAGGTGATGAACTAACACGTACTCCGCCAATACAATTCATAGACTGTTATATATCAATGAAAATCTGACATCAAGTGAATCGGATTCCCGACGTATATTTACGTTTGCTGCAGTAATTTGTGAAATCTTGCAACGTATTTTTGCGGGTACAGCATGTGGATAGTGTATTTGTAAAACGTATATATACGTGTGCGGGTTTAAGCTGAAGGTAGTTCTCTGGTAATAATGCAGACCTTTAATCTTCGATGAATTCCTTAATTTCTTGAACATTTTCCACAGTCCAAATCTGAAAAGATCCACCGAGCTCTAGATTAGCTCATACTCATTTCCCTGTCCCACTGAAATTGTTTACGATATAATTCAAGTGGGTAATAGCTTGTTCTATCTTATGCATACATGGTCATTGTTTTCTTTCGTTGAAAATATTAATTCATTAATTTCAATCTATACAATTACTATTGTAAATTTACTATTCATAGCTGGATTGTTATCTTTCTATGTTAGTTATTGCCCTATCTACTTCTTACTGTCTAAAACTTTCTAGCAACAATCAACTTGAAATTTATCTCAGAACCATTTCAGTTAGAATTTAAATTTTTATATAAAATTATTTTTCGATTAATTTATCTTTTCGAAACGTCGTTTATTCAAAGCAAAAAAAAAAAGGAATAAGATATTAATTTAATATAAGAAACTGTACGTTAAACATACGAAAATTTTAATCAAACAATTTTTGGGTCAAACTTGTAGTGGCAGGCGACTAAAACGGTCACAGCTGAATGCTGTTGGATTGTATTGACCCCCTGTTCTTGCCATCACGATAAAAAACAAACACCCTCTCAAAATGTTCCGGAAATCTTCCACCGATACCTCGTAAATATCCGAATAGATAGAAACGAAAGAAACCGTTGAAAAAATTTATTGTGGTGTCGCCAAGAAACAGGTGATTACGTCACAGCGATTTGTTTAAACGAACTTAGCCAGTAGATGTCGCTGTTGGGTCTCGATCCCTTGCCGTAATAAAATGTGGCTTGACGAAAATGCGATTGGTCAGGTTGCTTTTTTTCTTTAAAAATTAAAATACCGAGATTAATCATTTAAATGCAGAACGGATGAATCTATATTTATAAATAGTAAAACAAATGAATACCATACACGTATAATAACAATAAAAAGAAAAACTGATCCGACTAATCACGGCACACTATTTCGTGCTTGTTTTACTTTTCGGGGACTGCCAATCGTTCACCGAAAGTCTATTTATTTTCGCTCATTGTCATTTTTTGTTTCTTCATTGCACTCGATCAGAATGAGATGTGATTTGTTTTATATTTTCCGTAATGGTTACTTAAGTTTTCACGATCGATGTTGTTTGTTTTTTTTAATTAGATTTTTTTGTTTGAATTGTTTTTTTTTTTGGGAACGCTTGGCCGTCGTACCCCTATTTTTGTTCTTTTTTTTTAGCGCCATAAGTGTATTATATGTTCTTAAACAGTAGATAGATTTATTATTAATTGTACTATTGTAAAAAAAATTACGAAGAAATAAAGCACAGTGAATGAGAACGCGAGAGCTTATGGGAAGGATATAGAATTCGAATAAATTATGTCAGAAATTTTTTGTTTTATTTGTGTTTATTCCTGATTACCTCTAAAAATTTAAGCATGGACTACACTACCGCTCAAAAGTGTTTAGGCACTCTCACTGACAGCAAAAATGTTAATAATATTTATTCTTTATGTACAGGTACACGTACATGAATAAAAATATATTAAATAAACGTGAAAATTAAAACGTTTAATTTAAATTTTGCTTTCATCTATGTGACCTCCTCTTCATTTAATAATTGCAGCACACAATCGAGGCATTCTCGCAATAAGTTTTGCCAGACTTTCTTGTGTTATTGAGGTCCAACTCGATTGGAATTTGTTCCACACGTCAGTAGCCGATGTCGGAGCCGATTTCCGTACTTCCCGATCTAGTTCTTCCCATAGTAGCTCGATTGGATTCAAGCCGGGGCTCCGGGGGAGGCCATTCCATAATTTTGAGAGTTCCTTCCTCTTCTAAATGGCGTAAATAGTCTTTACATAATTTACAGGACTGCTTTGGGTCATTAACTTGCTGGAAGATAACATTTTGACCCAAAAGTCGAATTCCGGAAGGTATTGCGTGGTTCTCCAAAATTTCGCGGTAGCCTTCTTTTTTTAATATACCGTCAATTTTCACAATGTCCCCTACACTAGTGCCAGCAAAACAGCCCCAAATGATGATAGAACCTCCACCATGCTTCGCGGTAGCAGCAATACACTCTTCTCTGGCATGTTCACCCACAAATCTTCTTACGAATATGCGTCTTCGGGTTCCGAACAGCTCAAATTTAGATTCATCCGTCCATAGGACGTTGTTCCACTCTTCTATGGTCCAGTGTTGGTGTTCACGAACCCATTTAAGTCGCTTTTGCTTGTTTTGTTTGCGTAGTAATGGCTTTTTTTGTCGCAATACGTCGTCCATGGAGCCCGGCTTTCTGTAGGCGACGTTTGACTGTAGAAACACTGACTACTTTTTGGCGACCAACATTTAATTCTGCGGTAATTTCCGGGGCTGTTTTGCGTCTATTTAACTTGCTGGTAACCACTATTCTGCGATCATCTGCAGATGTTGTCGCTTTTGGCCTTCCACTCCGTCTTTTATTAAGAAAACTGCGTTTCCCGATATTTTTTTACGTTATAGTCAACGGTAGCGTGGTGTATTTTCATTTTTTTTTTGGTAATTTGTCGATTACTTATGCCACTTTTATGGTAAGCTATTATAAGCGCACGTATGTCCGTACTAATTTCTCTTCGCGGAAGCATTTAAAAAAATTGTCACATGATATTTCGCTCATGACGTGAAAAGAGTAAATACCACACTGCAACTGACCATAGGTTACAGATTTCACTATAATCTTCTAGGAAGGTAATTTAAACATTATTACCTACAATCTAACAGATGACTAAATTTACCCAGTAAATTCAGAGGGATTGTTATTGTAATTGCACCGCAATAAACAGTTTGTGGTAATCCGACCAAGTGCAGGTAAATGATAGTAAACCTTATGCGAAAGAAAACACGTTTTTTTTCGTTCAAAATTAGCTTCATTCATCAACGTAATCTCCATCAAGAGCAACGCAATCATTCCAGCGCCGCTCTAACATTTCAATACCACTTTTGTAGAACGATTTATCTTTTACCTCAAAATAGAGCTCAGTTTCAGCGATAACCTCTTCATTCGAAGTTCAATTCATGTAGTTTTGCCATTGTTTTGATTGACTTGTGACACGGTGCGTTGTCTTGATGAAACAAAATTTTTTTCTTTGCCATATGCGGTCGTTTCTTTGCAATTTCGGCCTTCAAACGCTCCAATAACGCTGTATAATATTCACTGTTGATGGTATTTCCTTTCTCAAGATAGTCGATTAATATTACACCACGCACATCCCAAAATACCGAGGCCATAACCTTTCCAGCCGATTGTTGTGCTTTCGGGCGCTTTGGACGAGGTTCACCAGGTTGCTGTCCACGCAGATGACGATCGTTTTGATTCCGGAGTGAAGTGATGGATCCATGTTTCATCCATTGTCACATATCGACGCAAAAATTCCGGTTTGTTACGTTTAAACATGGCCAAACACTGCTCAGAATCATCAATACGTTCTTGTCTTTGGTCAACAGTGAGCAAACGCAGCACCCACTTTGAACAGAACTTTCTCATAGTCAAATGCTCATGCAATATAAAGCCAACACGTTCTTTTGATATCTTTACGATGTCAGCTACTTCGCGCAACTTCACTTTTCGATCATTCAAAACGATTTTGTGGATTTTTTTGATGTTTTCTGGTGTTACCGCCTCATTTGGACGTCCACTGCGATCTGCATCATCGGTGTCTCTACGACCACGTTTGAAGTCGGCAAACCAACGTTTTATTGTTGTTTCTGATAGAGTGGAGTCCCCATAACACCTTTCAAGCCATTGCTTCGCTTGAACAGTATTTTTTCTCATCAAGAAGCAGTGTAAAATTAAAACACGAAATTGTTTTTGATCCATTGTTTTGAAAATAACAAAAGTGGCGTGACTCTTAGCACAATAACTCACAAACTAATGAATAGAATATCATGAAATTTTAACAGCTGTCTTTTGAAGGTTAGTACTAATTGAGAGAAAGGAACAACTCGTCCACAGCGTTAAATCTTGAAATGGCAGCCAAGTACGTTTAATACACATTTTGTACAACACGTAAGTATATAACACGCTTTGAAAGTTTGATTGTTGTGGACAAAACTAATTTTGAAAGTTGAACCAATTTTTAGTAATGATTTCACGAGGGACTACATGCGTTTTGAAATATCCAAAATACTATCGAGAGATAGCAGTGATCCATATAAAAGAAAGATTTTCGAAGTTGAATTTATCTCGAAATTTAACGGCCAACGATAGTAAAATATTTTAAAAAACAATCTACCTACAATAATGCAGATAAACATTCTACAATAACGGAGATTAAAATTGCAGAATATAGGGTTACATATCTAATATTCTAAAAATTTTGAAACGTCATGTTTATCTTATGAAGGGGATATCTTATCTCTTGAATAAAAAAATACTTTTGGTTTAACATGCCTTTAGTCTATAGGAATTTTAAGTCAAGTTCGGAATATCGCGACAAATTTCGGTAGTCAGTTAAAGGAGGCATTAGTAATATCTTGTAATTGCGAGCAAGACCAGGTAGGTGAAATCTTTATATTTATTTTTTTGGGTGTTTTAAGATTTAATGTCAGTTGGTAGTTAGTGCTTGGGTACTGTTGCCTTAGTTACCTTAAAAGTATTAGTTTAGTTTACAATAGATGCCCGTTAAGATTGTTCTCGGGAATTTCCAAAATTTAGAATTTTTAATTATGATTTATATCTCAATACTCAGTGATATCAAGATTTATTGCATGATGTAGACATTAAGAAAAGGGTATTTCTGCTTGAAAATTGCTCTTTCGACGTACTTAAACTTGGAATATAAATGTAGATTGTATAGATTGCATGGTAGACACTGGAAGGTCTGCTAGAATCTTCCTGGAAATAACTTACTTAGAATTCCTTGAAATATATGTTCATTTAAGATACGAGGACTGTTTTTCTTTTAACAGCTCATGAAACCAAGACAAGTGCAAATACCAAGATGACTTTCTTACCAAAAGTTATGTACAAACATGGTTACGTTTCTACTAAATCATCGTGAAGATTAATGCATTTGTCTTATATATAGACGAGCCTTCCAATCTCCTCTGCATAGACTGTTGTCGCTAGTGAATTGAGATGGTCCTTTAGAATTGTCTACACAGTTCATCTTGAAAATCTTATTCTTCTTCCTTTCTTCACGTAGTAGATAGGCTACTGCTTGTTTTCTTCCTATGTCTCTTTGGATGTAGATGTTCCAGCGTTTTAATAGCCTGGCTTGATTTCTTTTTCCGACAGGGTTATTTATTTGGGCACTTTTTATCAGTCTATTGCTTATTCTGCTTATGTGCTTGTTTCAGCAATTTTACACGTCTTGTATTTTGCTTTTTCGACGTAGGTCTTTGCTTTTGATTCTGTCAAGTAGTGTTTTTGTTATTTTTATTTCGAGTGTTCGTATCGTTTTCTGTGTCTTGGAGGTGTCTGGTCTTGTTTCAACAGCATATATCAGTACGAGCCTTACTAATGATTTGTAAAGTCTCATTTTGCTTTCCATTTTAAGGTATTAGTTCCTCCATACGATGTGCCTTTTAGGTTTATATCTAGCTTATTTCTATTCATGTTGCTGTTATGTATGTATATTTCCTGTAACTAGGAAATAAACAATGTCTTTTAATGCGAGAGACTTGCGTCCTTGTTCCTCTTCATTGTAAATATCGGCACGGCTTTCTTTATATTTTCGACACCATTCATGCACAGCACCATCTGTCGTAAGGTTTTCGTCGTGTACTTGGATCGTTTTTCGATGAGTTTCAGCTGCAGTATTCCCTTCAGCTTGAAGGAATCAAATTATGCTACACAACTCGTACTTGGCGTGAGAATCAATTGTAGCCATGTTTACGTGTCTCCAATTCATCTCAAAATGGCACAGTTACCTTCTGAGGCTGCCCCCCGCATAATAACAGTTAATTTTTGCCCGGAAAACTGTGTGATTGATGTTAAAAAGGAACTCCAACAAATTAAAGAAATTGACGTATTTGTTAGTAATTTCTTTCAATACACGTCGAAAATTTTTACTTCTAGAATTCGAAAATGAACAAATGGAAAGTCTACGGTAGCGTTAGCGATCTCGTTAAACAATTCGAAACCGTCAAACCCCAAAACACGACCGCCCTGAAGAAATTCCAATCCACAGACGATGTGAGGAAATCGCACGATTTCCAGAACATCTACGACAAATTCGAAAATCAAGACGCCACCACCCAGCAATCTAATCTAGCCAGACACGAGACCACCAACCACCTGGAATGCTTGCAGTTGCAAGAGTTGAAGCAAGTGCGGAATAAACTGTACTCCATCGTTTTGAACCTGGACGTTAAAGCCGACCCTGGCTGCCTAGAAAATGTTGGCCAGTTGATATTGGACGCTGGGAACGTTTGCGATTACGGACATGCTTCGATAAAATGTGAAAAGGCGGAGCTATTACCGTTGTTGCATAGATACTATTTGTACATCAGGGATAAAATGAAGCGGGAGAAGATGAGTTTCGAGGAAGGCGAGTCGCTTCCGTGGTTAATCGGTAAAGATGGCCTTGGAGATAAGAAATTACCACCGAATCCTCCTTTGCGGTTAAAGGAACTGAGTTCTGGTAGTAATGGCACCACCAATAAGCTCGGAAATGAGGTTAATGGTTCAAAGGAAATTAAAAGGATTATCATACGGAAATGTAAGCTAATTTGGTTTAATGAACTTTATTATTAGAGGCAATAATTTTCAAATTCTAAGGAATTAAGTTATAATTAGAGCTGCGAAATTGGTTGGAGTACCATAGCCGTCCGCATCGTAGTTAATAAACAAGGAGTAACAGGTTCTACGTAATAATATTTGGGAGGGATTGAGAGTAGGTATAATGGACAAAAAAAGTCGAGTTGGAATTCAATATTTGTCCTACTTTGTCTGATACTAGGGTAAGCCGAAAAATTCGTGAACTAAAGCATAGTAAATAGAGTAGTATTAAAATCGGAAGAAACTTGCGCAGAAACCAATTTACCCACTAAAAAGGCAGCACGATGAAATCGAGTGAAACAGATATACATTTCTCGTGTAAAGCTCTACCTACAAATATCGACTGTCGATGACCTGTTCGTTTCTTGGCGTTCGGTATTCTATGAATCATTCTGTAAGATATTGTTTTCTTATATTACACTTTGCACTGCTTGAAAACAGTTCTTTTTTCAAAGAATATAGCGTGTTGTATAGCTATTCCATTGTATGTATATCAGTTTTTAACAATTTTGCTTTTACAATGATATAAAACAATTTTATTGAATTATTGGTTAGAATGTCGGGATCTCCAAGGAGCGTGGGTTGTAGGAGCAACCCAAAGAAAAGAATGATTATTCCTGAACCTTCTCGTAAAATAATCTTCAATCTTCTGCATTTTGACATTACATTGTAATATTAACAGATTATAAACGTAATCTCCTTCAAGATCAATACATTTGTTTCTCTTCACGGTATTCATTTTCCTCAAACTTCCCAAAAGAGTGGTTCACGGCAGCTATCGGCTTCTCATCGAAACAAATCTCATACCGCCGAGGTGTTCCTTAAACATGGGGAACAGATGATAGTCCGACGGAGCTAAATCCGGTGAATAAGAGGGATGATCAAGCACTTCGAACTTTAATTCGGCCAATTTTGCTTCGACAATTCTGCTCTAGTGAACTGGTGCATTGTCTTGATAGAAAAGGTTTTTTTGCTATCTTCTGGGTCTTTTTTCAACGATAGCTGCCTTCAATCGATCCAAAAGTTTAGAAGAGCCTCGTTCAGTAATCGTTTATCTTTTTGGAACGTAATGGACAAGCAAGATTCCTTTCACATCCCATAAAACGGAAGCCATCACCTCTCCTGCCGATAGAATGACTTTCGAATTCTTTGGAGTCGGTTCACCGCGTTTAGTCCACTGTTTTGATTGCTGGTTACTTTTCGGTGTGTAGTGGTGGATCCACGTTTCATCGCAAGTGAATTGGCGAAAAAAATCTGTTGGATTATGCCGAAACCGGTGGGATATATTTTGGTTTTGAATAAAAGACTTATAGTGTTCTAGCATTTGGTCGCGAATGTCAACGATTCTCATATTGAAATTATACGCTCTTACAACTTTTGGGCAAGGTATCTCACCTATTTATTTTTTGCTGTTATCCCGTTTTTGGACTGATGTTTGTGAACCATATGATGTAAAACACATAGATCTGTTGTCATTTGACCTCTAATAGAGAGTTTCTTCCCATTTGGGCGCGTTTCATAGCTTCGAAATTACATCCTTTGACCCAGTCTAATATAATTGCTGCTGTCCTGTAAGTATTACTTTCACCTAACTTCCCCAACAGTGGAATAGTAGTTTCCACCATAATTAGTACGTTTCATGGCCCCATACCTAGATGTCTTAACAAATCTGTTGCTGCACCTAATTACATTTCAAAACCAACCCCACAAGCATTGGTTTGTTACATACTGACGCATTGGATATCTTCCCAGAAAAGGAATTATTTCCTCACCAATTGAATGTGAATTACCTACACTTTGTATCTGACGACATCTGTTTTGTACCAAATCAATCATAGACTGCACCTTCACAACTTGCCCTTTCTTTTGTTATCCATCTAATAACCCATGTATCATATAAATGGTGTTGTAAGTTTCTTTTAGATCTTTGCAAACTTTCTCCACTGCTTCCTATCCTTTGCCAACTTCACCATTTCAGTCCATAGTTTGCTCCTTTCCAGAATTTTCGCTATGACATTGTCCCAAGTCTGTCCTGGTCTTCCTCTTCTATTATTTTTCGAAATATTAGCTTTCCATATTCTTCTAGGTTGTCTCCCATTATCCATTCTTTGCAGATGCCCCCACCATTCCAATTGTCTCTATTCAATAAATTCCAGTACTGAATTCATTTCTTAATCTTCCCTTATGTCGATGTTTTTTTATTCTATCGCATTTTGACCCCTTTAACTCTTCTCGGAGACTTCCACTTCCATGGCTTGTACCTTCCTTTTTTGTTTTTGGTTTAGGACCCACGATTCGCAGCAAAATGTTAATATCGGTTCTTTCTTGTTTATAAATTCAGTATCCGTAACGTAGTATAATTCCGTTGTTTCCTCAATTCTTTTATTAATGTCTTCTTCTTGCGCCCCATTTTCGTGGAATATCACTTCACGTTTTTACTTGTTCAGTTTCCATCGCTTCGATTTAAATTCTCATTTGTGCTGGTTCTTCTCCTGTCATTACTTTTGTTTTATTTTTGCTCCTCATTATTCAACTCTCGTAATGTTGGGTCCCATATTACTAATTTTTTATGTAAATCTTTTTCAGTTTCTGCCACAACCACTACGTCGTCCGCTAGCACTCCTTCAGATACTTCGAGTCGTTGTAAATTATGTCCTATATTGATGTTTTATTGTCATCCCGGTAAAAAGAACTTTGTTTTCAATGCTTGAAATACAAGAATAAGTGGTGCTCAAAGAAAGTTTAATTTTTATATACGTTAATCGTTATTAATGCTACAATGAAGTCCTGGAGCTAAAGGATTCAAACAAAAATCGCGTACCACAATTTTCTCATAGCTATCACGATATATTAAGGCCATTCCATGCGAGTACACTACGTATTGATACTGGTCACGACACTGGTTTACCGACCTAGTTTGGCAGCTCTATTTTTCAGCTAATATATTAAAAGAACTTCTTCGATATTCAACATTAAGACTCGATAATGGACAGTTAAACTTATTGCCTGACATTGTCTATTATTTTAGCTTACCAAAAAAAAAATATTTTTCAGATGAAAAGAATCCTACAATCCAAACATCAACATCCAATCATGACACGTCGAAAAAGACCAGCATCATTTCTCGTAAAATATCCAAGTTACAAGCTGCTAGCGGACAAGATGTTCAACTACGTCCAAAAACAAGGACACTTTATTCACAGCAAATCCAAGACCAAGCTGATAATAGAAGAAATACCTGGCACAACACCGAATCTAGCTCAGGCACTATTAATAATCGATATAAACCTGTTTACTATACAAATGAAAATTTTCAAGGGAATTTTCCAGCACCGACACCAAGATATGGGAGTAGCGCCCAGAGATCGAAATCATTTAATGCGTCAAAAGCTAGCGAAGATTTCGATCAAAGCAACAGATGGGATACCACATCTAACAGTTCAGAATATGGAAGCAAGAGGAACTCATGGTATGGTTATAGAGGTAGCCCCGATTTACCAAACAGCTACCAAGATAAATGCGATACGGAGAGCGATACGACATCTATCGTGAGCGGACATGATATGTTTGCACAAAAGTATTCGGGCGTTGCGGATAAAATCAACAATGTTTTGAAGAAGCAAATCTCTAAATTGGAGGGGAATGGTTTAATGAATTAAAAATATAATTTAAGTTTATCGAAATTTAAACTTTGTTGAGGTATATTCACCATGATGTATAAAACTTTGTATAATCCTGCAATTACTCTGTGTTTTTGACCAAGGCTGTAGTTATTTTTTAATATATACTTTGATAAAATTCCAAATTTAATCTTATACGCATATTCTAAGCTATTCTTTTGTATTTTATCGTTAAAAGAAACAATAATAAATATATGAAATTTTTAATACGATAAATTGTTTTTTATTCCGCAAAATAAGTGAAAAATTATTGCAAAAATGAGACTTTACTACCTTATTTAAATTAATCATCCATTTATCGTTATAATCTCATGCAAAATGAGGATTTTGAAATTTTTTAGCTTAATCGAATGGGAAAGTATTTCAATACAAATTATATACGTTGGCGTTGGTTCTGTATGGGGTCTAGCAAGGTAGATATAATATACAATCATCTGCACGAAAATAGTGGTCGTCTTAATTTGGTGGAAATATCAATTTATACGTGAAATAAAGGGAATTCAAGTTTATTGAACTCTTTATTGTTACATGTTATGTAACTGCAATAATAAGGAAACAGATTTCTTAATACTAAAGAGATAATAAAACTGGTTATATTGTGGGACATAGAAAATAATTAAGCAGTCATTCCAAAATACTATCCAAATTCATTTTTACTTAGGTAATTGATATTCTTTTCCTTGACCTTTATCCTATATCGCCTCTTGACACCTTCGGGGCAGCGAGTTTATTAGTCCACAGTCTCCACTGGAATTTTTTACCATTCAGCTTGGCATATTCCCCATACATCGTCAATATTTTGCGGTTTTGCAGTAGATACAACCTTTTTCAACTCCACCCATAGATTTTCAATAGGGTTTAAGTCCGGCGACTACGATGGCCAATCCAAAATGCGAACGTCATCTCGAAACCATGTTTTCGCTTTATGGGAAACATGTTCTAGATCGTAAACCTGAATATACGAGGGCGACGTGAAATGTTGTGCTCAATCGGATTAAGATTAGGTGATCGAGCAGGTCAATAGAGAAATCGTATATACAGCTGCGAGCAAATGTTATAGGGAGGGTAATTTTTTTTAGCGTTACGGTAAGACGAGAATCTCAAAACTAAAAAAAAAACGCATAATTCAGTTTATAAGGTTCTTTTATTAAATAAATCAGTATTTAGTGCTGCCTCCTCTAGCCTTTATTACAGCATAGTAGCTACTAGTTTGTAACATGTTTCTGGAGAAATAGACGCCCATTCCATAAACACTGCTTGCTTTAGGGCTACTTTAGAGGCATGGTTGTATTTACGAACCCTGTCCTTCAATATATGCCATAGATTTTCAATAGGGGAGAGGTCAGGCGATTGTGAGGGCCATTCCAAAATCTTCACTTGGTTATCAGTAAACCATTTCATTACAGGTCGAGCCTTGTGGCAAGGGGCATTGTCTTGCTGAAAGTAATACTCCTCTGAGTCCATATCATAAAATCTGACAATTGATGGTTCGAGAACCTCTTCCAACATCATGCGGCCCTCGCACACATAAACCTCCCCTACACCTTGTGCAGACATACACCCCTAAATCATAATGCTTCCACCGCCGTGTTTAACAGTAGGTAAAATACACTCTGGGGAAAATGCTTCGCCGGACCTCCTCCGAACACAACTTGCTCCGGAAACGCTGTGCACCTGCACAGAATAAACGAAGGACGTTAACTTTTTGAATATTTTTATTTTGGTGAGAAAAGTAGGGGCGCTGAGTTCAATTATATATATTGCAAGGATTATGAAATATTTTTAAGCACTTACGCCTATATTAGATTCATCGGACTAAAGTACTTTGGCCCAGTCATCTACAGTCCAATGTCGGTACTTATTTGCCCACGTAAAGCGTTGCTTGCGGTATAGCTCGGTCAGCAAAGGCTTGTATCCCGGTTTCCGGGCACGTAATTTCGCCGCAGTTAACCTTCTTCTTACCATACGCACGGAGATTGGTGCGTCTTGTTGAGCGCGGAGCTCTGCAGCAATTACTATCGCGGATTTGTGACTATCCCGGAGCGTGATACGCTCTATCAATCGTTCTTCTCGCACAGTCCTTACACGTTTTCTACCGCTCTTGGGTAGATTATGATACTCTCCAGTCCTTTGGTAGCGGCTAATTGTGTTTTGCACTGCACAATGCGAACATTTTATTGTCTTAGCAATTTCTATTTGGGACAATCCTTGTATGTGCAAAAAAATTATCTGACCTCGTAAAGATTCAGATATTTGGGGCTTTTTTGGCATATTGTGTATACACAAACTTACAAAAGAAGGTCCGCACTCTAAATGAACTTTTGAAACCGACAAACGACGTTTCTTTCTCTACGCACAATATATTACTCAACCTAAAAAATTTAATTTCTGTCTTATATAGCTTCGTAATTTATATTTTCTAGGAATTTCTACTTTAGATAACGATCAGGTATAGGTTCACAGTACGCTTGTTCTAAGAAGCGCTAGCTGCTGCGCGAAACACATGTTTGATTGGGGCGCCTATAACATTTGCTCGCAGCTGTAGTTTTCTTGAAGCCAGATGGTGACAAACTTGGCCGTATGCTTTGGGTCTCCATCGTGCTGAAATGTATATAAGTCGGTGAGTCTCATCCCATCAACACTAGGAACTAGGTTGATTTGTGAAAGATTTGCATACATTTCTTTTTTGTATTCCCAGTACATCTTCGTAGATTTATCTTCAGAAGATTTCACTGACGCATGACGTCTATGAAACATAATCGATAAATGTTATAATTCGTTTTAACTATCATTTATTTTAGACTACACTTTTTGCTCTATACGATAACTCACTAATTGTAACGTTGTCCTTTTTTTTTATCACATTCAACATGATTGGCAATTGTTTGGTTATATTGTTTGTCTTTTGTTCGCGCGCAAGGTAAACGGCAAGGAAATAATTATACAGTCTATCAAAAAAATTCGACGACAAGAATTTATTGGCTCGTACCGTTGGAATTCGATCGCTGTTGCTCGCTTAATTTGTTATTTCAAGTCGGGTATTGTTTTATTTATTTAATAAAGTTGACTCAATTAATAATGCTGTTGATATAAGGTAAGTTGTAGTTGGAACAATACGCTATTTGTTACAATGACAGAGAAAGGACAACATGTTTAAGCCTAAATTTCAATTCGTTTTATAAAGTAAAGGAAAACGCGTGGCATTTGTTTTATTCCACTAGCTAATTTTCGATTCTTCAATTATATTGAGCTTTTTTGTTGGATATGTGTTTATTTAAGAATTGTACTGTTTAAAAAAAAAGCAAAAAGGTGTATAAAATTTTGTAGATTTTGAATGGATAATACGTATATGAATATACACGGCCTAACAGTAAAAGATTTATTTTGACGTGAAATATATTTATTCCGACAATTCAATACTTTTAATTAAAGTGTGATTCCGAAAGGTCTGCAAAATATCCATCCACGGCTGCAATAGCTTGGTCATTTGTGGTAATACGCCTTCCACTCAGAGATTTTTTTGGGTTTGGTAACAGAAAACCAAATCTGATGAATACTCTGGATATTCAAGCAATTCGTGCTTTAATTGGTCGAATTTTCCCATCGTTAAAACACTTGGGTAAACGCGTACATTGTCTTGATGAAAAAAGATGTTTTCTTCTTTAAAGCAGATCTTTTCCCACTAATTTTTGAATTACAACTGATCCAAAAGGTCCCAATAACATTCAGAGTTAATTATTTTAACTTTCCAAAGATGATCGATCAACCAGACACCTCTGTAATCCCAAAAAACCTGTTGCCATAACCTTTCCTGCTGATGGAACTGTCTTTGCCTTCCTTGGTGCACTATCAGCAGCTTCGATGTATTGTTTCTACTTTTCTTTTCATCAAGAGTTATGAAACGATGGGTAATCCTTTATCTCCTTTTATTGCGAATCTTTTCATGAGCAAATTTGAAACGAACCTGAAAAAAGAAACCAAATATTTCCCGAGAATTTGGCTTAGGTACGTAGATGATATTTTCGCGGTGTTTGATACCAACAAAGGAAACATACAAGATTTTCTAGCAGAACTGAACTCAAAATTTACCACGATCAAGTTTACTATTGAAGAAGAAGTGAACAATCGCCTTCCGTTTCTAGATATTCTACTCATACGCAACAACAATAAATTAGAAATAGACATCTACAGAAAAGAAGCTAATCCCAACAGATTCATCACGGTTGATTCGCACCATTGCGAACAACAAAAAATGTCCGCGATTAGTTTTCTGGTCAATAGACTCGTCAGATTTCCGCTAAACAAGAGCAGGTACGACAAAGAATTAAAGTATATCAAAGATGTAGCGAGGTACAATGATTTCTCTTCTATGGATGTCGACTGTATTTAAAGGAAGGTCCAATACAAACAACACATCAGAAATTCCACGACCTTGACATTAACAAACACCGGTAATAAGAAATTTATAACTCTTCCTTTTCACCCAACAGTAAAAGGGTTAAGTAAAATTTTCCGACAACTAAATATGAACGTGTCTTTTGTGTCAAAAAACAACTTAAAGAATCTCTTAGGGAATCCCAAAGATAAACCGGAGATGATAAAAAGGTCTGGAATATACCAAATCGCATGCAATGATTGTGAGAAAGTTTATATTGGAGAAAGAAAAAGGAGTATCGAAACGAGGTTCAAAGAACATATTAGACACTATCGTTTCGACAAACCAGAACTATCAAGCGTCGCAGAGCATATGGTAAAATCCGGACATAAGATTGATTTAAAAAATCTGACAATACTTAAAAACGTAAACTCGTATAGAGAATTAGACGCGTGCGAAACGATATGTATGAAAAAGAACGGAAACTTATTGAACAAAGAACCACCCCCAATTGCACACTCGAGTTTGATGGATTTATTACCATAGGCCCTGTTAAAGATACGGTTCGCTTTCGGTCCATCCTTTCCCGAAAATACGCATTAGATCACCGAGATTGTAAATAGTCATATGTTTTAGAAATTTTAGAGCCTGCGTAGAAAATAATTTGCATGTGTGATACAGTTTTTACTTTCAGGCGGTAACGCGGTTAACAATGAGAGCCCACGTGCTCTCGAAACGCTGTGTTCCGCATAATTAATAAATTTGTGTGAGTGGAGTTTACTGCTATATCTGTGAATTATACATCCACACAGTCCTTGCAATCGTCATTTAATTAGAGTATGATTTGAAAATAAAAGTTTTTTTGTTTGTGCTGAAATTCACTCTGAAGGGGGTGAAACACCCCTTCGAAATTTCACAGATTTTCAGTTCTCGTGACTTAATTCTTGTACGGAAATAGCTAGAACAAATTTAAACGCAAATGTTGTACCTTATCGAAAAGTTTTTCAGAACACATGAATGTTGTATATACAGGATGTTGCATTTAAGGGCCACCCTCTTATGCTAGAGCTGATCATAGTAATACGGAAAAGAAATTGACGCAAGTTAACATCCCTTATTGATTTTAAACCATTTTCAATTATACAGGGCGTTCCAACGATGATATTAACATAGGAACTCATATCTTATGCAAAGGGAATACTACGGTACTTACAGTAATTTGAGCTCATACAGTTCCGTGGTCTAGCGTTACGACGTTCCCCCGTAGGTTCAAATCCTACAAAGACTGAAAATTTTTCAGTAATTTAAAATCGTAATTTTACTCGAATTACGGAGCTGTTATCTACTTTGATGTGGTACCAAAAGGTAGGGTGTTAAGTTTTGAACTATACTACAGTTTATTAGATCGAATGTATGCAGTCTTAAGCTTTAGTCAACTAAAGTATTGCGCTGTTCCATCAAAATAATGTTAGGCCGCAGAGTTCTCCAGAAACCGGAAGAATTTGAAAGAATAAAGTTACATCTTCAGGTCAACGGTATACTTCTTTCAGGGACCTTTTTCTGTTACTGGTCAAAATTTTAGCGCCTCTACAGTTTTTTCATCTCTTCTGGATGCTATGTCCAATGGTGTGGTCCCATACTTTTCACGGTCTTCCTCTGTTTCTTTTATTCTGTACTTTCGCTTCATATAGTTGAGTGTAGGCTTTCACGATCGTCGTCCATAGTAGAATTATTTTTCGGGTTTTGTCGTGTATTTATAGTTTTACTTGACGTTTCGTTGATCATGCTGTCAGCTTCTTCAGAAGGTTTCTGTAAATACACGACAAAACCCGAAAAATTCGTTGTAAATGTCCCCACCAAATTAGTTGTCGCTGTTTAATAAAAAATTAAATTATATGCAGCTGGTATCTCTGGTCCCTCTTGTATTTGTGAGTTAATGGAGTATTTTTTGAATATTAATTATATAATTAAATTAAATTTTATTTACGAGAAAACGAAAGAACTTTCGCTCCACCCTATCATTACTTCAACCATGTAAATGTGTTTGAATCATTAATGGTTAATTGCAAGTAAAGCTAAATTCTTAATTGTTTAATTTTTTCCACAACAGCGACTGTAGGAAGACTACAGTCGCCCCCAGGAAATCCTATATCCACGACCAACGACAACGCGATGCAGTGAAATGTCTCGCGAAACCCCGGACACGCTCTAGCGCCTTTTCTGCGGTGAAATGTACCACTCAACGTCTAAATCGTACCGATACCGTACATTTTACGCGTATTCGGCTCTTACCGCGGACCTAGAAGTGAAGGTTTTTATAAGAAGGGGCAATATCTCGTACTCCCATGGTTTTGACGTTCAGTATCGTATCGGACGCGCTGGCCTTAGTATCGGTCGCGATTGTGGGTGTCAATACCGCTTCGATAAAGTGCGCGTGAACCATCTTCCTTATCTTTACCGTCGGTAGATCGTACCGAAAAAGGACCCGAGAAGAAAAAAACTTTTCGACTCGAAAAGATCCGTAGAAAACCGGCCGATTTTCCGAAAGCGAAAGTCTTAGAATCGGAAATCTTTCCTACGGAAGATAAATTGGAGCAGAATCGTAGGAAAAAATTGAAGTAAGTCCGCTTCTAACAATTCCTTGTAGTCTAGAAATAAACGCATTACTTGTACGGAACGGTCGCAACAACATTGTTTAAATTCTATTTTTAATCGTATTTATAAAACCTGAACTAAGGTTACGATATTCATTGCATCGAAAAAGAAATTCTATAGAGGAGACAGGTGTCTCCAACGGTCATGAATTTATTTTTGGAAGAGAAAAATATCCACTATAATGTATATGTACATATTAAAAAGAGAAAGTGTTCATCGCTCTTTTTGTGTGCCTTCAAAATTCGGTTCATACGTATTATATAGATATATAAACAAATCAATCACGCCGTATAATGTGTTTACGGTTGAACGCCCAAGAAATTAGAAGAAATAGTCTTTTAACGTATGCATAAAGACGATAACTTTCTCGTTTAAATATATTACTTTAGCGATTTTTATTTCTATTAGCGCATCTTGACGTTTATGGGGTAGAAATAAAAGTAACCGTAGACAAGAAGGGGATCAAAAGTGCTAATTAGCAAATGATCTAATAACATAAATGTCTATGCTAGCAAATAGCATTGAGAGTTTATTAATGGCAATATTGCATTCAAGTTGTCAAGATTTATTAACTTGAATATATAAGTGTATAAATTACAGTTGTAAATAGTATACAGGGTATCTTCTTCTGGGTTTTAATAAGCTTTATTACCCAAGAAACTTACATATACACTAACGCTCAAAAGTGTTTAGGCACTCTTACTGACAGCAAAAATGTATAAAAACTCAGCAAAAATGTTAATAATATTTATTTTTATATACATATATACGTACATGAATAAAAATATATTAAATAAATGTGAAAATTAAAACGTTTAATTTAAATTTTGCTTTCATCTATGTGACCTCCTCTTGATCTAATAATTGCAGCACACAATCGAGGCATTCCCGCAATAAGTTTTGCCAGAGTTTCTTGTGTTATTGAGGTCCAACTTGATTGTAATTTGTTCCATACATCAGTAGCTAATGTCGGAGCCGATTTCCGTACTTCCCGATCTAGTTCTTCCCATAGTAACTTGATTGGATTCAAGTCGGGGCTCTGGGTAGGCCATTCCATAATTTTGAGAGTTCCTTCCTCTTCTAAATAGCGTAAATAGTCTTTACATAATTTAGAGAAATGTTTTGGGTCATTATCTTGCTGGAAGATAAAATTTTGACCCAAAAGTCGAATTCCGGAAGGTATTGCGTGGTTCTCTTTTTTTAATATACCGTCAATTTTCACAATGTCCCCTACACTAGTGCCAGCAAAACAGCCCCAAATGATGATAGAACCTCCACCATGCTTCACGGTAGCAGCAATACACTCTTTTCTGGCGCGTTCACCCACAGATCTTCTTACGAATATGCGTCTTCGGGTTCCGAACAGCTCAAATTTGGACTCATCCGTCCATAGGACGTTGTTCCACTCTTCTATGGTTCAGTCTTGGTGTTCTCGAGCCCATTTAAGTCGTTTTTGCTTGTTTTGTTTGCGTGGTAATAGCTTTTTCATCGCAATACGTCCATGGAGCCCGGGTTTGTGTAAGCGACGTTTGACTGTAGAAACACTGACTAGTTTTTGGCGACCAACATTCAATTTTGCGGTGATTTCCGGGGCTGTTTTGCGTCTATTTAACTTGCTGGTAACGACTATTCTGCGATCATCTGCAGACGTCGCTTTTGGCCTTCCACTCCGTCTTTTATTAAGAAAACTGCCAGTTTCCCGATATTTTTTTACGTTATAGTCAACCGTAGCGTGGTGTATTTTAATTTTTTTGGCAATTTGTCGATTACTTATGCCACTTTTATGGTAAGCTATTATAAGCGCACGTGTTTCCGTACTAATTTCTCTTCGCGGAGGCATTTTAAAAAATTGTCACACGATATTTCGCTCACGACGTGAATAGAGTAAATACCACACTGCAACTGACCATAGGTTACAGATTTCACTATAATCTTCTAGGAAGGTAATTTAAACATTATTACCTACAATCTAACAGATGACTAAATTTACCCAGTAAATTCAGAGGGATTGTTATTGTAATTGCACCGCAATAAACAGTTTATGGTAATCCGACCAAGTGCAGGTAAATGATTCTAATTTGTGCTTTTTAAACTTTTGCTGCTTTGATGCTTTTGATGTTGTTTTTATTTGCATCTGTTTTAATTCTGTAGTCCCCTTTTGTAGTGTGTTGACCTGATGATGTGCAAATGCGCACGAAACCCGTAGCCGTCGATTGAATAAGTCATTTGAGATACTGTGAAATTGGTCCAGTTTTCCTTTTTCCTATACTTTGATATGAAGTCACATCGAGTCAATAGCATTTCTTTGCCAACATATTTATCAAAATCTTTTAGAAATTTAGATATACCCGGTATTTTATAAATAATTTTCAGAGACAACAGAGTAATCTTTAATTCCCTAGTTAATCTTCCTCCTATATCTATCATAATTCTGGTGTCAGTGTATAAACACCCATTTATAAATAAATTCAAATAATTAGCTGGTTTTTAGGTCATCGTCACAATTCCTTCTTTATTATTCTTATGTTCCTCTTAAGAAAGTAGTAACATAAAGTAAAACTAAATACCGTAAAATACCCGTACAGAAGGAGCATTTATAAAACACCGAGAAATTTCATAAGTAAATTGGCTTCAAGGAAACACCTGGGAGATGCTATTATAGATGCTCTCATTGCGTATATTACCTTTGCGAAATACGCCGTAACTCTTCTACAATTAGAGCAGATGCTCTTGACATTTCAAAATCTGAAGTGATATACTAAATGCACCGCGTCAGTATGTTACCTGCAGAGAAGTTTAAGTTGGTGTTTGTGTAAAATTTAATGGGTAATATTGAGATTGTACATCTATTAATTAACATTACCGCTCATTCTCTTAAGTTTAAGACCACCTTGAGAAATTTATACTAAAATCCAGTTCGGGGAAGACAACACATTTTTAATGAGGAAAACATATGTACAGTGGAACTCCCGTAACTCGAACCACCTAAATCCCCAAATAAAATTCGAGTTAAAGAAAATTTGAGTTACAGAAAATTCACAATTTACTTTTCATTATATGTATATATTTATAAAGCATAATATGTAATAACAATATTACATAAAATAAATAAAAAAATGATTTAAAAACAAACTGAAAATACAAACTACATGCATTAGGATATATATATATGTACTATATGTATATGTATGAAATTAAATAAAAATTGTCCATATACATGGGTATTAAATGTGTACTTGTACATGGGAACATAAAACAATTGCATAATTAAATTGTTTTTTTAAAGAAATCCGTTATCAACTGTTGCCGAACATTGGCCGCTCGGATGTGTTCATACGATTTTTGAATTTTATTAATGAACATATATGTCTTATCGGATGTTTGTTCATGAGATATAAAATAATTCTTTAGTTTCTCGAATGCTTGTAAAACTTGTTTGTGTGATGGTTGCTCCACAATTTCTTCATCGCTTTCTTCGGAGGTTTCTTCATCTGTAATGCTTGATACACTCCTTAGAATGTCTTCGTCTGTCGGATAGTCAGTAGTTAAGAGGTTACTATCAATTTCAAGATAAGTGTCAAGAGATACATGCAACTCAACATAGTTTTCAAAATCTTGCCTTACTTCAACAGGAAATTCTTTATCTTCTGAATTTTGCAGTCGTTCTTTTAGTTGAGCAAGGGGAATTTCGTCTTCGTCCTCGTCTTCGTTACCAAAACCAGCCTTTTTAAAACAGTTTTGAATGGTTTTTTGTTTAACATCCACATGCCATGTCATGGCAACCTCTCTCTCACACAGTCGAGAAGTGATATGCTAGGAGAACCGTTATTGTCTAATGCATATAAATTTTTTTTAAGGATTCTTCCTTTGTAATGATCTTTGAAACTTTTAATGATGCCTTGATCTAAAGGTTGCAGTTTGGAGGTTCCGTTTGGTGGCAAATATTGCAATTTGATGGCCTTCAGCTTCTGTTGTATTTCAGGTTGAGCAGGGCAGTTGTCTATAAACATTATTATTTTTCGATTCTCGTGTGAAAATTGCTTGTCCAATTTAACCAACCATTTTTCAAAAAATTTCAGAGGTCATCCATGCCTTTACGTTGTTCTCTTAATCTACAGGAAGCCATTTTACCTCTTTAAAACATCGTGGCTTTGCACTTCTGCCAATTATGAGAGGTTTTAGTTTTTCAGTGCCACTCGTATTCTTTGCTAGAAGGCATGCGACCCGATCTTTACTAAGTTTTCCACCATAGCATTTGTCATCTCTAATGGCTAAAGTTTTCTTAGGTAGACATTTGAAAAATAACCCTGTCTCGTCAGCATTGAAAGTATCATCTTCGCTATACCGCCCCAAAATCCCCGGCAATACATTTTGAATCCAATCACTAACTTGTCGATCATCCACTGTGGCACTTTCACCACAGATATTTTTATGCGATATGTCATGCCTAAATTTAAAAAATAAAATATAAGTTTCATACGTGTATACGTATGTCTAATACAATAACGTAAATTTTCCCTTTTTTTAAATTTATGAAGCCAGCCGGTGCTGGCCTTAAAATTTGTTGTTCCTAAATGTTGACTGTATTCCAGTGCTTTCTTCTGTAGAAGTGGCCCCGACATCGGAATGTTTTTTTCTCTAGTAGACACACACTACACATGTAACCGCACTGTTTACATTTCTGTTTGAAACTCGGTTTCGCTTGAAATTGGCAGGTTTTATAAGTTTACTCGCGAAATTTCGAATATGTTCCTTGTTTTTAATTATAGTTGACAATGTACTCGCTGGTATGTCATATTCCGCAGCTATTACCTTCTTTTTTATTCCATTGTCCACTTTTTTTAATATTTCTAATTTCTGTTGCACTGTTAAACTTTTAAGTTTTCGTTGCTGGGGCATGTTGATGACAAACACTAACGCAGATAAATAAGAATGATAAAACCCGTTGTCATTGGTACTTCCCCGAATTCCTTCGATAGACATTACGTTATATCCGCTAACAGATGGCGTATCACGTACCTTTAGTGAAAATCTCGAGTTACAGAGATTCTACGTCTTAAATTTGGTTAAATTTTTTTCGTGTTAGGGATAAATTCGAGTTAGAGAAATTCGAGTTAAGGACAGTCATATGCATATAAATTTAATAGATAACGCACGGGATAAAAAAATATTCCAGTTAGAGAAATTTTCGAGTTAGGGGAGTTCGAGTTGGGGTAGTTCCTCTGTATATCAGTATCATCGAAATGAAAGCTTTTATACACGTACAACTAAGTAATGGCTTCCTCAAAATATCCACCTCTGTATTTTGTTAGTATTTGGTACAGGTTTGTAATTCTGTTTACTAATTTATTTAATGTTTCCAAGATATAAGTTTTTTTTACATTCTGGTCTTTATCAGGAAAAAGACTGAACTAATTGAAGGTTTTACCATTCAAGGAAGTTTGTAAGGTTCTCAGCAAATGGTAATCCGATGGCATTAAATTAGGGGTATACAGTGGATGTCAAATTACTTCCCAAACAAGCGTTAATAATTTTTAACGAGTAGTGAATACAAGCCGGCTTTCTTTAACTGCAGATTCTAATTTGTCTAATTGGCAACAATACATATCTGAATTAATTGTTTATTTTCTAGGAAGCAGCTTAAAATACACAATATCTTTATAGTCTCACCAAATTGACAGCATAATCTTCTTTTGATGCATTTCAGTTTTCGATGTTGTTTGCACTGGTTTATTTTTTCTTTAGAGCATGACCGGTTTTATTCGATCTTGTGATAAACTATCTATTTTTCATTACCAATGATTATCCTTTTCGCAAAAAATATTCGATTTTATTTCGTTTGGGATGTAATTCGCGGATGTTAACGCGTTGGGTTAAATAAATTTCCTTTGACCTATGAGGAACCCAAAATATCGAGTTTTTTAATGAATCCCATGTGTTTCAAATGATTTTCTTACAGTTTTGTGTGATATATTTAAATCTTTTGAAATCTCTCGGACAGGAATATGACGATTCGAATCAAGTATGGCTTTGATTTGATCATTATCAACTTTGTTTGGCCTACCAGATCGTGGTTAATCTTCGAATGAAATTTATCAAACCAATTCCGGCACTGTCTTTGCTTTAGAGCTGCATCACTGTACACATCGCTTAACTTTTCAGCAGCTTGTGTTGA
This sequence comes from Trypoxylus dichotomus, assembly GCA_023509865.1. NCBI lineage: Eukaryota > Metazoa > Arthropoda > Insecta > Coleoptera > Scarabaeidae > Trypoxylus > Trypoxylus dichotomus. Next base: position 50,661,715 of record CM042080.1, on the reverse strand, counting down.
GCTCTTTCCATTTTGGAAATATTTTCGTAAAACACTAACGAAATGAAGAGGATCCCGGTTAATTAAGTGAAAACTGTAATTATAAAAGATCGAATTAAAGGTAAGCAATATCCCGTTATAGTACATTCATGCAGAGCCGTATTCCTTGTTTTCACAAATACTAAGTATCGACCAATAAATCGATGAAAAACATAATCTATTACACTATCTTTTTTTTTTATAATTGTAACCTACATATATTCACAGAGTTACCAACTTGATTTCTATTTTAAATATGTTACCTAGACTGAAGTGCGAAAAGTGCTTAATCATGTAAGTATCCAAAAAAAACGAAGTACACAGATCTGATTTCCGGTATTTTAGCGATTTTACACTCCACACACGCAATAGTGAAAGTGTAACGAAATATATATCGCAAGGAGAAAAAAGATTTAAAAGCGGTCCAATAAAACGTTAACTTATTACATTCATTACGTATGTATATATATATATATATATATATATGTAATTATATATATATATATATATATGTACTTATATACGAATATGAAATAACTACTTCAGATTATGAAAGAAATTACATTATAAAACGTAACAAAATATTACGTTGTAACAGTTATTGAAAACATTTTATTTTTTACATAACTGCAAACGACTTTTTATTTATACAGTAGACGCTCGATTATGTGAACGATATAACGGTGTATCAAATTTTGTAGATTTTGAATGGATAATACATATATGAATATAACACATGGGCTGAAAAGTCCCGGGCCTAACACATAGATGACGCTAGTTTTCTTGCAGTCACCTTTCTCTCAGTTAGTAGTAACCTTCAAAAGGCAGCTGTTAAAATTTCATGATATTCTATTCATTAGTTTGTGAGTTACTGTGCTAAGAGTCACGCTACCTTGGTTATTTTCAAAACAATGGATCAAAAATAATTTCGTGTTTTAATTTTACACTGCTTCTTGATAGGAAAAAATACCGTTCAAGCGAAGCAATGGCTTGAAAGGTGTTATGGGGACTCCGCTCCATCAGAAATGACAATAAACCGTTGGTTTGCTGACTTCAAACGTGGTCGTAGAGACACCGATGATGCAGAACGTAGTGGACGTCCAAATGAGGCGGTAACACCAGAAAACATCAAAAAAATCCACAAAATCGTTTTGTTGTTTTGCGTGAGTTAGCTGACATCGTAAAGATATCAAAAGAACGTATTGGCTTTGTATTGCATTAACATTTGACTATGAGAAAGCTCTGTTCAAAGTGGGCCCCGCGTTTGCTCACTGTTGACCAAAAACAAGAACGTGTTGATGATTCTGAGCAGTGTTTGGCCATGTTTAAACGTAACAAACCGGAATTTTTGCGCCGATATGTGGCAAGGCATGAAACATGGATCCATCACTTCACTCCGGAATCAAAACGATCGTCATCTGAGTGGACAGCAACTGGTGAACGTCGTCCAAAGCGCCCGAAAGCACAACAATCGACTGGAAAGGTTATGGCCTCGGTATTTTGGGATGTGCGTGGTGTAATATTCATCGACTATCTTCAGAAAGGAAATAGCATCAACAGTGAATATTATATAGCGTTATTGGAGCGCTTGAAGGCCGAAATTGCAAAGAAACGACCGCATATGGCAAGACAACGCACCGTGTCACAAGTCAATCAAAACAATGGCAAAGCTACATGAATTGAACTTCGAATTGCTCCCACATCCACCGTATTCGCCAGATTTGGCTCTCAGCGACTACTGGCTCTTCGCAGACCTCAAAAAAATGCTCGCCGGTAAGAAATTTCGCACGAATGAAGAGGTTATCGCTGAAACTGAGACCTATTTTGAGGCAAAAGATAGATCGTTCTACAAAAGTGGTATTGGAATGTTAGAGCGGCGCTGGAATGATTGCGTTGCTCTTGATGGAGATTACGTTGATGAATAAAGCTAATTTTGAACCAAAAAAACCATGTTTTCTTTGTTAGGCACGGGACTTTTCAGCCCATGTGTTAAATTATGATAAATAAATTTTCTTCAGCCCAATCAAGTGCTTGATTAAAAATTCCTACAGCTTGCGCGTTACTCACTATATTTTTTATTTCAATCGGAGGGTCGTGATCTTCATTCGCCCCATCTTCCTCTTCATGTGCATCATCCATCTCTTTATCGTCATTCCATAAACTAACACCGGTAATTGTGCAAACAATATCGGGATTTATTGGTTTTTATTAATTTGAAAACGTCCGATGATGCACTGTCAATAACTTCAGCATCAGATACTAACCGTTTTCTAATGATGGTTAGCGGTACATTGTCTTCACCGTCATAATCATCACTGGAGTAAAGCGAATTTTTCCAACACTTTCTGATTGTTTGCTGGTTAAGGGCATTCGATATAATAACAATTTTCTGTATATTTTAAATGCTTTTGTGTATGTATAGTCATCGAAGTTTCTATAATTTCCTGCGATTTTGCATTTCTGGAAGTTTCTATAATTCTACAGAAATAGATAGGAATTGCAGGAAATTAGGCATTGCCAATATGTATACGAGGGCGAGCTGAAATGTTGCCGGAAACGGCAAGAGATGGTACACGAAGGTTGAAGTGAATTCATTGGTCGGCAGTGGCACCCTACGTCTTTCACGAATATATCTGCTTGTACAATATAATATACAAATTAAATTAAGATAGATTATTTATATGCCTAATATTAATTAATTTAAGCTTGCTAAAATGTTCGTAATTAAGCACAAGATTAAGTATACATCGAGCTGATATAAAATGGCCCGCTATTTATCATCCCATTTAACCGTTTATGTAAAAGTGTTTATTTAATCGTTACCAACTATATGGCTTAACAATTAAACTATTCAGCGAACACGAAACGTTCTTTTGTTTTTTTTTTCGTGTAACATAAAGTTCTCTTTTTCCTATGCATAGTACGTGTATATCGTATAGCTTCGAGTTGAAAAACTAATTATTTATCTCCGTTTAATCTAGAAAAAACAGGAAGGCAATTACATGCAAAAGATACGAGACAGTCATATGTGAGCTGCTTATTTTTTTACTCGACTTAGAGATCTTACGGAGATAACTTTTACTAATTGTTTTGTCTATGCGTCTAACGTGGCTTTTTGTTTGAGTATGAGTGGCAATAATTGGAAACTACACTGTTTTAAGGTCTTAAGTGTCTTTCAATAAAGGAATAAATATGCGCGACCTTGATGACTGCGATCTAGTTAATGCTCGAAGAGAGGTAATTATTAGAAAATATAATCAGCACGAACCACAAGAATACATAATACAATCACTATCGCTTTTTATTCTATGATATTCGCGGTTTTATATGTATATAAACAAGTAATCATTATGCATTTTATTTTAGCATTAACTTTGATATTCGTATATTTACAAATTATTATACAAATATACAGTCCCTGTCCATTTTGTTTAAGTTTTTGCGTGTTTCCAACGCGATAATTTACAAATACAGGAATAAAATTCGTAGGGTTTACAATATCTATCTACCACATGGGCTGAAAAGTCCCGGGCCTAACAAAGAAAACACGGTTTTTTTGGTTCAAAATTAGCTTTATTCATCAACGTAATCTCCATCAAGAGCAACGCAATCATTCCAGCGCCGCTCTAATATTTCAATACCACTTTTGTAGAACGATCTATCTTTTGCCTCAAAATAGGTCTCAGTTTCAGCGATAACCTCTTCATTCGTGCGAAATTTCTTACCAGCGAGCATTTTTTTGAGGTCTGCGAACAGCCAGTAGTCGCTGGGAGCCAAATCTGGCGAATACGGTGGGTGTGGGAGCAATTCGAAGTTCAATTCATGTAGTTTTGCCATTGTTTTGATTGACTTGTGACACGGTGCGTTGTCTTGATGAAACAACATTTTTTTCTTTGCCATATGCGGTCGTTTCTTTGCAATTTCGGCCTTCAAACGCTCCAATAACGCTATATAATATTCACTGTTGATGGTATTTCCTTTCTCAAGATAGTCGATGAATATTACATCACGCACATCCCAAAATACCGAGGACATAACCTTTCCAGTCGATTGTTGTGCTTTCGGGCGCTTTTGGACTAGGTTCACCAGTTGCTGTCCAGTCAGATGACGATCGTTTTGATTCGAAAGTGAAGTGATGGATCCATGTTTCATCCATTGTCACATATCGACGCAAAAATTCCGGTTTGTTACGTTTAAACATGGCCAAACACTGCTCAGAATCATCAACACGTTCTTGTTTTTGGTCAACAGTGAGCAAACGCGGCACCCACTTTGAACAGAGCTTTCTCATAGTCAAATGCTCATGCAATATAAAGCCAACACGTTCTTTTGATATCTTTACGATGTCAGTTAACTCACACAACTTCACTTTTCGATCATTCAAAACGATTTTGTGGATTTTTTTGATGTTTTCTGGTGTTACCGTCTCATTTGTACGTCCACTGCGTTCTGCATCATCGGTGTCTCTACGACCACGTTTGAAGTCAGCAAACCAACGTTTTATTGTTGTTTCTGATGGAGCGGAGTCCCCATAACACTTTTCAAATCATTGCTTTGCTTGAACGGTATTTTTTCCCATCAAGAAGCAGTGTAAAATTAAAACATGAAATTGTTTTTAATCCATTGTTTTGAAAATAACAAAAGTAGCGTGACTGTTAGCACAATAACTCACAAACTAATGAATAGAATATCATGAAATTTTAATAGCTGTCTTTTGTCGCCATGACCTTTCCGGCTGGTTGGAAAATTCCACTGCCTCGACTGTTCCTTAGTCTTCAGTATGTAGTGGTGGATGCAAGTCTCATCCACGGTTACGAAACGCACGTAGAACAACGCGTTCTTCTGAGGTGCCTGTTGCCTCTGCTATCTCTTTCAGCTTCAATCGGCGATCGACTAACACGTCACATGCGCTTGTGTGGCCACGTTAGAATTCTCTCACCGAGAGTCAAAAATGACGTCCGCCATGAACCTTTAGCAAACTATTTTGAATTTCCGTGGCCGTTTTCCCAGTTATTCAGAAATGTTTTATCCCTGCACGAAATTCGATTTTCTCTATTTTTGCGAAACCGCGTGACTTGCTACACAAAACACACTCTTAAACAAGAACTGTTAGCATAGACGTCTGAAATTTTGCGAAAGTGTATGAAAATGCTATTTATTCCAGTATACTGCTATTTATTCCAGTATACTGCTATTTATTCCAGTATACTTAATAGTGTGACATCTACACTTTCTGAACGTCAGCATGGCTTCTTACCTGGAAGATCTACAGTAACTAACTTGGCAGTTGTTACTAAATATATTGTATTGATGTACAACATACGTGCGCAGTCGATACAATCGACCACGGAATTCTGTTCAATAGGCTGGATTGCTTTGGATATACTTCTTCGTTTCTTAAGCATATGAGTTCCTATTTATCGCAGCGTATTTTATAATCGATACTGGTCGCAAGAATTTATATCTACTTCTGGAGTGCCGCAGGATTCCAACTTAGGACCACTATTGTTTTTATTGTTTATTAATGACCCCTTTTCTGTTCGGCTTTAGCTTATGCTGATGAGATTAAGATCTATTCAACTATTTCTAACGAAGAAGATGTCGCAGTCCTCCAGAAAATTGTGGACTTCATAACCGCTTGGTGCAGAAACAATAGATTCAAGCTTAATGTCAACAAATGCCGGCACATCACCTTCACGCGCAAAACGAATCCCTTAAATTCGTTGTATACAGTTAAAGGGGAAATTGTACCTACAGTTGAATCATTTAAACATCTTCGAGTTATTTTTGATATCCGTTTAAGCTTTGTTCAGCATATTGAAGAGCTTTCCTTAACTTGTTCTAAAAGGCTTGGCTGCGTGGTGCGGAGCAGCCGGCAATTTAGTGACATAAATATGTTAAAGTTCTTGTATTTTGCCTTTGTAGTGAATTATCTGGATTCCGCTTCTATTATTTGGTCCCCTTATTATACCTGCCATCAACTCACACTGGAACGAGTTCAACGTCGTTTTCTTAAATTCCTTTCATACAAAATGGGCAATACCCTCCTAGAGGAACTGATTACCATTCTTTGCTGGAGAGTCGTGGCATGCGATCCCTTAAAGAACGTAGAGAGACTTATTGATCTCAATTTGTCTGGAAATTAATAAATGGATTTTTTTATTGCGGTGAATTATTATCTCAGTTGCACTTTCATGTACCTCGTTTTTCGTCTAGATTCTGTTCTACGTTTGCAGTACCTATTCCGAAAACTATTTTGCATAATGCCGCCATATTTAATATGTCTGGCTTAGCAAATAAATATTATAATGATATTCTTTCCGAATCTAGATAAATTTGCAATAATTTTATTCTTTTTGGCATAATTTGTAAGCGCTTTATTCATAATTTTTCTATACCCTAGTTAGTTCAGTCTTGCTCTGAAAACATCCACCTTCCCGTCTGTGTGGAAGATTGCCAAATTGGTGCCTGTTTTTAAAATGGTGAGAAGTGTGTTATTTCCAACTATCGTCCCATATCGTTATTAAATAATTTTGCTAAAGTTTTTGAGAAACGTTTGTACAAGTATATTTATGCTCAAGTTAGACCCTGGATTTCAAATGACCAACACGGTTTCGTTGCTCAACGATCTACGGTAACTAATCTTGTTACAATTACACAATACCTATCTGATAGTATTGATGCTGGTGGACAGGTAGATGTTGTGTATACTGACCTAACAAAAGCTTTTGATCGAATCGACCACACCGTGCTTATTAATAAATTGGACAATATTGGATTTTCGTCTTCTCTTTTGTCTTTATTCCAATCGTATCTTCTTGATAGAAAGCAATTTGTGACATGCATGGGATTTAAGTCTGATTGCTTCTCGCCGAGCTCTGGAGTTCCTCAGGGGAGTAACTTGGGTCCACTTCTGTTCCTCATATATATAAATGATTTGTGCTATCAATTGAACTGTCCAAAGTTGTTATACGCAGATGACTTGAAGTTGTACTCAACAATTAATAATTCTCAGGATTGCAATCATTTGCAAAGCCAACTCGATATATTCCACACGTGGTATGTCAACAACAAACTAACAGTTAATGTAAACAAATGCAAAATTGTCACCTACACTCGTAAGACGACTCCAATTATATATACCTACCACTTGGCTGGATCTTCTTTACCTAGAGAGACCTCTATGAGAGACTTGGGCGTCGTCTTTGACTCAAGACTGACTTTTATGGAGCACATATCCAGTATTTGTACATCGGCGTTGAGTATGTTAGGATTCATTATACGTGTTACACGACCATTTTCTTCTATAACAGCCATTCTTCCTCTTTATTTCGCTTTTGTTCGGTCTCGACTGGAGTATGCGTCCTTGGTCTGGTCACCTATGTACATCTATCAGATACATCTTCTAGAGCAGATTCAGAGAAGGTGTTTGAAGTTCTTGTACTTTAAAAAAAATAATACTTACCCGATACAAGGATTTAGCCACAGTGCTCTGCTAGAGGCATTTAATATTGATTCATTAGAACTACGTCGAAAACAGGCTGAGTGTAAATTCCTATTTACTTTACTTCATAATGGTCTTGATGTCCCTGAGTTGTTGAGTAAAATCAACTTCAATGTACCACGTTCAGGATCTAGGCAAACAAATACGTTTTACTGTTTCGCACCTAGAACAAACATCGCCATCAGGTCCCCAATACACAGATTGTGTAGCAATTTCAACTCTATGGGGTTTGCCGAGTTGGATATACATACCTGCACTTTACCGTCCCTTTTGACGGTATGTAGACCGCGGGTGCGTTACACTTAGTTGAATACTTTTTCCGTTCTCTCTTTTTTCCTAACCACTGGTAAACTACTTTTTTTTTAAATTTAAATTAAAGCAACTAGTTACTAAGTTTTCTAATTTGACATACTTTAATTTTATGTTACTTATATTTGCATGTGTCATTATTTAACATTGCCTTGTAATTGGATATTTGTATCTGTTGGGCATTAAATATTATTATTATTATTCTTGGGCCTTTAGTTTCTTTTCACAATATATGTATGGCTTTCTATTATTTTTTGTACTGTAATTGGTTTTCTTTTGGACAGTAGATTCTATTATTATTAAATAGATAAATATACCAGTGTGCACTTCCCCATTTCCATTAAATAAATGTTCTTTAAACAATACCACATCTGGTTTCTCATTATTCGACTGTCGTTTCCTTTAAATCAACAATCGAGATAGGTACACATAAAACATATCCGACTATTTTCAACTTTCAATCATTAGCATAAACCATTTAAATAATTACAGAGAAAAAAAAATGTATTTTTATATTAGTATATGTATATGTAACGTATCCCAGCGCATACGTATGTATGTTTTTCTACCTACCTATGTAATATATACAGTAATAGTTACGGTAATTACCAAGGAAGTTGCAGAAATTGTTACAGATACAATACCATTACGAATACCCCAGATCCCATACCGCTTTGGTGATCTATGTATTTGTATTAAGCATTGACCTTGAACGGACTGGACTGGACTCCCACCCACCTACTTTAAATATCAAATATGTACATTGCGACAGCAAATAGATAGTAGGGTATTGTTTCGCGGCGCGTTAATAATAGAATTTAGAACATATAATTGGAAGGACGCCGGCGAACACCGTACTGGAACGGAGTAACGGGAGACCCAAAGACCCACAGAACTTTGCGCGCGGTAAGTGACGAGTTGTGGGTTTTACTATGACCGCTGTAACTCAGTAAGTCCGGTGGGCGTCATTAAAAGCGTATTTTGCGGTTTTAGCTTCGAGAAACTACCTATGGCTCTTTAATCGAAATTACTGGATATACACTACCGTTTATAAATTTAAAACCAATCCCACTTTCAGTTAATCTCGTCCTTTTCTACTGCCAGGAATACGTTTCTTAGCGAATCCAGCGGTAAAATACGTCCAGCAAAAATGCATTGCCGTTCGAGCTTGAATATCAGTATATTCATGGTCTTCGTACGAAGCTTGATAATAAATTTTCCTTCGGTGCTTGAATTGATTTTGGTATTAGATCTGATTCTGAGATTTTTTATTTTTTTTTAACATGCATTACAATAGATTCGTATCTAACACCTTCTTTGCATCTAATGACGCACTTCAGGGTTCCAACCTACACCCATTTCTTCATTTGTACAAATTATTTTCTACTCTTTTTAGATTTTAAAGTGCTTACAATACTATTGAATGTCTATTCGATTCTCTATGTCTACAGAAACATATTATAGTTATTAGTGACTAGTGATCTACAAATAAGGTTCACTTAAGGGTCACTTATTAATTCCACAATTGTTTCAATACAACATTTCTAACACTTCCACTCTAAGAGTGAACGTTGTTAAAGAAATTTCTTTTCAGGTAAACTTGTAGTTCCTGTAGACTAAAATTCTTTGATGATATTCCATCAGTTCCTTCGTCAAGCTGTAGTTGCTTGGAAGTTAATTTCATAGATGACGATTAAGAATTGTTTTGAACGGAATCTTCGATGATTTTGGAATCTGGTCACCGCTTCGCCGAACTGCTTCTCCTTCAATCATGCTGAAGCTATATTAATCTTGAAGTAGTAGTCAACAAGAATCATTTTATATTCCGCTTATTAGAAAACCAGTTTACCATTTTATTCAATATATATTTAGTATCCAACGAAGCAGTTTGGCCAACAGTAAACGTAGAAATTATAAACCTATCTTAACAGGTTGATTGCCATGTCATTCATACACAAACGACAGTACTATTTTCGTTTGGGCCTCGTCATTCATGTATGAATGACGGGCTATTTATGAGTAGAAGCTACGGCGTTCAAATATGCACGACGTTAGCAGCTAGTAACTATAGAGTGTTATAGTATGGCATGTGAAGAACACACTGATGTACATGGTTTGACCAGATTGTCACAGGTACTGTTTTTAGAGCGGTTTAAAGCTGCTAAATTACAAATAGAAAAACGTTACTTTAAATCACTTTTATTTTATGCCAACGTACTTAGTTTTAAATACTAATATCAGAATTCAAATACAAACGAAGATGATAAATAATAAACATACGTGTAAGCTACTTATTTTCCAAAAAAAGAACAGAGCTTTTGGTTCTAAACCATATTACTAATGAAAACAATGATAAAACACTTTACGTACAACAGAACAAACAAGTAAGTATCTTATTTCCTAATAAAGAAAACACTGAGAACAAGAAGACTAAAATCTCAAACCGGAACAATATAACAGCCTTAACACAGCTGAAAATTAGTTGGAAGCAATTGATAGCAATATGTAAACATCATCTTTGCATGTTCTGGCTTGTTTGTGACCACTTTCGTGTTGGTATCTTCCATAATTCACAGGTATAGCAGTAAACTTCACTCACACAAATTTATTAATTATGCAGAACGCAGCGTTTCGAGAGCACGTGGGCTCTCATTGTCAACTGAAACGCTGCGTTCCGCATAATTAATAAATTTGTGTGAATGGAGTTTACTGCTATACCTGTGAATTGTACATCCACACAGTCCTTGCAATCGTCATCTTCCATAATACTTAGAATATTTTCGGCCTAACTTTTTACCATTTTGGTCCACTCTCGTTATCAAATTGTGCATTTCGTTATTTGTATTCTTTCGCTCGGTCCGTCGAAGCTATGTTTGAATCTCCAAAAGCCCTGCGATTAACTGTTCGCCGCAAATGCGAATTTTATTTTTTTTTTTGCAACTTCTTTGAGCAAAACCTAAGCGTTGACGGCAGTAATTGCCAAAAGCAGTTATACTCCAAGCTTTCGAAACAATTTGATTCTTTTACGTAGTGTAGTAGCGTAGAGATCGATTCTTGACTTGTCCTTGTTACAACCGACGATATGGTAAAGCCTAGGATGTCGCACGTTTCCTTTTTCGACCTCGTTTTTCATCTTTCTTTGGTGCATGTCCCGAACACGCGGATGATGGTACATTGGCAGTGTTATTCGTGGGTTATTCGATGTTGAATGTTATTCTGTATCAGGTGATGCATTGGCGGTGTTAGTCGTGGTTTCTAATTGGTCTAGGTTGGATCAACCGTCAATAAGTACTTTTCGAAGTTGAAGCTTCATCGAGAGCTGTATTGGTCTCACGTGTAGGTTTTGCCTTCTGCGGAATGTCTACCATAATCGGAGAATGTTTAGTAGACAAAACATAGACCTCACGTGTGTCGTTTTACTTGAGAATGATAATGCCATGTCGGTACTCTTTTGTAATAACTTTTAGTTTAGCTGAAACAATCTCCTTTGAAAAACTTTTTCGTTTAGCCCTGAATGTACAAACCAAATGAGCATCTGTGTAACAAATATATAGCTAATTCATGGATAACTTCATCATCAAATATAAGGTAGAATATATCAAGAGGAAAACTGGTGTATGGAATTTCCTGCTGTAATCCCTCGTTACAAGTGAAAGGAAAGCATTTCTGACGGCCTTTAAAATCAGTTCACTCGCTAATAATTTCAGATCACTCTCAGCTTCTACAATAGTACGCATCAAATCAAGTACTCCAATAACATCGTCTTCCTCTGAAGAAGCACTCGTCAGTTGATGACCAATCTTTGGTGGTCATCCGAACTAAGAAGATCTTGGTCGTCGGAGTTTTGCTGTTGTGTTATCGGTTGTGTGCGATGTCTCTTATTCATATTGGACGTTAACACCTGAAAATAAACACGTATTTCATGATTCCTAACATATTTTTGTTCCATTTATATATGAATGACATGGCCTACTGCATGAAGAACCAGTCGCTTTTGTTAAGAACCGCGTCATTCATATGGTCATGGCAACAAAATATCTCAAAAAATGTCAAACAAAACGATAAAAACTTGATAGCCTTAAAGCATAATTATATGAAGTTGTACATCAAATGGTAAAGTTTCATAACATGTCCCCTTAAACGACTTAATCTACAATCCAGTGACAGTCAACGCGTTAATACGAATGGACCATAGTCTGTTCCCAACAATCCTCGTATAGAGATAAAAATTTGTGCGTAAACTTAACCGAATTATTCCTAATGTGTACGTGTATTTATTTTTCAGGTACGAGGGAAATTTGTCAAAATGTCACGCGCCGCGTAATCCATGGTCATCAGCCCGGATGAGACATGGCGTTGGTCAATTTCAGTGCTCCGTTTCCGGTAGCACCGCCGTTTTTCGCGCAACCCCACGGTTACCATTACCCCCATCCGCAAACGCCGTTTAACGTCGAGGATAGCAACGCCAATCAGCAATCGACGCCGACACCGCCAGCGCCACCTACCTTCACCAGGGTTCAGGGGGGCGGTTCCAAGACGCGTCTGCACGCCGTCATAGATTACGACGACGATTATTACGACGATGGCCAGGACACGCCCGCCGTTACCCCTATCCAGGGACCGATATTGTTGAAGAACGGTACTGTGCCGGTCGTACCGTTGTATTCGTATCCGCAAGTCAATAATGGAACTTTTGTCCAGATACCGGTAAGTCCCCATTTGGTTGACATTGCTACTCTATAGTTTTATAACTATAACTAATCAAAAGAAATTAATAACTAGAACGTAATAGAATCATAAGGTCTATGAATATCTGTGTATAAGAAAGAAGAATTTAGTTCGGGCATGCAGTAGAATACAGTCATGTTTTATTGAGAATGATGGTAACATCTGGTTTTATACTTCCTGAATTTGCATACCTATTGCGAAAATTATTAAAAGATCCACATTTTGGAAAAATCAGTAAGATACTGCTAATGTTTGAGGGAGGTTGGCGTACTTTGCAAAAGTATTTGGGAATATCTTAGCAATAACAATATTTACTTAATGTTAGCCATTTTTGACAATTCATCAACATGAATTTATGTCATGCAGATCCACTGTACCCAACTTGGAAAATGCTAGCCATCATGTATCTAGAATATTGGACCAGCGATTTTGCCAGAGCTTTTAATTACGTTAACCGCAATTTATTTTGTGTTAAATTGGAAGGTATTGACTTCTATCCTCCATTGGTAAAATTGATTTCTTCTTATCTCTTTAGCAGGAGTGATTACGTCTTCTATAATAGGTATTCACGCGCTCACTTCGAGATAATATCATAGGCGTTCTGCAGGGTTCCAATCTCGCACCACTGTTATTTAATATTTTTCAAAACGATTTGATTGATGGATTGCGATGTGAGTTCTTGACATATGCGGACGACCTCAAAGTCTACACCATTATCGATTCGCTAGTTCATGTGTTAAGTTGCAGACATACCAGTGAAGTATTGACAAATATTTATTGATATTCTATACCAAATGCTCTGATTCAATTATATGCAATCACACGGTTCAATCTATGTTTATACAGGAAGAGAAAAAGTAAAGAATTTCGGAGCACCTTTTGACTCGAAACTTTTTGCTTCCAAATCATTAGAATTCTTAACTAGCAGCCAAGTCAATCTTGCAATCAGCAATTGTTCACCAAAGTCTGTCAGAATCACTTGGAGAAGTTGTATGTAAAAATCAAAATTCATTCGCGTATAAATAAAACATATGGGGGGTTTTATTGTTATGGGTAAAAGTTGCCCAAACCATTACACTACCGCCACGAAAATTTCAGCTCATCGCAACTTTAGAATTCTTGCGCAAATCGTGCCAATAATATTTGAAATTGTCGTGATATTGACAAACTAATGCCATATTGTTTTTGGGTAATTACCAACTGATACCGTTGTTAAATGTTTACAGGGAAACTACAAAATTGCCACGATATAAATATCTTGGTCAAATTGCCTCTGTTCCGTATGGTTATCAACTTTGACAGAATGTACTCCTAGAATATACACTACCGCTCAAAAGTGTTTAGGCACTCTCACTGACAGCAAAAATGTTAATAATATTTATTTTTTTTATGTACAGATACACGTACATGAATAAAAATATATTAAATAAATGTGAAACTTAAAATGTTTAATTTAAATTTTGCTTTCATCTATGTGACCTCCTCTTGATTTAATAATTGCAGCACACAATCGAGGCATTCTCGCAATAAGTTTTGCCAGAGTTCCTTGTGTTTTTGAGGTCCAACTCGATTGCAATTTGTTCCACACGTTAGTAGCTGATGTCGGAGCCGATTTCCATACTTCCCGATCTAGTTCTTCCCATAGTAACTCGATTGGATTCAAGTCGGGGCTCTGGGGAGGCCATTCCATAATTTTGAGAGTTCCTTCCTCTTCTAAATGGCGTAAATAGTCTTTACATAATTTAGAGGAATGTTTTGGTTCATTATCTTGCTGGAAGATAAAGTCGAATTCCGGAAGGTATTGCGTGGTTCTCCAAAATTTCGCGGTAGCCTTCTTTTTTTAATATACCGTCAATTTTCACAATGTGCCCTACACTAGTGCCAGCAAAACAGCCCCGAATGATGATAGAACCTCCACCATGCTTCACGGTAGTAGCAATACACTCTTCTCTGGCACGTTCACCCACAGATCTTCTTACGAATATGCGTCTTCGGGTTCCGAACAGCTCAAATTCGGACTCATCCGTCCATAGGACGTTGTTCCACTCTTCTATGGTCCAGTGTTGGTGTTCACGAGCCCATTTAAGTCGCTTTGGCTTGTTTTGTTTGCGTATTAATGGCTTTCTCATCGCAATACGTCCATGGAGCCCGGCTTGACTGTAGAAACACTGACTAGTTTTTGGCGACCAACATTTAATTCTGCGGTGATTTCCGGGGCTGTTTTGCGTCTATTTAACTTGCTGGTAACCACTATTCTGCGATCATCTGCAGATGTTGTCGCTTTTGGCCTTCCACTCCGTCTTTTATTAAGAAAACTGCCAGTTTCTCGATATTTTTTTGCGTTATAGTCAACCGTAGCGTGGTGTATTTTCATTTTTTTGGCAATTTGTCGATTACTTATACCACTATAAGCGCACGTGTTTCCGTACCAATTTCTCTTCGCGGAGGCATTTTAAAAAATTGTCACACGATATTTCGCTCACGACGTGAATAGAGTAAATACCACAATGCAACTGACCATAGGTTACAGATTTTACTATGATCTTCTAGGAAGGTAATTTAAACATTATTACCTACAATCTAACAGATGACTAAATTTACCCAGTAAATTCAGAGGGATTGTTATTGTAATTGCACCGCAATAAATAGTTTATGGTAATCCGACCAAGTGCAGGTAAATGATAGTAAACCTTATGCGATATAATGGGTGTTTATCTTACTGAACTACATTTTAAATACGTATTTCATTTTATTATAACGTTTTTTTGGTAAACATAATACTATATGAATAATCCATGAAAACAGGGGTGCCTAAACACTTTTGAGCGGTAGTGTATATAATGATTATAAATAACCCCTTTATGATGTGTTTATTTTATGAAATATATTCTAGAACGTAGAAGTGTTTGTCGATTTGATAACGTATTATATGTAATATGTAATTGATTAATTAGTGTTGAACAAATTATAAATTATTATTATTGTTGTCACTATTTTAAAATTTATTATTTGTTAGAACTACCATCGATTAAATAACTATAAATCATATAAACAATGTAACAATCGAATTTTCCATAGTTGGAAGTTTTGAGATATCCATCAGTACTAATTTTAAGTAATGGTATCTTAAACAGGATCCTTTTTATTACAAAAAAAAAAGGTCTAATCCATTACAGTTTAATTTAATTGCAACGATTTCGATGTACTTGCTAATTTAACAACGTAATAATTGTAAACACTTGACAACACATTGACGTGCTAACGGAAATAATTTCGAATTGAATAATCGCGTGTTAGGTTTTCCCTTACCTATCCATCATCGATTAGGTCAATATCGATAACGCACATTAGTTACATCGTTACGAACTAACGGGTTTTGCTACCTTACTATAATTAGACATCAACAACACTTCACTTTACGTTCAGAACTAAGTATATATGACACGATAATAACCTCAACAGTTACGAAAACTAATAGCCAAAACTAGATCGGTTCGAATTCTAGTTTCTGTTTGCTTTAGGAACTATATAGTTCGAGGACGTGAATCATTCGTAATTACGGTCCAATTAGAATGGGGATTCATACAATAGAAATCGTGAAAAAAATTTTTTTTACGATATTCACATTTAGTAATTTTGACTCACTCCTGAATGGGAATATTGATTATTATATATGATTGGTTGAATTCTATTTATTAATGTCCTTACGAACATAGCTGGTTTCCAATAACATCTACGTATACAAGCATATTCATAAAATTTCGCTGCTATTTTGTTACGATCAATTAGATCAAGACTTATCACTACGT
Organism: Trypoxylus dichotomus; assembly: GCA_023509865.1. Classification (NCBI taxonomy): domain Eukaryota; kingdom Metazoa; phylum Arthropoda; class Insecta; order Coleoptera; family Scarabaeidae; genus Trypoxylus; species Trypoxylus dichotomus. The sequence goes on along the minus strand of CM042080.1, from coordinate 50,645,347 downwards.
TTCTGAATCCACACCGCAATTTGATGGTATTTAAGGCTTTGAAAGATTCTGAGTTGTCTCCGCGCTTAAGGAAAAAAAGTTTCTATTATCAATTTTAGATGCTAAATGTTTTTGTAATATGTTAGCAGACTGTTTATTTAATTCATATTGAACTGCGGGGTTTAAATGCCCAACTCAATTTTTGCTGACTTTTACATGAGACTTGGTTCTTTACTAATTTGGATGTGCTGAATCTGAAAATCATATTAGTTTTTGTTGTAGTTAAAAATCATTAAGGCGACTAAGTTGTTACTTCAGAACTGATAAGATATAAACAAAGTACAAAATTTTAATAATTCGTTTATTTGTTTAAATACAATATAACAGCTTAGGAATACGCAAAGTTAACATGAAAGAAAAATAGGGGAAATATCAAGAAGAAACAAACAAAGAATTCAGAAGACTAGACATTGAAAAAAGAGAATGGACTATAGAAGAGAGATGGGTCAACAATAGCAGCTCTTAAATTTTCATCTAAACTGCTATATATGCCTTTTTAACCATCGTATATGTAACACGATATTACATTGGACTCCGAATGTTTCGTAACTTTTCTTCGAAAATGATTGCATATCAGTTGTTCCTTTTCCTTACACTAGAACACCTAAAGAAGGAAAGAAGGGAAAGGCCTAGGAGGAAATGAATGGACTAGGTAAGAGAAATATGTACAAGAAAGGAAAATAACTTAAAGAAACGAAAGCAATGGCAAGAAATATAAAAGAGTGGAAGAAATGGATACAAAAACAACTGATATCCTCGACACCTGGAAAGGTATAAGGATATTAGTAGAAGAAGAAGATTTTTGTTTTAATCCTGTAGCTCCAGGACCTCATTGTAGCATCAATAACGATGACGTACATAAAAATTAAACTGTCTTTGAGCATCATTCGTTCTTGTATTTCAAGCATTGAAAACAAAGTATTTTTTACCGACATGACAATAAAAGGCAAATATCAATGTTTTCGATGAACTAGCAAAAACAGCGCGACTGGAGTTTTTGGGTTATTTCCAAAATCATAAGTTACGAATATAATATCAAAGAGGTAACATTTAATTGTATTCCATGTTGAAACAGTATTTTTCTTTAAATTTTTTATTGTGTATTCTATCTGATTCTATTTGGAATTTGGAATGACGCAGATTCTGAGCTTCATCTGGCAATAGAAGATGATAGCTGGAAAGAACTTGAAAATTGTAGAGAAAATCAAAGACTTTATCCAAATAATGAAATGGATGGTAATTTAGAAGAGCGAAAATTATTATGCTTCAAATAAGGAGTCAGATGGAGAAAATAACATTCAGTTTTGACACTATGGCAGTATGTTGAAAAATATTTAAATGGAGACTTCTTCCAATAGATGCTGCATTTACTACTATATACCATCTCCAGCAAAGCAGTAAAAACATCGCGGTTAACTTCTGAAGATATCAAGAAGTCTTTTTGGTCTCGATGCAATAACACTCATTATTGCAACCAGGTATCCCCAAATACACATGTATGACACCTCTAAGCTCACACTTATATCCAATGCCTATGCCTAGGGGTACATTTCATTTATTTCGTATTAATTTTCATGTAGCAGATAATTTATCGATTACAAAAGAGCAAACTTAGACACAAAAGTAGGAAGAGGAGCAGAAATAGGGGGTTATCACTTTGTAGTCATATCTAAAGTAAGAGAGATGGTAAATGGAAATGTAAACAGTGGTATAAACAAACAGAGGACACATGGACCAGAAGAATACGAGCCAATAAATTTAGAAATCCAGATATTGCGGAAGAATAAAGAGAAATGTGTAGAAGAAATGGAAGCAACAGCAAGAAATAGAAGAGAGTGGACCAAATGGATACAAAAACAACCGCAATCGTCATCGGACACCTGAAAAGGTATATGATATTTGGCATTATTAGTTGAAAACAAGAGTGAGATCTTAACCCGTAGAAAAAGAAATTATTTGAGTCCTTGCCTCCGAAACTTCGTTTTTCTTCTTAAATTTTTATCTAAACTGGAATCTATGCATTTCTTTCCTCTCCAGCCATTCTATATGCAACACGACATTACATGAGACTCCGAATGTTGCGTAATCTTTCTTTCCCCAAATAAATGTTATATTTCGAAAGTAATCATCAAACCTCACAATACTTTCACTTTACGTTTTCCTTTCTTTTACCAAATAGCATAATCATTTCCTAGGTACACGTATTCCAGAATTGTCATGTATATAGATTCTAGTAATGAATTTCGAAGGACCCATATTGCAAACTATTCTCTTATATATTGAAGAGAATTATACGATAGTCGTAACCTTGCACACGCTGTACCTTTAACCGATATCCAGTTACTTTCCCAAACGTGTGAAAAAGTATGGAGCATTGACAACCAGTTCGCTTCGCAAGGGTAAAAACGCGATTCTAATCCGTGTGAACACGCAGATATTTCACAACCGCGATCTCGTGACCTGTAACAAACAGCACGTTCATGTGTATACATATCTATGCCAGATCGAACGTATGGTGAAAGATTTGTATCGAAGCTATATACACACGAGGGGACAAGTATTTTTTACGATCATTGCTATTGTACTGGTATATGTTGCTTCCGGGTTAAATTGTTCGATCCTGGTTATATCCTTGGGAAAATACGTTATAATTATGTTCTTGTATTTTTTTTTTAGAAAATGTGTCAACTTTGTTTTAATGGAGAATTATCTCGAAAACTGTGTGATTTTTAGTCTGGGAGTTATTTAGTTTAGGGGAAATTCCGGATAGCTCTCAAGTTCAAGGTGAATTTTTAGTAATCTTTTTTAGATGCAATATGGCGAGTGTAAATTATTAACCTTCGAATTGGTCTGGAGAGGTTAATGGACAGGGAACTTCAAATATTTTACTTCTAAAGTTCTACGTTACTAAACTACGTCATAACTATATATGTATATTTATATGTAAGTCCTAGATATTAAATAACCTGCTGAAGTACAAAAATGCAGCGTAAGATGATAAATTGGTCTCATTCAAATAATATTTTGACCTTCCATATCTGTTAGTGGTTTCCTGAATATTTTCAGATGTCTTTTATAGATAAACAGTCAACACCTTCCTTTGTTCTATTGTCTAGAACAACTTATATTTGTAGATTTGTGCTTATGACAGTGTTCCCATAAGTCAGTTATGGTAGGAAATGAAGGACAACGGAATACAAATAAACTATGTAAACGTGATTAAACAACTTTATAAAAATAACAAAAGCAGAGTGAAAGTCTGGAACAACTACTCGGATGAATTCATTGTAAATAAAAGACTGGACAGGGATGCTCCATATCACTAACGTTACCATGTACTCTGATAATCGGTTCACAAGGAAAACAATTAGTGGTTCCACCCTGCGGTGTGGAATGACAATATTTCGAAGAAAACAAAAGCTCGGACGTTCCACTCTTTTGCTGAAATCTGTGTTACCTATGGAAGTGGGCGCTGAATAAGAAGATGGAAAACAAAATAATGTCAATGGAGGTGATGTACTGAAGACGCTGCTATAAGAAGACATTATTGGATCATGAAACAAAAGAAAGAATAATGTAAGTTGACATAAGACCAAGAAAGAGTTGGGGAAAAGGATTTAAAGGAGCCATGGAGAAGAGAGACATTAGGAAAATGGTTTGAGGGATAGAGTCTCTTGGAGATTGGGATGTTGTAGATGGCAAATTAGCTGTTTACAAACCGTCATGATAATAATAATAATAAAATGTCTTGGGTCTTCTGTGAGCTACAGCTAAGTTCTGTTGAACCTTTTGAGTGGGCGCACTTTGTTGCATATTTTGTTATCCACCTCTAGATTCTGTTTCTCTTTAAGACTCCGAATAGGTCGGTTGTATTCATAAAACAACGTATTTTTAACAGTTCAGTATAGTTAGTTGTGTAGAGCTGTAGTTTGTTCTTTGTAAAAATTGAATAAGAAATCCAATTGGACTAAATTACTACACGTGTTGTTGTTACATTTCCTTTTTTCACGTTTTTACTTATTTCTTCTACCTATACAATGTTACAATGTTGCTACGATTTATTCTTCTTAGATACACAGAACAATGACCTAGAACTGTCTTCTTAAAGAAGAATATTTCAACGTATGTCGGATGGTGAGAGATGTGATGATGAAAGTAATGCAAGTAATGATAGTGATCCTAGTGATGAGCATATTAACATTGATAATAATGATAGCTTGTCAGAACAGTGTTTCGGATGAAAAATAAGATAACGGCAATGTTGATAATAATTTTTATACCGGGCGAGACAAAAAAATATATCTAAATGGAGAAAGACCGGAGATACCAGATCGTTCAAGAAAACAAACACGAAATTAACCTGTTAACTAACCATCTCGTTCGTGCGATTTGACGCCATTAGATTATCTTCTCTGAGGATATGTAAAGTCGCATGTCTATGCCGATAAACCAGAAACAATTGAGCACTTCGAATTCAACGTTTACTTGATTTACTGCTAAGACTGTGTGAAAATTGGACCTCGAGATTACGACATGTACCTACCAGATGCGGCAGCCTCATGTTCGAAATCATATACAAGCACTAATGTTATAAAATTTTCTTTTAAATAAAACCAATTTCATGGATATTGAAAGCATTTTTCTGTATTTTATCGCAATTTAAGTCGCCTCTAAGAGAAAAACCGAAATTACCTTTCGGTACGGTGGCATAGGTTCAAACTGCACCTGCCCCTTGTTGCTTCTCCAAATATATAATTGGGTCCCCTACTGTGAAAACAAGGAAGGATATTGTAATAAAAGATTTATTAAAAGAAAGTTTTCTTTCGAAATGAGAAACACCATAAGAATTGGAAAGATCAAAAATAAAAAAAAATACTAAATAGTCTATATACACCATGCACGAGGGGAGGTCCAGAAGTTCGTGGAGTGGAGGGGATGGAGTGGGGATAGATAAAAATTTCTACTGCAAGATACCCGTTTGAAGAAAAAACAATTATCTGCATTAGTTGGAGTATCAGATACCACCATTTTGCGTATCCTACATGACCACCTGGGTATGACAAAAGTCAGTGCAAGATGGGTACCGAGAATGCTTACGCCGCTGCAGAAACAGCAGCGCGTCTGTGCGTTCAAAAAATTTTTGAGCTGTGTGGAGACAAACCTGCACAGATTTCGGAGCGGATTGTTACCGGAGATGAAACATGGGCTCATCACTTTGAGCCTGAGTCCAAACAGGAGTCCATGCAATGGCATAAAAAGGTGACCACCGCCAAAGAAATTCAAAGTGTCAGAATCGGCTGGAAAGTTGATAGCTACTGTTTTTTGGGATTATGAGGGGATATTATTGATTGATTTCAAAGAAAAAGGTAGGAGCATAACCGGAGAATATTACGTAGCGATATTAGAAAAATTAAAAGAGGCCATCAAGGAAAAATGTCGATGAAAATTGACTAAGGGTGTGTTGCACTTGCAAGACAATGCGCCGGTTCACAAGAGCAAAGTTGCAATGGCCGCTCTGCACAAGCATGGCTTTCAATCAATAGTCCATCCACCCTACAGTCCAGACCTGGTACCTAGTGATTTTTATTTGTTCCCTAATTTAAAAAAAGACTTACGTGGAAGAAAGTTTTCCGACGACAATGAGGTAAACGAGGCAATTTTGGCCCATTTTAAGGCGAAAGATAAAAAATATTTTTATGATGGTTTAGAAAAGTTAATTCATAGATCTAATAATTGTATTGTGCTTAAGGGTGATTATATTGAAAAGGAGAAATAGATTTATTGTTTTATTTTATTTAAATCCCTTTCATTCCACGAACTTCTGGACATCTCCTCGTAAATCCTAACGATGTTTTTGATATTACCATCATAGTCTTGTGAAAGGGCGTGAGTAGACTTAGAATATATGGAATAACCAAAATAGACTATTTACCTGATTGAAAATTTCCGATACCAAGAAGAAAAGAATACCAAATTGATTATATTGTTTTCTTAAAGGTTTTCGAAGAATTCAATGGTTAAATGTAGAATTATCATCACATAGATCAATAAAACCAACAGACATGTATGTACGTGGCTACTGTTCGCGTAAGTTAACCGCAACTATTACGATAAATTATAAATTGCCTTGCATTGCCTTTGAAAGCCAATCGGAAACAAATGACGTCAACGGATCGTTAAAGCGAGATTCATCATAGATAACCAAGAACTCCATGTTTATTCAACGGCTGATGTATAAAATTCCATTCTATAAAAGGACACGTAAAACATAAATACACCTCTCAGAGGTTTCTAGTTTTAATGAAGAATACTTGCTTCCTCTGTGTGAAGTATTGGATGGAGAAATTGAAGAAAATTCAGCATTATGTTACAAGAACGACCTGAAATGTTTCCGGAATCGACAAGCAAAACACCGTATTGGTGTGGTTTTTTATTTTTTGGTTCCAGTCTCTTCAAGCCGCCGGAAAAGTCGAATATTTCGAATTCTGTAAAATAGCCATCTCTAGCGGCGACGACCTTCTCATTTGAGGCAAATCTGGCCAGACACTCCCCCGAAACGGCCACCCGATTTCGTTATTGCTCTGGTGGGGGCAAATGCGGTACTCATCGCGCCAAAAGCTTTTTTGTACCCAAAAATTTCGTGACGGACGTGTCCAACGCGTTCTTCTGAGATGCCTGTTGCCTCTGCTATGTCTTTTAGCTTCGATCGGCGAGCGGCTAACACGACATCATAAATCTTGTCGACCATTTCATCTTTGATAGCGGTTTTTGGGCGTCCACAGCGTGGTTCAACCAATGAATCCTTTTCAACCATCATGCACCGTCCCTTGCCGATTCCGGAAACATTTCAGGTCGCCCTCGTATAAGTCGTAATCCTACAAAGTTCTTTTTCATTCACATACTGTTGCTGCGTATATTCTAATCCCGAGAACGATGACTAATTGATTTTAAATTACTATTGAATAGAAGCCGAGGTGTATAAATGAATATCGATGTAGAAGTTCGCCTTACGCACAAGAAGTGTGGTTTTTTTTTTTTTGTAGGTGGACGAGTTGCCGCGGTGTCGTTCATTAATAATGAAGTTGATGCAGGGTCGAGTTTAAGCTGTTTGTATTTGTTCTTGCTATGTTTTGTTAGGTTCTTTTCATCCGAGGAATGTGTTATAATTCATTCCGATATTGTAAAGGAAAGTATCCTTTGCTCAGATTTAGTTTTCCTTAATTTTTTGATGAACATGTTTTTCTATCCAAGCTGTAGATCTCCTTAGGCCACTCGAATATTATACTAAAGTTGGAATTTTACCAAATTTCAATTGGGAAAAATGGAAAAAAGTTATTAAAGGGTAGAGATGCTTACTATTTTGTACTCTAAATTTGCGGATTCTGGCTGAGGTGACTATCTAAATGTAAAGCAGTGCTTTTCTTTTTCATGTTCAACCTGATATGTTGGATAGATTTGCCATATCGTTTTTTAATAAGCAAAGTCCACTTCCACGTTGGTCAACTTATTTTCAGTTTTATTCGATCTTCTTCTATTTTATGTACGTGTTCAAGCCATCCCAGCTGTCTCTCCTCTATGATTCTTTCTATTGGCTTGATATTTAGGGCCGATTTATTCACATTCTGGCAGATAATCGCCAGCAAGATAAATTTATCAGGTAGCAGATATCTTATTTTGGTTGTTCACCAAATTATATCTGAGAGGTAACAAACCGGGATTGTCTAATGTTTTTAGACGGTTAGTACAGCAATGGATAAAAGTGAAAGATAGACCCATGTCCGTTGTAATGAGAAAGATAAACACATAACACATGGGCTGAAAAGTCCCGGACCTAGCACATAGATGACGCTAGTTTTATTGCAGTCACCTTTCTCTCAGTTAGTGCTAACCTTCAAAAGACAGATGTTAAAATTTCATGATATTCTATTCATTAGTTTGTGAGTTATTGTGCTAAGAGTCACGCTACTTTTGTTACTTTCAAAATAATGGATCAAAAACAATTTCGTGTTTTAATTTTACACTGCTTCTTGATGGGAAAAAATATCGTTCAAGCGAAGCAATGGCTTGAAAAGTGTTATGGGGACTCCGCTTCATCAGAAACAACAATAAAACGTTGGTTTGCTGACTTCAAATGTGGTCGTAGAGACACCGATGATGCAGAACGCAGTCGACGTCCAAATGAGGCGGTAACACCAGAAAACATCAAAAAAATCCACAAAATCGTTTTGAATGATCGAAAAGTGAAGTTGCGTGAGTTAACTGACATCGTAAAGATATCAAAAGAACGTATTGGCTTTATATTGCATGAGCATTTGACTATGAGAAAGCTCTGTTCAAAGTGGGTGGCGCGTTTGCTCACTGTTGACCAAAAACAAGAACGTGTTGATGATTCTGAGCAGTGTTTGGCCATGTTTAAACGTAACAAACCGGAATTTTTGCGTCGATATGTGACAATGGATGAAACATGAATCCATCACTTCACTCCGGAATCAAAACGATCGTCATCTGAGTGGACAGCAACTGGTGAACCTCGTCCAAAGCGCCCGAAAGCACAACAATCGGCTGGAAAGGTTATGGCCTCGGTAATTTGGGATGTGCGTGGTGTAATATTCGTCGACTATCTTGAGAAAGGAAATACCATCAACAGTGAATATTATATAGCGTTATTGGAGCGTTTGAAGGCCGAAATTGCAAAGAAACGACCGCATATGGCAAAGAAAAAAATTTTGTTTCATCAAGACAACGCACCGTGTCACAAGTCAATCAAAACAATGGCAAAACTACATGAATTGAACTTCGAATTGCTCCCACATCCACCGTATTCGCCAGATTTGGCTCCTAGCGACTACTGGCTGTTCGCAGACCTCAAGAAAATGCTCGCCGGTAAGAAATTTCGGACGAATGAAGAGATTATCGCTGAAACTGAGGCCGTTCTACAAAAGTGGTATTAAAATGTTAGAGCGGCGCTGGAATGATTGCGTTGCTCTTGTTATTTTTATACAATGCTCTTGACAGCAACCAAGTTACTGGTTTGATTTTATTTGATTACTCAAAGGCTTTCAATGCCATTAATTATGCTCTTTTATTTACTATTTTGAGTAATATAGATTTTAGTGCTCCATATAATTCTTCGCTTCATACTTGGTAGTTTCATACAAGGTTTCGTTGTGTTCCCCAGCTCTTATTGTATCTGGCGTCCCTCAGAGTAGTATTCTTGGTCCTATATTGTATACTATCTATACATCTAATATAGTAAAATGTTTGAAACGTTGCACATACCACATTTATGCTGACGATATGTAAATTTATTATTCTTTTAATGACGAAGAAGCGTACAGGGCCGTTTCTAATATAAATAAAAAATAAATGATCTTCAAGTGCTTGTTGGAATATCGCTAAAACATTGTCTTTATATTAATACAAATAAAACTTTTGTCTTGCTTTTTGGCCGCACTAAAACTCGTAATCCTGCTATAGCGCATATTCAGATCAAAATTAATGACGAAATTATTTGTCTATCAAATTTAGACACTAAACTCCGTTTCAAAGGACATACATCTCATTTATTGAGACTTCGTACACCGAAAATTTAATATGGCAGCAAATATTAGCGAAAATTTACGTTCTTAAAAACGAGATGCATATGATCCTAAGTCCGGTCCTGCTCCTTATTGATTAATAATCGACTCGGTTTTAAACGATTTAAATTGAATTAGGTTCGTTTTTTTTTCTTTTCCTCCTTACATTTTTCAATCGATCCACGATTATCGACCAACGTATTGATTTAATGAAAAGTTTTCGAAATCGGGCCTTGGACGTGTTTGTCAAGGTTTCCATTTAGTGCGTTCAATACGGTAACTACAATACGATAACGTAATAAGTTGTAGTTGACGACATTATTGAGGCTAGCCGTTTGTGTTTGTAGAGCGTATATGTATGTATGCATATATCTCCGTCGTTATTGGCGAAATACGCTTCTCGTTTAGCTCTCGTAATATCCAAACTGCTTTCTCTAATAGGAACGCTGAATTTAGACTGTTGGTACGCCTACAGAATTCCGTATTAAGTAGATCGTTTCCCAATGTTAGTTTAGGTACGTATTTATTATTGTTTTTGAAGATAATTTCTGATTTATTGTTTTATAGGATTGTGTGCTAATTTAGACAGATTCATGTCATCTAATTAGGTAAAAAAAATCAAATACACTTCGCAAAAAAGTATTGTAGTGTTCATGTAACACAAGAATAATGTTGTGATTTTTAGTCCTGTTCGGCATAATTCTTTATTTTGTTAATTTAACGCTCTATATGTAGAGTATAATTTGGTTTAGCAATGTTTAATCAAGACAGAATTTTAAGGTTGCTTTGCCCTCAAGAATCCAAAATCCAGAAGCAAAGTCCAACAACAAAAACCATAAACCAACATCCAAAAGCCCCGTAAAGACGGGGTAGCATAGGAAAAGATGTTTGGTGATATAAGTATTGGTGCCTCGTGTTCGTGCAAAGTAATGGCGTCGGGAAAGCTGAGCTTCTAATCCTGCGATTAGAAATGACGTAGATCGTAGATCGAAGTACCGGAAATCCTTTTCCTCAACTTCTCCATCGGATTGGAATTCGCTCGAACGTCCAGCTACTCAATTCACCTTCGGCCCGTCCGAATTTTCCTTGACGCAATTGGTGGACGTCGTTTCTCCGTCTTGTGGTAACTTACTCAAACTTCCAGCTACTCGTTCTTGTCTCTCTTCTATGATCACTTCTACTGGTTTGATACTCAGACTATTAGTGATTGTCGTGTTTCTGATTCTGTCTCTTCTAGTTACTCCTTCTATTCTTCTTAGGAAACTCATTTCCATGGCCGTAACTCTGCTTTTGATTCTATTCGTGGTTATCAATGACTCACTACCATATGTTAATGTTGGTCTGACCACTCTTTTATGCACCTCTGTCTTTATTTTTTTGGTATTTCTTTTTTATCCAGAAACGAATTTCTCAATATGTTATATATTTTTGCGGATTTCCCTATCCTCTCATTTACCTCTTTCTCTATTCTCCCATTGTCTTCAATGATTGTTCGTAAGTAGTTGTAACTTTTAACTTGTTCCAATGCTTTTTCCCCGATTTTGATGCTATGTTTTTTTTCTTCTGCTGCTATTATCATTGTGTTTGTTTTCCTCGTGTTTATCTCCATGTTTATCTTTGTTAGTTCTTCTTGGTATATCTTCAAGTTTTGCTGTAATGTCTCTTCCGAGTGTGCTATCAGTACCATATCGTCTGCAAACATTAGTTCCTGTACGTTAATTGCATTCATTTTCCAGTGCCTACTTTCATATTTTTTCCTTTTTGTTTAGCTTTTTTAACAGCGTCGTCTATTAATATAGAGAATAACAATGGGCTCAATACGCATCCCTGGTTTAATCCAATTTGCGATTCGAATTCAGCTGATTCTGCATTGGAAGTTCTCATCTTATTCTTATTGCTTTTATACAATGCCTTAATCATCTCTATCATTCCTTTTTCTAAACCTCTCCTTTCCAAGCTCTGCCATACATTGGAGTATTGGTTTTTGGGATGTATTCCTGCAGAAAACTAATACGTTTTAAGACTGTATGGTATCTCCATTAGCAAGCTTGAAACTCTTTTATAAAGGGATTCTCTCCTCTTTAGCAACCGCTGCTACCAACAGATCTTTGCGAAACTATATTTATTTAGACTAAAATTACAAATGATGGGGAACCTTGTCTGCTCACGTAAATGATTTTTGCAATTACAATGATGCATTGGTTGCAATATTGAGGATGTGTTTTCGACAAGACGCAACTCAATGTTTTATCGAAATACTTTCGATTTTACATGTCGATGCAAACAGCCGGAAACTAAAATGTTTCTTACAATTTTCCATATCGAGTCGTCCTGTAACAATACCATTATGTTTTATGATTCCCGAAATATGTCTAAGCTGAAAGAAGTGAATCCAAATAATTTCGTCTAAATATAGAAAGCGTTAATTCTAAAATTACCAGCGGCACGTAACTGGACAATACAACATCGTAACCTACGAACGTTCGCGAAATCGTGCAAAATTAAAACCGCTACGTGTCCGATATGTTTCGCTTCTCCGCCAAAGGAAATGCATTATTTCCAGCCTTGGTAAGCTTAATTGTTGTGTGCTATAAACGATAAAGACCAAAATGTAACATGGTGTACCAAATACGACTTTCATTACCTTGACGAGCTTTTGGGCTTTTTTACTTTCGCCTGGTCCAATATAATTATGTAATGGAATAATACGGCAATTTGCTAGTCTATTAAATATATGTCGCAAGTTAGCTGAAAGGAATTTTATTTTATTTATTTATTTTTTTTTTGAGGAATCGATAGGGTAATTTTCAAGACAGATGAAATATCACAGTCTGCGTGTTTTAGTACACATAATTAATATATAGATCTTGTAAGGATTGTTTCGATTTATAGTAACGAATTACAGAGATCGAAGAATTGAAAGATTTGCCAAAAATGGTTTTTCGCGCTGTTATTTTGGATGCTATAATAAAGTACACATAAATATATTATTCCTGCAACTTTTCTATTATTTGAGGCATTCCTAACTGAACATAACAATGCTGCTCAATATTCTCTTCGTTCAAACTCTTCCATATAGATGTTACTCAGGATTGGCTACGGAGGAGAGTCCATTGCAATGCGAAATTCTTGTTGGTAGAACTTGTTATCCACCTGGAAGTATGCGGTATTCACGCATGTGGACAACAGTTCTATAATGGCTTCTACACTTAATGATGTTCTCTCTTCCAATGTGGCGTCTCTGGATAGTCTGTTTTTAACTATTGCTGAAGCTGCTTCCGTTGGAACATTGGTGAATAGGCTTGTGACATCGAAGCTTACCAGTTTGTCGTGTTCATCAATTGTTATCTCTTTGATCTGGTTAATGAAGTGCTTCGTGCTTGTGATGGTGGTGTGTGTTTCCCGACAATGAGGCCATTATATCTAGTAGGAACTTGGCGAGTGGTTGACATGTAGAATTTCTCTAGTTTACGATTGGCCGGATGGGGGTACCCGGTTTGTGTATTTTAGGTAACCCGTAAAGATGGGGTGGCTTCGTATAGCGTGGTGTTAATTTCCGCCAGCTGAATTGGTTGGGCAGATCTGATTCGTATATGTTCAGTGTTTGTTGTATGTTCTTCAAGCGTTTCCTTTGTCCGCCGGCCAGATCTTTATATTCTTGTCGCCCATTAACTCCTTGAGGCTGTCTTATTCTGCTTTGCTGATATTTTGCCGTATCTGTTTCGGTTTCGCCTTCTCTAAACGGTGGAAATAGCCCAAACAACAACTTTAGTTATGAGAATCCATCGTTAACAATATCATGTTAGGAGAGGACGAAAAACGCTAACACACGGACACGTTTTTGCCTACCTGGCGTCATCAGCATGGTTTCGAGCGATTTTTTGCTCAACACATTGTAATTCTCTCTCTACTACTATCGCCATATCTAAACTTACAACTCCAGTGGGTATTCTTGGCGGTAACTAGTGCCAAGAGAATAAAATACTCGAACGAAAACAAGTGGGTACAGTTTCCTAACCCTTCCCTGAGAAATACATGGATTGCTAACCCAGAGACGGCGCGCACCAACAGTGCATACGGTAACTGCACATGTGAATGATTTCTCAGGCTTACCGTGACGTATTAAAAACACATGTAAAATATCTAGGAAACAATACCTAAGGTCGTAGTGTTATTATGTTTTTGTTCCTGGATTATGGATAAAAATGAAATTAAAAAAAGATAATTCAAACCAAAAAAAATTAAAAGGAATTGCAAAGTAAATAATATGAAATTATACTCTACATATAAAGCGTTAAATTAACGAAATAATAATTACGCCGAACAGAACGAAAATACATTTTTAATCCGATAAAAAAAGTAACATAGTATAGGGACCAAATGAAAACAAGAACTCATTTGAAATTTTTATTAAGTAGATATAAAAAAGTTATACAGGATAGTAAATTTGAACGATTTGACATGGATTCAATTAACTTTCGTCTATAAGCATGGTCCAAATTCTCGTACTCCCCACGGAGGGCATCTCCAAATCTCTGTAACTCTACTAGAGCAACATATTGGGTCCCTACTATTCTATGAAGATAAACATTCTCGATAGTATTCATGTCTATCTAAAACTCATCGCAAGCATATCTAAAACTGGAATGCCAACCTCATCTAACTATTCTAGGACGATTATCTTGCATTAACAAAAGTTCTTTGCCTATTACTGGTGCGTATGGTACTGTGTACATGATCTTATAGAATGTCTGTTATATACCTGTGGCATACGGACATGTTTTTGCCTACCTGGCGTCATCAGCATGGTTTCGAGCGATTTTTTGCTCAACACATTGTAATTCTCTCTCTACTACTATCACCATATCTAAACTTACAACTCCAGTGAGTATTCTTGGCGGTAACTAGTGCCAAGAGAATAAAATACTCGAACGAAAACAAGTGGGTACAGTTTCCTAACCCTTCCCTGAGAAATACATGGATTGCTAACCCAGAGAGGGCGCGCACCAACAGTGCATACGGTAACTGCACATGTGAATGATTTCTCAGGCTTACCGTGACGTATTAAAAACACATGTAAAATATCTAGGAAACAATACCTAAGGTCGTAGTGTTATTATGTTTTTGTTCCTGGATTATGGATAAAAATGAAATTAAAAAAAGATAATTCAAACCAAAAAAAATTAAAAGGAATTGCAAAGTAAATAATATGAAATTATACTCTACATATAAAGCGTTAAATTAACGAAATAAATTTTTAATCCGATAAAAAAAGTAACATAGTATAGGGACCAAATGAAAACAAGAACTCATTTGAAATTTTTATTAAGTAGATATAAAAAAGGTATACAGGATAGTAAATTTGAACGATTTGACATGGATTCAATTAACTTTCGTCTATAAGCATGGTCTAAATTCTCGTACTCCCCACGGAGGGCATCTCCAAATCTCTGTAACTCTACTAGAGCAACATATTGGGTCCCTACTATTCTATGAAGATAAACATTCTCGATAGTATTCATGTCTATCTAAAACTCATCGCAAGCATATCTAAAACTGGAATGCCAACCTCATCTAAGTATTCTAGGACGATTATCTTGCTACATGGGATGCATTGTCGTGCATTAACAAAAGTTCTTTGCCTATTACTGGTGCGTATGGTACTATGTACATGATATTATAGAATGTCTGTTATATACCTGTGGCATACGGACATGTTTTTGCCTACCTGGCGTCATCAGCATGGTTTCGAGCGATTTTTTGCTCAACACATTGTAATTCTCTCTCTACTACTATCACCATATCTAAACTTACAACTCCAGTGAGTATTCTTGGCGGCAACTAGTGCCAAGAGAATAAAATACTCGAACGAAAACAAGTGGGTACAGTTTCCTAACCTTCCCCCGAGAAATACATGGATTGCTAACCCAGAGAGGGCGCGCACCAACTATGCATACGGTAACTGCACATGTGAATGATTTCTCAGGCTTACCGTGACGTATTAAAAACACATGTAAAATATCTAGGAAACAATACCTAAGGTCGTAGTGTTATTATGTTAACATAATAATGTTGTCATGTTGGATATTATTTTGAAGGCATGTGTCGCACCTCATACTTTCTCATTACGATGATATTTTCTATAATCTTATTTGAATTATTACTTTTTTTTATGTTACATATGTATATATACAGCTGTGGCCATATGTATTCGCCAATCTCGTTTTGAACGTGTTACACGAACATTATCGTATTTCTAAGAAGCAGGGTCGATGGCGGACTTAACTAGCTACCTGGTAATGAGGGTTTAATGGTTTATTGTAGGCCATTCTGAGTAAATTAGAAAATAGACGTAAAATTGTAATTTCTGAAAATTTGTTCAGTCTTTCTTAAAAGTTTTAAGAGTAAGGTTGAGCTAGTTAGAGTGAAGATATTGTGTCTGTGATTTTGTCTGTGTAATACGATAGTATACAGTAAAAAGTAATGCCGAAAACACGCGAATTGACGGAGGTAGAGCGAGGACAAATTGTGGTGTTAGAAAAGCAAGGGTTGTCGGTGTCTGCTATTGCCCGACAAGTGAAATGTGCGCGATCGACAGTTAGAATGACGATAAAACGATACAAAGAGAGTGGATCTTTGACAAACAAACCGAAAACTGGTCGAAAAAGGAAGACAACTAGCAGAGATGAGCGAGTCTTAGAGCGGATGTCTTTGCGAGACCGGAAAAAAGGGTCTAAACAGCTTTCCAGTGAGCTTTTCCGGCTACATAATGTTGCTATTTCTCCTCGCACGGTTAGAAGACGCCTTTGTGAATTAAATTTAGGTGGATGCAAAGCTCGACATAAACCACGGTTGTCTCCGCAACAAAAGAAAAAGAGACTGCTGTGGGCTAAAAGTCACCGCGACTGGACCATTGACAATTGGGCCAATGTTATGTGGACGGATGAATCAAATATTAAGTTAAGTAATACATAATTATTGTATTTGCGGTATTCTGTATTCAATTCCTGGTATCTACAGTGTTTTTATTCTTTTTAATGGGTTCCAAAATGGAACAGTATTCATGTTTTTGTTGATAGCTTTGTGGTAAACCTGGGCCTCAATACGTGCGATGCAGGCGAGGAGAAGCCTTCCATCCAGACTGTATCATCCCGACTGTCAAGTTTGGGGTTCGTCTGCGAGGGCCGAATGAACAATCGGACGTACATCGACATGTTGGAAGAAGTTCTGGAACCGTGTGCGTTAAAATTATTCGATAATGATGAGCCAGAGTATTACTTCCAACAAGATAATGCACCGTGCCATAAATCTCGCGAAGTAATGCTGGTTCGAGGAAAATAACGCGCGGGTCCTGGAATGGCCGGCACAATCCCCGGACTTATCGCCAATTGAGCATTTATGGTACAAAGCAATGCTTAAAAACAAAAACATTCGAAGAGTGGAATAAAATCAGCCCCGAACAGTGCTACAACTTAGTGAGCAGTATGCCCCGACGAATTCGTGCGGTGATAAAAGCCCAGGGAGGAGCTACCAAATATTAAGCAATATCTGTATATATCTGTATACACTCACAATGAAACATTTTCATCGATCAATTTTCTTTTATTTCTTATATATTCGTCGGAATAAAAAACAAAAAAGGGTGGCGAATACATATGGCCACAGCTGTATATGTATAAAACTTTGTAATCCTGTGACACTTTTATTATAGTACTACTGTGTTACTGTTATTATAAAAATAATAATAATAATAATAATAATAATCCTTTATTGCCCAACAGCCCAAGGGCCAATTACAGGACAAATTACAATACAATTCTTATTTAAAATAAAATAAAATAATTCAAATCGTGTTGCCTACAATAATAACATGCTGAAAATGTATATAATAATGAAACAAAAAAAAAAAAAAAAGAAAGACTCACAAAAATGGCTCTAGATCCCGTTTGTTTGCGTTCCTCACCATGTGACTGAGAGGTGCCTTAAGCAAAATGTTGGTATTAGCTCTAGGTACTTGAAATGTATTAAAGTAGCGAGTATGATGAGTAGGTACGGTAAAGTTTATTTGCGTTAGAAGGGCTGGCGAGTCGACAGTATTTTTCAGGATCCTGCAAAAAAACTCCACACTGTTACGCTCGCGGCGGTCAGCAAGAGATAGAAAACCATGCTCAACAAGTAAGCTATAATACTCGATACCTCTTGCAGGATACACGTTGTCCATTCGAAAGGAGAGATATTTTAGAAATTTCTTTTGAACGCGTTCGATCATAAGCTCTTGGTGTAAATAACGGGGATACCAAACAATGGAGGCGTATTCAAGCTTAGAACGAACGTAGGCATAATATAAACGTTTCATTACACCTAAGTCTGAGAAATGCCTGCAAGAACGCATGACAAGACCGAGAGTTTTGGAAGCAGATGAACACATGGACGAAATATGTTCCGTAAATGACAGTCTATTATCAAACAAAACACCAAGATCCAAAGTTTTGATATTGCGTGGTATGGCTGCATCATTAATTTGGTAGTTATAGTATAAAGTAGTGTGAGTGTTATTGTAGGAAACCACAGTACACTTGTTGATGTTCAGAGGGAGATAATTGACCTTGCTCCAAGTATTAATGCGAAGAAGATTGTCTTGTAAATGTTTACAATCGAAAATGCTACCAACAGTATTAAATATCTTTACGTCATCTGCGTATGCTAAGACGTGACACGTAAACAGAGATAGTAAATCATTTATATAAAAATTGAAGAGAAGTGGTCCAAGATTTGAACCTTGAGGAACACCTGACTATACTTGTTGAGTGTACTGTAAAATGTGTTCGCTGAAAATTTAATTTACGTTTTCATGCTGTTCATATTTTCTTCTATTTCCTCATTTAATAATTCTTGAAAGTGCTGCTTCAATTTATCCATTGTTACCCTACTTTCAGTTAGGATATCAGCATCTATGCTCTGGATATAATTCTGCGTATGTTGTATTTTTCCTCTCGTATTGATTTCAAGAATCCATAAAACATCTATTGATTTTCTTTACCATTATATTCCACTTTTTTTTTCTAAATTCCCTCCATGGTTTATTTTTGTTTTCTATGACGATATAGGTAATAATTATATTACACATTCTCCATTGGTATACGGAATCTTTACCGAGTCAAAATGACTCACACTCTTCGTTATAGGCCAAGGGCTTCATTCATTTCTCATCTGTTCAAGTTCTAAACTATGTATCTCTGCATACCGTCAAGAAATAGAGCGTATTATAACACTAGTACACGTATGTACATATCTGTTATGCAATATCCAATTCCATATACGTATTATGAATTTCTGTTCAAGTTATCAGCTCGCAGGAAAGGCTGTGCGTGTCATTCTAGAATCGAAAGGATTTAACGTATTACTTTAATCATTTCAAATAACTATGCACGTTAAAAAGGGGGAGCAGTTAAAATAAAATGTAGTATAGAGACGAGCCTTTTGATGATATTTAAGACGGCTGTACATATATACATACGTTGTATAATGTTACCTTATTAATAATTTTATGGTATTATGGGTGATTCATCCAGCAAAAATCTTGTGAAAGGAAGAAATTAAAGTTTAATGCAATAGACATTGTTCGTGAATACTCATTTTGATCTCTTTATTTGCAATGCGACTAGAATAATTGGAATAAATTCACATATGATTCACGTAATGGAGCGATTTCTTGGTTAATCCCAGTTTGTTTTTCTACTGCAATTTTCTTACGTTGTTAAAATGTGAGTTGTTTTTAAGTGCATCGTCGATAAAATTACCTTACCGGGTATTCCGGTTAAGCGTGGCCGCTAGTGATGTACTGAAAACTATAATTCCTAGAACGTTGGGAATATATTTTCATTATAGATTTCTCAAAAATATTTTGAAGTGTAAAATTTTGCCATGCGTTCAATAGGAAAGATTAGAATTTTTATGAATAAAGGCTAAATAAAAGAACGACCTGTCTATCTTGATTAAGAATGAAACCATGTTATCACGTAAATAAGTGAGATTTAACAATAGTGTAGAATGTGTGAGACAGAAGGTACCTATTAGATATTTGCAAAGTTTGATAAAATTGGTTTATTGGTCTATAATTTTGAAAGTCTGATGTAAGCAAGACGTGTTTGGAAAACAGAGATAGGGGATGACGGTTCAAACTCCTCCGTTGTACGTACCATCACATTCACCACAGAATGTCAATTCGGAAGAAAACTGAAACTATGGAGGAAATTGAACACCGTGCTGTCATAAAGTTCCTTACAAACCAAGGAAAGAACGCTCAAACCATATTGAATGAAATGAATTTATGGGGAACACTGCCCTAAAAAATTAATGATTTATAAGTGGCATGGTCTTTTTAAACATGGTCGGGAGTCGATTGAAGACGATCCCCGCTCAGGACGGCCAGTTGAGGCCACCACATCAGACATCGTCGAAAAAGTGCAAACATTTCTACTGCAAGATGCCCGTTTGAAGAAAAAACAATTATCTGCACTAGTTGGAGTATCGGACCACCATTTTGCGTATCCTACATGACCACCTGGGTATGACAAAAGTCAGTGCAAGATGGGTACCTAGAATGCTCATGCCGCTACAGAAACAGCAGCGCGTCTGTGCGTCCAAACCATTTTTGGAGCTGTGTGGAGACAAACCTGCACAGATTTCGAGCGGATTGTTACCGGAGATGAAACGTGGGTTCATCACTTTGAGCGTGAGCCCAAATAGGAGTCCATGAAATGGCATAAAAAGGGGACACCACCGCCAAAGAAATTCAAAGTGTCAGAATCGGCTGGAAAGTTGATGGCTACTGTTTCTTGGGATTGATTGATTACAAAGAAAAAGGTAGGAGCATAACCGGAGAAAATTACGCAGCGATATTAGAAAAATTGAAGGAGTCCATCAAGGAAAAACGTCGAGGAAAATTGACCAAGGGTGTGTTGCTCTTGCAAGACAATGCGCCGGTTCACAAGAGCAAAGTTGCAATGGCTGCTCTGCACAAGCATGGCTTTCAATCAATAGTCCATCCACCCTACAGTCCAGACCTGGCACCTAGTGATTTTTATTTGTTCCCCGATTTAAAAAAAGACTTACTTGGACGAAAGTTTTCCGACGACAATGAGGTAAAGGAGGCAATTTTGGCCCATTTTGAGGCGAAAGATAAAAAATATTTTTATGATGGTTTAGAAAAATTAATTCATAGATCTAATAAATGTATTGTGTTTAAGGGTGTTTATATTAAAAAGGAAAAATAGATTTATTGTTCTATTTTATTTAAAACCCTTTCATTCCACGAAGTTCTGGACCTTCCCTCGCATAATCCGAATACTTGCTCCAGAAGGAGGCAAATGTTTGTTGGTCTAGTAAAGTGAACGGTACATTACATAGAATAAAATAGCGTTTTATACTTTCTAGGTGGCGTTCACACTTCCACCTGCTGGTACACGTCAAATAGTTATCGCACTTTACACATTTAATTCGATCGATTTCGTATTCTAAATCCGGCATACTCGCTCTTACGTTTTCTAATTTATACGAAATACGCGGTTTCAGAAACATACCTAAATGCGTCGTTTTCAAAGTATGTGCGCACTGACAGGCACTCACAATGACCAGTCGAATAATACTGAACTAGCATGCTTTGATACGGGTACTCGATTCTGCGTGCCGCGCGCTTCACCCTTCCACGTTTTTCTCCGCACGGCACTGAAACATGCCCCTCTTTGCCGAGACTATTAACTATATCCGTTTGTTATTATTGCAATTCCGAAAATAAAATATCTTTGATAACTCTCTTTTCTTTTTTGTGTTAATAAAGTTTATGTTTGTAAACCTTCGAAAATAGTTGGGATCGTTATAATGCCGAGAAATAAACTATATTGCTATAAAATAAACTTTCTAATGCGTTATGTTTCGATAGGTGCTCTTAACTTTATAGTTATAACCGTTACAAATCATAAGCGACCAACCCCAACAATAAAAACAGCTCAGGTAATATGCACATAAATTCAAGCCGTTTCGTTTTTGTTTCTGAGATACGCTTGCGACGAGTTGGACGTAAATCTCCTGCTTGAAATGTTAAAACGGCAGCATCCTTGAACTTAGTCTCGTACGCTTTTAAAATGTACGGTTTCGGTACGCGTACCATGTACGTTATGCCTGGCATAGAGAGCGCCTATAATATTAATATTATTTAAATGAATCATCGTCCGGCATTTTTAGCGGCGTTCGAAACTTATTTTTAACCTTTTATTGAAGTGTTGTTTCTTACGAATGTAAATGTTGGAAATTTTGTATTCGCCAACGAGCAAATACAATACGACATCCTTTGGGGGCGCTTAAAATTAAACGTATTATCGATTATACCTTCGAATTTTCCCTATATTTTTGGCCCCCTATTTCATGTTCCATTGCACAGACAGAAAATTATTTTACCCCAAGTATATTTTTATTTTCGGCAGTGGATAAGAGCCTTTCGCGTTTCATGGCTAACTTTTTTGTGGGTAAATTTGAAACTGACCTTGGGAGTACTATGGTTTATTTTCCGTGGGTTTAGATTAGATACGTTGAAGATATTTTTTGTATCCTTGACACTAGCAAATGCTCAGTAACTGGATTTTTAGAACAGCTAGATTCAAAATTTCCATCTATTAAGCTCACCCATGAAGCGAAAACCGAATCAGCAAGAGATGACCCACTAGGTTGACAGAATAATATAGACACCTACTAATTACAAAAAAGATACTATTCTCGTTATATATACAAAATATTTTAAAATTTTTAAATTAGACTAATATTATGTCGATCCACTTTTACTTGCGTGAAGTGCTGCGAGTCGTCGTAGCATAGAATCTATTAAATGATTAATGGTGTCTTCTGGAATATTTAACCACTCTTATGTAACAGCTGCCACGAGTTCTTCCTTATTGCTGGGTTTTCGGGGTCGTTTCGCCATATTTGTCTGGATTATGTGCCAAACATTCTCTATCGGATTCATGTCTGGTGATTGGCCTGGCTATGGTAAAATCCGAATCCGCTGTTCCTCTCTCCACGTGGTTGTTGTTCTCGCTTTGTGGCAGGGTGCTCCATCCTCCATAAAAGTGGCGTCTTCTTTAGATAAAATGCCGTTATCGAATATCGGTAGTAGTCCTTCTGTTAATATTTGGATATATTTTGCCGCATTTATATTTCCGTCGCAGATTACTAATTGCGATCTTCTACCATACCATATCGCGCCCCACGCCATGATGTTCACACCGCCGTATTTCACCGTCTGATCCAAAAATTTGTCGTCCAGTGGCTGTGACGAACGTCTCCATACCAACGTACGACCACTATCACTGAATTGGCAGTATCTGCTTTCGTCTGAAAAAATGACAGACCGCCAAAACTCTTCGGGCTTCGTTCGCATTTCGATTGCCCAAGCCATTCGGCGCCGTTTTTGAAACGCCGTAAGGAGAGGTTTTTTCTTTGCCACCCTTATATACATCCCCACACTGTGGAGGTATCGCAGAACGGTGCGCTGAGTTTTCTGTGAAGTTGCCGCAAGTTCATCTGTACTTTTTCGCGGTTCTCTTAACACTTCGCGCACAAGCACCCTTTTATTTCTTTCAGAAGGTCCGGCATGACCTGGTCTCGGCTCCACTGTTGTTTTTTTCTTGCGTTTAAATTGTGTAATTACACGGTTAACTGTGGAGACAACGGAATATTTAAAAATTTACTTATTTCACGTTGCGAAGCGCCGCGTTCACTCTGACCAACGATGCGACACCCCGGGTGAACCTTGTAAGCGAGGCAAAGTTGTAACGATACTAAACTATGACGAATTCCTTCCGATACATCTACCCCTACCTTAATGACAAGAGAAAGTTCTTAATTCGTTCTTAGAATTTAGCTGTTTACATATTTATACCGCTTTACCTGGTGTCTATTTTATTCTCTCACCCTAGTGTAGACATACACTGCCGTCCATAAATTTGGAAGCTGGGTGAAATTCCTTTAAGATGATACAACTGATGGGCATATCGTGAAGTCGTTAATTTGTATTATAAATTATTGTATGGAAATATAAAATTGTTACATATATATAATTCGTAAAGTCCAAACATTTGGGTGGTTAGAGATTTCACCGAAAACGGGACAGGACAAAATCTTGATAGAAGATGAAGGGGGTAGCTGGGACTGACTTATCGAGCTGGAAGTAGACTTATAGTAACAACTTCGAAACGAGATCGACGTCTAACGGTACCGGATATCGGGGCGCGCGTTAATACCCAACGACGTACAAATATTTCTGTTGCTGCCGTCAAGAGGCGACCATTAGCACCAGGTTTAAAGGGACAAATCGGCCGCAAAAAAAACCGTTTTTAAACGCGTTCATAAAGAGAAACGATTAATACGGGAAAGAGAGCATGCAAATTAGTCATTGGAAGATTGAAACGCAGCTTTATGGATAGACGAGTTTCAGTTACATATTATTTCAGTTATTGCGTACGCGACGGTGAGGTGAAAGAGCTAGTAAGGAAGATCCAATATCCGCTATTGACAACCATTTCTTGAAGTCTATTAGACATCGAGGCCACAAGATTTTCACAAGTCGGTCTCCCTCCGAGGCTCTCCCAAATCTTCGTAATGTGGACGTGGAGGTTGTGACTGTCCCGCGGCACTGAAATACCGTCGTGTTATCACATGGTCGCCATACAACCTCATGAATTTTTTAATTGGGTTTTAATCCGAGGGATAACGAAGAAGGTCAATCTCAGGATGATTGTGGAACCATTCGAATACAGCTGTTGAGGTATGAACCGCCGAGTTGTCTTGCACCAGGGTAATACTCGAACACTTGCTACGAGCACGTCTTCCAGAATACCGATGTATTCTGCAGCTCTCATTCTACTATTTATTGGAGTGAGTTTCACCTTTTGGACACATGACTGATAAGGATTATTATTATAAAGTTTTGAATATTAGAGGACACAGAAGAATGACGATTGCAAGGACTGTGTGGATGTACAATTCACAGGTATAGCAGTAAACTCCACTCACAAATTAATGAATTATGCGGAACGCAGCGTTTCGAGAGCACGTGGGCTCCCATTGTCAACCGTGTTACCGACAGTCGGTAGACAATGCTGGATTTCATCCGAAAGACGTTCGCTTAAATAATATAAAAATATTATTTTTACCCCCTAATTGTACATCAGCTTGTCAACCACTTAACCAGGGGATTACAAAGAATTTTAAAACTTATTACCGAAGCCTAATACTCAAACATCTGCTAGTAAACATTGAAACTGCTGATATAGCTTTTGAGTTAATAAAGAAAATTACACCACCGGATGTAGTTTATTTGACAAAAACCGCTTGGGACGAAGTAACCAAAGAGACAGTTCAAAATTGCTTCCGCAAAGCAGGATTTAAGCATGTAAATATACAAGGTGAAGACCTGTTAACTGAGGCTGACACATCTGACCTAGTAGATGATTTGCCTCTTAGTGTACTTTCAGATATCCTCAAAATATACTAATGATGAGTCGCCAATCAGAATGACACCTAGCGAGCGCCCGTATCCCCACCCCATCCCCTCCGGTCCACGAACTTCTGAACCTCCCCTCGTACATTAATACACATATGCTATCGCTTTATCAATACCCCAATGCCTGCTGCATACAACTGTTTGGGTTGCCGTCTGAACCGCGTGCGTACTTCTTGTTGAACATCGTAATCACCCTCGAAATATTTGCCGCCAACATGCTTTTGTAGTGGACTAAACAGATGATAGTCGCTTGGGTCTAGGTCGGGACTCTAAACCGGATGTTCATGAAGTTCCCATCCAAATTCTGCAATTCTCACCTGGATCAAGTAGGCCGAATGAGCCATTATCGTGATGCAATAATATTCCACTCGTCAGTAGGCCTCGACGTTTTCATAGAATTGAATCCTGAAGCGACAACAAAACTCTACAGTATAATTCAGCAGTCATGTTCTCATTTTTATTCTGGAAATGGACTAGGAGCACTTGTTGAGAATTCTAGAACATGGTAAGTAATAACCTTACCAGCTGTGGACACAACCTTGAATTTCTCACTGCCATTTTCAGCTTTCCCGCAGCAATTTGTGACTTATTTAATAATTTTCCCTTGTATTAAGAGATAAAAAAGATTTATTTAATTATGCATACTTCGATACTATATCTACAAACACTTTGATATGTCAATTTATTTTCTATAGCACGATATAATTGTAGTAAACATTGAAGCTGCTGGTACAGCTTTTGAGTTAATAAAGAAAATTACACCACTGGATGCAGTTTATTTAGCAAAAAGCGCTTGGGACCGAGTAACCAAAGAGACAGTTCAAAATTGCTTCCGCAAAGCAGGATTTAAGCATGTAAATATACAAGGTGAAGACCTGTTAACTGAGGCTGACACATCTGACCTAGTAGATGATTTGCCTCTTAGTGTACTTTCAGATATCCTCAAAAATAAGAATTTATTGAAATTGACGGATAATGAAAACCTTAATGATTTTTTGAACGTAGATGAAGATTTGTATGTTGAAGATCCAGATTCAGAATAAGAAATTGCAAATCTAGTTGAAATACAAGAACTTCCGAAAGATTCTGATGTCGACGAGGTTCCAGTGCCAACAGAAGCTATCCCAAATTATGGTAAAGCTATTACCCTGATCAAGCAGCTCAAAAGTTTTGTCGAAAATCACGGAGATACAGAGTCTTTGGAGCTTTTTTCTAAATTAGAAATACGATTTTAAGACGCCATTTTAAAGAAAAAGAGAAGACAAACAACAATATATGAATTTTTGCGTCCTTAAAGTGACTATTCATTTCATTGTTTTGTATTACATACTACATCTATGTATCTATGTACATACATATATTATACTTTGTATGTATATATCTAAAGGAAATAAACTTTTTTCTTAAGTTTAAAGTTTTTTATTTACTTTAAAAACATCTATATACATATACGATTTAAATGTCCCAGTTTCTTTAATATATTCATTTTTCGTTAAAACACGATCTTTGTTGTATCAACTATATATTTCTTTTATGCGGACACCCCTCCTGAACGGACATCTTCAGTTGGTCTCGTTGGTGTGCGTTCAAGGGAGATTTCACTGTATGTAAAAAATTCCTAGACTATTAGTCTAGCATTTAACCAGCTTTATAGTCATGGTTGTCGATTTGTTGGTACAATTTGCGATATTACACGGACCGATACAGATATTTTTGTCCCTCATGAGAATTTAAAATTTTGGAAACAGATTTTAGCCATCCCTTTTCCTCTATAAGCCTTCCTTAAGCTCCAAGGTGATGCCAGTATTTACTTTTTCAAACTAAATACAACGTTCAATCCTGAAGGTAACAACTTGAAGTATTACAGCAAATCTACACTCACGTACAACGCACATACATGGTCCTTTCATTCTATATTGACCACTCTATCTAATAATTAGCATATTACGCATTAATATCACATTCTAATGCTTCTATCCAGCTAAACAATAAGCATACACATCGAATCTATCTGATCTGTCAACCGGTAGCCACTTTATCAATCTACGGCCCGATAGACGTTATAGTTCTGGGCTTGCTATACATTTTCATACCAGTTCCTGGTGCCTGCGGTATGCGTGGAATTCGCGGAACGGCGTCGTTCGCTATCGCTATCGATACATCGGTGATCAGTCAAGAAACACCCACATACCTCGAGAACACGGTCGGCTATTATTTGCCGACGGCTTTCGACTTGAACTAATTAACGTTGAAAGAGCATCCTAGGCGAAATGATGAAGCTCTGTACGCGAAGTTAGATCTTCTGTTTTTTTTCTTCTCTTAATTGGGAATGAGTTACGCGTACTTGAGAATGTAAAAGGAAGGATAGCATGTCTTTCAATGTAAAAGCAGGTATAAGCGTCTACGCTTTCAAAATATGAATTATGAGGAAGTTTTGTACGACGCAATAAATGCTTTAACCTTCTCTGTCAATTAAAGTTCGAATTAAACGGAGTATAGGGTACGGGGAAATGATGTGCGAGATGTAACACGCGCGAGGTGTCTTTAATTTCATCGTCTTTATACGTACGAAGCGTGGTAAATCTTTGCATATATGCATTGTTCCAAGAGATTGTCACTTAGCAACAATAGACGAAATAAAGCATCTAAATTAAAAGGTAACAAGGGATTTAGTAAACTCGATGCATCAAATGCATTTTGGAATATCCCTTTACTCGAATCTAGTTGTAAGTTGTGCATTTTCAATACATGCTTCGCCCGACTATAAATTTCTTACTCTGTCCAACACAATTTTTGCTGACTGAACGTTGAGATGGCGCACGAAGCTTGAAGCAGCCGTTTTCAAATTTCCAGACGTCTACTGACAACGGTTCGTTTTCGCAAAAATGGATAAGATCGAATTTCGTGCAGTGATAAAACACTTCTGGATGGCTGGGAAAACGCCTGCGGAAGTTCGGAATATTTTCTTAGAGGTTCATGGCGGATGTACTCCATCATTTTCGACCATTAGCATCTGGGTGAGCGAGTTCAAACGTTGCCGCGCAAGCACAAGTAACGAACCACGCAATGGACGTCCAAAAACCGCTAGCAACGATGAAATCGTCGGCAAGATTAATGATGTCGTATTAGCCGATCGGCGATTGGAGCTGAAAGAGATAGCAGAGACAAGAGGCATCTCAAAAGAACGCGTTGGCCATATCCTACATGAAATGTTGGGTATAAAAAAACTTTCGGCGCGATGGGTACCGGGTGGCCGTTTCGGAGGAGTGTCTGGCCAGGATCCAACCCAATCCAAGGGATTTCTTCGTGCGTTTCGTAACCGTGGATGGGACTTGGATCCATCGTATCGGAGACCAAGGAACAGTCGAAGCAGTGAACATTTCCGGGCGAATCGGCTCCGAAGAAAGCATCTTTTGGGATTCCCAAGGTGTGATCCGCATCGACTATCTGCAGAAGTCGTAAACAGCTAAATTCTAAGAACGAATTAAGAACTTTCTCTTGTCATTAGGGTAGGGGTAGATGTATCGGAAGGAATTCGTTACAACTATGCCTCGCTTACAAGGTTCGAGTGATATTAGCGACTTCACCCGGGGTGTCGCATCGTTGGTCAGAGTGAACGCGGTGCTTCGCAACGTGAAATAAGCAAATTTTTAAATATTCCGTTGTCCCCACAGTTAACCGTGTGATTACACAATTTAAACGCAAGGAAAAAAACAACAGTGGAGCCGAGACCAGGTCGTGCCGGACCTTCTGAAAGAAATAAAAGGGTGCTTGTGCGCGAAGTGTTAAGAGAACCGCGAAAAAGTACAGATGAACTTGCGGCAACTTCACAGAAAACTCAGCGCACCGTTCTGCGATACCTCCACAGTGTGGGGATGTATAAAAGGGTGGCAAAGAAAAAACCTCTCCTTACGGCGTTTTAAAAACGGCGCCGAATGGCTTGGGCAATCGAAATGCGAACGAAGCCCGAAGAGTTTTGGCGGTCTGTCATTTTTTCAGACGAAAGCAGATACTGCGAATTCAGTGATAGTGGTCGTACGTGGGTATGGAGACGTTCGTCACAGCAACTGGACGACAAATTTTTGCATCAGACGGTGAAATACGGCGGTGTGAACATCATGGTGTCGGGCGCGATATGGTATGGTGGAAGATCGCAATTAGTAATCTGCGACGGAAATATAAATGCGGCAAAATATATCGAAATATTAACAGAAGGACTACTACCGATATTCAACAACGCAATTTTATCTAAAGAAGACGCCACTTTTATGGAGGATGGAGCACCCTCTCACAAAGCAAGAACAACAACCACATGGGAAGAGGAACAGGGGATTCGGATTGTACCATGGCCAGGCCAATCACCAGACATGAATCCGATAGAGAATGTTTGGCACATAATCCAGACAAATATGGCGAAACGACCCCGAAAACCCAGCAATAGGGAAGAACTCGTGGCAGCTGTTACAGAAGAGCGGTTAAATATTCCAGAAGACACCATTAATCATTTAATAGATCCTATGCCACGACGACTCGCAGCACTTCACTCAAGTAAAGGTGGATCGACAAAATATTAGTCTAATTTAAAAATTTTAAAATATTTTGTATATATAACGAGAATAGAATCTTTTCTTTAATTAGTAGGTGTCTATATTATTCTGTCACTCTAGTGTATATATATATATATTCTTTTGCGTTGTTATTCTACCTTGGAGGACCTAGGTGTTCTATTTGGCACCAAATTAGTTGTCAGCGACCATATCAGTAATGTCTCATCCTCTGCACTGAGGGTTCTTGGATTTATATTTATATATCTCTTGCTGATTCCGGGAACATTTCAGATCGTCTTCGTATGTGATAGCTAATTGCATTCATTATCCTGTAATTAGATTCGTCTGTAGGGCAATAAAAAATGTATTATTATTATTATAAAGAGTTTATCTAAAATCACGTAATCCTTAGGACAAATAAAAGACATGAAAACGCATTCAATGAAATCACAGCGGAAAATTAGTTATGTTATTCTCTCTTGCATTTCTATTTCTTTTTGTAGTTTTTTCGATGCATAATTTTCCTAAGATGTTAAGAATACCAAGTATTCTGTTCAGAGGTTCATGTGGAATTAGACAAATTTCGCTGAGTGTATTTTCTTTACATTTTTTGTCTCTCTGCTACATCCACAATTTCGTCTTTTTCCAATCCTTCCAGTGCAATTTTTAGGTTACCCACTCTTTCTCTTCAAGTTATCTACATCCTTTATGATTATCTTCTAATTCATTTCTTCATTTTCCTTTTACAGTTCACCAAATTTACTTAGGAGAAGAAATCTAGGGACTTTTTTATGTCTCTTAATTGTTTGTACTAAAAATAATCAACCTTACTTTCTCTGCAATCATGAAATGCTAATTGTAACCGTTAAAGAAATGAAATTTATCATTCTGTCCAACAGAAACGACCTACAATTAGAAGTAATTACTAGGTATGCACATACTGGGAGTTTTCTACAGCTGTGAGAACTTGTGAATGAAATTCCTGTCTTCCGTTCAGAGCCGAACAAGTTCAATATAACTTCAATGTGTACGTACGGCATTTTTTTTCCTTACCAAACGATTCTAACGTTGAAATAGTGTAATTAATAGTTAACTTATAACTCCACATCTCATGCATATATCTCATGTTTAATACATGGATATCTATTATCTGCGCGACAAGCGGCTTAACAGTTACATTTTTCTCGCCGTATCGGCGAAATATTACTAATAACTAGTCAACAGTTACTTATCTATGTATTTGGTGTCCTTACGCAAAGGAATTCCAACAATGCCTTGGCCTTATGTACGTAATGTAATGGTGCATGTTTATATAAATAGCACCGCCATTCTGCGAAATAGGAAAAAAAAAGTCAGGTTGCGTATGGTAATTGATTGATTTTGCGTTTGCCTATTGGCTGTATTGGCATATGGTTAGATCTGAAATGTATATACACTATCGCTCGTATGCTTAAGATCACCTAGCCTGTAATCACCCCATACATTTTGCATTTTTTTACAACAGAAAGAAGAAGGGCGACTCATAAGAAATATAGTGTACCCATCACAATTGTTGAACCCCAGTCCTGTACAGGAATTGCGTAGGACGAAGTACAATATGATTAAATTTACCCTTTAGCAAGTCGTGAAATTAATACTTTGTTATGTACGTCATATACAGGTAGAGGATTCGCATAAAATAAAATATGTATGTTTATTAAAAAATAAATTATGAACAATGAATAACATAATATAAATAATATTAAAAAATAAAAAATAAATTTTGCATTATTTTGAAAAATAATGTCCTATTTTTGTTGGCGTAAATTTACGCTTGGTATTTTCTAATGCTATAGCCCGTAATTTACGGAGCGCTAAAATATCGGAATATAACACATGGGCTGAAAAAAGTCCCGGGCCTAACACATAGATGACGCTAGTTTTATTGCAGTCACCTTTCTCTCAGTTAGTACTAACCTTCAAAAGACAGCTGTTAAAATTTCATGATATTCTATTCATTAGTTTGTGAGTTACTGTGCTAAGAGTCACGCTACTTTTGTTATTTTCAAAACAATGGATCAAAAACAATTTCGTGTTTTAATTTTACGCTGCTTCTTGATGGGAAAAAATACCGTTCGAGCGAAGCAATGGCTTGGAAAGTGTTATGGGGACTCCGCTCCATCAGAAACAACAATAAAACGTTGGTTTGCTGACTTCAAACGTGGTCGTTTGAGACACCGATGATGCAGAACGCAGTGGACGTCCAAAGGAGGCGGTAACACCAGAAAACATCAAAAAAATCCACAAAATCGTTTTGAATGATCGAAAAGTGAAGTTGCTGAGCAGTGTTTGGCCATGTTTAAACGTAACAAACCGGAATTTTTGCGTCGATATGTGATAATGGATGAAACATGGATCCATCACTTCACTCCGGAATTAAAACGATCGTCATCTGAGTGGACAGCAATTTTGGAGTGCCTAATCCAAAGATGCTGTGAAATTTGTTTTATCAGATCTAGTTTACGGAATTCACTCTTCCTATCCTATTTAGGAAAAATTCGCCAAAATTACATATAACGCTTTGTTATCTACGTAATTTTTTAAACTTTACCATTTGATAACTGTTAACTGAAACATAAAAAGAAATTGGTAGGAGGTATTTATTTAACAGAAAAATATACATATGCAATTTCCAGTCATCAGTTAAAAATGGCTTTTTATAAGACTTCCTTGCGTGACGTTTCCCTGGAACAGTCTCGCAGAAGATTCCAGCAGTAATCGGCCATCATATGGATATCCCACCTTCCTTGGTAGCTTTCCTCCATAATCCTGATGTCTGTGTAATCTTTTCAGGGGGCCCTCACTAATCTCACCTAACTTTTCTGGAAAATGATTTAAGTGGCTGTGAACGTAATGAATCTTGAATCAAGATATTGTGAAGAAACAATTTCATGCCTTGCTAGAGGGTGAATTTAAATGATCACATCATAATATTTGTAAGGATGCCTTCATAGTTTAGTGTAGAAATTAACTTAGAAATTTTAAATGAATTAGTGCAATAATAACTTACGTGTGTTTTCTGCAACATAATCATTTATAACAAATATGCATATTTTTCTTAACTAAATCTTGATATAGATTTCTCAAGGTAGACTTATGCTTGCGTGCGGTAACGTATGTATATGTAACTTTGAGGCAAGGTGACAGTCTAAACATGTCCACCTACACCGCACCCAATTTTTTGATCTATGATTTATATTAATTAAAATCACATCAGGGGACTTGTGCATACGTTAAAAAATGGATACCATATTAATTGATCGGATATACACGATAAAAAGTAGAATAATAAAGTTGTCTATTGTACCCAGCCACTTTTTTACGTGTACTTTTAACCATTCACGCATATGATAACATGTTCTCTTCTTAGTTTACCATCTAAATTACCTATTTCTGAGATTATTACATAATTTTTTTGTGACGTTGGGTCTCATTGTTAACTTTCAAAAACTCTGCAAGTTATAGAAAAATAGAAAATCAATATGCAGAACTCGGATACTTTTCATAGGCTATATACCATGAGCGCACTTTCGACGTATTAAGGGGCGTAATTGTGTCTAAAGGAGAATGAAATAAGATTCTTATAAGTTAACAAAGTCGAGAAATACGCATGCTATTCTGCAGGGTGATTGTGTGTTAGTATGCTATCTCTGTCTAACGGTATACTTTACCCTTATTTAACTACTATTACAAAATCTTATTATCGTATCGGTCCTTTCATTTTGAATCGATTCAGTGAAGTCCTCTTCCGTATTAATGCGAGGTGAGGGGGACAAATCGCTAGACACATGTCTCATTCATTTCAAGTGAAGTCGGCGTTCGATTCATTTCGTTCATTTCTTAATGAGGATGCTGGATATCCGGATGCGGTTCTCTAGTTTTATAACGGTTATTAAGTTTTGGGAGTGTAGGTGTCAAGATCTGTCAAAGATTTTTCTGATCACATATCTCAGTTGGTGTCGCGATGTATTTTATTACATATTACATATGGATTTATTTACCGTAATTGTAGGGACTGCCGCAATGTATAAGCTCTATCTGCATTATTCTTTTCTCTTATTCGATCTCGGTTGGAGTACTCCGCGTTCGTCTGGTTTCCTATTTGTGAAACGCACATATACTCTATTGAGGCGGTGCAGACAAGATTTCTGAAGTTCCTCTGCTTTCTGTCGGAGGGATCCTATCCACAAAGAGGCTTTGATCATGGTGTATTTGCTGCAGAAATTTAATTTTGTTTCTCTTTCTATTAGGAGAACGATTTCTTTGCTAAAATTTTCATTTTGTTTAGTGCATAACAAGCTTAATTGTCCCTGGCTCTTGGATAAGTGTAATTTTCTTATTCCCAGAATTAGTTCCAGGTCGTCATTTGGCTTCGATTGGGGTCGCACTGGAACAAACGTCCTTATAGGGTCCTCAGTGTACCTGATGTGCACTAATTTCAACAGCATCTCTGATCTTTGTGAGATCAATACCGACCCATTTAAATCTATTATTGATGCAGTCTTTCTTTGTCCGATCTCTTCCTCCTAACACTTGCCAACTTTTCACCCATTTTAGTTTTAGTATTAGTTGGATAATCTTATTTTTATATATCCTCTTATACCATAGGGTAATAGTAATATTTTGTATTTTTGAGACATTAAATACATGTAATTAACAATTATTTTATATACGTATATATATATATCTTCTTTTTATACAGGGTGGCGCAGGGGACCGGGAAATTTTGAAATAACGTCATTTCCACGAATAAATTCATAAAGCTAGCAATTTATTAACGAAAGTGCATGTATGCAGCATGCCATTTATGTTTTTACAATCAAAATGTCCAAAAGTGTCTCTTTACTTTTTAAAGATGACATCGGAAAGATGTCCTCCCATTCGGCGTTCACACTCTAACAGCCTGTTATGAAAACTCTGGAATGCGGGGTGTAGCAAATCTTGGGGAATGGCAGTGATTTCTTGTTGAATGTTCTCCTTTAGTTCATGGATTGTTGCAGGTCGTGTACGGTACACCTTGCCTTTAAGATACCCCACAGGAAGAAGTCGCACACACTAATATCAGGGGATCTCGCGGGCCATTCAATGTCACCGTTACGTGAAATAAAGCGTCTTCCAAACAATTGACGAAATGCTGCCATCGAATGTCGAGCAGTGTGTGACGTGGCTCCGTCCTGCTGAAACCACATGTTTTCCATGTTAAGATTAAGCTCGTATAGTCTCGGTGTAAAGAATGTTTGAAACATTTCAACATATCGAGCGGATGTTACTGTCGCTGCACTATCATCCTCACGTGCAAAAAAATAAGGGCCGATAACACCATGATATGATACAGCACACCATATTGTGACCTTGTCGCTATGTAGTGGTCGCTGGTGTAACTCACACTGTCCTGGGCCCAATAACGAAAATTCTGTTTGTTTACGAAACCGTTCAGGTGGAAATGGGCTTCGTCTGATATCCATATGTTACCAACGAAATTCGCGTCTTCGTTAATTTTAGCCAATATCTGCCTACTAAACTCCATACGTGACGCTGGGTCTCGTTCATGTAATTGTTGCACAATCTGCAACTTATAGGGATGGAAATGTAATTCGTGCAGTATTCTTTGTAAGCTTCGTCGCTTAATCCCTAGCGTAGATGCATGCTGTCGAACGGAGCGGCGAGGATTTCTCTCGATTGCAGCTCTAACAGCCTCAATGTTCTCTGGGGTACGTACCGTTCGAATGCCACCTGGAGCTTTCTTTTTCAAGACAGATCCTGTTTTTTCAAAATTACGCAGCCGCGGTGTAATCGCATGCGCAGATGGGACACGTCCATGACGTCCAAGCTGGTAATGCTGTCGAAATATTCTCTGCGCGGCAATCGCACTGTCACCATTTTTATAAAACGCTCTCACAGCTACTGCACGTTCCGCACCAGTCCAACGATCCATGATTACTAAATGGCAATGCGTTCACAGCAACTGTGTGACGTTACGAACAACTGCCGGCTGTACAGTGCTGACAACTGTAACGTTCAAAATTTCCCATTTCCCTGCGCCACCCTGTATTTTGCTGTCATGCATATTAATCTTAGTGTTTCCTGTAATTGGGTAGTGTACCTGTTCGAAATAAATTACTATTATTATTATTATTATTATTAAAGCGTAGATATAAATACCTGGGTATGAATTAAAACAAGTCGGTACGACACGTCACAGTTTATCGCATTTTACATGTGTATTTATTGTAAGTAAAATGTTTATAGTAAATATTTTTGTCATAAAATGATTTCATTATTGTTTAGGGTATTAATTAATATAATTCCGAGCCCCCTATAATATCACTGCGACCCTCTAAGTTGAAAAACGATTATCTACGATGCTAATCTTACCGTCATCTATACAAGAAACCGTACCACTTGTTAAATGAAAAGTAATTATTTAATCAGTAGTATTTTCATGATTTTTCACTGGCCCTAGAGTGATAAAGTTACAGCTTCTTGAGAGGCAGTAGTTCATCCGATAACATGGTGCAGTGCATTAAAAGAAGCTCTTGCTTGTCTCCGTTAGAGTCGATTGTCTGTTTTTTTTTTAATTTCTCGTTTGAATCATTCACCGATCACACCTCTCCGTTGCTAACGTCTTACGTCTATCGCTGTGGAGGTGTCATCATCGCGGTTTTACTGGTAATATAACACATCGCGAAATGGGCGGACCTTCCTACTATAAGCCAGCTTTTCAATAATTATTACAAAACAACATCGGCTAGAAATCGGCCTTGCTATGGAACTTCGATCGTCAGTTATTCGTTAGATCGTTTTGAGGTTTAGCGCGTCTCTCTTGTAGACGAACGTCGAATTTCTTCGATTGTTCCTTTTCGCCGCCGCCTTCGCATTCTGCCTATTGTCATTTCGGCGTGTCGAGAATCGTTACCGTACATAGAAACAACGTCATTTTATTGCCTCTAAATTCGCATTTTCGTATTGTGTAGTGGAATTGGATAAAAGTTAGGAGAA
Source organism: Trypoxylus dichotomus (assembly GCA_023509865.1). Taxonomy (NCBI): domain Eukaryota; kingdom Metazoa; phylum Arthropoda; class Insecta; order Coleoptera; family Scarabaeidae; genus Trypoxylus; species Trypoxylus dichotomus. The sequence goes on along the minus strand of CM042080.1, from coordinate 50,608,589 downwards.
AGAAGTGATAAATTTGGAATCTACGCGTATCTTAATAGAAAAGAAGTGAAATGAAGTAGGGTTCTTTTAGTTCGGAGAAAAAAATGTATAGTGTGTGATATCTTGCATTGAATCAAGCTAATCTCTATCACTGTGATACCTTCGCTTTTACGCACGAGATGACGTATTTCTTGAATTGCCATATACTGCGATATCGATTCAAAATCAACCTCAATAAACTGGTAAGTTAGGTCTTTCCCTATTTTCAGTTTTCAGGGATTTCTTGTACGTATTGCAATCAAACCCTAATCCTTTAGAAGTACCTAAATGATGCCTATTGTTGCAGTGATGATGACCTTTTCATTTGTGTAACGCATACGTAGATGCTATGTTGTGACGTGATTATTTTTACCGGAGATAAGATGACTTCATTCCTTAGAAATTTAGCATTTTTTTCTACGCGTTTCGCCGGCTATTTATTTCAGAAAGGTGTATCATCGATTCGGTTAAAAATAAATCGGTGTGGTTATTCCTGCTGCAAGGTCATTCGATGCTGCTACAAGCGTATAAGATACATTGTGGTAGAGAGTCAAAAAAAAAGAAACAACGATTCTTGTTTGGGAATTTCATTTTATTGAGTGTGCGGTTTGAAAAATTGCAAGGTATCGTATGACGACACCTTTTCGTGATATCGCTTTGGGGAAAGGTGTGTATAAAATTGCATTGGGTTTTCAAAGGATTTGGCTCTATGTTCTTAAGCATTCAATATATATTGTGCTGTGGAATAAAGAAGAATTGGTACAATGGGAAACATTTTGGTTCTTCTTCTTCCTTTCTACACGTAGTGGGTAGGCTACCGCCTGTTTTCTTCCTATGCCTCTTCGGATGCAAACATCCAGAATTCTTTCCAGCATTTCGATGGTCTGATTTCTTTTTCCGACAGGGTCATTTATTATGGCACTTTTTACCAGTCTATTATAGCTCCTTCTGCTTCCGTGCTTGTTCCAGCATTTTCTTCGTTTTCTTATCCATTTTCCCACGTCTTGTATTTTGCTTTGTTGACGTAAGTCTTCTTCTTCTGATTCTGTTAAGTAGTGTTTCTCCATGGAGTGAATGCTTCTTATTATTTCCATTTCGACTGTCGGGTTAAACATTATTTGTGGTTACAAAATTATGCGCTTTAAATGATTACAGAAAGCCAGAATAGGGATGAAACTTTGGGATACTACACTTTATCAATTTGACTATTCTGGCTGAAGATGGCGTATAACTAAAACTGATTCTGGAGCACTTAAGTTTATAATAAGGAGTAAAAAGGAAAGAATATCTTTTAACGTCTAGAAAAAAAAAGAACTGTTGCGCCATGGACCATCCACTTAAAAAAAACATTACTTTCCATGTCGACATGTTATTCCTGAAATAATATTCATAGCTATGAAGATGAGATGTATAGGTTCGTCTTGCAATGTCCTCAATAGATAACCTATCCAAATAAGTCCACCAAAAAGTCTAAAAATTGAAAATATATAAATAGGAACTTAATCCCATACTTTCCCATAATTCTTCCATTCAGCCCTTCCCCTGGAATTGTGAATTTAAAATACTAAGTTTTCTTCTTCGTCCTTTCTACACGTGCTAGGTTAGCTACTGTCTCTTGTATTTTGCTTTGTTGACGTAATTCTTCGCTTCCACGAATGCTTCTTATTATTTTCATTCCGACCGTTTGCATGATTTGCTGTGCCTTGGAAGTGTCTGGTCTTGTTTCAGTTACCAATGTCATTACGAGCTCACTGCTGATTTGTAAATTCTCACTTTGCTTTCAATTTTAAGGTATTTGTTCCTCCATACGCTGTCTCTTAAGCAGCCTGGGATTTGAGATGCTTTCATTGTTTGTTCCCGGACTTCACTATTTAGATTTCCAGAGCTTGTTATATCAGCTCCCAAGTATTTAAACCGATTCGCTCGAGCGATCATCCTATGGTCCAGCTCAAGTTTACATCTTACCGGCTCCTTGGTTTTACCAGTGTTAATGATCATATTTAGTCGTTTTGTTGATTCATTAAAGGACTGAAACAATCTCTGCGGATTGTCTTCATAATCAACGATGAAGTTAATTCTTTTAATCCCCAAAACGGTGACGAATTAGATCTCGTGTAACACGAAAAATATCAGAAAAAATGCAACTAAAGAATTTTCTTTTTTTTCTAACAATTGTTCCCTACGTCTCTAGAAAACCACACATGCTTCAACAACTTTTACAAATTATCAAGATGTTTTATCAAAATGCACGTACAGTTGTGGCTAGTTTACATGCATCAGTCCCAATTGTTGGTGACTATAATGATTCAAGTTGAATGTTTGTGCAAAAATTTGCATCAAGGTATTCACTTTATAGCGTTTCCATGCAAGTGAGACGTAGAACTGCAATGAGCGAAGAGAATATTGCTGTTATATGCTTGCTGGAAAAATGCAGCAATATTTTCAAAAACTTTAGCAAAATTTGAACGAATTCTAGTTCTGTCGTTCCTCTTAAGTAAAAGACAAATTCTAGTTCGTCGCCAATATTAATGAAACTCAATAGTTCTAAATAAAATATTGATTATAATTGCTAAAGCAAGTTTTACATCCCTTATGATTATACCTGGAATTGAGTTATCACCAGCACTAAAACTCTGACGAAAGATTGACATAATTTTAATTAACTCCTCTTCTATGACATCCGACATATAGGCGTAGGTGTTTGCAATGACTTGTGAGGAGTCAACACGAATATCTTTATAAGGCAGTGTATTAGGTATACGCGCTGTTTCATGCTTGCTATTTGGAGTATGAACCAGAAGCTCTTCTAAGAGATGGTAATGAATAAGATGCGCGCCCAAATCAAATCGTTGGAAAGAACATTTGCCTAATCGTAGTGATCAAGTTTCAAACCGCTTATTTTCGCTTCTTCAAACTAAGATAAAAAAGACAACTGCTAAGAAATCGAACTTGGAGATGATACCTTAAAACGCCACCGAAACTTGATATAAGAAAATTGTCGCGATAGCATATTGTTGTTATAGCTATCTAGATAATACAAAAGGCTATCTTTGCAAATTAAATTTTCAAACTGTTGTCGATTCATTTCTTGTCGATAATAAATTCTTGGCTCAAAAGATTTATTTAAACAATATATGACCACAGGTATTGCAGTAATCTTTATTCCACACAAATTTATAATTTATTTGGTACAGCGTTTCAAGAGCACGTAGACTGTCAACCGAAGAAATTATTAATTTGTCTGGAGTGGAGTTTACTTCGATACCTGTGAATTATACAACCAAACTGTCCTTGCAATAGATGTGAATAGTCGAGCACCTTATATTAATATATTTAATAAATATATTGGATTTTGTGCTTTTTCTGAATAGATATTATTTTTTAATTCTTTTGTGTCTCTTTTTGTATGCTTTTGTTAGTATTTATAAGCTGACCATTCCGTATATTATTTTTGTTATTATCCTGTGATATCCTGAAATTATCTGCGTCCATATAACAGTTCGTTAAAATGCATTTCATAAATCTTTAACGTATTCATCTGCATCACAAGATGTTGGCTTTCGACGTCCTTTCAGTAAATCTTTTTTTATAACTGATTTAAATACGAAAAAGATCCTGTTACAGGGTCTTCCTGCAAACCCGTACAGAGGCAACGAGAATGATTCATATCCAGTTATGAAACATAAATAAAGTGAAAGACGAAAGATTATACCGCGTTCAAAACGCTCGCCGACTAACTAAAGAGGCGTCATACCTAAAGTATATCTGTGACGTCTTCCTTATAGATGCAGGTGTCAGATTATCAAGTTCTCTTAATTAGATTCAACAACAGATGAGTTAATGGAGGTGAATTTACATATCCTTATGTATACCTGGCGTTAATGGCTGCGGTCGTGTACATTCAATGCTGCCACCTTGAGAAAATACGCCTAATATGTCTCGATACAGTAACGTGTAAGCCGTAACTCTTTGGGATATATATCGCATGGAAGTGTTTAATTAAAAAAAAAACTGTCTGTAAAAATACTGCGGAAGATGTGGTTAGAACAATTTGTAGAGCGACGATTAGAAGATTATTAAACTGAGTTTAGAAGAGGATATTTATTGAGAATGCTATTAAACTTTTTTATAACACAAAGTTGTTTTTATTATGGCTTAAGGTGTTTAACTGCGAGTATGGATCCTTTACTATTTTTTAATTTTTCTATTGCCTCAATTATGCCTTTGTAACTATTATTTAGATTTAAGACACAGTGTATTTTATATTGTAAAGTTGATCGAGATGGTAATTTCCACGTAATTGTATGCATCTCATTATATTTTATTTCACTTATAGTATATCTCTGCAATATACGAGGGGAAGTCAGTAAGTAGGTCACAAACAAGTATTATAAAATAATTAGAGAAATAATTACCCAAAAATAAGTTTTATTTTTCAACTAACAATGTCTCCATCTACGAGGGGAGGTCCAGAAGTTCGTGGAATGAAAGGGTTTTAAATAAAATAAAACAATAAATCTATTTTTCCTTTTTAATATAATCACTCTTAAGCACAATACATTTATTAGATTTATGAATTAATTTTTCTAAACCATCATAAAAATATTGAAGGTTAGTACTAACTGAGAGAAAGGTGACTGCAATAAAACTAGACCGATGTCGATAAGGTTCCAGTGCCAACAGAAGGTATCCCAAATTATGGTAAAGCTGGAGATACAGAGTCTTTGGAGCTTCTTTCTAAATTAGAAATACGATTTCAAGACGCCATTTTAAAGAAAAAGAGAAGGCAAACAACAATATATGAATTTTTGCGTCCTTAAAGTGACTATTCTTTCATTGCTTTGTATTACATACTACATCTATGTATCTATGTACATAATTTATACTTTATGTATATATCTAAAGGAAATAAACTTTTTTTCTTAAGTTTAAAGTTTCTCTTTTATTTTAAAAACATTTATATGCATATACGATTTAAATGTCCCAGTTTCTTTAATATGTTCATTTTTCGTTAAAACACGATTTTTGTTGTATCTACTACATATTTCTTTTATGCGGACACCCGTCCTGAACGGACATCTTCAGTTGGTCCCGTTGGTGTCTGTTCAAGGGAGATTTCAGTGTAGTTACTGCCGTTGTTCAGACATTTGTCACAATGGAAAACTATTTTTTCTGTACCCTCTTCATAGAAAGATGCCGCTAGTGCCGATTTGTGACAACCACATGCAAAATAGTTTTCGAAATTTATAGAAACTTGTCACCAAGCATTCTTATTGTGAACGGTTTGTTTTCACGAATTTTCTAATTAACTTTTCCAGACAAACCATCATTGACAACAGAAGGCTCCCCAACTTCATAGTTCAGCGTGAATATTGGTTCGTCCATCATTTTGACCATAAATCTCTAAAAGATAACGACGAATTTCGAGTGGCTTAATATTCCTTGCGTTCAAAAACCGTATTATAGAACGAACTTGTGAGTCGGCGGGCCCAGAAATTGTCAAACAACATTTTGAACGATTAGTACTTAATTTCCGTATGTGATAGTGCATTCTCTGGTTTCAACGAGATCTCACTTCATCTTCTGTACGCTCTCATTCGTCTAGCGATCGAAGGGGAACCTTCAAACGAGGGTTCAAGTCTTACAGTGGTGGATTTAAGACCCCTAAATCTTTAGAATAGTAAGTTTGTTTATCCTCCTTAAATTTGTAAAATATCATTTCGGCATTTGAGATAATGCCGTCTTATCTCTTCACAGTACCAAATCCTATTCGACTTTTGTTACGTTCTCCTGGTTTGAAGAACAACGCCGCTGTAGCCTGCTCGTAATTTCCTAAATTACTTGACCAATACTTACTTGTAGAGTATGTTCGCTTATTTACTAGAGGAGAGGTTGTACAGTGAAACTCAATGCGCATGCGCAAAAAAAATATATTTAAAAATGAAATGGTTACACGGTTTCCACTCTTGCCTATGTACATGTACGATGTACGTAAGATATATAGATTTGCAATAATTGCAGTTATTCGAGCTCTCTTATACATGTAATGTACATTAGCATTTGTATATGTATTTTCATTGGTAGCAACATAAAGTAATGCCTCAGCATGTACGTTGCAACGCTATGTCTTAATTCTGTTTAAAAGGTTAAACTTTTATATGCTTCCGCTGAAGCTTTGTCAGAGGCATGTACTAATGCCTCTATCTGTTTCATGCACCACTACCTTTTTATAGAGCCAACCCTATTTATTTCTTAAATTTATAAGCGCACCTCAGTGCTATGCTTATTTATATGTCCCTTTCCGGGAGCCTAATATACTTTCCTTGCTTTAAATTTGCCTAAGGGACTTGGCCCTGTATTATTGGCATGTATTTGTACTTGACCAAATACGTTTGTTATATTCACATGTATAGGGGAACCCACCCTATCTCTTAGAGCTTGAACGCCTGGTCGAGGGCGACAGTAGCGATAATAGCCGATCTCAATACAAAAGTAATGTCACAGCTACCCAGGCGGTCTCGTTTGAAATATTACGCTATGTGCAATCTTTAGCTCTATACTACTGCGCCCCGAAGAAGGGAAAAATCCAGTAACCAGCAAATGTGCGAACTGCGCACCGACAAGTAAAACGGAGCGATGATGCCGACATTACATAAGAAAACTGGCCCGTGACACTCGTCCGCTACGACGAGCAACAAATTGAAAAATTTCTAAGTCCCGATACGACAAGGACCGAACAAACGTACAAAAGACAACGGGCGCTGCGGCCGCAACGACCGTCAGCAAGAAGCGGAGTGATCGTACTTGTAGAGGAGGTCTATACATGCGCGCCGACAATCTCACCAAAATAATTTCCGACACAAACTTAACTGAAGACTAAAAATATGTATAGACGACAATGGACACAGTAGCCTCGACGTACGATGATAGAAAATCGAGAATTTATACTTATTAAAAAAATCTATACATGTGGTCCGACGACGTTACCAAATGACTCCCGCCAGAAATAAATGTATAGACAACGTCCTCGACGATTCCCGCCAAAACTAGAAAAACTTAGAAATCTCTAATAATCTTACGACGACGTTACTGTACACGTTACGATGAGGCACGAAAGGTGACCGAGAGTGCACGATCTCTAATACCTCGACTGTCGCGCGGGAGACGACTGCCTATGCTTGTGTACCTTAAATTTCAAGAAAACTCCCATTACATATCCGACGACGTTGCAGTGAATGATTTCTAATTAGGCAGTTTTAGCTAGCGTAATGTGAATGGCTGACTTGCATACATATACAATGCGTAATGTACATACATATTAAAATAAAATTGGATATAAGAGAGCAAAATAAATAAATATAAGAATGACAATAAATAAATATAAAAATGAAAATAAAATAATATTCTAAATGAAAATAATAATGCAAAGAAGAAAAAATACATAATAGTAAAAAACTTACAAAACACAAAAAACAATGTTAAGTCCTTAACAACTTTTGATATTTTAAGAACGCTTGCACTAAATGTTTACATACAAACGTGTACATATTTACGAAGAAATACATTTCAAAATGCCTCCCTCCATAAAAGAACCGTTGCAATAGTTTCACCTGTGACGCTATCCCACCGTATATAATTGTCAAATTAACACTATTAAACAATAATGCGATTGCGAAAGTCATATCATCATAGTTTAACGAGGAATATCCAACACACATCATATTCCACAAAAGAATTCGACCTTCGATAGATTGATTGTTGCTTTTATGAGTTGATCGGATACGGTTGCCATCTCTCTGGCACATTGTCTATATGTGAGGACATAAAATCGGAATTGTTATGTGGCGTAGGATTTAGAAATGAAATTTATTCGATATCCTCAATATTTTTTTGATAAAAATATGGTTGTATATACAGCTGTGGCTATATGTATTCGCCATCCTTTTTTGTTTTTTATTCCGACGAATATATAAGAAATACAAGAAAATTGATCGATGAAAATGTTTCATTGTGAGTGTATACAGATATATACAGATATTGCTTAATATTTGGTAGCTCCTCCCTGGGCTTTTATCACCGCACGAATTCGTCGGGGCATACTGCTCACTAAGTTGTAGCACTGTTCGGGGGTGATTTTATTCCACTCTTCGAATGTTTTTGTTTTTAAGCATTGCTTTGTGGTAGATGAGTATTTAGCTACATTTCGCTTTAAAATGTACCATAAATGCTCAATTGGCGATAAGTCCGGGGATTGTGCCGGCCATTCCAGGACCCGTACGTTATTTTCCTCGAACCAGCGCATTACTTCGCGAGATTTATGGCACGGTGCATTATCTTGTTGGAAGTAATACTCTGGCTCATCATTATCGAATAATTTTAACGCACACGGTTCCAGAACTTCTTCCAACATGTCGATGTACGTCCGACTGTTCATTCGGCCCTCGCAGACGAACAGTTCTCCGACGCCTGTTGCACTCATGGAACCCCAAACCATTATGCTACCACCCCCAAACTTGACAGTCGGGATGATACAGTCTGGATGGAAGGCCTATCCTCGCCTGCGTCGCATGTATTGAGGCCCAGGTTTACCACAAAGCTACCAACAAAAACACGAATACTGTTTCATTTTGGAACCCATTAAAAAGAATAAAAACACTGTAGATACCAGGAATTGAATACAGAATACCTCAAATACAATAATTATGTATTACTTACCTCAATATTTGACTCATCCGTCCACACAACATTGGCCCAATTGTCAATGGTCCAGTCGCGGTGACTTTTAGCCCACAGCAGTCTCTTTTTCTTTTGTTGCGGAGACAACCGTGGTTTATGTCGAGCTTTGTATCCACCTAAATTCAGTTCACAAAGGCGTCTTCTAACCGTGCGCGGAGAAACAGCAATATTATGTAGCCGGAAAAGCTCACTGGAAAGCTGTTTAAACCCTTTTTTCCGGTCTCGCAAAGACATCCGTTCTAAGACTCGCTCATCTCTGCTAGCTGTCTTCCTTTTTCGACCAGTTTTCGGTTTGTTTGTCAAAGATCTACTCTGTTTATATCGTTTTATCGTCATTCTAACTGTCGATCGCGCACATTTCACTTGTCGGGCAATAGCAGACACCGACAACCCGTGCTTCTCTAACACTACAATTTGTCCTCGCTCTAACTCCGTCAATTCGCGTGTTTTCGGCATTACTTTTTACTGTATACTATCGTATTACACAGACAAAATCACAGACACAATATCTTCACTCTAACTAGCTCAACCTTACTCTTACAACTTTTAAGAAAGACTGAAGAAATATTCAGAAATTACAATTTTACGCCTATTTTCTAATTTACTCAGAATGGCCTACAATAAACCATTAAACCCTCATTACCAGGTACCTAGTTAAGTTCGTCATCGACCCTGCTTCTTAGAAATACAATAATATTCGTGTAACACGTTCAAAACGAGAGTGGCGAATACATATGGCCACAGCTGTATATGTGGATGTGGTATTTTGCCGGTAATTTTCAATGTACCACTTTATTTAATTACATATCCAGTGAGAATAAAAACGTGACTAAACGTAAACATGTTTATGGACAAGAAATATTAGAAATACAAGGGTGGATCCTTTGCTCCCCCCTTACGTACTTTTAGTTGGTTGTTTGATTAATGTTTTTGACATTTAGTTAACTAATATTTGTAAATCATATCTGCATAATATCAAGTTTGTACCTCAAAGTGTTATGCTGTGGGTAATTCTTGAATTGTGTGTCGTGATTGTTCGTAAAAATGGATTCTTGCAGAGCAAAGAGTCGTAGTAAAATACCTCCAGAAGAAGGGTATGACGCCAACTAAAATTCATAAAGACATTATGGCAACTATTGCTGAGTCTGCAGTTTCTTATGATATAGTCAAACGCTGGTGTCGAGATTTTTAAAGCGGAAAAACATCATGTGAAAACCAACATGCTGGTGGTCATCCCATAACGATAACAACAGACAAACACATTAAAAAGGTACACCACATCGTACTGCAAGACCGACGATTACGTATCAGGAACGTTGTGGAAGATACTGGCTTATTATACCATGTGGTGCATAACATACCGACTAAAGAATTAGATATGAAAAAGATGAGTGCAAGATGGGTGTCCCGAATGTTAACCATTGATCAAAACAGAAATCGGGTGTTTATTTTAAAGCGTCTTTTGGAAACGTACCACACAAGCAAAAATAACTTTCTTAGTCGCTATGTGACCGTGGATGATTCGTGGGTGATGATCCCGAGACCAAAGTGCCAAGTGAAGAGAGTGGAAACATCACGGTTCTCCTCCTCCACGCAGATTTAAGGTCGTGCCGTCTGCTGGAATGGTTTTGCTATTTGTGTTCCGAGAACCTCAAGGAATCAACCCGACTGACTACTTGCAAAAGGAACAGATCAGTGCAGGGGTCTACCACACACAATGTGCTGTTCCATTAAGATACATCTAGTATTGTTGTGGCTGCTATATACCAGGCAGGCTTTGAACAAGTGGAGCATCTAACATGTTGGTCCTAACAAACATGAAACAATTGAAGCCCCATCTGTAATCAACATTACAAGTTGAGCTGCCGATATATTGAACTTCCTAAAGCTATTTTATGGTTACTAATATCCTTTCTACCTTTGTTGTTTCATTTACCGTCAGCTTTATTCTTAATTTTTGTAACTATGCCTTTATTTGATCCGTAATAGTGTTATACAGTAACTAACCTCTTGTTGGTAATCTCGATAATTCACGTCTTCTCACAAGTGCTTCCACGATAGCAAAATTGAACCAATTCAATTGCATGAACATGCAACGTATTCACCACATTTGACTTCCTCTGTCTATTATCTGTTTCCAAAACTGACAAAGATTCTGGCTGGAAAGCATTTTACCATAAATGACTAAGCTAGACGTAGATGGATATTTTACAGGCCTTTTGGAATTACACTTTAAGAATGGTATTGGATCATTGGAGTTTCAGGAGATTATATTGAAAAATAAAACATATTTCATGTCAAAATAAATCTTTTACTGTTAGGCCGCATATATTCATATATGTAAATATATCCATTTAAAATCAACGAAATTTAATATACCTTTTCATTTCTTTTAAACAGCAGAATTCTTAAATAAATAGATATCCAAAAAAATAGCCCGGTGCAGTTAAGGAATTTTTAACTCGTGTTTTTTACCCGATGAAAATTATATTGAAATTGACCTCTTATTGGCAATCTCCATTCCGGAACGTGTTTTCTCCAAAGCTTTCGAAATTCTTCATTACCTGCAATATTTTGTGGAATATTGCATACATTTAACATATAAATGAAATTATATAGAAATTTATAATATGGAACATCGCGTTGGGCATTTAACCTCATGAATCCCGACTTCGGGTATGCCCGACCGTTTTCAAAATATATCATCGCCGCCAATGAGTATGCATTTGTTTTTGTAGGCTTAATAATCATTCATTTTCAGTGCAAATGCATAAAATTCTATGAGGAAGAACTTGAATATGATGAATAATGAGCAATATACTTGGCATAGATTTTCTCATCTCCGTTTTGAGAGCACCTAATTGAATAATTGTAACCTTTCGTCAGCTGTTCCATTCAGTCTATAAACGACAGTCGGTTGTAACTTTAAATGCGAGAGAGAAAGTATCTTTCAATACCACTCTCGGTACGTGTTAAAGGCGTATACGCTTGTAATAATTACCTAACGCAGCGATCACAGTATACCTGAAGCGTGCAGCCATAAAAAAGGAAAATTAAAGGTTTGACCGTCAAACGCTCAATTAGAACGTTTAGAGCGGTACGGAGATCTGACGAAAAATGTTGAAATAGGAGTAAAGCAATAAGAATATAATAGAAAAAGCGTAGCGGAATAGAAAAAAGGCGATTAGAGATATGCATTGTGTGAATGTGTGGATTATGTGTCACTGAATTGTACACTAATGTCTAATATAAATGTTTTCGATAATGAAGTAACGTGACAACTGCGGCAATTTATGTACTGTTGAAGATCTTACAATGAAATATTATTTAAGTATACTCAATGATGGGAATGTTGAGCAAGATTTATATGAGGCCTTTTTGCCTGGTGACATTGTTTTAACTAACAGGGGAAGTACCCTAGGTCAGCTCGTGAGAGTTTTTCGAGTCGATCTCGGGAAATATTGGTCGATTCTTTGATGACGACATGGTTCACATTTCAAAATGAATGTGACAAAAAGAAGAAAAACGTATCATTTTAATTACGATTGGGAGGAAGAGTTCTTATTTTGTATGGTGAAAGATAAGTGCATTTGACTCATTTGCCTAGCATCAGTTGCAATACTTAAGCGTAAGAATGTAGATAGGCATCATAAAACCATTCATAAAACTATGAAAACGATTTCCCATCAAAGAGTGAATTGAGAAAACGAACAGTGCATGATTTGATAACTTGTTTGAAAAAAGAACAAAGCATGTTCACAACACCAGCCAAACAATTAACAGCTGCAACATAAGAAACTCGCGTATTCGGGCTAGGGTATTTCCCCGGTGCCAGTTGTAGAGATACTACGGGTGAGTGCGTTATCTTTACTGCGTACATGTATTTCTTTTTTATTATCTTCATCATGCTGGCATCAATAAAAAAGTTAGATTTAGAAACGAAGTTAAAAATTAACACATGGGCTGAAAAGTCCCGGGCCTAACACATAGATGACGCTAGTTTTATTGCAGTCACCTTTCTCTCAGTTAGTACTAACCTTCAAAAGACAGCTGTTAAAATTTCATGATATTCTATTCATTAGTTTGTGAGTTATTGTGCTAAAAGCCACGCTACTTTTGTTATTTTCAAAAAAAAAATGGATCAAAAACAATTTCGTGTTTTATTTTGCACTGCTTCTTGATGGGAAAAAATACCGTTCAAGCGAAGCAATGGCTTGAAAAGTGTTATGGGGACTCCGCCCCATCAGAAACAACAATAAAACGTTGGTTTGCTGACTTCAAACGTGGTCGTAGAGACACCGATGATGCAGAACGCAGTGGACGTCCAATTGAGGCGGTAACACCAGAAAACATCAAGAAAGTCCACAAAATCGTTTTGAATGATAGAAAAGTGAAGTTGCGTGAGTTAGCTGACATCGTAAAGATATCAAAAGAACGTATTGGCTTTATATTGCATGAGCATTTGACTATGAGAAAGCTCTGTTCAAAGTGGGTGCCGCGTTTGCTCATTGTTGACCAAAAACAAGAACGTGTTGATGATTCTGAGCAGTGTTTGACCATGTTTAAACGTAACAAACAGGAATTTTTGCGTCGATATGTGACAATAGACGAAACATGGATCCATCTCTTCACTCCGGAATCAAAACGATCCTCATCTGAGTGGACAGCAACTGGTGAACCTCGTCCAAAGCGTCCGAAAGTACAACAATCGGCTGGAAAGGTTATGGCCTCGGTATTTTGGGACGTGCGTGGTGTAATATTCATCGATTATCTTGAGAAAGGAAATACCATCAAAAGTGAATATTATATAGCGTTATTGGAGCGTTTGAAGGCCGAAATTGCAAAGAAACGAGCGCATATGGCAAAGAAAAAAATTTTCTTTCATCAAGACAACGCAACGTGTCACAAGTCAATCAAAACATTGGCAAAACTACATGAATTGAACCTCGAATTGCTCCCACATCCACCGTATTCGCCAGATTTGGCTCCCAGCGATTACTGGCTGTTCGCAGACCTCAAGAAAATGCTCGCCGGTAAGAAATTTCGCACGAATGAAGAGGTTATCGCTGAAACTGAGGCCTATTTTGAGGCAAAAGATAAATCGTTCTACAAAAGTGGTATTGAAATGTTAGAGCGGCGCTGGAATGATTGCGTTGCTCTTGATGGAGATTACGTTGATGAATAAAGCTAATTTTGAACCAAAAAAACAGTGTTTTCTTTGTTAGGCCCGGGACTTTTCAGCTCATGTGTTATCTCACGTCTTAAATCTAGTGAAAGTGCATCATCTGTATTACGTAGATTTCACATTAACGAGTCTACTGTGCGAAGTATCAAAGTTCAAAAAGAAAATGTAAAACGATCTATTCTGCAATGTACGTCGACCTCTGCAAAGATTACCAAAATAATACGCGATCCAATAATTAAAAAGATGGAGGAAATCTTATTAGAATGGATAGGAGACAATAATCCAAAACGAATTGGAATAAACGCTATAACAATTCTAACAAAAGCAGAACTTTTATATGACAGCTTAAGCAATTATGGTGAAGTATCGGGTAATAAACAAAAATTTAATGCAAGCAAGGGCTAGTTTGATAGGTTTAAACAAAGGCATAAGCTGCACAACATAAAATTCACAAGAGAAGTGGCAGGCGCTATTGAAAACGCAGCTAGATTGTCCGCAAGGCTACAGTCGAGATCAAATATTCAATGCCGATGAGACCGGGGTGTATTGGAAACGTATGCCCTCTCGAACATTCGTATCACGAGAAGAGCGACGAGCCCCTGAATTTAAAGCCATCAAAGATAGATATACGGTTCTTTTCTATAGTAATGCTAGTGGCGATTTGACAAATCTATTCTACCCCTATATTGGAGATTCAACAAGAAAGCCTAGATAACAGCTGTACTATTTGAGGACTGGTTTAAGAATTGCTTTTTGTCCAGAGGTGATGCAATACTTTAGGACCAAAAATCTAACAAGAAAAGCTCTACTTCTTGAGTCACCCTGATCATTTCCAGTTTGCTAATGAGGATATAAAGATGATGTTTTTACCATCGAACACCACCTCTCTAATCCGACCATGTGATCGAGGCATAATTTCTACATTTAAACTCTACTACCTTCGCCTAACGTTGAAACAAATGCTACGTGAGACTCAAATAAGTGGAGGTGGCACTGAGAGCGTTCGTGCTTTCCGGAAATCCTACAACATCATGAATGCAATAGAAAATACGAAATCTGCATGAAATGGTGTGAGGAATACAACTTTAAGCGCTGCATGGAAGAATATTCGGCCAGAATGCTGTCAGAGCTCTTCAACATCAATACTGTCCCTATCGTCTGAAGCCAAGACTGATATTCAGGGAGAAATATTGCAGCTGGGAAGGTCATTGTACGGAGAAGGTTTCTTGGATGTTCAACATGTAGAAGAAGTAATTCGCACAATGCTGAGCTGTCCATTTAAGAATTGTATAAATCAGCTGCAAAGACAAACTAACAATGGCAAGTCTTTCAAAGATTTTCATAATGGCGGACCACTTAACAGAAGAGGTCAACTGGGAACGAAGTTCTAAGTTCCTACGCGCCTATATAAGATTTTACTAACCGAAAGACGAAAGGAAACTAAACAACCAAAAATATACAATTTTTTTTTAAGTCAAAAAATACATTCTTTGCCTCCACATTGTAAATTGATGTTAAAATACGCGTTTAATGTTTTACCGTCTTTTTATTTTATTTTTTTTCTTCACTAACAGAAAGAAACGCTTTGATTTGTATAGAACTAGAACCCCCGTAATCTCGAATTCAATATACATCAACAAAGTCTGCGTCAACAACACAATCAAACTGAAACAGCAAGTAATTATATTCATTATTATTAATATTGATAATAATCGAGCCGCAGGCATCTCTTGAAGGACCCATTTCTGCAACCTTAACCAGTAAACATTTCTAGTCGAATACTTTTCAATACCACTGTACATTCGACATTGAGCGAATTTGGTTTTTGTAACCGTACGGCGAAAGACAATGTCGCAGCATAGGTAGATATAATGAATAAATAAATTATAACCGATACGTATACGCACGGCAATTGTCATTAAAACGCATAGCGCTACTTAATTGTCGGGCTTTTTAACGAGATAGCTGGTCAGGGACATGGGAACTATGTATATATGCACGTATTTCATATTCCGTCATACGTACGTATATATACATACGTTTATTGCGAAAAGCGGTAGAACAACGTATTCGCGAGATATTACGCTCTGTAATATATGTAACGTGTTAATTTCTCACCGCGGTCGAAAGAAAAGAAATGGGCGTTGGTCACATTTAAGCGGCTACTTAGGGAATAGAGTTATGTTATGATAATTTTACGACCTGAAAGGGTATATATTCATGCATTTCCTTTATTGTAAGCAAGTAATTATGGTGACATATCTCTTATAAGAATGATTAATCGATTTTTTTTTTAAATAAAGTGCACTAAAGTTAATTAGGAGTTTATAAAAGGTGTTCCAGTTTGAAATTACTTTTTAAATTTATAGTAGAATATACAAATTACACAGCCCAATACAATTTTTACTGATTTCTATATGGGTTTCACATTTAACATTAGCTTACCTTTATTAGTTAAAAATAAGTGTCAGATCTTAGTCAATGGAAAAAGCTTTATTTTTTGGCTAGTGTTATACAAAATGTATCAATATTCCTATTTTATAAAGTATTCACTTTACATCATCTTGTTGATATAAATTTATTTGTTTTAAAGAAATTTTGCTTGTATTCGGCGTCAATTTTAAATGCTATATCGTTATGCAATCGAAATTTTAGAATATTTTTGTTGTGCGCCGGGGTGAAGGCTAATCTTTTTATGTTTAAATTGTAGCCTTGGGCAACTTTCACATACATTACCGTTTATATATGTATGTGGGGGCGGCGATAAAAAGTATAAAAATACACAGAAATATCTTAATATTCTGTATTATACATTTGAATTGTATTTTGATAGATTTATAGCGCACTTTGCACAAACAATACAGTAATATAGTACACTTCAAAACTAGTTTGCTTTTTGCGAGACTTTATTTCACATTTTACGGTAGCTAGGATTGTTTTAATCCCTACTTAATAATAATGTTAATTGCGTTAACGAAGCAGTATCAGCTTTTTATAATTGCTTAGACATTGTCATCCGTCGTTCTGTACCTTTGTCCAAACACCCTTCTCGAAGATACCCGCCTTGGTATAATTTCGAAATAATCAAGCTTCTTCAAATAAAGAGTGGACGGGAGATTTACCACATTGAATTTAAGCGTTTGAGGAAATTAGTTAAAGACAAAATTAGAGTTGTATATGTGGAATATCGGACGGCGGCTGGCAGAAGATATAGCACAAAATCCAAAGCTAATCTGGCAGTACATAAACGCGCGTCGTAATGCATGAAGAATACCTGGATGTCTCACTTTGAACGGCTCCACTGTTGGTAATCCCAGCAACATTGTTCAGACCTTCGCTGTCTGGTTCACAAGCATTACCGGGGCCCCAGTCTCTTGATAGGGATCTCATTAGTGGTAGTTGTTTGATTGGATCTTTTACAGCACACGATATCTTAAAAGCATCTAAGAAGTTAAAATCTAATTTTACTGCTGGTCGTGACGGCCTCTCCGCATTTTTTGCACGTGATTGTTGTGTAGTACTATGTGAACCTCTAGCTAGAATATTCAACTTGGCCGTACGTTCTTCTACCTTTCCTGACGCTTGGAAGATTAGCAGAATTACACCCGTGTTTAAGAAAGGTAATCGTTCAGACTTCCAAAATTATAGACCAATAAACATTTTATCCAACTTTGCAAAAATTTTTGTATATCTTCTGTCTCACAGAATTTACGTTAGTGTCAAGCCTTACTTATCTTCGCGACAACATGGTTTCATTCCAGAAAGGTCTACTGTAACCAACCTTGCTGAGTTAGCACAGCATATTGCCGAATCCATGGAACGGCGTCAACAAGTAGATGTATTATACACCGATTTCAGTAAAGCATTTGACACTATCAATCATTCCCTTATGGTATCTAAGCTGAGTAGTTTTGGTTTTCCACCATGCGTAACACAATTGATCTGCTCGTATTTAACTGATCGTTCGTGCTATGTTCACTACAATGGATATACATCCTTAACATTTTCTGCTTCCTCTGGTGTGTGCCAGGGATCCAATTTGGGTCCCCTTTTGTTTAATATTTATTTGGATGATCTCCTACAGGGGCTGGACTGCAATGTACTGGCATACACGGACGATCTTAAGATCTACAATACCATAATCTCCCCGGCAGATTGTCTGTTTCTCCAGAACAGTCTGGATACTATTGTTAGATGGTGTATGAATTCATTTGAATCTGGATAAGTGTGCTGTTGTAAGCTACTCTAGATGTCATAGACTCTACAATTTTCATTATGCTGTGAGTCAGGCTATTGTTCCTAGGACCTGGGCGTGCTGTTTGATGTAAATTTGTCGTTTGCAGACCACATACTATCCGTACGAAATTCTACGATGAAATCCTTAGGATTTCTCATACGATCCTGCAGATCATTCAATAATCCTGCCTCGTTATAAAAGCATTATACTATTCGCTTGTCCGTACTGGGTTGGAGTATGAAGAAGATAACGATCCCAAATATTCATCTCGTTTATGTAGAACTTATTTGTCACTCTAGGAGGAAGGCAAGTTGGTAGAGATCATTTGGCCACCTCAATCTCCATATCTATTGCCAATAGGACTAGTGTGGGATGAATTGGTCTGAAGAATTCGGAAAAGAGAAGTTAGCAGCGTACAAGATCTTTGGCAAAAGCTCCAGATAGCGTAGACCGAAAGTACAGGCGATTATCTGGAATCTCTGATGAGAAGAATGCCAGAAATATGTGCCGCTGTAATTCAATCTCGAGGTGGACATATTGACCCAAAATCACTTTAAATTAAAATATTGTAATATTTTCTGTTTCTTTTTCGGGATGTCAAATATTTATTAATAAATATTCCTACAAACTAACTCTATATTTCCATTCAAATCGAAGAAAACGTTAATTTTATAGTCGTCTCCACGTACTATATGCACGCTAGTATATCATAGACCCTTAAAAAAAGCAAATACTCTGATGTTTTAAATGAATAGTTTTGAGCATGTGTTAGGGTGGACTATTTACATATTAAGATTACAATTTTTCTAAATGTTCGAGTTGAAAACCTTTCCCTGTGAGATAGAATCTTGCAAGAAGTTAAGCCTTCACAAGCCAATGAAGCGAACCGTAGCCCGACTATAGATAAGAATTTTGAATGAAAATGATGTATCATCATTTATCATCATCATTTCAGGTCTTTTTCGGGCCCTTTGTTGGACGCCTCCAGTTCTCTCTGTTCTTAGTTGTTGCTATCCAATTTGTTGTTATTGTCCGCAGATCGTCAGTCCATCGAGTGGGAGGACTTTTTCGGCTAAGTGTATCGGCTCTTGGTCTGCATTCTAAAATTTTTCTTGGTACCTCTTGCGATATGTCCAGCCCACCTCCATTTCTATCTTACAACTCGTTGTACAATCTCCATCCACTCCAGTACGTCGACATATCTCCTCAGTCCTTCCTCGGTTCATCAAAGTCAGGTCCAATATTGACCTCCCCATTCGCTTCAGCGCCACTTTAAGTTTTTCTGCGGTTCTTTTCGTTAACGTTAAAGTCTCTGCGCTATAGATCATAACCGATAAGAGACAACGATCAAACACCTCCCTTTTCAGGTGAATTGGGATGTTTGCGTTGAAAATGTCCCTCATTTTTCCGTATGCCGCCCATTCCAGGGCAATTCGTCTGGTTAGGGCACCGGTTTGGTTGTCTTTGCTTTTTTTTATCTCATGACCCAAATATACATATTTGACGACTAGCTCTAACTTGTTATAAATTTGTATATGGTCGCTGTGAGCTATATTAGTCGTGACCTTTGTCGTTTTGAAATTTGTCGTTAATCCAATTTCCTGTGATACATTGTGTTAAGTTCCTGGGGTATATCTTTGGCCTCCCCCAGATTATCTGGCACAATAACAATATCGTCTACAAAACGCAGGTGATTGAATCTCTCTCTATCGTTAAGTGTTCCTTTCTGTTGCCATACCAATCTTTTAAGCGCGTCTTCTAGAACAGCAATAAACAACTTTGGCGACATGGTATCACACCCTGTCTGACTCTTCTTTTTACCTTTATCTTGTTGGTTTCTTGATGTAGATTTATAATTGTTGTGACATTGCCATATACATATATTTTTTACGACGTTATTATATATAGAATGATTTATTTCCTCTTTCTTGTACAATATCATGGTAATTGTTTAATTTTAAATTACTTGACGCTTAAACAAAAACAACATCGGCAACACGTGAAAACATCATTTTAAGCAGCAACAATTCAATTCTGGACTGGTTCATTGATTACTTGCATTATTTTTTTTCTCTTGTATTTGTCTCGCATGGGTAATTCCATTCGCACATAATAACAACAATAAAGCTCAATATTACACCGAAAAGAATAATATTGTCTTATCTTAGTGTTGCAGGTTTTAATAGCTATCCTTTCTATAATGATACTATCGTTCTAGATTGTTGGGAAAACAAAAAACATATATATCGATACATTCGCAGTATTGAAAGTCAATGGTCTGAACCTTGACTCGCCCGTTACCATGCAGAATTCCGGGTGTTATTTCCGGTGCACCCACATGCGTAGGTATTTACAAAGCGTTGATTTAAATTAGAACAAGAACCGCTTTAGTGAAATGTGATCAAGTTTTTGATTTATATATGTGGTACGTAACTCGATGAAGATTAATGATATGTTAATTTTGACGTTTGAATTCTCTGAAATGGAAGCTGTTCTAATAAATGACGTTGGGAAGGTATATTGTTACTATTTGAGGTTGAGTAGCATTAGGAACTAGCCGTGTTAGGACTTAACAGAAGATAAAATAAACTTAAGAAAACTCAAGATCATGATAAATTACACTGGTCAACACCATTTTTGCTGATTTCTATATGTCACTTCAATAGAATCTTATTTAGTAGATATTTCTACCTTCTCTTAATTATTTTGAGATTACGAGGGCGACCTGAAATGTTCCCGGAATCGACAAGTGCAACACGGTGTCGGTGTTACGTTCTCCTAGTTTGAAGAACAGCGCCGCTGTAGCCTGCTCGTAAATTCCTGAATTACTTGACCAATACTTACTTATAGAGTATGTTCGCTTATTTACTAAAGGAAAGGTTGTACAGTGAAACTCAATGCGCATGCGCAAAAAATATATTCAAAAATAAAATGGTTACACGGTTTCCACTCTTGCCTATGTACATGTACGATGTACGTAAGATATATATATTTGCAATAATTGCAGTTATTCGAGCTCTCTTATACATGTAATGTACATTAGCATGTGTATATGTATTTTCATTGGTAGCAACATAAAGTAATGCCTCAGCATGTACGTTGCAAATCTATGTGTTAATTCTGTTTAAAAGGTTAAACTCTTATATGCTTCCGCTGAAGCTTTGTTAGAGGCATGTACTAATGCCTCTATCTGTTTGCATGCACCACTACCTTTTTATAGGGGAGCCAACCCTGTTTATTTCTTAAATTATAAGCGCACCTCGGTGCTATGCTTATTTATATGTCCCTTTCCGGGAGCCTAATATACTTTCCTTGTTTTAAATTTGCCTAAGGGACTTGGCCCTGTATTATTGGCATGTATTTGTACTTGAACCAAATACGTTTGTTATTTTCACATTCATAGGGGAACCCACCCTCCTATCTCTTAGAGCTTGAACGCCTGGTCGAGGGCGACAGTAGCGATAATAGCCGATCTCAATACAAAAGTAATGTCACAGCTACCCAGGCGTTCTCGTTTGAAATATTACGCTATGTGCAATCTTTAGCTCTCTACTACTGCGCCCCAAAGAAGGGAAAAAGTCAGTAACCAGCAAATGTGCGAACTGCGCACCGACAAGTAAAACGGAGCGATGAAGCCGACATTACATAAGAAAACTGGTCCGTGACACTCGTCCGCTACGACGAGCAACTAAATGAAAAAAATTCTAAGTCCCGATACGACAAGGACCGAACAAACGTACAAAAGACAACGGGCGCTGCGGCCGCAACGACCGTCAGCAAGAAGCGGAGTGATCGTACTTGTAGAGGATGTCTATACATGCGCGCCGACAATCTCACCAAAATAATTTCCGACACAAACTTAACCGAAGACTAAAAATATGTATAGACGACAATGGACACAGTAGCCTCGACGTACGATGATAGAAAATCGAGAATTTATACTTATTAAAAAAATCTATACATGCGATTCGACGACGTTACCAAATGACTCCCGCCAGAAATAAATGTATGGACAACGTCCTCGACGATTCCCGCCAAAACTAGAAAATCTTAGAAATCTCTAATAATCATACGACGACGTTACTGTACACGTTACGACCAGGTACGAAAGGTGACCGAGAGTACACGATCGCTAATACCTCGATCGTCGCGCGGGAGACGACTGCCTATGGTTGTGTACCTTAAATTTTAAGAAAACTCCCATTACATATCCGACGATGTTGCAGTGAATGATTTTTAAATTAGGCAGTTTTAGCTAGTGTAATGTAAATGGCCGGCTTGCATACATATACAATGCCTAATGTACATACATATTAAAATAAAATTGGATATAAGAGAGCAAAATAAATAAATAATAAAAATGAAAATAAAGTAATATTCTAAATCAAAATAATAATGGTAACCCATACGGTTGCAAAGAAGATAAAATACATAGTAGTAAAAAATTTATAAAATACAAAAGACAATGTTAAGTCCTTAACAGTCGGTGTGGTGTTTATTTTTCGATGTAGTCTCCTCAAATTGGTAGGATGTTTCAAGGTCTGCAAATCTATCCATCTGTAGCGGCGATAACCTCCTCCTTTGAGGAAAATCTCTTTCTTTCCAGTGACATTTTCAGGTTTGGGAATAGGAAAAAGTCGCTGGGGACTGGGTCCGGTGAATATGGAGGATGAGCGTCTAATTCGTAGTGCAACTCATTTAATTTGGATACGACGATGCGGGATGAATGAGCCGGTGCCTTGTCGCGGTGGAATAGCACTTTTTTCCGCTGCAAACGAGGCCGTTTCTCCTTCAATACAGCATCGTATCGAGCCAATGAATGGCTGTAGTATTGCCCCGTGATCGTCCTTCCCTTCTGCAGATAGTCGATGAGGGCCACACCTTGCGAATCCTAAAAAATGGTCGCCATGGAACGGTCTTTGTTTTCTTCGGAGCCGATTCGCCCGGAAAAGTCCACTGCCTCGACTGTTCCTTGGTCTCCGATATGAAGTGGTGGATCCTAGTCGGATCCACGGTTACGAAACGCTTCAAGCGCATCGCGCCGAAAGCTTTTTCATACCCAAAATTTCGAGTAGGATATGGCGAACTCGTTCTTCTAAGATGCCTGTTGTCTCCGGTATCTTTTTCGGCTTCAATCGGCGATTGGCCAACGCGACATCATGAATCCTGTCTACCATTTCATCGTAGCGGTTTTTGGGTGTCCATCCGTGACCTGTGCTTGTGCGCCCAGGTTTGAAGTCGCTCACCCAGAGGCTGATGGCCGAAAATGATGGAGTACGGTTTTATTTATTTTTGCGAAACCGGCTGACTTGCTACACAAAACACACTCTTAAACAACAATTATTGAAAGCAGACGTCTGAAATTTTAACAGTTGCTATAAAAAAGGTTGCCCTCGCCAATTCATGAATCCATTTCAACCTTCGTGCGCCATCTCTTGCCGATTTTGGAAACATTTCAGGTCGTCCTCGTAAATAGTCCAGCAGGATATATTACAAATGGAGAAAAATGATTCTTAAATTTCGCAAATTCTCCTATTAAGTTAGCAGTTAATTTATTTTAAATGCTAGTGCAAAAATTACGATTTAGCAATTACAAATAATATCTCACAAGTAACATCCTGCTGCTGTTAAGCAACCAAACCTTTCAATAAGATTTTGTCATAACTCCGGCCCAATTTAACAAATACCATCAATAGTGTCCTCCTTAAGAGCATCAATTGTTTCTTGATTGTTACCGTAAATTTTTGTAAAGAGTTCCAGTAACAGTAAGAGCATTGTCATCTTCATTTTCAAAGGCAGTCTAACTCGAACAGCGTACAAGATCGCATGTGACGTTTTGAGATTAATACCCTCTTAAAACTTGATATAATTTCTTTAATATTGATTTAGTTCGTTGTTTCTCAATTTGGAATTTTATAGCTTTCTTCTATGTTTTCGTCTGTGCATATTGTGTGTAACTCCTCTCTGGTTTTCTTTTGTTTTCGATACAGGTAAGTCTTACTTTCGTATTTTCTCCCAGCTATATTTAAACTAGCAATCAGTGTGGTGAATCTGGTAACTCAAGTTCAAGAGAACTTGAAAGCAATAATTATTTGGTGGTTTCGTAGTAATTAAAATAAAATTTACGAATGACATTACAAAAGTTTCTAGCAAGACGGAAATTTTCAGTAGAAATTTTAAGGTAAATGTTCATATCTATACAGTTGTCCCTATTATGCGGACATACAGCATCGTTCGAAAAATATCCGACGTCTTCATGAAATGGTGGTAGGTCCTTTTTGCTGAGCAATTAGGAATGTTCTCTATTAAATAAATTAGTAGAGTAGGCTGTGATAAAATTAGAATAGAAATGGAAGCCTTCAAAGATATTGTGAAATTGAATTTTTTCAAATCAAAAGGTCTTCATTGTTATGTATTTAGACACCTGACAAAACACACACTTAAGCAATAACTATTGACAGTAGACGTCAGAATTTTTGACAGTTGCCATAGAAAAGGTTACGCTTGCCGATCAATGAATTCACTCCCGGAAATATTTCAGCTCGCCCTCGTGTAGTGCTATGCCCTGATTCGCTCTATGTTCACTCGGTACTCCACTGTAAATCATCATATATTCATCTACATATTTTGATCAAATACATATTTTGTTTTTTTTTAGTCAGCAAAGGATTCGGTCAAATATACTGTTAAGCGAGTTAAGCGACACCTGTCCATCCAAAATTGATAGACTAAATTAGTTTCTAATATCCTAAAGTACAAGTTGGTTAACTGGTCTCGACAGTCAAGTAACTAATAATAGACGCAATACAGAACTCAATTAACATTTAAGCTAATTTATCGTAACGATTACCATATTACATGGACTTCGTCGACTTCATTGAGAACCTGATCGAAAAGTCCATGATCATTACATACGTATACCGGCGTAATAAATTACATTTCACTAAGTCGCTGTTAATATACGACCTGTTAACCTACTAATTACAATACAGGACATATATCTCTTATCTTTACGGATTTTTTTTCCAGCCATCTCCCGGCTAATTAAACGGCATTAAGAAGGATATTAGTTAGTGGATTAATCGATGGTAGGTGACGACGGTGCGTGGAAAAAAAAAAGACCACGTGAACCGGCTAAATCACGGCAACGTGTTTAACAGCGCTGTTATACACGGCGTTTGCGGTATTTCCAAGATGCAGATCCGGTTGTTTCATATTCTAATTTTAACTACGCACAATTGGTATTGTAGGTCTATTTATACGACGCTTATTGCCGAAAAAGGCTAGGTTATTTCTTCGAAGAACACCACGAGTACCAGAAAGATATTCGTAAAAAAAAAAGAAAAAATGTGCTGTTACGTTCTCCTGGTTTGAAGAACAACGCCGCTGTAGCCTGCTCGTAATTTCCTAAATTACTTGACCAATACTTACTTGTAGAGTATGTTCGCTTATTTACTAGAGGAGAGGTTGTACAGTGAAACTCAATGCGCATGCGCAAAAAAATATATTTAAAAATAAAATGTGTACACGGTTTCCACTCTTGCCTATGTACATGTACGATGTACGTAAGATATATAGATTTGCAATAATTGCAGTTATTCGAGCTCTCTTATACATGTAATGTACATTAGCATTTGTATATGTATTTTCATTGGTAGCAACATAAAGTAATGCCTCAGCATGTACGTTGCAAAGCTATGTCTTAATTCTGTTTAAAAGGTTAAACTCTTATATGCTTCCGCTGAAGCTTTGTTAGAGGCATGTACTAATGCCTCTATCTGTTTGCATGCACCACTACCTTTTTATAGGGGAGCCAACCCTATTTATTTCTTAAATTTATAAGCGCACCTCGGTGCTATGCTTATTTATATGTCCCTTTCCGGGAGCCTAATATACTTTCCTTGTTTTAAATTTGCCTAAGGGACTTGGCCCTGTATTATTGGCACGTATTTGTACTTGACCAAATACGTTTGTTATTTTCACATTTATAGGGGAACCCACCCTATCTCTTAGAGCTTGAACGCCTGGTCGAGGGCGACAGTAGCGATAATAGCCGATCACAATACAAAAGTAATGTCACAGCTACCCAGGCGTTCTCGTTTGAAATATTACTCTATGTGCAATCTTTAGCTCTATACTACTGCGCCCCTATTTTTTTTTTTTTTTTTATTCTAAATGAAAATAATAATGCAAAGAAGATAAAATACATAATAGTAAAAAACTTACAAAACACAAAAAACAATGTTAAGTCCTTAACATGTGCCATAAGGAAAGGTGGTCGGGTGTTAAATTTAGATTTGAATGAATCTTGGTAGAAATGCAGAGGATACTAAACTATGTACACTACTGTTCATATTAGTTTGGACACGCAAATAAATTTAAAAAAGACGAGATTAATTTTTCAAGGACTTGGCATATTAGTTCATTCCTCTTGCAAACTGTTCCTTAGATGGCCTGCGGAGGTAGGGCATACTTCTGGAGCATCCTGTCCAATTTATCCCATAACAGCTCGATGAGGTTTACATCGGGGCTTTGCAGCGGCCATGTCATTATTTGTAAGGTGCCATTATCTTCTTCTTCTTTTAATAAATTTTTACATATCATTGCTGAACAGTTGGCACTACACAATCCTGCTACATTCTTTGGCTTTTCGTTGATCTTGATTGTCCAAACACCTTAAACTTTGACTCATCAGTCCATAGCACCCTCTTCCAATCAACCACTGTCCAATTTCTATGTGTTTCTGCCACCTGTAGCCGTTTTTGCCAGTTTCTCCGTCAAAGTAGGTTTTTAGTATTATCGAAGATTTCTCCGATATTGGGCTCATGAAATGTTAAAACTAATTCAAAATTGCTGATGTAATTGTATTTATCGAGGGAATAATGGAGCAATTGAAACCGGAAACGATAGTGGCACTTTAGAAGAATTTGTGGAATGATGTCGTTTGTAATTCTGAAGATGCATTAAATATTGGTCATAATGGTAATTAATATAGTACAGCAAATAACTGTGGAAAGACTTAACGATGTGATCGTAGAAGAACTGAATGATAATACAAATACATACCTCAAGTGGTAAATATTTGTCGTTATATCAGGGGTTATTGACGCTAAAACCGGGTCTTTCCCTGTACGCTTGAATAGTAAAGTACGGGACCGCTTAAAATTTGACGCTAAAAAAAAGAGTGTCTACTGTACATATGAATATACGACCAACGAAGAATTGAAAGATGTCAAATCTTCCTCAGAAGAGAGGCCATAACATTTTTAAAAACTTATTATAGATAGTGAGAAACGTCACCTCAAATTATTGATAAAGTTAGAGAATTAGAAATGGATATAGAAAAACAGTTTTGGCGTGCGAACATTGTGCAACGGAAAATTACAGATTTCTTTCATTAGACAAACAAGTTACTATGTATCTACATGTGTAAGGTTACATAGTTAAATACATTAAATTAATTAAATTCACATATGTATCTGTTTACCACCCGTAATATTGTTTCCCGCCAATTTTTATATGTAAAAACTCCACATAAAGCGTCACCTTGTTATAGCGTCAAAAAATTCGCAGTCCCGTGACTGTCGTTATAACCGGGTTCTACTGTATGTTAGCCGTACTTTTCGGAACTTGATATCTATCGATGTTACAGTTGTTTTTGTTTCTTTTCAGATACTATGGACAGCGTTGTCAGTCGCTCTTGGCATAGAGGTCCGTGGCAATCTGATTCGGGGAGTTCCCTGTTTCAAACGCGACTCCCAGTTATACTGCCCGAATGCAGGGAATTCATACCCTTTGTAAGTTCCGCAATTACTTTATAATTTGTATTTTTTAAAGATGTTTCTGAAGATCTTAATTCTATCCAAACAAGAAAGAAAAACGAACGTTACGCTTCCCAATGTTGTATGTGACAACTCGTCAAAGATTACAGGATAGAATAAAACAAAAACTAAACTTTATAATAATATGCCGGTTTTTCTTGTTAGTTAGGTCTTCGCTTACAATAAGTCAAAATATAGTGGACGTGCTTTCTTCTAATTATACAGCAAAAAGTTGACAAGTATACGACGTTAAATATGAATATGACAATATGGTCACAAAATTACGAGGGGAGGTCCAGAAGTTCATGGAGTGAAAGGTTTTAAGTAAAATAAAACAATAAATCTATTTTTCCTTTTCAATATAATCACCCTTAAGCACAATACATTTATTAGATCTATGAATTAATTTTTCTAAACCATCATAAAAATGTTTTTTATCTTTCGCCTCAAAATGGGTCAAAATTGCCTCATTTACCTCACTGTCGTCGGAAAACTTTCGTCTACGTAAATCTTTTTTTAAATTGGGGAACAAATAAAAATCACTAGGTGTCAGGTCTGGACTGTAGGGTGGATGGACTATTGATTGAAAGCCATGCTTGTGCAGAGCAGCCATTGCAACTTTTCTCTTGTGAACCGGCGCATTGTCTTGCAAGAGCAACATACCCTAGGTCAATTTTCCTCGACGGCCTCCTTTAATTTTTCTAATATCGCTGCGTAATATTCTCCGGTTATGTTCCTACCTTTTTCTTTGTAATCAATCAATAATATCTCTTCACAATCCCAAAAAACAGTAGCCATCGACTTTCCAGCCGATTCTGACACTTTGAGTTTCTTTGGCGGTGGTGTCCCCTTTTTATGCCATTGCATGGACTCCTGTTTGGACTCAGGCTCAAAGTGATGAACCCGTGTTCCATCTCCAGTAACAATCCGCTCCAAAATCTGTGCAGGTTTGTTTCCACACAGCTCCAAAAATTGTTTGGACGCACAGACGCGCTGCTGTTTCTGCAGCGGCGTGAGCATTCTCGGTACCCATCTTGCACTGACTTTTGTCATACCCAGATGGTCATGTAGGATACGCGAAATGGTAGTATCTGATACTCCAAGTAATGCAGGTATTTGTTTTTTCTTCAAACGGGCATCTTGCAGTAGAAATTTTTGCACTTTTTCGACGATGTTTGATGTGGTGGCCTCAACTGGCCGTTCTGAGCGGGGATCGTCTTCAATCGACTCCTGACCATGTGTAAAAAAACCATGCCACTTATAAATCATTGATTTACTAGGGCACTGTTCCCCATAAACGGTTTCCATTTCATTCAATATGGTTTGAGCGTTCTTTCCTTGCTTTGTAAGGAACTTTATCACAGCACGGTGTTCAATTTCCTCCATAGTTTCAGTTTTCTTCCGGATTGACTTGTTTAGCAGGCAACTATTCGTAAACGACTGACGCTATAGGGTTGCAACTTAACTTATATACTAATGGTGAGTCGCCAATCAGAATGACACCTAGCGAGCGCTCCTATCCCCACTCCATCCCCTACATCCCACGAACTTCTGGACCTTCCCTCGTAATTAGACAATAAAAAAATCGACACCGTAATAGTAAAAAAGGCAATGTGTTTGAGTTGGTCCTGTTACTCGTTTTACGATCTGCAAAAACCAAGTTTAAAGTTGGATTTTTCTTTGCGATGTACTGTGTTACGTTACTTTTGAGCAATATCGTATTTATACCTTTGAGACGAATATGAAAGGCAGGAAATGTGTGGGATTGTTTATATCGCATGATGAATCGCTAGAATCCAATCGATTAACTACATCTAACACTTTCGAAAAGATTAACATCTACTGCAGATAATTAACTGCATTTTTAAGTGCAGGACCTTTTATGTGCATTATGGAAGGAACAGGTGCATATCAGGTCAAAATCTCACAACCAGGAAACTATTAAAGTATATCGAATTATTAGTTAATGAATAAATATATTTTTATAATTTAGAAAGAGAACTTTGTTGTTGTTGAAAGTTGTTGTAAATAATATATATACACTACAGGCCATATGTGTTTACCCACCCTTAAAGTATTATAAAAACAAGTCAAAAACTAATTATAAAATAAAGCTTTATTCTGTACTTATAAAAGGAACTGTAACAGTTATAAAAATATGTCTTTATCAACTTGCTAACAAACCCGTGCAAACCATCTTAGCAAAGACGTCACAGACGAGGTGAAAGTACCTTCTCTGAAACCATCATAGCTGTTGCAATTTATTAAAGCTCTTGGACTGGATGGGGTGCTATAAGTGCGGGAACAATAGATCAATAGGTCGCAATGCAACATCACCTTTAATTAATCTAATCTAACTTGTTAACAAAGATTTTATTACTGCCGCACATAATCTTGACAGCAGATTTGCCAGTCTAAGCAGCTCTATTTTGTTTCTCGTATCTCCTGTACTTGCGCCCAAAGTACTGCTGTCGAATTTGGAGCAGATTTCCGAACCTATCAGTGAAGTTCCTTCAACAAATCCTCGATCAGATTGAGATCTGGACTTTCGGGCGGCCACTTCATAACAGCAATTTTGCCTCCGTGGTAGACTTGTTCCAAATACATACGGCATATCTTTGCAGTGTGTTTTGGATCATCATCGAAGGTTTCATCGATTAGTCGTGCTCTAGATGAGAACTCCTACTTGTCTAAGGATACTATCTACTTTGACTAAATTACCAACAGAGATATCGCCAAAACGACACCAAATCATGACCGATCCTCTTCCATGTTTTACTGTTGGTGTAATACAGGGTTCAAGTGCTCGTTCTCTTTTCTATCTACGGACAAATGTTCTTCTGTTTGAATCAAAGGTAAATCAAATTTAGATTCATCAGTCCAGAACAATTTCTTTCTTTGTGTTCTGTCGTCCATGTTAACCGTTTAGCTTTGCTTGCCTTGCCTAATGACCGTTTCCGTATAGCAAAATTCTTCCATACAAACAAGCCTTTTCACTGTGGTAACGATAAGTTGGTTTTAAAACTGCGTGTTACTGTTTATGAATAGAAGCTTCCTAACTTACCTTTATTTCCAGAGCCCAATTTTGGTTCTCGTACCGGATAAATACCGACATTGGTAACTAATGGTTGAATTTTTATCTCCAACAAGATACAAACAACTATTGTTTTATGTTTACAATTCGGAATCATCACTGAGTAAGGACATTTCTTATGATGATCCAGCATTAGCGGTGATAATAAATTCTTCAACGACGTTATCTAGCTTGTACATCTTACTTTCTTCGGTAATGGTGTGTTCAATGCAATTTCTCCATGCTTCAGGGAATCACCAGTTGAAGTCCTTCAATTAATAATTCTTTTACCTCTGGCAGTTTAAACGAGCATATATCATTTCTTTAGGATTTAGATTACAATGAAACGATGGCAGCCTTAAAATTGTACGATCAGTTCCTGCCACCATTTCATCGATTACAAAGGGTATCGGATTATTATTAAGGTAATTCTACCTTGACAGAATGATAAGGTGCATTATCCATTACAATAACGCAATTTTGGTTGTAAAAGTGGTAGAATATTTTTCATCCATTCTATAAATACTTCACTCGTCATTTCTTTATGATAATCTGAAGTTTTTTTCGTTTCAAAATATAGCAACCCATTCTCTACAAAACCACTATCACTCCCGATATGCAGTATTATAAGTCTACTTCCTCTTCCAGATGGATTATTTAGTCCGATTGTTAGCCTTTCAATAAGAGCTTGCCTTGCCGAAACAATTGTAGACTGTCATTTACGGAACATATTTCGTCCATGTGTTCATCTGCTTCCAAAACTCTCGGTTTTGTCATGCGTTCTTGCAGGCATTTCTCAGACTTAGGTGTAATGAAACGTTTATATTATGCCTACGTTCGTTCTAAGCTTGAATACGCCTCCATTGTTTGGTATCCCCGTTATTTACACCAAGAGCTTATGATCGAACGCGTTCAAAATAAATTTCTAAAATATCTCTCCTTTCGAATGGACAACGTGTATCCTGCAAGAGGTATCGAGTATTATAGCTTACTTGTTGCGCATGGTTTTCTATCTCTTGCTGACCGCCGCGAGCGTAACAGTGTGGAGTTTCTTTGAGGAACGCAAACAAACGGGATCTAGAGCCATTTTTGTGAGTCTTTCTTTTTTTTTTTTGTTTCATTATTATTGTATTATTATTGTAGGCAACACGATTTGAATTATTTTATTTTATTTTATATAAGAATTGTATTGTAATTTGTCCTGTAATTGGCCCCTGGGCTGTTGGGCAATAAAGGATTATTATTATTATTATTATTAATTGTTGTATTTTTCCATATATTTGGTTTGGTGTGGCCTGTGTTAACCCACGTGCCATCCAAATAATACATTCTTCGATTCTCTACACGAAATTTCCTGATGTTTGTTAGGTAGCGACGTCTTCATAAAACAACATGCCTTTCTATTAATATATTATTTCGGCTGCGTTAATTCCACTTAAAGTCCAATTTCTTCATAATTTTCCACAGCGTCGTCCGTTTTAATTGTAGCGAGGTATCGTCTGTATGATCTACAAATATGTGATAAAATGTTTTTTTACAAAATCAATATTTCTTACTGCATGTTGGCAATTTATTCCTTTAAAAAAAAATGAAGGTATGTGTCTGCGAACTGCAGTCTTGTGGGTGTCGTCCATGGCTTCGTAAGTTGTTATTCGTTAACAATTTTTTGGAGGTGAACCAACAGTTCCTATAGACTCCATTTCGTTTACAATGCTCCATATGGTTACTACACCAAGTTCCGTCTACTTGGAGGTTAGCTTGCTAGCTGCCGATTTAGAATTATTCTGTTAGCATTGCCTATATATATAGATTATAAGTCATTAGCCTTTTCGATGGACCCATGACAACAACCAACCAAATAGACAACCAAAACGAACGAAGAAATTTGACAATTGACATTACAAAGACACAGTAATAGTGGTTCACTTTATCCAACATAACTTTCGTGTACATATACAACTTTTTTGGCGCGTGTAATTTTGCCTCAAACCATGCATTCTTAAAGTGAATGGACTATAGAGATAAAATTTTATTTGAACGCATTTTATAATGCAGTAATTTAATTGTTACGATCAAAAATTATTATTATTACACCTATTTGTCTGTTGCAAATTGTTTAAAGTTCTCTTAAAGCCTCTTTTGATATCTATAGCATTTTTTTTTCATATTCTTGGCGTCTAAAGATTCGAACAAATAAATGAAGCAGCAACTGATTTCTTTGTTGTTTTCTTTCTTTCCAGAGATCGAATAGAACTTTTTATCGACGAAAATAAAGCGCTCATGAAGCGAATGTACGGCGAATTCACGATGAATCCGCCGGATTACGGTTCCGGACCGCCCTCCGGTACGAAACAAAAGCGGTCCGTCAAACCGGGAGTTCCGGATCTACACGCCGAACCGGGACCGAATCCGGTGTTCGAAGCTGCCGGCGAGACCATGTTCGGCGGTAAACAGCGGGACACGCGGCAGAGCTTTCGGAATAGGAGCGAAAGTGGGAGGTAGGACCTTAATTTCTTCCTAACAAACGCTTTCTAGCCTCTTCTGTACATTCTATTCTAGCATTGTCGGCTTTATTTTATATGTTTTTCGACGTGCTTGGATTTTTTTTAATACTTATTAACTTTTCTTTCGAGAGTATTTTTTTTTATTTTTAATTTTAAAATAATATAACAATGCATTAATATATTGGATCGAAGTGGTAAGTATTTCAAAGTAGCGTATTTTCTTCTTCAAAAGTTAAATTTGTTATCGTTAAAAGGATAGAATAAGTAGGGTTGGATCGTATCGTCGGTGCGCCAGGTCCGGACCCGTTCGCACGAATGACTGATACGAAAATTGATCTAGTTCGTTCCGTTTCCCTGCTGTGTATGCACGTGTGGTACACCGTATTACATTTATCCTCTAGCAAGCCATGAAATGATTTCTTCAAAGTAGTGGCAGTAACTAGTGAATTGACAGGAACAAATAAAATATATTCCTCATGTATACTGTATTGGTTTATTGACACAGATATGTTTTCGATAATAAACGTCATAAAGTTTTCATTATCGCATCATACTTTGAAATGAAGAATGGTCGTACCCTTTGCAAGTATATATTGATGAATTTCTGTCAGAATTTCCAAATTTTCTAGTAATATACTACAGTTTGCGGCAAAATTTCGTGAAAGGGCACCTGAAAATAACACATGGGCTGAAAAGTTCCGGGCCTAACACATAGATGACGCTAGTTTTATTGCAGTCACCTTTCTCTCAGTTAGTACTAACCTTCAAAAGACAGCTGTTAAAATTTCATGATATTCTATTCATTAGTTTGTGAGTTATTGTGCTAAGAGTCACGCTACTTTTGTTATTTTCAAAACAATGGATCAAAAACAATTTCGTGTTTTAATTTTACACTGCTTCTTGATGGGAAAAAATACCGTTCAAGCGAAGCAATGGCTTGAAAAGTGTTATGGGGACTCCGCTCCATCAGAAACAACAATAAAACGTTGGTTTGCTGACTTCAAACGTGGTCGTAGAGACGCCGATGATGCAGAACGCAGTGGACGTCCAAATGAGGCGGTAACACCAGAAAACATCAAAAAAATCCACAAAATCGTTTTGAATGATCGAAAAGTGAAGTTGCGTGAGTTAGCTGACATCGTAAAGATATCAAAAGAACGTATTGGCTTTATATTGCATGAGCATTTGACTATGAGAAAGCTCTGCTCAAAGTGGGTGCCGCGTTTGCTCACTGTTGACCAAAAACAAGAACGTGTTGATGATTCTGAGCAGTGTTTGGCCATGTTTAAACGTAACAAACCGGAACTTTTACGTCGATATGTGACAATGGATGAAACATGGATCCATCACTTCACTCCGGAATCAAAACGATCGTCATCTGAGCGGACAGCAACTGGTGAACCTCGTCCGAAGCGCCCGAAAGCACAACAATCGGCTGGTAAGGTTATGGCCTCGGTATTTTGGGATGTGCGTGGTGTAATATTCATCGACTATCTTGAGAAAGGAAATACCATCAACAGTGAATATTATACAGCGTTATTGGAGCGTTTGAAGGCCGAAATTGCAAAGAAACGACCGCATATGGCAAAGAAAAAACAATGACAAAACTACATGAATTGAACTTCGAATTGCTCCCACATCCACCGTATTCGCCAGATTTGGCTCCCAGCGACTACTGGCTGTTCGCAGACCTCAAAAAAATGTTCGCCGGTAAGAAATTTCGCACGAATGAAGAGGTTATCGCTGAAACTGAGGCCTATTTTGAGACAAAAGATAAATCGTTCTACAAAAGTGGTATTGAAATGTTAGAGCGGCGCTGGAATGATTGCGTTGCTCTTGATTGAGATTACGTTGATGAATAAAGCTAATTTTGAACCAAAGAAACAGTGTTTTCTTTGTTAGCACCCGGACTTTTCAGCCCATGTGTTACAGCAGATGTTGGGAAACGAATAACTTAATTACCTAAAAGATCTCCTAAGCTATCACAGCAACCGCAAATTTCATATGGACATGCTTGGCAATCCCTAAAAAATCTACAAAAATTTCCATTCAAGTTTCATTGCGTGCAGGAGCTTTTACTTATTGGCCCGGTTTAAACCAAAAATGTTTTCCAAATATAGGAACCACAGAACCAGTTATTACTATGACCAATTTAAATATAGATTCGAAGGCTTATCTCACTGGCATACAGGCAATATATTTACACCGTGCAAAATAATCTTTTATATAATAATAATATAATCTTGTAATAATAAACCATTCCTTATTATTTTTACTAATTATTTTTTCAACTTAAACGTCTGTATGTAGTTGTTTGTCATCTGACAACCGCAGTATAAACTGATTCAGAATTGCAGTGGGTACAAGAGAGACCATGTACAGCATACAGGTATTATGTCAGTGATGCAGGGACGTGCACTGTGGGGTGTATGCATGTTTTGCTGAATATCAGAAGGCATTTTATAGAGTAAAACACCAAAAAACGGTAGAAATTCGGAAAAACGTGGACCTAGATAGGAAAGGCATCAGGATAATACTTGACCTATGCTGGAATCAATCACACGACAGATCAGACAAATATACTACGAGGTGTAAGACAGGGATGCATTCTCTCCTCATTACTGTTTGATATATACTCAGAGTACATACTCAGGGAAACTTTAAAACACACAGAATCTGGAATTCTTCTGTAATGTCCACGATGAGATTATTTTCGCTGTCAGATTGGAAGAATTACAACAAGTTATGGATAGAGTAACATATCACAGCTAATTGTGTGGTCTAGAGATAAACACCAAAAAGACAAAATTAGATTTCTTTCCAAAATGCTTTCATACCAACACCAACTACCAAAGGACGCTTCAATTTTGCGATATGTGACATGGTGATCTCGTTCAATTATTGGCATCAAGCACTAGTGGCCACAACAGACATTAATGATCACCACGTTCACCGAATTTATCTCTGAAATTGGCAAACCAACTGTAGAAACTGTTCTGAGCTATTGTATCAATACTAAACCACATTAATAAAAAATCATGACTTGAAAGTTGAATACATATTGGATGTATATTCAAAATCTTGAATCAGAAGAGATCTGTATCTATTAAGTCTCTACAGCGCCAATTTTTTAGTTGTACGCTGATATTATTTGCAAAAATTGCGCTAGACAGGGGTCTGCAGACTACGAGTCGCCCACCCTCCTAACATGATGGCGCTGTTCTACTTTAGCGTAATTTGATTCGCGTGAAATTCAAAACTACAGCATGTTGCTATGATAAGATTACAAATTATTCTTAAACCACAGCTTTCGGTTATGGTTTTTCTTAGATAATTTATTAATGAAGACATTTTAGATTTTGACCATGATGATTAAAAACTTTGGTAGAAAACGAATTTCTTGATCGAAAAAATTTCGGAGCCTGGTTCGGTATGAATACGACTGAATTATTCCCTGAAGATGAAAAACATAAACCGAACCACTTACACTAGGTGCTGTCACTAATACCATAGAATAAGTCAATATGCACATCTTTAAACTAATTTTACGAATTTAAGTTTAAAAAGGAGACATTTCATGGCTTGCTAGAGCGTAAGTTTAATCGATTATATGGTATTATTATATTATAACGCGTAATACAATGTTACAATGCGTGCAGACACAGCAGGAAAATTGAGACAGATTTATTCAATTAACTCGCTCAATTTTCGTATTGGTCGTGCATGCATTCGAACCTGGACCTGGCACGTCGAAAATTTGGCTAACCCTAACAACAAGTACATCGATTATATAATACGAAAGTCACACAGCTATTTAAAAAATTCCTGTGACATTAGCATCATTATTCATCCGTCAATTCGTTAAAATCGCAGATCTGCTGTATTCCTGACACCAGACTTGGATAGGTCTGTACGTATTCCGAGAGCACGCAAGTTACACCGGCCAACCTTGAAAGCGCAGAATACATATAAATCGACGATATGCAAAGCAGCGACACGTTCGATGCTTATCTGCGGCGCTGTACCTTCGTTCCTACCGATTACTCGACTCTATTACGACATTCTTAATCGACGGCGGATCGCTTGGTACGGCTATCACGTGCCTCACCGCATGTATATTTATGCATACACGTACGTACGGTACGCAGAAATAAGAAATTAGATTGTAGATCTCCGTAAAGGAGCCGAGATCGCCGTAACTGTTGTAATAACGTTGGAATATCGTAAGTGATGTTGCGTCGAGAGTTCAAGTTCTCTAATAAACGCGGACCTCCGCGGTTTGATCGTACGGATATTCTTAGGTTTTAGCATCACGAACATCGCGGCGCGGTAATTGCGAAGTGAGAAATTGCCCCGCTGGATTCCGTAAGTGTAATTGGAGTTTCGTCGTGGTTTGCGAAACTAAATCGTTTTGCTGTGAAACGAGTAAACTGTGTAGGTTTTACTGATTACGGATCGGTTTTGAAATCCTTATTTAAGACGTTAATTCTTCTTTATGACTCTTGAATGCTTTAACAGCTAGATAGGAGCCTCTTTTGTATTATTATAGAGTCTTTAAACATGTAAATGTTTGATAATGAATGATGCAACCTTTAAGGAAGATTGATACAAATTACTCCTAGGAAATTATTTCTCCATTCAAAATTCATTATTTTCTTCTCTTCATCTTTTTCTGGATGGAGGCGTGTGGACAATGTGTGGTTTATTAAGGGTTTCAACTGATTAGCGGTTTAAAGTCACACTCATTCTGCAGAGAAATGCTTCGCATTATCAAGGAATCCTGGTAACAGATTATATGCAGATGGATTATTATCCAACAGACTACAATTCAACGAATCATAAACTACATAAGAAATTGTGACAGTTTATTTTTATTATTATTATGGCGGTTTGTAAATTTGTCATCTACCGCATCCCAATCTCCAAGAGACTCTATCCCTAAAACTATCTTCGCCCAGTCCTCACTTCGGTATAGCTTTTTCCCAACTACTTCTTGGTCTTCCTCTTTACCTTCTATTAGCAGGCTTCCATTTATAAATCCTTTTGTGATAGTCTGTTCTGGTCTATTCTGATCATGTGGCCATACCACAATAGTTGTTTCCGTTCTATTTTATGTATTAATGATGTGTCAACTGACATTATTTCTCTTATTCCTTCATGATCCAATACGTCATCTCCGTCGACATTATTTTGTTTTTCATCTTCTTATTCAGCGCCCACACTTCACTTCCATAGGTAATGCAGCATTCAACAAAAGAATGGAACATCGAGGTTTTTGTTTTCTTCGAAATATTGTCATTCCACACCACAGGGTGTAGTTGTCTAGTTTTTTTCGTTTATGATTTGATTCTGCATGTCTATTCCATCTCTACCATCAGAAGTTAACGTAACTCCTAGATATTTATACGCATTTATTGTCTTTATCACTTCATTTTCCACCACTAGCTGCTTTCCTTGTAAACCAATCACCATGTACTCTGTCTTAACCAAATTGATCTCCTGAACCCGCTGCTTTGTTATTTTTCATTGGTTTCATTGCCTCTATGACTTCCTTCACTTACAACTTGGTTGACCGGTTCATTTGTGTATTCTAACTTCCCTAAAATTATTTCTTCCTTTAATTATTTAAAGATTCATTGCTTGCCCAGATTTTGATTCTCTTACAAGTCTGTCCACCTCATCACATTTCCTTTCCCAACAATT
This sequence comes from Trypoxylus dichotomus, assembly GCA_023509865.1. Classification (NCBI taxonomy): domain Eukaryota; kingdom Metazoa; phylum Arthropoda; class Insecta; order Coleoptera; family Scarabaeidae; genus Trypoxylus; species Trypoxylus dichotomus. The sequence continues at coordinate 50,569,312 of CM042080.1, read as the reverse complement.
ATTCATGGCTTGCTTTTTTCTTTCTTTACTTCAAAATAATATCTCATATAGGTTTCTCTGTCTTCCGGATCTTGTGTTGTCAGCCACTTGTAATATGCCATGTTCTTCTCATTTATCAAAAACTTTAGTGTCATCCCAGCAACATCATTTGTTCTCCTGATTTTCTTGCCTGTTTACCCCAACAATTCGTTTGGCGGTCTCGCTAATACACTTTTTCATGAAATTATACTCTTCTGTGACTGTAGCATCTGTTGAATTTCCCATCTTGTTTGCCAACCTCATTTTCTACGAAAATGCAGTCGATTTATGGGGGAAGACTGCTTAGATCGTATGTGGGCCATTGCGGGTATTCCACCAGTTTGATTTACATTTTTCTGTTTATTGGTTTAATATTTAAATAAAAAAAAAATAGCTTTGCTTTTACGAGATCATGGTCAAATCCCACAGAAGACTCCTTGCTGTACTCACACATCCTGAACTTTAAGAGTGGGGCTAGGTCTAATAATTATGTAATTTATCTCGTTATTTCTTTGTGGGTTGAAACCAGGTATATTTATGTATTTCGTTGTGATTAAAGAAACCATTCGTCATCGAGAAGGATATGATTCAATTAAAAGAGAGAAACTATGACATAATGCATGAATTTGGAATTCCTATAAATCTAGTGCCATTAGTCAAAGCAATCATGACAGAAACAGTGGCGCAACTGATAGACTCCTTCAAAATAATAAAAGGCTTGAAACAGGGGGATGGGCTAGCCTCTCTCCTGTTTAACCTCGACCTCGAATACGTAATACGAAAAATGTCAGTCAACTCACAGTCAAAACACTTCAAGTAATAGATTTATCACAAATAATAGCCTACGTTGATGACATTAATATCATGGGCAGATGGATGGATACGGCAAGAGGAATCTATGTGAACCTGGATAACAACGCCAGAGAGGCCTGACGATAAACATAGAAAAACCGAAGACCCTGATACAAATATGAATAAGGAGAGTTCTGTAAAATATCACAGGAAAGCTTCATAAACTTTACATACCTGGGATTGAACGTACTCAAAGACGGCAACAGAGAAAACCACAAATTAAAAGGAGAACTATCCAAGCTAATAGGGCGCACTTTGCCTTCCTTCTTCTAAGTCTAGAGACGTACACCTTAATACCAAAATAAAACTATTCAAAACGATAAATAAAACATATAATCACATGCGGATGTGAAACGTGAGTAATAACACAAAAAAAATGGCGTATCACATAGATATATTCGAAAGGACAATCTTACGAAGGATACTCGGCCCTAAACAGGACAACCAAGCCTGGAGAGTCAGGTACGATTATGAAATCTACCGACAATATAAAGATCCCACTTTGTCGAAGTTCGTAAAATTGCAGGGACTCGTCGTAAGAATGAGAGAATGCCAAGGGGAATACTGAAAGCGAGAATGGTGGGAGTAAGACCAGTAAGAAGGCCTCAAAGGAGATGGCAAGAGGAGATTGCAGATAATGCAAGATCTTTGCTAGGATCAAGGAATTGAAAGAGAGATGCCAGAGGCAGAGACAGATGGAGAATGTTGTTGAAGTTCGGTGCCGTAACTGCAAGAATTACATGCAGAATTAATTGTAGCAGTTGTTATTGTAACGAGCTGGCAATGTCAGGTCGTACATGCAAAACTTCACCATGCAGGGTTGGATTTTTTTGTGGATAATTCCACGAGTAATCTGGTAGATCTTGCATGACTTCATATGATTATTTTCTTTTTCCAACACTTAATCCGTAACTGAAGGGTTCCCATTACGGAACAACGAACAACATCCAAAGAGAGCCATGCGGAGCAAGGCTTCCAGAATTGTTACCAGAAATGGAAAACCCGCTGAAAAGGCTGTGCGGATTCCAAAGCATCATACTTTGAATGGAACAATGTTAAATTATAGACACATTCAATTAAAATTAGACTTTAAAGCTAATCATTCTTATTAATTCAGAGATATACCTCGTATAAATATTCCTATTACAAATCGTATTATATTGTATTGGTGTTATGTTCTTAATTTAACTATAGCACAATAGGTTTGGAATTAACACACACCTTAACTCAATAATCTACATTTTTGCCATTGTAATAAACCTTGCTGGATTGTATATTTTTTCGTGTAAATTTATCGATGTCAATGATACGATGGACTCGTAGAGAATGGTGTTAGTGCTTACCGCATATTTTTTTTACAAAATCGCACACGTGGTGACATTTCTTTCAATGTAAATATTAAATACGATGACCTGCACGTATTCGCCTCGCAAAACCAAAACACAGCTTCTCTAATCTGCACCAAACACAAAGAAACGCAAAATTAAACAGAACAGCTACACCTCCATCCTTGAACTTGCAAGTAATCCCAAGCAAAAGATAATCGGCAACGCTATTAACACACTACTACCACAACCGCAGCCCGCTCCTAAACAAATTCCAACGCTCGGCCGCTATACCTCTGACGCTAAGCAAGGGATGTAATTTGGGAAAATCGTCTGTAAACGGAAGGGAATTTTCTAAGACCTGCGTGTCTGATTTCAGAGTTGACGTGTGCGAGAGCAAGACGCAGATAGTGACCCCGTATTGGGCTTTCAACTCTGGCGGCAAACGGTTGGCGGTGGTCAATACGAAAAATTTTGAGCAGGCGATTCACGAGGAGACCTGCGAGAAGTCTTCGACATCGCGGTGTCAAGGAGATTGCGGCTGCGAACAAAAGTACAAGTGGCATAGACTATTGGCTTACGATCCCGATAACGATTGCAAGGGGATTTTTATGGATTGGTTCTTGTTTCCGTCGTGCTGCGTTTGCAGGTGTAATCCTACGAACACTTAGCGTTCGGATGCGTTGAAACCATGTACGAGTGAGTGGTGTACGTTGAATAAAGTGGGATATTGCTCGCGATGGTTTAAAGATTGGTTTCTTAATTAAATATATGTTATATATATTTATTATATAACCATGACTTTTTTCTGTCGAACGGATGAATGTGCCTGATCCGAGTATAAGATTTTTCATGCTGAATTCAAATATGCAAGTGCTTCCGTTTATAAATCCTTTTGTGGTAGTCTGTCCTGGTCTATTCTCATCATGTGGTCATACCACAATAGTTGTTTCCGTTCTATTTTATGTATTAATGATGTGTCAACTGACATTATTTCTCTTATTCCTTCATGATCCAATACATCATCTCCGTCGACATTATTTTCTTTTCCATCTTCTTATTCAGCGCCCACACTTCACTTTCATAGGTAATACAGCTTTCAACAAAAGAATGGAACATCGGGGTTTTTGTTTTCTTCGAAATATTGTCATTCCGCACCACAGGGTGTAGTTGTCTAGTTTTTTTTTCCTTTATGATTTGATTCTGCATGTCTATTCCATCTCTAGCATCAAAAGTTAACATAACTCCTAGATAATCTTAATTATCTTTTTCTTAATTAAATATATGTGATATATATTTATTGTATAATTTTTTTATCCGAGTATAAAATTTTTCGTGCTGAATTCAAATATGCAAGTGCTTTTTGTCTATGGATATTAGTTTTTGCGTAATATCCGAGAAAAACACGAAAACCTCAGATTGGCCAATTTACACTACCGTCCGTAAAAGTTTGCACGAGCAACAAAAAATTTAAAATATCAAAAAGTAAAAGGCAATTAATACCAAAAGGAAACAAAAGTGACAACTATAATCTATATATCTATCTGATAAATATTATTCAAAAACAAATCCTGCGTAATGTAATATTTATACTCAAACGTACAAGGTGTTCAATTTCCCTGTACGTGATACAATTTTATTTTAAATGGGTCGCCCTGTATATTACTGCATTTTTAGCGATTCAACTTCCTTCAAGATCTCCAGTATCTATTCAACATAGTTTTAGAAATAATTCAGAATTGAGTGTAGGCTTTCACGACCGTCGTCCACAGTGGAAATGGTTTTCGGGTTTTGTCGTGTATTTACAGTTTTACTACTAAAGACTGCCTTTAGAAACCTTCTGAAGAAGCTGACAGCATAATCAGCGAAACGTCAAGTACAACTGTAAATACACGACAAAACCCGACAAACATTTCTACTAATTCAGAATTGTTTAAAATTTCTGGGAAATGTGGATGTTTCTCTAACACCTGGTATCTTCTTTTCGTTTAAATATTTGTTGGAGTTTAGCCAAAGTTCTTTGGATATCATCTGGTTTGTAGAAAATGGCCATCGAAATCATAAAATTTAAGTTATATTATTTCATTTTCATTTAACGGAATACACTGTATATTTATTGTGTTGTTCTATTACTGTACCGCTGATCACAATAGTATTCAAACTGAACTGTTGTGAGTTTGGAGAGAGGGAATACAACAAAATCTTTATCTGCTTGGTCCCATCGATACAACTTATCTAATAAATAGATTACAATCCGCTGTCAATGAGGATGATTGTTCCAGGCCATAAAGCTTAATTATTTCTTTTCTTCGTAATACTTTCATTATTTTAGTTGTAAATGTATTTAAGATAGACGTTTATTAAAATTATCATCGTTGAATACAATAAAGCTTATTAAATTCTTGTATTGTATAACTTTCTCCCTTGCCCAAACTTCTATGGATCAATTGTATCTAACGAAAGCTGCACCGGTGAAAAAATATGTAATTAAGCAAAAAATACAAGAGATGGATAACTTAAAAGTAAATACATGTGTTTTCTACGAAACTTTCCTTCAGGAACATCTCTTTGCAACATTTAGCATTGATACCACTTTTCCATTTGTGAAATATCTTGGTGGCCGTTCGACAGCTTCAATGACATGTTACATCCTACGAGTTCATCTCCAATTCCACAACAGTTCTTTGCCTTATGACTTCATAAAAAGTTCTTCCAGATACTCTTAAAACAACAGCTGTGGCATATTTTCAACATTACTTAGCACCTCAACGAAATCGATATCATTCAGTAAGTCCCGAATTTGTGGTCTTACAAATATTCCTTCCTCAATTTTGGTGTCGCTGGTCCCGGGGGAAAGTTCTGCTGTAAATGCACGAATCCACCCGACGTTTTGTCCATGACTTATATGAAATTTTGGACAACTCACAATTTTATGTGCGTTGAAGGTACATGCACATGTTTTGGGCCAATAAAAGAAGTTCTGTTTCGAAAATAATTCAAACCATTTTTTTCCGGAATAGTGGTTTCTCCTGTCTCTGCTGTCCTACTTGCATAGAAAACCGCAAGTTATCTGTATGAGCAATGGGTACAGATGACAATTTCTTTTCACTTTCCAGAGGTGCTGCTTCTAGACTAACTTTTTACTTGTACCAATCAACAGACGTCGTTCAATTAAATCGCGTTCATAGCTAAGAGTATTTGAGAATGTATATGATATCGTTATAAAAAAGAGCATGTCACCTTCGTGGTAAAAGCTTTTAAAAATACTGTCTGTCGAAAAGAATTTGTATTGCACTCTAAAAAGTTCTATCCAGAATGTTAAGAAAATCCAATAGTCCATTTTAAAACGCAGCATCATCGACGTGTTCTAAAGCTTCCCTGAATATGTACTCTGACTACATATTAAACACTAATGGAGAGAGACTGCAACCTTGCCTTACATCTCGTAATACATTTCTCTCTTCTCTTGTATCATACCCGATTCTGACAAAAACAGATTAATTCCAGTATTATGCTGATGTCTTTCCCATCTAGGCCCACGTTTTTCAAAATTTCTACCATTTTTTTGACGAGTATAAATATTTAATTAATCGGATAAAGATTGAAAACCATTGAACCCAAAATGTTAACATTCTTTTCTTGTAAGATGAGGTGGAATTGCTAGGGCACAGTTTCTGATAAAAATTGTTAAAGTACAAATTCGAGGCCTCGTAATTATTAGCCATTTAATCAATGGAATGCATATTTAAATCTGTTAGAAGAAAATAAGAAAAGCTTGAAATATTGAAATCAGCAAATAATTAAATTGCGAGTTATATCCTACATTATTTTTAATGATTACAAGGTACATGGTGTATTATCGACAGTGCCAAGAAAAATACAGTGCATAATATATGAGACTACTTCGTAAAATGAAACCAGATACTGTTTCTGCAGTTACCACTAAGATGAAAGACAATGGTGCAATATGTTCGTTACAAAATTGACTGCCTGTGTGAATGTGATTGATTCTGCTGTATTTTTAAATGTAAAATGAGTATTAAAATTGTGTGTGTCTGTGTATTATCCTGTGTATTTCATTTTGTATCTATCTCTGTTAAAAATTTCATGTATAATCATAGGTATTTCTTTACGAATATCGCATTATTTATATTACGTGAGATCGTGTAAGGATAATGTATGGATGACTATTTTATTCCTTTTACATAAAATAGCGTGTAAGTTTCCAATTAAATAAAAGACAATTTCATATTTGTAAAATACTATATTCATGTAAGTTTGTAAAGACAAATATTGATGATAATATATAAAATATTACTACAATTACTAGTTGTTTTTTAAAAGAAATATTTCCAATATGAAAACGCCGATTTCAATGAAATTTCACAATATATTAGACGCTCGATATTGTGAAGAAAATGATTTGTTCACATAAAAGGGAGTAATTGATTTTATGTTTAAAATAATAGGTGTTGTTGTATCAATAATTGTTTACTTTGTGTTCTTCAACTTTTTGTGTTTCTCTTATTTCTTTTTGTAGTTGAATATATTTCAAAGAAAGTCCATATTCTTCATTGGCTTCATGTTTCAATGCATTTATTGCACTGTCTGGAGTAATTTTATATGCTCATATTTAGTGTCATCTTCTATTTCTTCGTCAAAATTGTCTAGTTGTGCATCTATTTGATTCCATACAATTAGGTCTCTTTAATACAGTTCAGTCTATATATAGATGTGTATACAGTTGCGAGCAAATGTTATAGGCACCCTAATAAAACATGTGCTTCGCGCAGCAGGTAGCGCTTCTTAGAACAAGGGTACTGCGAACCTATACCTGGACGTTATCTAAAGTAGGAATTCCTAGAAAATATAAATTACGAAGCTATATAAGACAGAAATTAAAATTTTTAGGTTGAGTACTATATTGTGCGTAGAGAAAGAAACGTCGTTTGTGAGTTTCAAAAGGTCATTTAGAGTGCGGATCTTCTTTTGTTAGTTTGTGTATACACAATATGCCGAAAAAGCCCCAAATATCTGCGGCTTTATGAGGCCATATAATTTTATTGCACAAACAAGGGTTGTCACAAATAAAAATTGCTAAGACAATAAAATGGTCGCGTTGTGCAGTGCAAAATACAATTAGCCGCTACCAAAGGACTGGAGAGTATCATAATCTACCCAAGAGCGGTAGAAAACGTGTAACGACTGTGCGAGAAGAACGATTGATAGAGCGTATCGCGCTCCGGGATAGGCACAAATCCGCGATAGCGATTTCTGCAGAGCTCCGCGCTCAACAAGACGCACCAATCTCCGTGCGTATGGTAAGCAGAAGGTTAACTGCGGTGAATTGGCCGGAAACCGCGATACAAGCCCTTGCTGACCGAGCTACAGCGTAAGCAACGCTTTAAGTGGGTAAAGAAGTACCGACATTGGCCTGTAGATGACTGGGCCAAAGTACTTTGGTCCGATGGTTCTAATATATACATAAGTGCTTAAAAATATTTCATAATCCTTGCAATACACATAATTAAACTTAACGCCCCTACTTTTCTCACCAAAATAGAAATATTCAAAAAGTTAACGTCCTTCGTTTAGTCTGTGCAGGTGCACAGCGTTTCCGGAGCAAGTTATTTCCCCAGAGTGTATTTTACCTACTGTTAAACACGGCGGTGGAAGCATTATTATTTGGTGGTGTATGTCTGCACAAGGTGTAGGGTAAGTCCATGTGTGCGAGGGCCGCGTGAATAGGGCACGCTACATCGGGATGGTGTTGGAAGAGGTTCTCGAACCATTAATTGTCAGATTTTATGATATGGACTCAGAGGAGTATTACTTTCAGCAAGACAATGCCCGTTGCCACAAGGCTCGACCTGTAATGAAATGGTTTACTGATAACCAAGTGAAGATTTCGGACTGGCCCCCATAATCGCATGACCTCTCTCCTATTGAAAATCAATGGCATATATTGAAGGACAAGGTTCGTAAATACAACCATGCCTGTAAAGAAGCCCTAGCGCAAACAGTGTTTATGGAACGGGCGTCTATTTCCCCAGAAACATGTTACAAACTGGTACCTACTATGCCTAAAAGAATTAAAGCTGTAATAAAGGCTAGAGGAGGCAGCACTGAATACTGATTTATTTAATAAAAAACCTTATAAACTGAATTATGTGTTTTTTTTTTAGTTTTGAGATTCTCGTCTTATCGTAACGCTAAAAAAGTTACCCTGCCTATAACATTTGCTTGCAGCTCTACGTATAGTAGTAGAAGTTGTGTAAATACATATACACTAAGTACATAGATGTGGCAGTAATGCGTTTAAAATATGACGTGTTTCAGCTAAAGCTCCTGCCAGGCCATCTTTCCATTTTTGCTGCAATAGACTAAGTGGCAAATCATCGTTGCCTTCTTGATTACTGAAATCTAGAGTTTTTTCCCCAGTATTTCGGTTTCATCCATACATCAAATTTACAACAGCATCTTTCATTGTAAAATTTTTTAATGTTCCTAAATTGGATCAATTTGCAATGATATTGCGCAGAAGGCTACTTCTGTAATACAACTTTGTAATCTGATCCATTGGCTGGATAGGGTGTCACATCTATCAAGAGATACATTGTCCTAATTTTCCCATCTTTACTGTGTAATTCTTCTATTGGGGGATGTGATGGAGCATCATCCAAAATAAGAACAGCTCTACTTGATTTGTGGAAACGTGTAACCTTTCAACATAACAAACAATGATTTGTCAATAATTTTGGGAGGTCCACGTTTGATAAATCAAATTTCGTTTATAAACTTAGATGAGGAATAAAAGAATTAATTCTTTCACAGGAAGAGAAAAAGCTCTAGAAATTCTTGGCCTTCCCAATAACCAATAGTTTGATTTCATGAGTTTCAGCGGCATTACCTCATGACGAAAATGTTAGTTGTTATTTTTCATGATTTAATAAAGGTTTCTAATGCACAGGTGATTCAGTGTAATTCCCAATATCATGGGATCAATTAGTTCTGACTGCGATGATAATTTTCCGCCAGCACATTTTAAATATCGAATTCCGAAACTTTTTTTTTAATCTTTGCAATCAACCATTACCAGCAGAGAATACTTCAGAAAACAGACCATAATGTTTCTATTTCTTTGATTCAAGAACCATTTGTATATTTTTTCACCATTTTAGGATGCTTCTTATTTCTCCTGGTCCTGTATAAGTACAAGGCACCGCACGTAATATTAGTTCTTTTCTAGATTTTAGACTTTACAAATTTGTAACCTTTGCACCGGTTTTATAATTGTACCCCCTTTTTCACGGAACCTATGCACATTATACGGAGTTCAAAGTTATAAAAACGATCGTTCACGTCATTCCGAATTTCTGTTACCCAGTGCTCATATTATCGAGCGTCTACTGTGTAATACAAGCCTTCTGATAGCTAAAGATTTGGTTAAGCTGATTTTTTAAATTATTAATATGCTCTTCATTGTCGGAACTACCAACTTAAAATTGCATGTGAAGAGAAATTGAGTGGGAAAAAAAGGAGAATATTTTCGTTCCGATTGCGCAGATTTGAATGCAACTTTGCACTTGGATTCGTTAACAAGATCAAAAAAATTTCAAATACAATTAGCGAATTTGCTATAACTCAGCATGCAATAGAATAATTAAAACTTTATTTCTTTTTTATTAATAGACATTAAAATTATTGAAATATTTCGATATCTTTTTGCTCTTACTAACTTTTCCTTAATTTGTTCTCTAAATTGCATTAAAATTTCATTCAACAGCTGGATATGCGTTTATAACGTAAATCGTCTAGATATCTGACGCATCGAAGTTTTTTTATGCAGGTGGTAATAATTAAGATCCGTTTAGATTAACATCGTTCTTCAGCGTATTTTGAAGAAATTACTTTCTTCTCTAGTCTGCACCGGAAATGATGTTACTTTTAGCAAGAATCTAGTTAAATAAGTCAGTGTTCTTTAGGAACGATGTTAAACAGAATTCTCTCCATTAATACCATTACTACTTTCAATCTTATATTAATTTCAACACGTATTTTCTTTCTTTTAGACCAAATTCACACAAGAGTCTACTAATTAGTTATGTTTCACGTTGCACTTACGAAAAATTTACCAACGTGTACAGGGTGTTATTGGTGAATTTGAAACAACAATAACTTCTTTAATTTAAACGGTACAGCCTGCATTTTATATCATTATTTAACTTTCCTATAGGTAACTCTTCACGTCTTCATGGAAAACGCATTTTTTTAAAATGCATATTATATAATTTCAATTATTTTCGAAAAAAATAGGTATATTAGGGTGAGAGGATCGGATCCCCGTTATAATTTCTATTTTTATTTATTAAAGATGATGTTGGTTTTACATAGAAAAAGTGTAACAAATTTGGACAGTCAAATTAGTTAAATCCCAGTATTCAATGAGATGCACTAATTTTTTCGCTGTTGCCTGGAGTAGGTTACCGAAGAGAAATCGTTTTATACACTAAGATTCGAACCTTTCAACTTCTACGGTACCAGAAAACTATTAAATGATTTTTCTAGCATTTCTATCACTACAAATACGGTTTTTGAATATTTATTTATCATAATAAATATTAAATACACTACAAATATTATATATATCTCACAAAAAGTATGTACAATCTTTAATCACTAGAATGCGGCAATTTTCGATATTGCAAGTAATTCTATGGATTTGCACCGTCTGTAGATGTTATTCGATATTACAGGCATCTATTACACCTATTGCTTCCAAAATATTTCCACTTACACTTTCCATTATAAATTCTTCTAAATAAAAAAAAAAGACAACTATCCTATAATTATTGCACGCTATCATACTTCGGCAACGCACCTCGTGGCTAATATCTCTCAGCAATGCGACTCAAATCTTCAAACCATCAACGCCTACGACAGCTCCATCTTCTTCAAAACCGAAATCTTCGTCTTGCTCAGCTCGACTTGAATATCGACGACATTTATGTGCCCTATTTTGCAGAGTTGATGTTTGCGATAGTAAAGTAGAAGTCGTTGAGCCTCTATGGTTGAATAATTCTGCCGGACAGTTGAGGGCCATCGTCAATCTACCGGGATTCGAGCAGAGGATCAACCAGGAGGTTTGCGTGTCGGAAACGACGGCGAGATGTAAGGACGATTGCGGATGCGAACAGAACTATAAGCTAATTAGACTGCTCGCGTACGATACGACGAACGATTGCAAGGGGATCTTCATGGACTGGTTTCAGTTTAGTTCTTGTTGCAGCTGTAGATGTAATAGCAATATGAATTGAAATGTTGACGAAACGATGTATTTATTAAACGAAATTTGTGATGTAGTTTAATGTTATCCGATAATAAATTGTTAAATAAGAAAGTAAATGTGAAAATATTTCTTTGTTCTTAATCTGTTTTGTCTTATTTATACAGGGTGGGTTAAAAGTTATTTTACCATTTTAGACTTCTGGTATTATTTCTTTATTAGATATCGTTATTTGCAAATGTAGCATAAACTCTTGTGATTTACATTTTGTAGTAGTTGAGTGTAGGCTTTCACGACCGTCGTCCATAGTAGAAATGTTTTTCGAGTTTTGTCGTGTATTTACAGTTTTAGTTAACGTTTCGCTGATAATTATTTTGTAAATATTTATATTCCATTTGATGTAATTTGCGATGATTATAAGCTTTCTGTTGAAGTGTTGGGTTTAGAGTAAAATTGACAAGCAACTTTTGATTTGAGTGTGGGGGTTACTCGATCTTATGTTGTTATAATCTCTAAGAGATTTGGCTTTACTCCCACTATCCCAAATTATGGTATACATTTCTCTTTGCAATTTGTCCCAAATTATGGTATAAAACATTTTGAAAATTGTTTTATTGCATTTATAAAATTAGTAATTCGATCTGTAACTAAATTTAAACATGCATATATTAATGAAAATTTTAAAGATTTAACCACAATTCAGCTGTTTCAAAGGCAGTTTGGTTGCACATAACAGAAACAGGTAGACGCCCTTGGCGTCGAAGTTTTTCTTTATTCATGTGCTTAATTTTAGTATAGTTATTGCCTTCTCAGGCCATCATGACTTAAGTAATGCATCAAAGGCACTATCAACACAATTTATTAATTCATCCATAGTTTTCGGCGATATTTGGTGCTACAAAGACTGAATAGCATTGAAGAAGGCAAGACCTAAAACATTCAAATCAGGACTATTCGGTGGCTATGATTTGAATTTAATACTCCATCCATCTCTTGATCCTTCAGCCAACAATTTTGCGTCATTGCCACAAGAATGCAGTTTTGCATTATCTTGTTGAACGTAAATGGTCTTGGCTTTATGCGCTTTTAGAGATTTGGATTTAATTGCTGGTAAAACGTTATCGGTAATCTTTTTGCATTCTGCTGCGTTAATAGACTCGATGTTTTTGGTCACCATTGTTCCTCTTGCCCAGGTCCTGCTGTTTATTTTTGCATATTCTTTAGAAACAATACGCCAGAGTCCTATTTTGTCATTGAAATATTGTTCCCTGGCACTGTCACAGCGTGGTCTGGCTACTGCAACCATAAACTTTAGTTATGAAGTGTTTGCTTTTACAGTGCGTTTCTGGTTCTGCTTCGTCCAGCGTGATGTAGTATGATCTTTTAAATTCGCGGTAAATAGAACCACTTTTCGTCTATATGTACACTACCACTCAAAAGTGTTTAGGCACTCTCACTGACAGCAAAAATGTATAAAAACTCAGTAAAAATATTAATAATATTTATTTTTTATGTACAGATACACGTACATGAATAAAAATATATTAAATAAATGTGAAAATTAAAACGTTTAATTTAAATTTTGCTTTCATCTATGTGACCTCCTATTGATTTAATAATTGCAGCACACAATCGAGGCATTCTCGCAATAAGTTTTGCCAGAGTGTCTTGTATTATTGAGGTCCAACTCGATTGCAATTTGTTCCACACGTCAGTAGCTGATGTCGGAGCCGATTTCCATACTTCCCGATCTAGTTCTTCCCATAGTAATTCGATTGGATTCAAGTCGGGGCTCTGGGGAGGCCATTCCATAATTTTGAGAGTTCCTTCCTTTTCTAAATGGCGTAAATAGTCTTTACATAATTTAAAGGAATGTTTTGGGTCATTATCTTGCTGGAAAAAAATTCGCGGTAGCCTTCTTTTTTTAATATACCGTCAATTTTCACAATGTCTCCTACACTAGTGCCAGCAAAAGAGCCCCAAATGATGATAGAATCACCACCATGCTTCACGGTAGCAGCAATACACTCTTCTCTGGCACGTTTACCCACAGATCTTCTTACGAATATGCGTCTTCGGATTCCGAACAGCTAAAATTCTCTCTTCTACGGTCCATTGGTAGTGTTTACGAGCCCATTTAAGTCGCTTTTGCTTGTTTTGTTTCCGTAGTAATGGATTTTTCATCGCGATACGTCCAGGGAGCCCGGCTTTCTGTAGGCGACGTTTGACTGTAGAAACACTGACTAGTTTTTGGCGGCCAACATTTAATTCTTCGGTGATTTCCGAGGCTGTTTTGCGTCTATTTAACTTGCTGGTAACCACTATTCTGCGATCATCTGCAGATGTTATCGCTTTTGGCCTTCCACTCCGTCTTTTATTAAGAAAACTGCCAGTTTCCCGATATTTTTTTATGTTATAGTCAACCGTAGCGTGGTGTATTTTCATTTTTTTGGCAATTTGTCGATTACTTGTGCCACTTTTATGGTAAGCTATTATAAGCGCACGTGTTTCCGTACTAATTTCTCTTCGCGGAGGCATTTTAAAAAATTGTCACACAATATTTCGTTCACGACGTGAATAGAGTAAATACCACACAGCAACTGACCATAGGTTACAAATTTTCACTATAATCTTCTAGGAAGGTAATTTAAACATTATTACCTACAATCTAACAAATGACTAAATTTACCCAGTAAATTCGGAGGGATTGTTATTGTAATTGCACCGCAATAAACAGTTTATGGTAATCCGACCAAGTGCAGGTAAATGATAGTAAACCTTATGCGATATAATGGCTGTTTATCTTACTGAACTACATTTTAAATACGTATTTCATTTTATTATAATGTTTTTTTGGTAAACATAACACTATATGAATAATCCATGAAAACAGGGGTGCCTAAACACTTTTGAGCGGTAGTGTATATAGAACCTCGTTAATTTCCCAAACTTTCCGTAATCCATCAATTTTAGAGAAACGTATACCATAATTTGGGACAAAGGAAGTATCCATTATTTAACTCGTAAGTTTATTTTCGTCGTTATGACTTCCTTTGGCTTTAATAACCGTCCCACAAATTTTAGGCGTTCTTCTAAGCAACTTTTCAAGACAATTCGCGTCAATTTGTTGCCATCGGTGTCATAGGTGTTGGGTGTTCTGAGGTTGTTGCTATCTAGCCCTTCGATCATGCTATGGGGGATAGATCCGGACTTTGAAGAGGACAAACCACTAAGTTTTTAGTTCTAAAAGCTTCTACAGTTTCGAGCCGTATTTTTGGGGTCATTGTCTTGCTGAGACACAAACAGTTCACCATCAAGACGGCTTCCACACGGAATTTTATCAAATCAAAATATTCTTCTTTCCAAATTGCAATAATTTTCGCTAATTTATCCGTAGATGTAGATGCAAAACAATCCCAAACCATAACACTATGACCTCTGTCTTTGACAGAAGGCACTAAGCAGGCCTCACTAGCTGTTTCCCCTGGTTGTCGACGAACAAAAACTCCCCGTTGCATACAAAATAATTGAAATTCGATAAGATTGGGTTCCAATCATCCAGTGATCAGTTAGCATGCTCTCTTGCCCATGTTAATCGTTTGCACGAGTTTTAAAAACGGTTTCTTTTGCGGTCGATGCATTCTCTCTTATACATATCTGCTACCAATAATCACTTCATGGCGATGGTAACAGAAACATTTATTTGTTTTGTCTCTCTTCTCCGGGCAATTTCTCTCTCGGTATAACCTTTGTCGTGAAAGGTACGAATATTACTACGTTGTTCTACAGTCAACTGTCTGCGTTTCAGCATTTTTACGCTCAGAACTTTACCAACTTGTTGCAATTACTCATTGATTTTAAAAAACTAATTCCGCACAGGAAAGTGATAAGGCTCTAAAGATTATTAGCTTTACCACAGCACTAAACGATTACCGAAGTAGTACTAAACCAAACCTGAACCTTCTCTAGCAAAGATACTTCACTCAGAAAATCACATCATTAGGAGTAGATAGATTCTTGGCAATTTTCCTTTGATGGTAAGTATATGTTGTACTGGTTATGATAAGCATTATTTTAATTATCTTTCTTCAATTTTATCACGTCAAATCATTTAATTTACGACCTGCCCACGTTTCCTTCGCAAAGAAACAATTTAGACGACCAAAAGTTCCATCTTTCCTCTGATCTCTTTTCTCAATTTCCAGAGTAGACGCGTGCGAAAGCAAAGTCGAAGTCATAACGCCTTTCTGGGCATCAAATTCGGCCGGTAAGGTTCGCGCCATCGTCAACACACGCCATTTCGAGCAGGCGATCCATCAGGAGGTCTGCACCAAAGCCCGTACAGGTCGTTGCCAAGGCGACTGCGGTTGCGAGCAGAAATATAAGTGGTACAGATTGTTGGCGTACGATCCGGACAACGATTGTCGCGGTATCTTCATGGATTGGTTCCTGTTTCCGTCGTGCTGCGTCTGCAGATGTAATCCGACTTGAGGTATTATCGTTCGGAAGCCCAAAAAAAAAAACGTTACCTACTTAATTTAGTACCTATAACTCCAAATATGTTTTTGTAAGACAATTAAATTACCAATGGGACTTGATTAAAGTTTTTGCCTGAAATGTATAGATAGATCATGAGAGGGTTATCGACTGGAAGGATTTTGGTGAGAGCATGTACGATCGGGAAGATCTGTAGCATTTTCACGTAGGTGTTGTGTGTAAATCGAAAAGGTATATAGGAAATCTAATCCCAAGGCATCGACGAAAATGATTGGAAAAAGGGAAAAATACTAGCCAACATTTTCTCACAATTATTTTCAATAAATACAAAATTTTTTGACCACGATTTATGCGAGAACCTTACAGCACTTCCCAGAAAATAATACTGTTGATAGAACTACTTACGATATCGGTGGGATCATTCACCGTAAAGACAATGTGAGGAGACCAATACCATAGGTAGGTGTATTAGCAGTACTATTTTTTGGGTATTGTTTTCTAGGCAATTTTTTTAATGTGTTCGTAGAGCACTTGTTAAAAAGAGTGTGCCTCTTCCATACTACCCAGTCAACCATTTTTAAATCATGCGGAGAATTAAGTTGGTATTTATGGCAATTGAGGTCATTTTCAGTTTTTTAGAGCAGTAGGTGAGAACGCGGTCTTTACTGCGAGAAGTACCAACTTAAATAGTCCGCAAGATTTGAAAATGTTTGACTGGTTAGTGCAGTATTCTTTAAGTTCGTAAAAGTTCAATGGTAAGGATTGCTTTTTCTATAGCTTACGTGTCAAAATTTTCATTTACACATAGATTTTAATATATTTTTTGGAATTTTTAGTAAAAAATCTGGGGGAACTTTAAATAAAAATAAAATACTCTCAGACACATATAACGCGACTTTGAAGTCAAAATGGACGAAATTCGTTTTGTTTGACAGAAATTTATTGAAAAATCTTACATGGGGTGTCTTTTGTAAGATCCCAGTTTCTTTTGGTAAAAACGCTAATATTTTAACATATAAGATAGGTATTTCACATCTCCATAGAAAATAATGTCATATTTATAATTCTTTGACTTTCTTTATTAGTATTATTTGACCTTTGCATCCGTTAAATGCTACAGACTATTTCGGATATATACATTTCTTGATTTGTCTTGATAACCTTCTTGTGATCTTGTAGATACTTTTTCAACGGCTCGAAAATCAGGAAAGGTTATATCCTTTGAGAATTATTTAGCCTTGATTACTTTTGCCAAGTTGTTTCTTATTAAAGAATATTTCTCTTAGTAAATTAATTATTCTCAAAATGAGATTAATTCACTTTATATATTTTTCGAAATTATGTTGTAGAACCTTTTAACTAACCAAGTTTGTTGTCTACATAAATTATTGCCCTTTTTAATTAATTAATTAATTAAAGGATCTAACACTTTTCTCGACGCATAAAAAACATGTAGTTACCATTGATGTGTTTTGTTTTGTACCTTTAAAGACGATAATTGTAAATTTTATATATTTTTTCTCTATCGTAGCAGCTGTAGTATATATCTCTCTCATTCTCATAAGATATTAGACATTTTGAGATTTAAGATAAGGAAATAAACATTGATTAAATAAACATTAAGACAAGGTGCTCTTTTGTACAGTTCTAAGCTAACTTAACCGAATATCTTAATTAGTTCGGATATTTTTGCTCTTCCTTGTATTTTCTTATTTAATCAATGATACACTTTCATTTATTATTTTAACGGTAAATTGCATTATTTATTACTTCCTAGATCCAATAGATGTCGCTATTGAAATCATTTCATGCTGTTTAGACAATTTTAGCGATTTTAAGAGACCATTTTTATTGTATTACGTAGATGCGTGTATATATACAATATGTATTTTTTTTGTACATGTTATTATAAAAGAATTCTGCCATTTTGTACTTTTTTTAAATTAATAAATAAGTAGACATTATATTAAGAAGTGAATTTTAAATAAATAAAGAATAGAATTGCGTTTCTCTTTATTTACCTTCTACAATAAAAAAATCTCAGACTAATATTAAACTAATGTGAGGGGGATTCTTTTGAATCAAACTTTTCACATGCGAATCTTAATATTTGAATCTTCCATTTTGCAATAATTTAACCAACCAAATGTGTCATGTTAATCAGCACTGTAGATTTATTGTGTGCATTTCAATGGAAAATTAGCTTGCTAGATTCAAATGATTTAAAAACTATAAACAGTTTGAACTTGCTTGACAGTTATTTTATAAAACAAAATTATGATCAAAAAGTAAATTAATATATCTCAAATATCGATGTGATTATATGAAAAATCCTAAAGTAAACCAAAAAATTGCAGTTTCATTTTATTAGTCTATGGTATAAAATGACACGATACATATTTTTCTATACAGGATGTCCATGAAATAAATTAAAAAACTACGAGAAATGGAAAGGTCCAATATTATCAGACTTAAATTCAAAATATTTTACGAAAATGATATTTAAAATAAAAATTACTTTATTAATCTACAGCGGAAATATTCGTTCGTAAGCATTATTATTGAACTCCTAGGATGCCGTTTGAAAGGTAGACAGTGTTATCTTCTAGGTTTCATAGCATCGACAAACACTGTGTTATTGCAGGTTGGATGAATGCATCATGTATAGACATTCTATATCCATAGGCGTCCATATTCCAATGTCCCAAGGTTTTTAGATTTATGTTCTATATAATTACACCTTTTTATTTTCCGTACATTTTTATTTTATTTCAGAGACATCCTGTATACATAAAATCTGTTTAGCCACTATGGACCACTCTATAAAATATTCATTTTTTAAATTTGAGGTTGCGATTATTCGTTGAACAAATTAAAATAACAAAATCGCCTACTAAAAACCGCCAAAACATAGAACGAGACACAGTTGTCAAATATACGAAGTGTCGACCAAAGGAAGACTGGGACAAAGCGTTGGTAAATAATTTAACGCAGGAGTTCCCTAAATGTGGCTCGCAGTCTCGTAGACAGCAAATTGAGAAAGGCACTTTTCATGGCCAGACAGAGCGATCTCAAATATTCTAGAATAAACATCTCGAAACGGCTTCGAAGAATGAAACTTTTGCGACATCTAAATGAATCGTTTCAGCAGCTCGTGGAACTTTCTACAAAGATATGGAAGTTTGTGTAAGTATATAGAACGTTCTAGAAAAGCATGGAGCTTGGATGAAGTTTATATAACTTTCTGTACACTAACAAATATTTTTTAATGACGAAAACGACCGTTTCACATCAAGTGATGTTATATTCGCAAATTTAAAGTAATCCCTGTGACAACTTAATGGATCTTTCGACGCACCTTCACAAATTTGTCTTAGCATGAGAAAATCTGAATCCTTGTTAATAACATTTTAATTTTTTTCGCCTTCCGCCGTACGTAGGTGTGAGTAAACATCATCGATAATTTGAACGGAATCCACAAACGACATCGAATCATTTTTGTAATTTTTCAATCCCCTCCGCTAGTCCATAGTAGTTCTTACGAATACAGTGGAACTCCCCCAACTCGAACTCCCCTTATCTATTAAATTTATATGCATATGACTATCCTTAACTCGAATTTCTCTAACTCGAAAAAAATTTAACCAAATTTAAGACGTAGAATCTCTGTAACTCGAAATATCCACTAAAGGTACGTGATACGCCATCTGTTAGCGGATATAACGTAATATCTATCGAAGGACTTCGGGGAAGTACCAATGACAACGGGTTTTATCATTCTTATTCATCTGCGTGTTGCGCTATATATTCAGTCGTATTCGTTAGTGTTTGTCATCAAAATGCCACAGCAACGAAAACTTAAAAGTTTAACAGTGCAACAGAAATTAGAAATATTAAAAAAAGTGGACAATGGAATAAAAAAGAAGGTAAGGTAGCTGCGGAATATGACATACCAGCGAGTACATTGTCAACTATAATTAAAAACAAGGAACATATTCGAAGTTTCGCGAGTAAACTTACGAAACCTGCCAATTTCAAGCGAAACCGAGTTTCAAACAAAAATGTAAACAGTGCGGTGTTTAAGTGGTTTGTGTTTATTAGAGAAAAAAACATTCCGGTGTCGGGGCCACTTGTACAGGAGAAAGCACTGGAATACAGTCAACATTTAGGAACAACAAATTTTAAGGTCAGCACCGGCTGGCTTCATAAATTTAAAAAAAGGTAAAATTTACGTTATTGTATTAGATATACGTATACACGTATGAAATTTATATTTTATTTTTTAAATTTAGACATGACATATCGCATAAGAATATCTGTGGTGAAAGTGTCACAGTGGATGATCGTCAGGTTAGTGATTGGATTCGAAATGTATTGCCGGGGATTTTGGGGCGGTATAGCGAAGATGATACTTTCAATGCTGACGAGACAGGGTTATTTTTCAAATGTCTACCTAAGAAAACTTTAGCCATTAGAGACGACAAATGCTATGGTGGAAAACTTAGTAAAGATCGGGTCGCATGCCTTCTAGCAACGAATATGAGTGGCACTGAAAAACTAAAACCTCTCATAATTGGCAGAGGTGCAAAGCCACGATGTTTTAAAGGGGTAAAATGGCTTCCTGTAGATTACGAGAACAACGTAAAGGCATGGATGACCTCTGAAATTTTTGAAAAATGGTTGGTTAAATTGGACAAGCAATTTTCACACGAGAATCGAAACATAATAATGTTTATAGACAACTGCCCTGCTCATCCTGCAATACAACAGAAGCTGAAGGCCATCAAATTGCAATATTTGCCACCAAACGGAACTTCCAAACTGCAACCTTTAGATCAAGGCATCATTAAAAGTTTCAAAGATCATTTCAAAGGAAGAATCCCTAAAAAAACTGTATATGCATCAGAGAATAACGGTTCTCCTAGCATATCACTTCTCGACTGTGTGAGAGAGGTCGCCATGACATGGCATGTGGATGTTAAACAAAAAACCATTCAAAACTGTTTTAAAAAGGCTGGTTTTGGTAACGAAGACGAGGACGAAGACGAAATTCCCCTTGCTCAACTAAAAGAACGACTGCAAAATTCAGAAGATAAAGAATTTCCTGTTGAAGTAAGGCAAGATTTTGAAAACTATGTTGAGTTGCTAAATGTCGAGAATGTATCTCTTGACACTTATCTTGAAATTGATAGTAACCTCTTAACTACTGACTATCCGACAGACGAAGACATTCTAAGGAGTATATCAAGCATTACAGATGAAGAAACCTCCGAAGAAAGCGATGAAGAAATTGTGGAGCAACCATCACACAAACAAGTTTTACAAGCATTCGAGACACTAAAGAATTATTTTATGTCTCATGAACAAACATCCGATAAGACATATATGTTCATTAATAAAATTCAAAAATCGTATGAACACATCCGAGCGGCCAATGTTCGGCAACAGTTGATAACGGATTTCTTTAAAAAAACAATTTAATTATGCAATTGTTTTATGTTCCCATGTACAAGTACACATTTAATACCTATGTATATAGGACAATTTTTGTTTAATTTCATACATATACATATATATATCCTAATGCATGTAGTTTGTATTTTCAGTTTGTTTTTAAATCATTTTTTTATTTATTTTATATAATATTGTTATTACATATGCTTTATAAATATATACATATAATGCAAAGTAAATTGTGAATTTTCTGTAATTCAAATTTTCTCTAACTCGAATTTTATTTGGGGATTTACGTGGTTCGAGTTAGGGGAGTTCCACTGTACTTTCTAAATCACATTTTACCTGACTATCCTGAAAAATTTTCCGGCTTTTCTTGATAGCTTTGGCGTGTTTCGGATCGAATTGTAGAACTATCTTCTTTACATCATCAAAATGTTCGCAGTAGTAAAACGTAGTGTTTAACCATGTTCCCCAGCGCGTAGTAATCAGCTGTGGTGGTTCAGGCACTTTGGGAAACAGTTCGTGAAATCCTTTTGTACGTTTTGGGGACTTTAGAAATACTACCTTCGTATGAGCTGCTAAAGCATTTAGTCATGGATAACATTTAGGAATCAATTGCGTCACAACAATGTTGTTTCGCCCACACATAACCACAACATTTTTATCTTTCAATTCTTCGTTCAACGTAGTCACGAACAGATGGCAAAGAGCCTCTAAACGATATCCGACTTGGTAATGTATAATACGAATACTTGCTCCAGAAAGAGACAAAAGCTTGTTGGGGTAGTAAGGTGAACAGTACGTTACATAGAATAAAACGTACTTAAATGCTACATTTTCTAAGTATGTGTGTACACTCACAACGACCAGTCGAATAATACTGAACAAGCGTGCTTTGACACGGGTACTCGATTCTCCGTGTCGCGCGCTTCACCCTTCCACGTTGTTCTCCGCACGGTACTGAAACTTGCCCTCTCTTTGCCGAGACTACTACTACAAATTTATATAGTAACTTTAGAGTACTTACTACCTTTGCTGCTATTGGATAAGACGGTTGAAAATGTGCAATATTTCCTTGAATCTCCAGTGGTAAATATAGGATTATAAAGGAGAAATTATGCGGTACAAGGATTTAGTAAAGAAAACTAGTTTTTATGACTAAAAGTTTCTAATATATAGAAACCGTGTTTTCTTTTTTTTTGTTTATATATTACATCACTTGTGATTCTCACAGAATCGTACACATATAAAATTATCTCCTAAACGAACATTAAATACAGCACAATATTATTATTATCTACAAAAGGTGTATTTTTTTGTTTTGTGTCAGTTTATTCATTCAACTTGTTCCATTCATTTATCCACACGACTTTTGAATATCTTTTCACGTTTTATTTTTTTATCGCAGCTAAATTCAGAGCTTTATTTTTATTTCTTCTCTCTTTGTTTGGATCGTTTTCAATTGGTAGATGTTCTTCTAACTTTATTTATCTCGCTGTTGTTTTTTAGATCTCTTTCTGGTGGGAAAGAGCAACATCAATTAATAGTTTGATCTTTTTTCTATTTAGATTTAATTTTTCGTATTTCTATTTCCGGTTTTATTGTTTGATATTCATTTATTTATTTAAAATAATTATAATTGTTTAAAAAATGTACATATAGATTCGTATAATGCTATAACGGTCACTATTAGGGACGTGGTGTAATGGAAGATTCTGTGATTACTTGGACCACAATTAATTAGAATATTTTTCAATTTAAGCGCGTTTTTTTTTTCTTAGTTAAGTTGGTTGTACTGCCAACATCTAGTGTCATTGGAATTTTGACCTTAAATCTAGAAATTTTAAAAATAGAGCTCCATTGCCATATCTTTCTTTTATTTCCTATTCTGTTACCAACCTAAAGCACCCCCGTAATTTAAAAATATATTTGTTGGAGCGCAGGATTCATTTTTCTGAATAAAATATTAAATATTTAAAAACATTATTTAATTATTAATATACTTTAAAACTACATATAGACGTGTGCATAACAATAGCAGTACTTTAGAACAGAAACCAAATTGGTATACGAAGTGAACCTTTAGAATCTTGCCTGTGTAATCACAGATGGCCCTGGATTACTACAATAATTTGAAATTACATACACAATGGGAAATCCCCATTAAATTTCATGCGGTACTTTCAGTCACAAGTTATCAGTACACCACTTGCTTGTGCTAAATAATAGCAGCTGCAAAATAGGATTTGTGTTATTGCTATCGTTGAAGGTAAGTATAATTTCTATTTTCACTGTTTTTCAATTTGTTGTGGGTCCCAGAGGGTAGTGTACTGAAAACCAACGCAATCTAATTAAAAAGATGCGAAGAAAGATTTTATAAATTTATACAAAATGCTCTTGGCTGTTCTGCCAAAATGATTACGATTATTTAAAATTTAACACAATAATTCATTTGCTTCTAGAATATATTAATAATTGATGAAGAATAAAGAAGAAATAAACTTTTTTACATCATGGTAAATAAATAAAACAACATTGTTCCCTAGTTCATTCGTAAATGTTTTTTTTTCTTCTATGGAGGGTTAATCAGAAATAGAAGCGTTGTTTCTTTAAATGGTCCCCATGTCTCACAAAACAGTACTTTTCGGAATCAGCAATTTAATAGAAAATAAAAACAATGATGCAATCAATTTTTAAACACAATTAGAAGCTATTATCCAAAGCGTAAAAATAAATGCATTATTTATTAAGAAATTTAGATCATAAATTATCACAGCTATCACGTGTTTTAAGTTTGTACCATATTTCTGAGTAACCCTGTATACATTACTGGAATAAACCATTTTTTTTAAAAGTCCTTTTCACGATTACACGATAATTTATTTTAAAATGAATCAATTAAAATTTTAAAAATAAAATAAAAATACAGGGCGTCAATATTCATCATTTAGACATCACAAAATCTTCCCACCCCATGTTCCCTATTCACAAAAAAAAAAATTAAAAAAATAAATAACTACGATCAATCATTTCGAATACGACTCATACAACGTAGAAACCATCATCGCTCGTTGTTGACATCTCGTTTTCTCCGCTTAAAAAATCTACATCGACAATTAATTAATAATAATGATATATAAGACGTATATAAATTAGAAAAAAAAATGAGAGCTATATTAAAAACAAGGGAAACATATAGCTTAATCGTTAATAATATTACATTCTTGATATCATTTTAATAAAGCATTCTCTCGGAGAGGATGAGGGGGCAGTCTTCGCGAAATAAATTAACACGATAAGAAATAACAATATTCAATCTTCGTTGGGAAGAAAATAATAAATAGTTTTGACAAAAAAAAAAGGTGCAATCATTATAAAAAAGAAAATACTATTTTTATTTTGGGGGACGAGTTAAAATTGGAAGTAGTGTGTTTAAAAGTTGTTTTGTTTTAGTTGACTCGTTTAATATTTTTACTCGCATATTCTTCTTTAATTAATTCCTAGAAATTTTGGAGTAAGTTTTTTGAAATATTATCAAAAGAAAATCACAAAAAAAATTCATGCTATTCTAAGATTTTATTTGATCTAAGTAGCTCTCCATATTCCTTCCCAAACTTCGAACAGATGTATAATTTTGATTGCTGAACGTAATATAATTGTATCGATCGAAAAAGAAGGAAAACTGTATTTTTTGACGTCATTTTAAAGAACCTAGTTCAATTACAACGTGTCTCCTTTCAACAAGCATTAAACAACATAACAAAAACGTTAATTAATAATCTCGGTGATGCAAAAAATATACATATTCTTGATACCATTCGGATCGTCTACAACAATCATTACAAAGAACGTGCCGAATTTAAGTATGATTCAGACACTGTGTCACAGATCCATACAGTAGATGGTCACGATATTCGTATTTTAATTTAGTACATATGGAGAAACTTATGTGTATACTAATAAATAAGCGATCTAGCTCCTTTTGCATATCTATGGAATATCTATTACGGTAATGCAGCGTCTTAGTTATACTAATGAGTTACCTACGTAGGCGTAGGGTAATTTAGGAGGGTTTTGATCGTTTGTAGAACTTAATCAAAAAGGAATATTTCCGCTTAAAATCGAGAAATTGCTGTCAAAACAGAAGTTGTAGAAATGCTTAAGCTGCATTAGTTTAAAGTGCTGCAACAATAGGCCGTCTTTTCTGTCAAATAAAAACAAACATGTGCGGTTTACAGATATAAAACAAATAACTTTATAAATGTAGAATCGGAGTGGAAGTGTTGCTTATAAAAATTTTTGTAAGATCTTTCCCTCCATTAGAATATTACGAGGCATGTTTGTATATAAATGTTGGCGATGAAGTTCCACGCATGCAGCGTCTTCTAGTGAGCGCTTATGAAAACACCGGTGCCATCGTCGTTAGGTACATGCTGCAATTTGATTTTAGTACGCCAAGGGATCTACAACTGTTCAAATTTATCGGCGGTTGGATTTACCCCCAAATATTTTTGTAGGAGCAAGCTTTTGCGTTCATCGAAGGTATGGCGAGTATCCTGGACAATAAATAACAGCATGCGATTCTAAAGAGGATCTTACATATGAAAATATATAATCAATATCCTGCATAGAAGGAAGAATTTAGATAATCTACGGGTCTTTCAGACTTTCCGTTTTTTAGCAATAAATTTTTAATTTTGAAGTTAGTATTACGTCCAGAATAAGGTACGTTAAGGTTTATCAATACTGAACGCCTGAAATATGTTAATGGAATTCTTTAGACATTCTAAATTAATACGTTTTCGTTGGGTTTTTACAATGATAAATTATATATTTCTTTTGTAAACACCAATGATAGAAATTTTCGGAAAAAATGTCGGTCTCGATAGGATTTGAACCTGCGTCTTCTCGCTCTCCGGGCGAGTATCTTACCACCAAGACAATAGGAACTCTATGAACAAATCACTTTTAATATTTAAGTGTCGTAATTTCTGCAGATGTTTATTAATTAATTAGAACTTGGAGTTACAAATATTATACCTGCTGAGATATAATGATATATACAGGCTGATTCAAATTAAGTGCGCACAATCGTTAACTCTGTTATTACGGCTCGTTGGTCCAGTGGTAAAAGGACCAACACTTGAATTTGGCAACTCAGGTGTCGTGCGTTCGAAACCAGCGTCTGACGAGTACAGTGGCGGACTTTTTGGGTGGGTTCGGTATGCTCCCGAGTCACCATTCGCCGTTGGGAAAATAATTAACGGCGCTTCACCGTTACGGCGAGGGAGTGCAGTAATAAGGCAATGGAACACTTTACACGCACGTTCCTATACTTTAAGACTCCTGAGGTTATGACTCATGCTTAAAATCAAATCAAAAACAACCCGCGGTCATTCTGGACATGTGTATCCTCAAAGAGACGCAACCTTGGAGTTTCCAATAATATGAGGAATGATGACGGTGATAACTTTTCGGGCGGGTTCGGTATGCTCCCGAGTCACCATTCGCCGTTGGGAAAATAATTAAGGACGCTTCACCGTTACGGCAAGGGAGTGCAGTAATAAGGCAATGGAACACTTTACACGCACGTTCCTATACTTTAAGACTCCTGAGGTTATGACTCATGCTCAAAATCAAATCAAAAACAACCCGCGGTCATTCTGGACATGTGTATCCTCAAAGAGACGCAACCTTGGAGTTTCCAATAATATGAGGAATGATGACGGTGATAACTTTTCGGGCGGGTTCGGTATGCTCCCGAGTCACCATTCGCCGTTGGGAAAATAATTAACGGCGCTTCACCGTTACGGCAAGGGAGTGCAGTAATAAGGCAATGGAACACTTTACACGCACGTTCCTATACTTTAAGACTCCTGAGGTTATGACTCGTGCTCAAAATCAAATCAAAAACAACCCGCGGTCATTCTGGACATGTGTACCCTCAAAGAGACGCAACCTTGGAGTTCCCAATAATATGAGGAATGATGACGGTGATATGCTGTGCATGCCCTCATCTGTAGCGACTACATGGACTATGTCAATTATTACTAAGAGCAATTTGTTGATTGACATTAGCTCATTTGATGAGCGTGAAGTATTCGAAGCTATCAGGAAATTAAAATATAAACGTACCATGAGGGACGACAATCTACCTAGTTTTTTTTTTTTGTAAGAGATTGCGCTAGTGTGTTTGCCACGCCTCTATGTTATTTATTCAATTTACCCCTACCAACAACTACCTTTTCGAATTGTTGGAAAACAGCAAAATTATTTCCACTTCACAAAAAAGGCGATGTCACTTTAATTAGAAAGTACAGACCTATTGCTCTAATAAATAACTTTGCCAAAGTATACGAGATGGTTCTATACAGTCGCATACATCAACAGTTTCTGAAAACCAACATGGCTTTGTACGTGGGCGATCCACTGTCACTAACCTTACTACGATTACACAATTCATAGCTGAATCACTAGATGACAATATACAAGTTGATGTAATTTATACAGACTTCGCGAAAGCCTTTGACCGAGTTGATCACGAGATACTTTTATTGAAACTTGCGCAGAACGGGTTTTCACCCAGACTTGTGTCACTATTTCGAACGTATTTACTAGGGAGAACGCAGTACGTCGCATATCTTGGTCATGCATCTGAAAGGTTTTCTCCTTCCTTTGGAATTGCACAGGGAAGTAACCTTGGTTCCCTCCTTTTTCTGGTATTTGTTAACGATTTATGCAGTCAGTAGGATTGTGAGAAGTTGCTGTTTGCCGATGACCTCAAGTTTTATACCAGAAGCAGCACCATTTCGGATTGCCATCTGATGCAGCAGAATCTAAGTAAACTAGAATCCCGGTGTGTGAATAATCTTAGGACGAACATTCAAAAGTGTAATGTGTTAACTTAATCACGTAAGTTATGTCCACTTGTATATGATTATCGATATAACGGTGTTCTTTTGCATCGTTGTTCCTCCTTAAAGGATCCAAGTGTTTGACACCAAATTAATTTTTAACGACCACATCAGGGGTATCTCATCATCTGCACCGAGGGCTCTTGGATTTATACTAAGAGTATCGAAGCAATTTAGTTCTCTTGATGCAATAATGACATTAATTAATAAATTTGTGTGAGTGGAGTTTACTGCTATAACTGTCAATCGTCATATCAACATTAAACCGTAGTATTATACGAATGATAATATATTTCGGTATTATCGTACAACAATTGCCCGTATTAAATTTGGACATGGTCTTTACCCAGCCCACTTGTTTAGATTGGGATTCGTCGAATCAGCTACAGGTCACTGTGGCTATGAAACGGCTGATCTGAATCACATTTTCCTTGGTTGCGGTTCGCATAGAAGCACTATTGACTCATTTATTAACCTTTTAGTCTCACTAAAGTTCCCACTGCCGACTTCTCTTGCACTTTTGCATTCTAACTATCGAGAAGTGTACAATTTCCTTATAGAAATGTTGAAACGGATGAAAATTAGAATCTGAGCTCCAGTGGAAGTAACTACCATCCCTATTTCACCTGTGTGGGTTAACCTGTTTTCCGATGGCCGCTTTCTTGTGAGTGCATACTGTGTCAGTCATCCGGATAGGCTGCGAGATCTGAAATGGGTGTCTCTGTTTTACATCACCGTACTTGCTTTCACTGGAGGTCAATAACATTATTAATTCCCGATTTAAGTTAATTTTTTTTTTATTATTATTTCCTCTGAGGTGAATGGGCTGTGACGCCGTAGACACTATTAAAAAAAAACTAATAATGGCATATAATTACGTGGAAAGTTTGGCAAATAGTCACAAAAATGATGTTTGCATTCACTTAGTTTTGCATCTACAGGGTAGGGGTTATATCATTACATCAGAATGCACTTTACTTTTCTTTTCGGTAAATTTAATAATTTTTTTTTTCGATATACTCGTAACCCCACGGAGTCAGAACCATTGTTCTAGGTACTATGACTCAGCTAACAGATTAAAAAGAGAAAAAACACGATAGTAACGCTCATAATAGATTTCTAAACTCTATCAAGTCAACCAAAATAAAACAACCATTAAAGATACTTCCCGTTTCAGTGTCTTTTGTTTCTAAAGATGATTAATAAAGCTTTTTCTTTTAGCTTTTTCATTTATGTACAACCTTTTATTTTCTTTTTGGGATTCCTGTCAAGAATTTCTTAAATAATAGCGTTCCGTTTCATTTTTGTATTTCCCGCTCCGCGCACACCGTCAAATAGTTCACTCGTCAACCGCTAGAGTTCGCATTAATTGTATTCGACGTAATGGACGCGGCGTAGATTTGGTTGTTAGAGATGCTAAGTGGCAGAAAGAGGTCAAACAAGGATCGAACTTGATAATTTTTTCTTTTTCTAAGAAGGTACGAGGAATAATACAAAAAGCCACCTTGTAAAAATATTTCTTTTAGGAACTCGTCGTCCAACTCCGAAAAAAATATCGTCATTTCGTTCTTGCGTTCCTCTTCTTAAAGATCGACACGCAGGAAGTTCGTCCTCGCTATTCGTTTGTTTTATATAACCTTAATATCTTTCTGATTTCCTTTCTTGTTTTGATTATGAGATCATATATTAAAAAAAAATTAAATTAAATTAATTAGAAAATGACGAAACGTTCTTAATTAATTAAATATAAGCATTTCACGAACGCTATCGCGGTTCTTCTTTCTTGTGAAGATCGGTAGGTGGCGTCGCGCATAGTTTATGCGTAGGAGGCGGCGGTCCCGGACCCGGCCCGGGTCTTAGATGCATCAACCCGGGATCTTTCCCTCGTAATTGGTGCGACGGGTGCGGCGGGTACGTTCCGAACATCTTGGCGCGTTCCTCTTCGACCCGCATCGCGTCCATCAGCGGGTTGTACCTTAGATGATCGTACCTGTAGAAGGGATCCGTCGGGGGCGGCCAATGCGTAGCGGGAGGTTGGTAATGGTGGGATAACGCCGCGGGTAACACTCGCGTCCTATCCAACACAGGCGGTTGCATCGTATGCGCGGGATGACGAAGGTAGGGGTGGTAGCGAGGATCTGCGGCCGTTCGCGACAGTAGACTGGATTCTTCCTCCTTGGTGCGAGGTTCCTCTTTGATGCGGACCTCGTTCGGATCGAGCATGCCGTTTCTCATCGGCGAACGATCGCGTAACAGTGGCGCCATCTGTTTTGTACTTTCGGCGAGACGCTGTTGTTGGTGGAAAAGGCGTTCCCTTTCGCGTTCGCGTTCACGTTCGAGACGTTCTTGTTCCCTCTTCTCCTTCTCCCGTCGTTCCCTTTCGCGTTCTTGTTGCTGCTGGAATGACAAAACAAGGTTAAAATAAGACGATCAAATAATAACGAGGGTTATTTTTTAAGTAATTTCCGTTTTACAATAAAAATGAAACGAGTAGAATATAGTTCTTTGTCGATTAAAACATTTATTAAATCAGAAAACTAAGAACTGTGTATAAAAAAAATTGTGCGAATGTGGATGGTGAT
This sequence comes from Trypoxylus dichotomus, assembly GCA_023509865.1. Lineage (NCBI taxonomy): Eukaryota > Metazoa > Arthropoda > Insecta > Coleoptera > Scarabaeidae > Trypoxylus > Trypoxylus dichotomus. The sequence continues at coordinate 50,538,381 of CM042080.1, read as the reverse complement.
ACATAGGAGAAACCGGCAGGTCCCTAGTAATCAGAATCGAACAACAACAGAGGCTACTTCAACATGCTTGGGAAGAAGATCATAGGATTGCATGGAACAACGCTGCAATCCTGGATAAAGAAGACAACGCCACAAAAAGAGAAATGTTGGAAACAGCACATACATATGGCCATTACACCGACCGTCATTAGCACACCAAGTCTGGATCCCTATGATCACAGAAAGTATTAGCGGAAAACCGCCAACCGCGATAAAAGGAACAGGAGAATAAAAAGCACACCAACCCCGCAGAATAGAGAGCAATCAACAGAATACACAACCGCTCATGCGCAGAAAATCACCTACTGCGCAACCTCCTCTGTGTAGAAAATTATAACGTAAGTATATATAAGTTTAACACAGTAATTTCTGTCCCCCTTATTAGCTTAGTAGTTAAGTCAATTGGAATAAGAATTCCGAGGAAAAACAAATTGACTTCGTTCCTCCCATACACGACAAATTTCATTAATAAAACAAATAGGGAAAACCAATATCTCACACACAATTATTGAATATAATATATATAATGAATCTGGTAATTAAGGGGTTGTTACTCAGGGCTACCCTGAAGACGGCAATAGACAAGCTGTTCAAATACTGGACGACATAAGTTCAATAAACGATGGAAATAGCTAAAAAAACAACTCTAATTATTAAGGCATTTATTGCAACGGAAAATGAGCTTTCGAATACCTTCTTTATATATTTATAACTCTGTCTTCTGCGATGATAGTAAAAAAAAAACTATAACAGGCTGGATATCTACACGAATATTCAATCTCTTGGATGAAGTTATGATCAAAATATAGAGATGGGAAAAACTGAGGTGCCTCAACGGCGTGGGCTTCAGCATGTTGAGAAGTTTTGAGACTGGAAAACGCTATGCCTTCCATAAATGACTAACTTTTTCAATTGACTAAACAAAGAGGTCATCAAATTTGCCAACCTTAGTGAGTTCCAAGGGCCAAAAACCGTTTTAATTTCCCTGCCATTATCTATAGTATAGATAGTGGCAAAATTGATATTATAGATTCTATAATTTTTAGATCAGTCGCCAGTACGCGCTTTGATCGAGCATACGCTTGCTAAATTCGCTAGTTCAATTACTATTGTGTTGTTACGAGCGTGACAATTGGCGACATCTAGTGGTCAAAAGCGGAAATAGGTAGTGGTAGTACCCTCTATCGCTAATGGATGGCGCTACGAAATCGCATTAACAATTAAACATTCATGAATAACTTCGTTGGTTCGAGAAAGTTTTGGTGTATTCCGCTTAGTTTGAGATGGCAGTAATTGGAGTTATAGAAATGCTAGTCTGCCTAGGGAAGGCGAATGAGGTGAAGCTGTTTGTTGTGAAATAAAGTAATCTGCAACACTGTTTAAACGATATCTTCGAATCGACAGATCAACGCCGATACGTAATAGTATTTTGATTCGACTTGTTGTTTTTGTGTGTGGAAGCTGATAGCCGATTGACATTGAAGGATATCGCTAAGGCTATAGGCACCAGAAAACGGGTGATGTACATGTTGAATAATAAATTACACATGTCTAAGCGGTGTGCAAGATGGGCGCCGCGTTTACTCACGCCACCGCAAAAACTCAAACGCGTGGAATGTTCTACAGCCATTTTGCAGCGGTTTCGGAAAACCACCATTTTGAAGAGTTCGAAGAAAATGAGTACTGTAAAGGCACAAAGAAACTTGAGCATTGATCTTGAGGGAGATTATGTGGAAAAATAAAACACATTTCATTGAGATATTGCTATTTGTTATTTGCTAGTTATTATGCTTAAGTTAATTTTCTGCGTACTATACTTGTCATTAAGCTTTATCTAGCAAGTAAATCAAACCGAATTATTATCATTCTGTGTTTTTTATCCAACTTATCGCAGCAAGAATAACAACATTAAGCCATTAGCTGAATCAAATAACTGTCAAAAGGACATCTGTTTGTTTAAACCTAAGGTTTTCAAACTCGTTACTGTAAGAGCCACACTCCTCCACTAAGCTTCAATTACACGCAAATTTCAATCATATTACAGTAATGCAGCGCCGCCTTGTGGGGAGCCACGAACCAGATTGACGGTTCTCGCACGTTGGTGTTGGCCTGCGGGCAATAGTTTGGAAATCCCTGGTTTAGACGATTTCGTCAGACTCATGTCATCGAAGAAATTCTAAGCATCATCTACAGCCAGATCTCCAAAGTAGCAACGAAGGCTCAGAAACAAGATTCTGCGTATTATGATCGTAACTTACCTGTTGTTCCAATCTCCTCTGTTTCTCCTCCCTTTCCCGCCTTTCCCTCTCCTCCCTCTCCCTTCGTAAACGTTCTCTCTCTCTTTCCTGTCTTTCGCGTTCTTCCCTTTCGCGTTGCTCGAGGATCGGATCGGGTTTAATGGTCCAAGGCGCCGGAGGCGGTAAACCGGGTAAACTCGGCGGTAGTGCGCTGACGCTGGGAAACGTAGGTACAGTTCGCTGCAATCCCCGCCATGGATCGTGCAATTGCAGTCCGAGATCCCTGCCGCTGGCGAACGGTGAGACCGAAAACGGCGGACCGCTAGAGGCGAAGCCAGCGGCCGTGCCGTATCTCGTAAACGGTGATATGCTCGATCCTAAATGGAGAAAAAGAAAACAGAGCAAAAGAATGTATTAGTATCTATCCCTTCTGCTGGTGAAATCTCAGGCCACGCAAATTTGAAAATAGTATTTTCAGAGCTTAGGCTAGAGACCGTAAGATGGCGCGATTCGATTACTCACTACCTATATGGGACGCGGGCGCCGTAAACAGGGAACTATGATGCGGCGGTTGGTCGTAGGTAGGCGGCCGATGCGGTCCTAGACTAGGTGGGAAGGGCATCTCGTGCGGTCGCGTTGGATGGACGCTAGGCGAGAATAGGTGTGTGGGTGGCCGAAGCAGGTCTTTAGCGACGCCGGATTTGGCCTCGCCGCTCTTCTGCTGGTGGTGGTAGATTTCCCAAGCGATTCGGACGTGCATTGCGTTCCATTTCCCCGTTTTCTACAACAATAGGTCAGATAGAGGGTATCTTAAGAATATTTAATTTGTTAGACTTCAGTATGTTTAAAAGAGCAAGGTAACACTTTTTGTTTCAATTTTATTACGATATTGTATTATATACAGTCCCTGTCCATTTTATTCGGGGGCCACCTTATAAATTTAAGATCTTGCATGTTTCCAACGCGATAATTTACAAATACAAGTACGGTTTCTTTTTATCATTACCGCTTGCATAGACAGTATGCCAAGAAAAAAAAAGATCAATTATAAAAGCCAAAGCAATCATTACAAAATATTAGCTATATAGTTGTGACGACGTTCTGAATAAACTGCCTGTACAATACGTTTTTTTCATTTATTATATTCATTATATTTTAACAAAATCGCTACTTAAGCAAGTGGCCCCAATGAATTGAACAGGGACTCTATTACAGATAGTTATAACTACAGTGGGGGAACGTAGGAATGTACACTAGGGTGACAGAATAAAATAGACACCTACTAATTAAAAAAAGATACTATTCTCGTTATATATACAAAATATTTTAAAATTTTTATATTAGACTAATATCTTGTCGATCCATCTTTACTTGCGTGAAGTGCTGCGGGTCGTTGTGGCATAGAATCTATTAAATCATTCGTCTTCTGGAATATTTAACCACTCTTCTGTAACAGCTGCCACAAGTTCTTCCTTATTGCTGGGTTTTCGGGGTCGTTTCGCCATATTTGTCGGGATTATGTGCCAAACATTCTCTATCGGATTCATGTCTGGTGATTGGTCTGGCCATGGTAAAATCCGAATCCCCTGTTCCTCTTTCCATGTGGTTGTTGTTCTTGCTTTGTGGCAGGGTGCTCCATCCTCCACAAAACTGGCGTCTTTTTTAGATAAAATGGCGTTGTCGAATATCGGTAGTAGTCCTTCTGTTAATATTTGGATATATTTTGCCGCATTTATACTTCCGTCGCAGATTACTAATTGCGATCTTCCACCATACCACATCGCGCACCACACCATCATGTTCACATCGTCATATTTCACCGTCTGGTGCAAAAATTTGTCGTCCAGTTCCTGTGACGAACGTCTCCATACCCACGTACGACCACTATCACTGAATTGGCGGTATCTGCTTTCGTCTGAAAAAATGACAGACCGCCAAAACTCTTCGGGCGTCGTTCGCATTTCGATTGCCCAAGCCATTCGGCGCCGTTTTTGAAACGCCGTAAGGAGAGGTTTTTTTCTTTGCCACCCTTTTATACATCCCCACACTATGGAGGTATCGCAGAACGGTGCGCTGACTTTTCTGTGAAGTTGATGCAAGCTCAGCTGTACTTTTTTGCGGTTCTCTTAACACTTCGCGCACAAGCAAACTTTTTACTTCTTTCAGAAGGTCTCGGCTCCACTGTTGTTTTTTCCTTGCGTTTAAATTGTGTAATCACACGGTTAACTGTGGGCAACGGAATATTAAAAAAATTACTTATTTCACGTTGCGAAGCGCCGCGTTCACTCTGGCCAACGACGCGACCCCGGGTGAAGTCGCTAATATCACTCGAACCTTGTAAGCGAGGCATAGTTGTAACGATACTAAACTATGACGAATTCCTTCCGATACATTTACCCCTACCCTAATGACAAGAGAAAGTTCTTAATTCGTTCTTAGAATTTAGCTGTTTGCATATTTATACCGCTTTACCTGGTGTCTATTTTATTCTGTCACCCTAGTGTAGATACCTCCCCATTGTTGATTTTGCTCAAATTAAGATATGTAGTCCAAAGAACGCCAGGTTCCGAATACCGCCATACGCCATTTGCTCAAATTTAAGTAGTACAATAAAAAAGTAGTGCACTGTAGTTTTACAAGTTTATTTAACGGAAAACAATGCTAACATAAAAAGAAAGCTACACCGAATTTATTTTCTGCTTCTACTTCCGGTAAAATAAGTTTAAATAAAAATAAAGCCGTTGGTAAAGGAGAAAGCTGGTTTTGATTTTGTTTGTCAAGAAGATCGAATGCTTGATATGCGTCTGTGTGTCATGAGCAACCGTAACGTTCATGAAAAATGCGTAGGTCTAAGTTGGATAGGATCTCATCTGTTTGGACTTACTTAACATAAACATAAATAAATAATAAATGTTTTTGTTGTAAATCATTTAATGTATTTCTCAGTAAAAATTACAGTTGGCATTATTTCGTGCAGGGGTATTTTAATAACGCCAATTGCATGTTAGTATATATTTTTTCCTAATATAATTTGGAATGTTGGTAAATGAGAAATTATTGTTACTTTGTCTTCCTAAATGTTCATAGACAAGATTCCAAAAATTTTAAAATGTATTAAAAGGTACTTAGGACATTAAAGTTAATTTTCTGTTAATGTGGCGTTATTTGGGCCATATACCCTATATCTGTATATTACATATATTACATGTATTGTCTGTGGTACACGATGACCTTAGAAAATAATTCATGTCCCAGCAACCATTTCTATCAGAAACCGCGTATAGTTCACGCGAAATATTGAGTATTTTCACGTATCTACTGTAGTATACGCAATTTTAGAACGAAATTCAGCTTTCAGCGATCATGACGACTTTGTATTAGTGAAAATTGATTATGTTACTATTTCGCTTTACAGAATATGGGAGTATTAACGTGTATCGACTGTGGTACACACAATTTCACAAACACATTTAAGTTTTCAAAGATGACGAAGTTTGTACAGCAACTTCCCAAAATTATTAATCGCGTTAGTATTTGGTTTTAAGAGGTCACGGAAGCATTATCCATTGTAATACATATATAATTTTAAAACAAAGTTAGCTCTTCAGAGATCTTTGTATAAAATATGCAAGTATTATTGTGTATCAAATGTGCTACACATACTTCTAGAAGAAAATTTCATCTTGAAAAATTATGAAATCTTTGTACAATTAAAACCGAACGTATTTGTATTTAATTTCACAGAGTATGCATCGTGCACCCACTGTGCTACATACAATTTTAGAAGGAATTTTAGTCTTCTACCTTGCACAATGAGTTTTAGTTTGACAAAATATAGCGTGTATCTTGTATCAATTGTGGAAAGCACAATTACAGAACGAAATTTAGTCTCCAGAAACTACGGCTTCTTTGATAGCGAAAATTAATCATGTTAGTATTTAGTTTTACATAAAATTGCGGACATTATCGTGTACCCACTGTGTTACACACAATTTTGGAAAGGAATTTAGTCTCCGGAGATAATGGCACCTTTTACGTAGTGAAAACTGATCATGCAGTGTGCCTTAACTTTTGGAAAAAGTTACGTTTCTATATTAATTTTTCTTCTAACACTTTGAATCAAAACCTGAACACCTGCATGTCAATCTTCATTAACACTTTCAATGATATAACACATGGGCTGAAAAGTCCCGGGCCTAACAAACAAAACACGGTTTTTTTGGTTCAAAATTAGCTTTATTCATCAACGTAATCTCCATCAAGAGCAACGCAATCATTCCAGCGCCGCTCGAACATTTCAATACCACTTTTGTAGAACGATTTATCTTTTGCCTCAAAATAGGCCTCAGTTTCAGCGATAACATCTTCATTCGTGCGAAATTTCTTACCGGCGAGCATTTTTTTGAGGTCTGCGAACAGCCAGTAGTCGCTGAGAACCAAATCTGGCGAATACGGTGGATGTGGGAGCAATTCGAAGTTCAATTCATGTAGTTTTGCCATTGTTTCGATTGACTTGTGACACGGTGCGTTGTCTTGATGAAACAAAAATTTTTTCTTTGCCATATGCGATCGTTTCTTTGCAATTTCGGCCTTCAAACGCTCCAATAACGCTATATAATATTCACTGTTGATGGTATTTCCTTTCTCAAGATAGTCGATGAATATAACTCCACCCCCATCCCAAAATACCGAGGCCATAACCTTTCCAGCCGATTGTTGTGCTTTCGGGCGGTTTGGACGAGGTTCACCAGTTGCTGTCCACTCAGATGACGATCGTTTTGATTCCGGAGTGAAGCGATGGATCCATGTTTCATCCATTGTCACATATCGACGCAAAAATTCCGGTTTGTTACGTTTAAACATGGCCAAACACTGCTCAGAATCATCAACACGTTCTTGTTTTTGGTCAACAGTGAGCAAACGCGGCACCCACTTTGAACAGAGCTTTCTCATAGTCAAATGCTCATGCAATATAAAGCCAATACGTTCTTTTGATATCTTTACGATGTCAGCTAACTCAAGCAACTTCACTTTTCGATCATTCAAAACGATTTTGTGGATTTTTTTGATGTTTTCTGGTGTTACCGCCTCATTTGGACGTCCACTACGTTCTGCATCATCAATGTCTCTACGACCACGTTTGAAGTCAGCAAACCAACGTTTTATTGTTGTTTCTGATGGAGCGGAGTCCCCATAACACTTTTCAAGCCATTACTTCGCTTGAACGGTATTTTTTACCATCAAGAAACAGTGTAAAATTAAAACACGAAATTGTTTTTGATCCATTGTTTTGAAAATAACAAAAGTAGCGTGACTCTTAGCACAATAACTCACAAATTTTAACAGCTGTCTTCTGAAGGTTAGTCCTAACTGAGAGAAAGGTGACTGCAATAAAACTAGCGTCATCTATGTGTTAGGTCCAGGACTTTTCAGCCCATGTGTTAGCAGTATAGAACTAAACACTATCTATGTATTGATGTGTAATGAAAAGACGCAGCAAGCAAAGCTTGTTATAGCTAAGCAGTGCTCGTTACTACCTACCATGGCCTTAGGTTTGTTCGGATCTTGAGCAACGGTCTGTGGACAAAAAGAGATACAAAGCGTTAGGGTCTCTGCAGCCAAGTTAGTGTGCGCTGGTGAGAAAGACACAGACAATAACAACAAGAACAAAAGAACAACAAATACAACAATAACAACATCGAATATTAGATAGGTCCAAGGCTATTTTAAATATAGAGACTAATACTAAAGAAAATTAAAGTTTGATATTCCAGTTAGCATGCCAAACAAAAACATATACCTATACGAAAAAAAAAAATTGTTAATCGGTGATGAGAAGGAGATGAACGTGAAAGAAAAGAATTATATAGTAGGGTAAAAAAGAATGCCTTACCTTCGGTTGAAACGGCGCCAAATGATTGGGAGGCACAAAAGGTGTGGGTCCTGCGGTCAATCCCGGATGCAGTAGACTTGGTGTATACCCGGGATAATTCGGCATGGGCAGGTTTTGGCGATAGAAAGACGATTCCACGGCGCCAAGTTTGGGAATATCTTTGAACTGCAATCAAACATATAATTTCCCCCATTGTACATTTATTTAACTATCCTAATTATAAACATTATTTTCTTTATTTTTGCTTCTATAACTCTGTAAAGTTCTGATCCACTCACTAGTATTGAGCGATACCATGATTTATAAATAATAATTGTAAACGTTGAACGTGATCACTGTTATAGCTTGTCTCGGCAAAGTTGGGCAAGTTACAGTGCAGTATGGAGGGGTGGAGCGGTCGTAACATGTTAGCGGCACCGTCACTCACAAGCATTAAAAGTTAGGCTGTTGAAAGTTTGAAATTTGTCCAATGCCTTCAACACTACTTTTAAAATTTCTTCGCTAGTACGTTTTCCAACTCTTTTGGAAGCAAGTAAGATAGGGGATGACGGTTCAAACTCTTCCATTGGACGTACCATCACATTCACCACAGAATGTTTTTGTCGATCGGTTGTTTCGTCCACACATAATGACAATTTTTTATCTTCCAAATCTGCTTTCATTCCTCCTTCAACATAGTCACGAACAGATGGCATAGTTTCTTAATATTGAACAAGCGTGCTTGGATACGGGTACACGATTCTACGTGCCGCGCGCTTCACCCCTCCACGCTCTTCACCGCACGGCACTGAAACTTGCCTCTCTTTCCCGACACTACTTATTTTTGTAGGAATATGACATTGTTTCAATACTAATTAAAATTTTAGCAAACAAAAATTTATTTATTTTAATTATTATAATAAAGGTAATTTTATTTTGTAGGGTCAATTTACATTAACAGAATAAATAAAGTTCTTAAGAGAAGGCAAATTTCTGCGTACATATACGTGTAGATTTTAATAAAAAATGGGTGTTCTTATGTTGAAATGATAATTTGATTTTTTAGCATTACATTGCTTTATATAGATTATAACAATACATCTTTGATTTCAAATAGAAATAACATAGATATATACTAGGATGACAGAATAAAATAGATCCCAGGTAAAGCGGTATAAATATGTAAACAGCTAAATTCTAAGAACGAATTAAGAACTTTCTCTTGTCATTAGGGTAGGGGCAGATGTATCGGAAGGAATTCGTCATAGTTTAGTATCGTTACAACTATGCCTCGCTTACAAGGTTCGAGTGATATTAGCGACTTTACCCGGGGTCGCATCGTTGGCTAGAGTGAACGCTGCGCTTCGCAACGTGAAATAAGTAAATTTTTAAATATTCCGTTGTCCCCACAGTTAACCGTGTGATTACACAATTTAAACGTAAGGAAAAACAACAGTGGAACCGAGACCAGGTCGTACCGGACCGTCTGAAAGAAGTAAAAGCGAGTGTTAACAAAACCGAAGTACAGCTGAGCTTGCGGCAACTTCACAGAAAACTCGGCGCACCGTTCTGCGATACCTCCATAGTGTGGGGATGTATAAAAAGGTGGCAAAGAAAAGACCTCTCCTTAAGGCGTTTCAAAAACGGCGCCGAATGGCTTGGGCAATCGAAATGCGAACGAAGCCCGAAGAGTTTTGGCGGTCTGTCATTTTTTCAGACGAAAGCAGATACTGCCAATTCAGTGATAGTGGTCGTACGTGGGTATGGAGACGTTCGTTACAGCAACTGGACGACAAATTTTTGCATCAGACGGTGAAATACGGCGGTGCGAACATCATGGTGTGGGGCGCGATATGGTATGGTGGAAGATCGCAATTAGTAATCTGCGACGGAAATATAAATGCGGCAAAATATATCCAAATATTAACAGAAGGACTACTACCGATATTCGACAACGCCATTTTATCTAAAGAAGACGCCACTTTTATGGAGGATGGAGCACCCTGCCACAAAGCAAGAACAACAACTACATGGAAAGAGGAACAGGTGATTCGGATTTTACCATGGCCAGGCCTATCACCAGACATGAATCCGATAGAGAATGTTTGGCACATAATCCAGACGAATATGGCGAAACGACCCCGAAAACCCAGCAATAAGGAAGAAGTCGTGGCAGCTGTTACAGAAGAGTGGTTAAATATTCCAGAAGACGCCATTAATCATTTAATAGATTCTATGCCAGGACGACTCTGCAGCACTTCACGCAAGTAAAGGTGGATCGACAAAATATTAGTCTAATTAAAAAATTTTAAAATATTTTGTATATATAATGAGAATAGTATCTTTTTTTTAATTAGTAGGTGTCTATTTTATTCTGTCACCCTAGTGTACCTCTATTTTTAGTATTTTTACAACAATTATTGTAAATTAAACGTATTAATGAAAAGGTAACGATATTTATACGTATGTATGTACCTATGTATTAGCAAGAATACACGTTTTATTCAAACATTAGTAAATACTAGTCAAAGTCATTTGGTAACCCATATGGTTATTTATTTGATAATGTATTTAGTTATTCAGGTATCTATCTTCAACCAGTGGTTACCGTTTCATCACACCATTACTACTTGAATATTTAATTTATTTAAAGTTATTTCAGGCAATTGCTGCAAAATCACTACTTTCTGATATTTAACTTCACGGTCGTGATCAGTGATTTTCAAATCACAGTGACTAAATCACTGTGATTTGAAATATCGTCCACCACTACTACTTACCAACGGAGACGGAAATAACGTAGACGAAGGCGGCGGAGGCAGTAGAGAAGTCGTATGCTGATGCACGTGGGTGTGATGGTGCTGGTGTTGGTGCATTTCGGTCCTTAGATACGGAGGCGGCGCCACGTTCAAGCTCCGATCCTGCGTAGCCAGGAACCTGTTGTCCAATTCACGTCGCAGCATATCGGCTTGGTTCGTTTGGAAGAGGCTTTCCGCCGAGAATGGGTTAGGATTCGGCGGCGGTACGGTCGGGGTAAGCGGCGATGCTCTCGAAACGGGTGGCGGAAGGGGAGCAGTGAACATCGGAGCCGGAAACGACGGGTGCAAGGGTGGAGTGGGACGCGGCGGCGCCGGACTGAGCTGAGGCGTGGGACCGCTCCAACCTTTGCCCAGGCTGAGACTAGAAGACACGGTGGTGGGTGGCGGGCAACTCTGCGGCGTGACGCTGCCTCGACTTAGACTACTCACATTACTGCTGCGAACAGGAAGAGATAGTTTTAACGTCGAAGTTACCGAGTTCGTTGTAACTATAAAAAATTCTTCTTAAATTAAAATGGAAAGCGAAGTGAGAGTTTATAAATCTGCAGAAGGCCCGTAATGAATCTGGAAATCTCACTTTACAAATTTGTCATCCCAAAACAGAAAACTTATTAGTTGCAATTTTTCTGGTATCTTTCATGTTGCACGAGATCTATTACAAAATACAGACGACGAGGTACTAATCAGTGACTCTGAAGACAACTTGCAAAAATTGCTTCACTCCTTTAATCAATTAGCAAAACAACTAAATATGATCATTAACACTGATAAACCCAAATGTCTAATAACATCCAAAGAGCAGGTAAGATGCAAACTGGAGCTTGACCAAAGGATGATCGAACAAGTGTAAATAAGGAAGTGGTAGGCGTTTGTTGCAAGAAGAACATAGATTAATACAACTAAATTAAGTGTATAATACGATTTCCTTTTTGAACAGTATACGAGTGAATTGTGCAAATAGGAATTAATTTGGGCGTTTATAGCGGATTTAAATTTTATTGAGATGATATCGTCAAAATAAGGAATAGACATCAGTATCTCAGTATATGCATCCCAGGTCACACAAAATTTATATTCGGACCATAGCGTTTCGGAAGTTATCCAGTTGATGATGGGTGTTCACGCTCTTTAAACACTGTATCCCGGATAGATGATTAATTTGGGTGTTGTGGAGTGCATTCATTATGCACAACGGCCCATAAAGAAAATTGATCACTGAAACACCAACTTCTCCACAAAGTTCCAAGAGCCAAGACCAAGCTAGCTCATCACGCCATTATATAATAATACAGCGCCATGTTGTAGAAAGCTACGCGTCGTAGTGTGGACACCCTTGACATAGATCAAGCATGTGCAACCTTTAACAATTCTAAGAAACGCTCTTATAGCAGACTGAAGGTGGAAACCTACCTATAACTTTCCCTCTCTCTACTCGGCGAATGCCCTCTAGGTGACGGCGGCCGACTTACAACCGTCGTAGTGGGATGCGTAGCGGTAATAGTGACTGTAGGTGGGGCAGCCGCCGCCGTCGTGAGCACAACGGGCACGACAGCGGCGGCCGCGGCCGCAACCGTAGCGGCGCTCGGCGATGAGTAATTCGTATGAACCGAATACGGGGTATAGAGCGGCTGATACGGCGGATGGTAGGCAGGCGCGGACGTCGCCACCGCCGGACTTTCGGTCCTCGCGTGGTTCGAAGCGGCCGTCGAATCGCCAGCCGGATGAGCCACGGGCGCTGCCGCCGGGGGCGGCTGATGCGGCTGAACGTTCGCTAACGGCGGCGGAGGATGTTGCGGCTGCTGCAATTGCTGAGGTGGAATCGGCTGCGTCGACGGCGGGGGCGGTAGCAGCGTCGCTTGCGTCTGCGGCGGTGGCAGCAACTGTTGCTGGTGCTGTTGTGATTGCTGTTGCTGCAGCGTAGTAGGAACACTGGTGGCTGGTGGCGGAGATGGCGTTGCGTTCGCCGCCGTCACCGTCATGCCGCCGACGACGACGTCGACGACAAGATGCGAGGACGGCGGCTGCCTCGACGTCGGCTTCTCTTCGATACGGACGACCCCCGACGCTATCGGAAGCGAGGGCGGCGGCGGTGGTGGCGGCAGTTGCGCCGGCGCGGGCAGCGGCGCCGGCAGATCGGGCGGCGTCGGTGCCGGTACCGGCGAGTTGTTCGCACCGTTGCCCAGAGGCAGGCTAGGAGGCAGGGCGCCGGGGAATTCGTGTTTCCGCGACGCCGGTGTGGAGCCAAATATTACCGAACTGGCATCGGAACCCTGAAACAAACGAATTACGTATGAAATTAAAGAAAAAATTTAGCGCTGTACAAAGCATCCTAAGATGAATAAATGTCATACAAAGGGTTTCACTAAGTGGTGTTTGAAGATTCACCAATTCTTCCATTTCGAACATTTTCTAAGTAGGCTGAGCCTTCTCAATTTGACAAAAATAAAAAGATTCTCACCTCAATATGTCACAAAAATTTATTCAATTATTGACTTCAATACAGTTAACATTAGGATACTCTTAAAAACTTCCTTTACAGTCTATATAGAAATGTCAGTGACTAGTTTCGTGATGAAACGATTTTGTAGAATCGATTTCCGCAACTTCCATAGCGCAGACTTTCTTACTTTTCAAGATACGGTGTGGAATAAGCAAACACTCGGACCCAAAACTTGTTCCACTTTTAAAGATGGTTTTCTAGTTACGAAATAAATATATATTTCTTCATGATCTATAGATTTTGACTCTCTGAATATAATATTCACAGATATTGCAATAAATTCCATCCTACATAAATTAATAATTATTCGGAACGCAGCGTTTCGAGAGCACGTGGACTCCCATCGATTGAATCTAAGAACTGTATCACACATGCAAATTATTTTCTACGCAGGTTCTAAAAATTCTTAAACCACCTGACTATTTACAATTTATTGGGTGTCGAACCGTATATTTACAGGGCATTATGGTAAAGATATAATGTTTCGTAATAATTTGTAATTTCAATGTATTGTTTCAGAAACAAGTTAAATATCTTCTCTCTTTCGAATTTACTATACGAATAATCACATTTTACTTTTAACTTGCCAATTTATATACAGAAAATATTGAACGTTAAATCCAAAGACTTAATTTCTTCATAATCTTCGAAAATCGTACTAAGTTACTTTAAACTTTGTTCGTGGCTGCAACAACGCAACGATCTCCTCGATTCCACGATTCAGAGGTCGTCACGCAAACAAGTTTTACGTCTTTCCGTTATAATGCTAGTTCTCCAGTTGGTGCGGTAGGTAATCATAGTAGGCACTGTGTATAATGGGCAAGGAGAGGGGGTTGGCAAGCTAATTGAAACCCAACTAACGAAGCACCTAATTGCGACACCAAGCCAGCCCGAAGGGGTCGTTAAACAAGCCGCAATGAAGACGTCGGTACTCGACCCTATGATTTACACACGACTCCGCTTGCAGGAGCGGTGGCGGCGGTCGGCGGTAGTGGTGGTTACCGATTGTGTTGTCCGACACCCCCACTTAACGGATCGCTAATTTGCGAGCGTTGCGCGTTTGAATAAGCAAGCGATGACGCGGCAATGTAACTATGAGGGTATACTTGGTAAACAGTGTCGTCTCGTTTGGTGACTGTGGAGTTGTAAAGTTGATAAACTTGCGCAGGAGGAGACTTAGTTACGTAGGCTATTTTAAGGTATAAACGTGGATTAAGTGCCTTTAAACAAGCATTAAAATTATTCGACTTGTAATGAATGGGTTTGCTATTCAAAGTTAAAAGTCACACTAGGATTTTTTTTTTCATTGGAAATACAACGCATCATATATTTTGCTGCAACTATTCACTGGGTAAAAAAATTATCGATTAGAACAAACAACCTACAAAAGAAGCCACTCCAAAAGAAATATTGATACCAAGCCGCATCAAGAATATGTTGTATTTGTTGATTTAGTTGGAATTACTATGTTGATTATCAAATTCTTTTAGAATTTCGCCGAACCCAGATATGCTTTAATTCCCACTGTATTAAACATATTCTTGGCACACGGCCCAAGGTTTAACTCTCTTATCTAAGAACCGTCATTGTAGGGACTTGAACTCATGTCTTTTGGATCGAAGTAGCCATGCTAACCGTTCCTAAATGTTTCATGTTGCTATTGTTAACTCTACTAAACTTTTAGGGATAGTAATTGATAATAATCTTAGGTGGGAGCGACGAACTCGTAGAAGTGGCACAAAAAAGTCGTGGTACTGTTCAGCGGTACTTGCTTAGTGTGGGGTCGTATAAACGAGATACAAAAGAGAAGCCTCTTACACCGTTTCACAAAAAAAAATCAAGATTGACATGGGCAACAGAAATGCGAACAAAACCTGAGAGCTTTTGGTGTTCCGTAATTTTCTCTGATGAAAGGAGGTATTGTCAACTTAATGATAGTGGTCGTATATGGTCCTGGAGATGTTCATCGCATCAACAAAAATTAAATTTCTGCATCAAACAGTAAAGTATAATGGTGTTAGTAGTATGACTAGGAGGACAATGTGGTATGGTATTAACGCAAAGAAACACGTGAATATTTTCACAGATGAACTCTTACCAGCTTTTGCCAACAACATTCTTTCCAGAGAAAATTTAATATCATGGAGGATGCAGATCTTTGTCATAAGGCCCATATAACAATCGACTGGAAAGACGCACAAAGTATGTATATAAATGTATACTACGGAAATTTAATTTTGTTGTCAAATTTCTGTGTCTATTGTACTTTGTCAGCCCTTGTCAGTGTATACAGTCCAGTACAAGTTATCCCTGACTTCACTGGATCCAATCCATTTAGAAATATTGAATATTACATCAGTAGAGACCGGATTACATACAAAGAGCATACAGCTGTGGCCATATGTATTCGCCACTCTCGTTTTGAACGTGTTACACGAATATTATTGTATTTCTAAGAAGCATGGTCGATGACGGAGTTAACTAGGTACCTGGTAATGAGGATCTAATGGTTTATTGTAGGCCATTCTTAGTAAATTAGAAAATAGACGTAAAATTGTAATTCCTGAATATTTCTTCAGTCTTTCTTAAAAGTTGTAAGAGTAAGGTTGAGCTAGTTAGAGTGAAGATATTGTGTTGTGATTTTGTCCGTGTAATACGATAGTATACGGTAAAAAGTAATGTCGAAAACACGCGAATTGACGGAGGTAGAGCGAGGACAAATTGTGGTGTTAGAAAAGCAAGGGTTGTCGGTGTCTGCTATTGCCCGACAAGTGAAATGTGCGCGATCGACAGTTAGAATGACGATAAAACGATACAAAGAGAGTAGATCTTTGACAAACAAACCGAAAACTGGTCGAAAAAGAAAGACAAGTAGCAGAGATGAGCGAGTCTTAGAGCGGATGTCTTTGCGAGACCGGAAAAAAGGGTCTAAACAGCTTTCCATTGAGGTTTTCCGGCTACATAATGTTGCTATTTTTCCTCACACGGCTTTGTGAATTAAATTTAGGTGGATACAAAGCTTGACATAAACCACGGTTGTCTCCGCAACAAAAGAAAAAGAGACTGCTGTGGGCTAAAAGTCACCGCGACTGGACCATTGACAATTGGGCCAATGTTATGTGAACGGATAAGTCAGATATTGAGGTAAGTAATACATAATTATTGTATTTGCGGTATTCTGTATTCAATTCCTGGTATCTACAGTGTTTTTATTCTTTTTAATGGGTTCCAAAATGTAAGAGTATTCATGTTTTTGTTGGTAGCTTTGTGGTAAACCTGGGCCTCGTGCGACGCAGGCGAGGAGAGACCTTCCATGCAGACTGTATCATACCGACTGTCAAGTTTGGGGGTGGTAGCATAACGGTTTGGGGTTCCATGAGTGCAAGAGGCGTCGGAGAACTGTTCGTCTGCGAGGGCCGAATGAACAGTCGGACGTACATCGACATGTTGGAAGAAGTTCTGGAACCGTGTGCGTTAAAATTATTCGATAATGATGAGCCAGAGTATTACTTCCAACAAGATAATGCACCGTGCCATAAATCTCGCACAGTAATGCGCTGGTTCGAGAAAAATGACGTGCGGGTCCTGGAATGGCCGGCACAATCCCCGGACTTATCGCCAATTGAGCATTTATGGTACATTTTAAAGCGAAATGTAGCTAAATACTCAGCTACCACAAAGCAATGCTTAAAAACAAAAACATTCGAAGAGTGGAATAAAATCACCCCCGAACAGTGCTACAACTTAGTGAGCAGTATGCCCCGACGAATTCGTGCGGTGATAAAAGCCCAGGGAGGAGCTACCAAATATCAAGCAATATCTGTATATATCTGTATACACTCACAATGAAACATTTTCATCGATCCATTTTCTTTTATTTCTTATATATTCGTCTGAATAAAAAACAAAAAGGGTGACGAATACATATGGCCACAGCTGTATATTCGATTTTATTTATTTAATATATTTCACGTCTATTTGTAAATGTCTTACACTGATTAAAGTTAATTAAAATATAATAAATAAAATAAAATATATGCATTAGTAACGGGACAGAAGATTTGGAAATGTAATAGCCACTGACCAGACTTATTTTTTTATGTTGGTGTACTTTGTATTTAGTTTATTCTCTCTTATACGATCCGTTACAAATGTTAATTAGTCTGATATTACCTAGGTTGGGTTATGATTTATATACATAACAATAAAATTTGAAATTAACCCTTCATAATTTTCGATTGTAGCATTTTTAACTATTCCTAAAAATTCCATTTATTTCAAAGCAAATAGTAGCTTGTTAGATCTTGGCAGATTTAGTCTTATTTAGTTTTCAGATAAGCATAACTGAATAACATAATTACATAAGAAAAAGGCGGAAATAAAAGATGTCTTCATTTGGTACGAACTTTATAACAGTCACTATTATCCACGTCTTTGTTTTATAAGAACGTACGTTAGGAGTGAACATTTTTTATATATTTTTTTCTGTTTTCTTTTGTTATTACATACCATCCTCATCTCATAAATAAAGCTCCACTTGTTTAGTACCCTGTGTCAAGAGAAGAAATGCGTTACCGAAATGTAAATAACTATATTGTCCGATAAATGTTTATAACTAATACAATATTTATATCAGTAAATAGTATACTGAATGTCTTCAGAAATTTTAGTTTTTTACTATTTTGTATGGTCACCCTTATTTTTGATAGTATATCTTGCACGAGCCTGAAGACTATCATCTATTGTTATGATGTTATTATCCGGAATACCATACCACCCTTGTCCCAATATTTTCCAAAACTCATTTAAAGTCTTTTGTGCCCTTTCAATTCGTTTACGGTCAAGATATTCCCAAACATGTTCGATAATATTTAAATCCGGGTTTTGTGGTGGCCAGATTGTAGTATGAACTACTCCCTCCTTTTGTAGCTGAGTTAAATAGCTCTCGACCAATCGAGAAGTGTGTTTGGGATTCTTATCTTGCTGCATGAGAAAATAATTACATATTAGACGATACCTAGAAGCTATAGCGTATTGCTCCAATATTTCCTTCACTTTTAATAATGTCATCAACTTCTTACAATGAAATCCAGCTCCAATCTTGGATATTACCACCACCATGTTTGACAGAAGCTTGTAAATATGGTTCTGCAAGAGCTACTCCAACACGCCGTCGAAGATACTGACACCTGTTCGATCCAAGTAATTGAAATTTAGACTCGTCGGTCCATAATACTTGTCTCTACTCATGATCTGTCTAATTTTTTAGGTGTTCAGCTTTACTCCGTTGTCGCAAAAGAGGTTTCTTGACAGCTACACATCCATATAATCCCGGTTTCTTGAAAGACGGCCTTACAGTTGGAGTATGTAGCGACGTGCCTGTAGCTTCTTCTCTCGCGCCAGTTTCATGCTTACTTTTTTTTCTGTTTCTTGAAACTGTGACTTTCAACAAGTGTGCAACCCCTCTGGGTATTTTTTCAGACGTCCAGGCTTCAGTTTATCCACTACGTCGCTTGCTTCGTTATATTTTAAGAATTTTTTAGACACTGCGCCAAGAACACTTCATAAGGCTTGCAATTTCTTTTATCCAAATGCAACCACTGTATCACAACTTGCAGCTCGAGCTTTCACATTATCACTCGCTTCTACACTATTATTTTTTCTGTTAGGAATACAATATAAAACTCGCTATAATTTACATCTTCGCACTCGAGAATTACAATGAACAACAAACACAGACAAACAAACCCTATTTATTTATGATAATGCATACCATGAAGGATTTCTAAGTATTCCTTTTTTATTTATGTACTGGTATAGCACTTACCAGATTCAACTAATCTAAATATCAGTACAATTAAAATATATTAAGAAACATTCCCGGAACTCTAACCATTATATAAACTTTTAAAAATATACGAATCTGCCTCTCTTTTTCGCAGAGTAGTGTATGTTCCCTCCCAGTTACGATATAACGTAAGAGAGTTGGAGCCTTTCTTTGCTGTGTTCATTGTGTTCTGGTGTCCTTTATAACTTTTCCAAATTTTCTTTTATGCGCGGTTGGGCTTTAGTTGGTAACCCTATCGACATATACAGGGATACAAATACAGTATACAACTTAAACAAACTAGCTAAACATCCTGTATATACTAGCTTTATTTCTTCATTCAATTATAATAACGACAAAAGGCAACTTTCCTCTGGGTAACGTTGCATAAGAAACTTTCGAATTCATTTAATTCATGCCAAAGAAACGATTACAATAATCCACTTCCTAACCTAACCTAACAACCCCTTCAGGACTTTTAATAAACATCCACACCGATTCCACCGCCGCTACTCGAGCTTCCTAATTGCCTCAAACTTCTCGTTCACTCGATTTATCGACTGGAGATGCGCTTCCAGCGAAATTAGGAGAGCTGCGTGTCGAACAGACGCTTGCGGATTATCTAGTCGACGTTGCTACGACGGAGGGGCCAAGACGCGGATAGAGAACGAAGGGTAAATGGAAGAGGATGCTTGTAGATAGAGGACGAGACCGGTTAGGGTCGTTAGAGATACGGCTGCGGTTATTAAATTAAACGTTATACAGCGAGCGCGGCAGGATGGGAGGAGGAGGTGATAGTAGTGGATGACTTTCTAACGTACCGGTGTTGGTTAGAAGTGGTGGCGGTGGAGGTGGTAAACAGCGAGCGGATGAGGAAGAACGTGGAGTTCGCTTTGGCCGTTTGGTTACCGTTCTGAGGGTGAGGCACCTTCCATCGCCTGCATCTTGCAGTGCGCTGGGATTATCGATTGCATCCAGTTTTTAATTGCGCCGGCTCAATCTGTTTCCTCCCCCTTCCGCCGCCGCCTTTCCTTCGGTACCGAAAATACGGACGGCCCTGGATACGAAAACTGCAGCTATTGATGGTCGATTACCTATATAGGGACTTTCTTTCCAGAAAGAAAAAGGAAAGAAAAGAAATGTTATTTCTAACATTTATTTGCATTACAGAATTTTATTTTCGAATTTAGAAGTATAACGCATGTACTTCTCTCTTCCTATATTGAATGTCAAGCGTTGTCAGCTGTTATAACAATGGAGTTTCATACAGAAATGCTGATTTGTATTAAAAAATCTTCATCAGCTTACGACCATCACATTTGCCAACGAATATTCTTTTATAATAAGAGCTAACTCTTGTCTTTAACTAATATTAGTACGTTATTTTCCCTATCCTGCCACGTTTCTCTTCTACGACATTCCTTGTTTACCGAAATTGGATCTTATGAAGCAATTCGTTTGTTAAGGACTTAACATTGTTTTTGTGTTTTTGTAAATGAATTTTAAGTTTCTAAGGAAATTTATTTTGTTTTATCCATTTTTTTTACTACTTTATGTATTTTATATGATTTTATCTTCTTTGCAACCGTATGGGTTAGCATTATTACCTTATTTTCATTTAGAATATTACTTTATTTTCATTTTTATCATTTATTTATTTTGCTCTCTGTAGAATATATCGAATTTTATTTTAATATGTATGTACATTACGCATTGTATATGTATGCAAGCCGGCCATTCACAATACTCTAGCTAAAAGTGCCTAATTTAAAAGTCATTAAGTGCAACGTCGTCGAAATGGGAGTTTTCTTAATGTTTAATATATACAAGCACAGGCAGTCGACTCCCGCGTGACGGTCGAGGTATTAGCGATCGTGCACTCTCGGTCACCTTTCATACCTCGTCGTAACGTTCACAGTAACGTCGTCGGACGATTATTGGAAGTTTCTAATAGTTTCAAGTTTTGGCGGGAATCGTCGAGGCCGTTGTCGTCTATACATTTATTTAGTCTTCTGTTACGATTCTGGCGGGAATCATTCTGGTAAGGTTGTCGGAGCGCATGTATAGATTTCTTTAATAAGTACAAATTCTCGATTTTCTATCATCGTTCGTCGAGGCTACTGTGTCCGTTGTCGTCTATACATATTTTTAGTTTTCTGTTAAGTTTGTGTCGGGAATCATTTGGTAAGGTCGTCAGTGCGCATGTATAGACATCTTCTACAAGTACGATCACTCCGCTTCTTGTTGACGGTCGTTGCGGCCGCAGCGCCCGTTGTCATCTGTACGTTTGTTCGGTCCTCTGTCGTATCGGGACTTAGAAATTTTTTCATTTAGTTGTTCGTCGTAGCGGACGAGTTTCACGGACCAATTTTCTATTTGTAATGTCGGCTTCATCGCTCCGTTTTCCTTGTCGGTGCGCATTTCGCACATTTGCTGGCTACTGGCTTTTTCCCTTCTTTGAGACGCAGTAGCAGAGAGCTAAAGATTGCACATAGCGTATTATTTCAAACGAGAACGCCTGGGTAGCTGTCACATTACTTTTGTTTTGAGATCGGCTATTATCGCTCAAGCTCTAAGAGATAGGGCGGGTTCCCCTATAAATGTGTAAATAACGAACGTATTTGGTTCAAGTACAAATACAAGACAATGATACAGGGCCAAGTCCCTTAGGCAAATTTAAAACAAGGAAAATGTATTAGGCTCCTGGAAAGGGACATATAAATAAGGTGCGTTTATAAATTTAAGAAATAAATAGGGTTGGCGCCCTTATAAAAAGGTAGTGGTGCACTACCCAGTTACAGGAAACGCTAAAAAAAAGATATATATTTATATAAAATAATTGCTAAGTTACATGTATTTAATGTCTCAAAAATACTAAATATTGCTATTACCTACTTATTATACTATGGTATAATAGGATACATAAAAAAAAGGATTATTCAATTAATACTAAAACTAAAATGGGTGATGAAAAGTTGACAAATGTTAGGGGGAAGAGACCAGACGAAGAAAAATTGCATCAATGGGTCAGCGTCGATGTCACAAAGATCAGAGATGCTGTTGAAGTTAGTGCACATTAGATGCACTGGGAGCCTTATAAGGACATTTTCGAGTGCGACCGCAATAGAAGACCAATGACGACCTGGAGCTAATTCTGAGAATATGAAAATTACCCTTATCCAAGAGCCAGGGTTAATTGTCCTGCTTGTTATGCACCAAACAAAATAAAAAGTTTAGCAAAGAATTCGTTCTCCTGGTAGAAAGAGGAACAAAGTTAAATTCCTGCAGCAATTCACCATGGTCAAAGCCTCAATGTGCATAAGATCCCTCCGACAGATAATATTGGTTCTTTAGAAATCCTCTCTGGACCGCCTCAATAGAGTGGATGTGTTTCATAAATAAGAAACCAGAACGACGCGGCGTACTCCAACCGAGATCGAATCAGTGAAAGGAATAATTAAGATAAAGCTTGCATATTCCGGAAGTCCTTACAATTACGAGATATGTGATCAGAAAAAGACAGAGTGGTATCAAAAAGTACCCTCCAAATCTTTGACAGGTGTTGACACCTGCACTGGTGCTCCTTTAACGTTATAATTGTAGATAATAGCTTGTTAACGCTTAGTAAATGTCATGGTAGTACATTTAGATATATCTAAAAAAAATTTGCACCAACTAGAAGCACAATCGATACTTCTCTGAAGCAAAACACAGTCAGCAGAGGATCGCCTTTCTTGGCTACTAGGCATATCTTTGCCAACTTCCAAACTGTCGGAAATAGTCAGTCAGGATGATTCGTTGAGCGTTCTAGAACAAGATGGCAAAACCTTTGTTGCAGATGGTACGATCTTAAATTTGCGTGGAGAAGATCCCGACACCAGCTTTTGACACCATCATAAGACTACAGACTCACCAATAGTTGCCATAATATCTTTATGAATTTGAATTGGCGTCGGACCCTTTATTTTCAGGTATTTTATTACGGCTCTTTGTTCTATATTGCACTATTGCACATCTTGTCAAAAATATGTTACCTTTTTAATTAAATCTTAACCCAGATTTCCCAGACATCGCACAATTTCAAGTCAAAAACAGGATTTAATCGTGCCTTGAGAGTTCCCAACTTGTTTGGGACGATACAGTTGAAAAAAAGAAACGAATGACATAAAATAAATGAAATCAATCCAACTTAGAACCAATTCTAACAGATAAAGCATTTCTCAAATGAAGCCCCCTGACTGCTTTATCATTTTACACAATTATTATTCATATACCACCTCCATTCATCGCACTTCAGCAATCATCATCGCCTCATCTTGTCGTGGTGTTGTTAAAGTATTCAGTTGAAAAGAAAAGAAGCTCGAACTTTACAACTACAAAAGCCAACGTCACCACCGCAAACGGTGTACTAAGTAGTCTTTCCCTTTCAGGAAAATATCGATACTATATACGGCGGTGGCAAACCCTAAGCTTCCATCCACAAAGTTCGCCATTACACATTTATTACCGTGTCCTCCACCGCCTTCTTGTCGTCAGCATATCGACTAGAGGAAGACCCTCCGCCCGCCGGATGAGCAGATTTGTGGTATTATGATAATCGTAGCTCGTTGATCGCGGAAGGGATCGTCCTCGTCGTGGCGTTATGAATGCAAATCGGACGCGTTTTTATTCAATAAAGGGAAAATGTTCCGGTTCTATCTGTCCTTCTCAATTCTTCACTCGTTCATCCTACAGTTCCGTGCTAACAACGAAGAATTTTATGGAAAGATATTATGTTTTGGGTAATCTTTGTCGATGTAATCGTTTACTTTGTGATGATTTGCGAGTTTCTCAATATCGTATTTGTGCGTTTCGCAAAAGACATATTAGAATGGAATGAAAATAGCGAACATTTTCGTTTTGTCTTGCTTCGGGAGCTCTCCAGCTCTGAACACAATCAAAAATGTATGGAGTGTCCTGAAAACCCTATGGTATATTTTTTTCGATTCCAATAAGTGGAATGTTAAACCACCGTTAGTATTAATAATGATAAGATTTCAATTTCCTTGCAATTAAAAGTAATTAAATTCCTGAAAAAATATCAGTCACGGCAGGATTTGAACCCACGGCCTTTGCGTTACCGGCGTATTGTGCTACCATTACACCAAGAGATCGAATGTGAGTTCAAATTGTGACATCTAAGTATTAGTAGCGATTTGAACTCACATTCGGTCTCGTCTCCCATTTAATTTGGCGTTTACAGCACACAAATGCATCTAGTGGTTAAAAACGCTTTTACAGATTACTGTATATTAGTAATGTAGCGAGCAGTAACCACCAATCTGCTTCATTGCGAAGAGGATAAAGTGAATCTACAAATAAGAGAGGACAGAATGACTCGGATGCGTAATAAATCCGAGTATTTTCTCTTGGTGAATTTACGACAGGGTACTAAAGGTTAAAGCTGGCACTGCTGTTTTACCGTTCTCGCGTCAATAAAATGTTGTTTAGTACATTATTAGCGCGGTCTGCGTTTATTTTATGGCCTCCTGACGTTGCTTAATTCTTAGAAGTCGGTGTTCGAAAAAGACGACGTCCTCTGGCGCGGTAAAGGAGAACTATGGAGCTAGAAACTGTTTGGCATTCACGGCTAAAGTTGTTCCTAGCATTTTTCACCAGTATAACAGATGTTAGGCCAAATAAAACCAGTTGCACTAGTTTACGCATTGGCAAATATTGCCGACGATCTTAAGAACAATTCTAAATGACTGATATAGAGAAAATCGCTATTTTAGGAACTGTAGATGCTCGTTTCATCTGAACACCAGTGTATATTCGCGATGCAGCAGTACCCCTACGGTTCACAATTATTACCACGACGTTATTATCCGTTCAAAAATAGACGGCGTACAGTCTCTTAACAGCCAATAAAGTTGCAGGACGTTTAATAGCAGTTTTATTACCCTTCAGCATCTATAACGTGATGGAGAATAGGAGAAACTCGTCTCATATGCGCTGCGATGGAGACCAACTATTGAATTTCTCGTCACATACGTACACGCGGCCGTGACGAAGGAAAAGGTTTTATGAGCGTGTCATAATGGTCCGTGCGCTACACGTCCGTAATCTGCTCGTAAAATTGTTCCACATGCCGATATCAGCGCCACATTGGACATAGGCGATATCGCGAACTAAAACTAAGATCTACACGAAAACCATTTACAGTTCGGCAAACTTCAGAATTACTTCAATGTTATAGATATCACATCCATAGATTTTCATTGCATCAGTCTGTTTAAAGCACTTTTGTTCGGAGAAAAATTGTAGCTTTTTTTAGGAAATTATCTTTGCGTGCATTTCTTTTGTAATCCATTTCAAAGTTATTTCAATTTTTAAAATATAAATGTTTATACAAAACTTCTCTTTTACATCGGACACCTGTATACATTAGACATGTATAGAAAAGTTGCTTATGTACTGTATACAGTACCGTTTGATCGCATGTAATACATATATATTGTGTTACATTTAGAACGATTTTAAAAGTACAGCTCGCCAAATGTTGCTGTTCCTCTCAAGGTCAGTTGCATGGTGGGTAAATTATACGTAGGAAAGGAGAGTAAGTAATAGTGTTCACAACAACAGTAAAGTCTAAGACAAGAGTACTCAGAGGTTGCGTGCAATAGTAGTGTAAAATGTCGTGCATTTTACTATGGAATTTAAAAGTAAAATAAAAATAAGGTAAGGCATATATACATCAATAGTCTAACAAATTAACGCTTCATACTTTAACTGCCTCTAATTATACATGGAATTCTTTCCAGGTTTTAGAGGCGCGTACTGGAGAAGTAATATATTGTGTATTTGAATTTATGAGTAAAGAAGAGAACGACGATGAATTGACCCTTCCTTTAAGAAAGGTAAAGTATTTCTATCTTATTATACAATGAATAACCGAAACGTAAAGTAATAAACATTCATACATGTTGTTCTATTTTGTTGTTTACAACAAGAACGTGTGTCATCTGCGTGTGATGTTAGGAAACCAACAGTCAAAAAAATTATAAACGAGATACAATAGAATTCGGCCTTGTTAAAAGCTTCGAGATACCAAATAATCGATTTATCTCAATCCCACAGTGTAACATCTCGCTTCCCCGTCTGCGTATCTCACTGGCACATATATCTTAGACGACCTGTACACTTTACACGTTAAGAGAAAGCGAGAGAAGATTTAAAAGGTAGGTTGTTATTGTCGAAAAGTAGTCAGGTAAGATCTTCACTTAAGTAGTGGTAATCTCTTTTATACAAACTTACATGGGAGATACGACGACAGCAACAAGAGAATAACACGAAAGAAATCGAAGATGCCTTTCACAAGTAACACCTGGGAGCGTTACGGTGTATTGGGAAGCTCAGGTACT
This sequence comes from Trypoxylus dichotomus, assembly GCA_023509865.1. Taxonomy (NCBI): domain Eukaryota; kingdom Metazoa; phylum Arthropoda; class Insecta; order Coleoptera; family Scarabaeidae; genus Trypoxylus; species Trypoxylus dichotomus. Next base: position 50,511,684 of record CM042080.1, on the reverse strand, counting down.
CGCCGGCGAGTGTGAAAGGGATGATAACCGGTAGCCGGGTATTTTGGGAAAGGCACCTGAACAATTTCGAGCGGCACGTGGCCTTTACTATTACTATACTATATCGTTGATCTCCGTTAATGCGGGCATTATCGGTGACATGAATGGAAAGGGTCGACGTATAATAGGAGTATCGTAAAGTGGTTTAGTGTTTGTAAATATACGCTTTTAAGAGGGGAGAAGGTTGTAGCTTATGAATCATCATCTATCGCCTTTCGTTCGATATGCATACGATGTTGTAAGATGTGATAGAAGAAGTTTTGTATTATTAGTCGTTCTGTTGGTGATGGTAGTGCTTTTATTGCTATGTTCGACGAAGTTATTGATACGATTTTCCTTTGTTCAGTTGTTCCTTTAGGATGCTCAGACTTAAACTGCTCGATTCACCTGAAAATTGTTAAATCACAGGTAATCGACTTTGTAGATGCCCCAAGTATGTGTCATACAGAATTGTAGTGTACACTAGGGTGACAGAATAAAATAGACACCTGGTAAAGCGGTATAAATATGTAAACAGCTAAATTCTAAGAACGAATTAAGAACTTTCCCTTGTCATTAGGGTAGGGGTAGATGTATCGGAAGGAATTCGTCATAGTTTAGTATCGTTACAACTATGCCTCGCTTACAAAGTTCGAATGATATTAGCGACTTCACCCGGGGTCGCATCGTTGGCCAGAATGAACGCGGCGCTTCGCAACGTGAAATAAGTAAATTTTTAAATATTCCGTTGTCCACAGTTAACCATGTGATTAAACAATTTGAACGAAAGGAAAAAACAATAGTGGAGCCGAGACCAGGTCGTGCCGGAACTTCTGAAAGAAGTAAAAGGGTGCTTGTGCGCGAAGTGTTAAGAGAACCGCGAAAAAGTACAGCTGAGTTTGCGGCAGCTTCACAGAAAAGTCAGCGCACCATTCTGAGATACCTCCACAGTGTGGGAATGTATAAAAGGGTGGCAAAGAAAAAACGTCTCCTTACGGCGTTTTAAAAACGGCGCCGAATGGCTTGGCCAATCGATATGCGAACGAAGCCCGAAGAGTTTTGGCGGTCTGTAATTTTTTCAGACGAAAGCAGATTCTGCCAATTCAGTAATAGTGGTCGTACGTGTGTATGGAGACGTTCGCCACAGCAACTGGACGATAAATTTTTGCATCAGACGGTGAAATACGGCGGTAATAATCAATCAAATAATAGTAATAATCATGGTGTGGGGCGCGATATGGTATGGTGGATTCACTATCTTCCAATTGCAATTTGAAGAGTCATCGTTGCAAGCTTCAGGCACGAATGGAATTCACAATTTTTATTGCGATATTCATAACCTCCTCCATGTTTAGAACTTTTGAACACGAAACTTCTTGCTGGATAATGCAATGGAATAAGAAAAACAAAGGGAAATCGTCATTACCTCGATTCAGTGCAACGAAACCATTTTTGTCTCCTGTCATGTGCTCCATCTGTTGCAATACACATTAGTTTATACATTGGTTGCTTGCAGCTTGTCACAAAATTTAAAAAAGTATCACATATATCACGTCAAGGGTTAGAAATTCAGTATGGGCCAGAATTAAACAGGTCCTTCAGACAATACGAAAAGACCATGATCTAACTTGCCAGGGAATCTAACCACTTTACACTCCTGTATAAAGCAAGACAATTTAAGGTCGTCCCGAAAGGCTTAAAAATGTCAAATCGATGGATTCGTCGATCTGCAAAGAAAAGTCTGTACATTCCATGACATATTTTAGTTTGTCTGCCATGTTCCTGTCTCATGACTGCAATATGTCCTATAACTGTCGAACAAGATAACTGAAGTTCTTTAATAGCCGTTTTACTTTTAAAATCTCCAAAATAAAACCTCACCCGCTTCAAAAATGTTTTCTTTACAACCATTCCGTCTTCATAGAGTTTCTTGCGTTTCGCCAATATATGAGAAATTTTAAAGCACACGATCATTGTAGCTTTTCATTGTTTGGCTGATCTTGCGAACATGCTTTGTTCTTTTCTCAAGCAAGTTATCAAATCGTACACTTTTCGTTTTCTTAATTCACTTTTTGGTGAGAAATTGTTTAAATAGTTTTTATGAAGTTTGGTTTTATGATGCACCTTTATGTTCCTATGCTTAGGTATTGCAACTGATGTTCGGTGATTATTGGCACGATTTGCGCAAGAACACTGAAGTTGCGATAAATCGAAATTTTGGTGGCGATAGTGTAATGGTTTGGGCGGCTTTTTTTCATAACAATAAAACCCTTACGTGTTTTACTTCTTTCTTCGAATGAATTATTCTTAATTCTTATATACAACTTTTGGAAATGGTTCTGATGGACGCAAGACTGGATATTTTAGCAAGACAATGCAGCTATCCATAACTCCAGACAAACAATGGAGTGGTTTCATCAAAAGGAAATCAACTTGTTGCAATGGCCTACTTGCTCGCCTGGTCTGAACCCTATCGAAAATCTCTGGAGAGGTGTGTGCCAATAATAAACAATACGATAGTGTAAAAGAACTAAAATCTGCGATAACGAGGTACTGAAATGATATTCCTATTTCAATATTGACCAAATTGATAGACAGAATGAAGACCTGCATGTTTGAAGTTATTTTGAATAGAGGATCTAACATTCACTAAGTTTAGAAAAAATAAATAATTTTGTATTAATGGGTCTACAGAAATTATTTCGAGTTACCAATATTGTAAACATTCTTTGTATAAAATGTAATAATTTTGATGTTATTTTCTCTTCCATTTATACTTGTACTTCCAAAAATTCTGTTCAAAAGTTCGTACGGAACTATAGAAATTTCGCTGCGTGTGGCATACACACCTTATACATTAAACTTGAACCAGCGAGCAAAATTGATTCCTGTCTGAAGGTTAATACCGATCGTCACGTGAGAGGAAGAAACTTAAAATGATTAGAAGTGTCGCCGAATCATCATATCAACGTCCATTAGCCTAATGACATGATTAACCAGCTCCAAATACGCGTAGGAGCATCGAAATATCGATAAAATGAGACACGATCGTGACGGTTTGCCGTTGAAGTGTTGTCGATGTTTATCAACGCGCTGTTCGATCTGTCGCAAAACTAAACGACGTTCATGAATTCTCGAGATTCTGGGTTGATGGGAATTTGATTGATTAAAATTTATAGGATCGAGAAATATCTCATTGATAACTCGGATTGATGTTTACTTATTTTTAATATAAATTTTACCGTCATTTAAGCATAATTTAGAAATAATCTTGAATTTGTTGCAATTGGAAGAAAAAGAACAAAGAGATGTGAATGATGCATATTAAACTTTAAAGTGGTCTGCAAATTTTTAACGGCGTGTGCTGTAGATGCAATTATATTAGCCCGCGACCTTCTGCAAACACTTGCCCATTATTCATCGATGTTTAACGGACAAGATTCAGAGAGGAGCAGTCACGCGGCCACACAATGGCTATTAATGGACTCATCCAGTTCAGGAAGCGGACACCACACTCACTAGTATAGGGTCAAATCCATTTAAGTAAAGATTTGCTTCTCTCAATATGCCGTCCATTCATCTTTGCAAACATCGATTATGTTCTGCCCTCGGCTTGTACAAACATACATAACGACCTGTTTAAATATACAGTACTGGCCAAAAGTTTATTTGGACATGTTGATAAAAATTAGGGAACAAAAGGAGTTTTGATCAATAATCTACTTAACTTGTCCACACACCATTAAACAATCCATTAAATATACTTAGAGTATAACCACGATAATTCGAATTTATGGCAATTCGAATATCCAATAATTGGGAAAAGCTTCGATTAAAATTCTCATTTGGGTAATTCGAGCAATATTGATAAAGATAAATCATTTAAATTGTTTTTTGGGCAAAAAATTATGTGTCACTGAGTCACTTATAAACAATGTTTTTATGGTAAAAATTGCAGAAATACATGGCGGAGCATTCTCGGTACCCATCTTGCACTGACTTTTGTAGTACCCAAGTGGTCATGTGATACGCAAAATGGTGGTATCTGATATTCCAACTAATGCAGATAATTGTTTTTTTTTTCAAACGGGCATCCTGCAGCAGAAATTTTTTGCACTTTTTCGACGATGTCTGATGTGGTGGCCTCAACTGGCCGTCCTGAACGGGGGTCATCTTCAATGGACTCCCGACCGTGTTTAAAAGGACCATGCCGCTTATAAATCATTGATTTACTAGGGCACTGTTCCCCACAAACGGTTTCCATTTCATTCAATATGGTTTTAGCGTTCTCTCCTTGCTTTGTAAGGAACTTTATCACAGCACGATGTTCAATTTCCTCCATAGCTTCAGTTTTCTTCCGGATTGACTTATTTAGCAGGCAACTATTCGTAAACGACTGACGCTATATGAGGGCAACTTAACTTATATACTAATGATGAGTCGCCAATCAGAATGACACCTAGTGAGCGCCCCTATCCCCACTCCATCCCCTCCATTCCACGAACTTCTGGACCTCCCCTCGTAGATGAACTGATTAAAATAAATGATGAAGATGCATATTTTATCCCATTACCTTATTTACAAGGTAAATCATTAAATGTTCAGGATATTGGGAATACTAAATGCCATCATGTCATATGCCAGTCCACCATATGAAGTACAGAAGCTAATATACCAGATCATCAATTATTATTTCTACACATATTTAAAACTAACTAAACATGCTGTATACCTATATAAGTCACCTGTACATAAATAAAGAGAGAAATACAACATACAATTTTAATTTAATAGACGTTGCGCGCTCCAGAAAGACGATCTGTTGTCGTCTCGAGAGCCACTGCAAGTAAATAGCCGGTAAAAACTTGAGCAACGATTAATCTCTCATGATCATACCCAAGAGATGCCTGTGGATAGTGTTACCTATTCTCGAAGCGACCTTCAACAAGGGAATTAATCCTCTGCATTTACAGCAATTAACTTTGATTTATATCCATTCTCGGAGCAATTACTTTGAATTGGCTCTTTTTTCTTTATTGTTTACTGCTACTAGATCGCGGCAGCCTTGTTATTCCTTTTAATTGCTTCAATCAATTCTTTTGCGTTGAGAAGAAAGTTGAGTTAATGATGGTATATGATAAATAGATATCTTCAAGGATGTATGGTCCAGTTTTTTTTTTGTTGGTCATCTTAAGTTTCTTTTAACGAATTAGAATTACGTAAAGATTAATGCAAGAATATGTACTATGCTATGCTTATCCCCTTGCACATGGAACAAATTACTACAGTTAGGAAATAATACCTTGATTTTCACTCTCACATCCTGCGCATGTTAATAACCCCTAAGAATCGAAATTGCAAGTTTTACTTAGAAAACAGGAGTAATACTGTGATTAAGATCTCACAATGTAGTGGGTGCAAGGTATTCTCTCGCAAGTTCGGAGACCACACCAGCATCTTCAACTACATCGAACAGACAGCACCGCTGTCAATGAGGATCGACAAAATTCGGCCCGTGTATAGCTTTGCTGGGGATACAATGTAATAATTCCCAACGGCGAAGCAATAAAGGCATGTGTAACCAAATCGAGACGGGGGATTTCCCGCTGGTTTGTGGACGCCTCGAAAACCTCGAATGGCACAGGTGTTGGAATTTGGAAAGAGCGAGAACCGGATGGCGAGACTATCAGTCTAGGGGTCTCCTGCTCCATCTTTCAAGAAGAAGTAATTGCCATCCGGACATGTGCAGAGAACTCTCTGAACTACGCATATGACCAGGAAGCGGTGGAAATCCTATCGGACACCCAAGCCGCTCTTAAGGCGCTACAAGCTGTCAGGTTTGACTCCGAAGTGGCGAAACATTGCAGCGTTACGCTGAGATGGGTGCCAAGCCACTAGGGGATCAAGGGGAACGAAATAGCTGATTTGCTAGCAAAAGATACCAGTGGATGACCATTCTCAGGTCCTGAACCGACGCGTGGGAGTACCTATGGCAGTATTAAGACCACCGGTCCTATTGGAACGGTGTAGACGGTTTAAGACATTGTAAATCTCTCGGGATTTATCCAGGTGAGGGAAGACTGTGCAAGGCAGTCCTAATGAGCAGGACCAAACTGAGAGCACCCACAGCGATCTTAACTGGACACTGCGCACTGAATAAACACATGCATCGCATTGGTCTAGTAAACTCTCCTTCATGTAGAAAGTGCGGGAGAGCAGAGAAAACTCCTGTGCACCTTCTTGTCGACTGCCCTGCAGTCTGCAGGGAAAGATAGGTTCATCTTGGGGATGCTCAGCTTGACGGACCCAAGTTAGGAAAATTACCACTCGAGCGGATTATGGACTTTATTGCTGAAGTACAACCCGGTCGAGTGAGGTAAAATCATATGGGTGCACAATAGGTGAGGTACTGGCCGAGTTTGCTCTTTGGGGTTAAAGCCCCGCCCATGAAAAAAAAAAAGATCTCACTCATCTTCTCCTGGGTGTTCTTGTTAGGCTAGCGATTGTAGGTGAACAGTTCATCTTTGAAAACAATCTTAATAATCATCCACAGTATTTTTCGAAGTAAATAATAAAGAACGTGGTACATACATCAAATTATAAACGAAAACGATACTTAACCATTCTGTTAAATAGAAAAAGACATGGAAAACTGGTAAGTCTTTTACTCCATGTTTATAAATTATGTCCAGAAACGAATTAAACAGCAAACATTTTGAAACATTTGTATTTTAACCTTAGTAAATGAAGTGAGATTATTCACAGGTATAGCAGTAAACTCCACTCACACAAATTTATTAATTATGCGGAACGCAGCGTTTCGAGAGCATGTGGACTCCCACTGTCAACCGTGTTACCGACTGTCGGTACAGTGGAGTCTACTGCTATACCTGTGAATTGTACATCCACACAGTCCTTGCAATCGTCAAGTGAGATTAGTAGAATAAATTGAGCCATAATGATTTAACCTTGCTTAAAACAAACGTTTCGCCTAAAACGTATTTTGTCTGCTGATAGAAAAGATATCTATTTAGATATAAAAATTTCAGATTAGAAGATTCAGATAAGTTGATGGAAGTTATAATACGTTCTTTAGACTTTGGAATTTGCGATCAAAGCAAACACGTGAAATCTTAAAAGAACATTCAATATACGATTCAAAATTTGATTTTACATGGGACATCTGAGTTGCTAACTTGATAAAAGCATATACAATTGAGAATCATCAGCATAAAAACTGTAACTATAAAATTTCACTTAAATTAATGAATTATTGTTGTACAGAAAATACAATGGTGGGGTTTAATACAGATCCCTGGGGTACCCCGAATGTTAATTGTAACTCACGTCATCTAAAATAACCGTTTGAATTTTATTACCGCGATATTAAGACAGTTTGTTTATCAATGATTCATGGACAAACGTAATTTGATCTTTTGCACAAAAAACTGTTGAGTGTAAGATATTTACAGAAACATTAGGAAATTAAAATAAAGCCTCCGCTGGTTTTATAATAATAAATTATAGTTTTCTTGTAATTACCAATAATAAAACTTTTCCGAAAGAAAATGTCAGTATCGGTAGGATTCGAACCTTCGTCCTCTCGCTTACCGCGCGAACGTCTTACCAACTAGACCACTAGACACAATAACTATGGGTGATATAGTGAAAATTAGTGGTACAATGGGAAAAGAATGCAAAATCATGCTATTCCGTGTGGAAGCCGTCTTGGTGGTGAGCCAGCAAGAGAATTTGGGATTATTCTGTTACTGAACGGCACGAATCTGTAAAAAAACCTTTTAGAGGAGAAATAAATGAACTAAAATTCATGGTTTGGTCTTCTAAAAGTCCCCCATAGAGCTTTTATGGGATTAGTTTGATCGAAGAGCTAGATAGCGACAACCTCAGAAGACCCAACATCTATGGGAATATTTGTAGAATGCATGGCAATAAATTGACGCCGACTATCTCAAAAAATTGCTTCGAAGAATGCTTAAAGTTTGTGTAGTAATTCATTAATAATCACAATAAAATTTTATTGTAACTGTGGCTTTTTTATAAAATTCTTTGTTGCTTCCAAACTTTTCGACGGTAGTGTATGTCAAGTTTAAAAACGCCATTTCCTCGGACCGAATCAACTTTATTAAAAGACAGTAATAATCTTTCGGAAGACCAGTTATAAGTAAGTAAAAATCCTTAAAATATGCAAAGATTTCCCACCCATATTCCAGATAAAGCAGACAACATTTCGCTCCCTGAAGATATTCCAACATTCCATAACTTGAATCTCCAAGATAGATAATATCATGAAACAACGGCGTGACAAGGACATATTTATAGCTATTACACTTCTTCTAGTATTTCCCTCTCGTTTCCCATTCCTTTGAGATTCTATTCGTTCGCGTTGAATCTCCCCTTCTACTCCTTCGCCCATTTAGATGTATCCGGTAAAATCCCGAACCGTATCCGCATAAAGATTCACGAAAGAAACTCTCAAACGTTGGTATTCTTATCGGGTGCTGGTCCGGTGAAATATAAGGCAGAAGGAGGAGAATGATCCTTTATAGTACCGCGTGAAGGGGACCCTTCTGCGACGCAGAAACTGCTTTAGGGACGGAGCTGGACGGAGCATTCTTCGGGGATCTATTGTCTTCTACAGTAGAAAGTCGCCGTGCGCTAGTAGCGTGCGAAATCGTGTAATATGTTTGAATGTGATTCGCTTTTATGTCTTTCCCTTTGGAATTGCTATCATGATCTCATTTAGGGACAATGCAGGAAAGGCAGAAATTGTATTGCCTTGGAAATCTTTATTTATTGAAACCGGAGGGAATGGAAAGATGTAAGAGCGTTGTGTAAGATGGTTGGGGCATGAGTTGGATTCCTTGAGCAAATTATTTATTTCAAAATGGTTCGTTGAACACTCCTCGTATTTTAATAGGAATTATTAAGTGTTATATGAGTGTGAGTTCTATTTACTTATATAGTTATATACACCCAGGGAAATGAATATGAGACACCTTTAGATGTTTTAATATAGCGGTATTAACATACAAATAGTCTTTACCTGCCGCTTCTTAGAAATACCCGTAGTATAAATAGAAGGGGAATTTGGACAGATGAGTGTAATATAGAGCTAAATATAAATAATCGTTTTATATTCAGTATAAAGTAACTATTTTATAGAAATTTAAACGAATTGTGTTAAAAAAATCGAGAGTTGCAAGAATTAATTGGATAGGTTTATAACAGATTTTTGGTACACCTGGTGTCGTGCTAGTACCTCGGAGGCCTGGTGAAGAATACCATGCCGATTGTGTGGTGCCTACCATCAAACATGGTGGTAGTAGTGTCATGATATGGGGGGTGTATGGCGTCGATATGGGTTGGAAAGATTTGTTGCACTGGTAGAATAAACTCGAGGACCTACTCCAGCATATTAAATGAAGTTTTATTGTCCTCAATTGAAAAATTATTGGGAATGAATACCGACGAAGTTTTGTTTCAACAAGATAATGCACCATACCACACTGCGGCTGCAAGTTTGGCGTGATTTCGGAAAGCGAACATTGACGTCTTGCAATGGCCATCCCGAAGCCCGGATCTAAATCCGACCGAGCATTTGTGGGCTACTATTAAGCAAAAAGTATGCGAACACAAATGTAAATCCAAACAAGAATTAAAAGCAATACTTGAAAGAGTATGGTAGGACATAATAATTGGGTCCCTGCCTGTGTATATTTTCTGTTAGAATACTATATATTATTTAACAGTTGAAGGTAGAAACATCCCCAACAATCCAGAAACAATTCATGATCCTAAGCAGAATATTATTTATGACAGTCGTGAAAGTTAACTGCAGTATTGTGGAGTTTTTGGGACAAAAACCTGGCAAAAAGTGCAAAATTTAAAATTTGCTCAACAATTGCAAATATTGCATTTTATAATTCTCAGAAATTTGCTCTATTTGAATGTGGATTTGGCTATCTGAAACCAGCCGCTGGCTTACTCAAATTGCATGGGTTTCTTGCGGCTTTAAATTTAAGACAAAAGGTTTAAAAAGGGGTAAAAACTTCTCCTAATATAAAACAAGTGTAAGCCACGTACCCCATCTCGTCAATACTGACTGTGGTGGCTGACGAATGCTCGGACAAGATTGTTTAAACTCATGAATGTGATTTGGAGATTTAATAAAAACTTGTTTGGTAGAAACTATAAATTGATCTACTTTTGGGTAACTGTCTCTAATAAATTCAGATACAAGATGACATGTATGGAACAAGCAGGATAAGATTGTTGTGTAATCAACATTACAAGTTGAATATCATATACATCATTAATATAAATACTAAACGGAAGGGGTCCCAAATTTGTTCCTTGGAGAACACCAGAATTGGGATAAAAATTATGTGATTCATAACCCACGTAAGCTACATGGTGTATCCCCTGCGTGAGGTAAGATGGAAATAAAGAAACTAGAGGTGCAGAAAATCCAATAATATCTTAACTTTTGGAGCAGTACAATCACAAGCCTTGCTTAAGTCCGTGTAATGTTGTCTAATTCTTTATTCTCGTCAATTTTGTCGCAGAAAAAAACTGACTAATAACCGCTGAATTTGTCGCTGTTGACCGGTTACTGAAAAATTCTTGCTGATGAATAGAGAAGAGTGATTTAATTTGTGGATAAATTGAGGAGTACATACACTTTTCAAAGACTTTTGGAAAATTATTTATGATAGTAATTGGTTTATAATTTGCAAGTAATTGTAAGACACCAGTTTTGCTTTCCACATTTGTATAATTTCTTCTCTATCTCCACCTACACTAGGGTGACAGAATAACATAGACACCTACTAATTAAAAAAAAGATTCTATTCTCGTTATATATACAAAATATTTGAAAATTTTTAAATTAGACTAATATTTTGTCGATCCACCTTTACTTGCGTGAAGTGCTGCGAGTCGTCGTGGCATAGGATCTATTAAATGATTAATGGTGTCTTCTGGAATATTTAACCACTCTTCTGTAACAGCTGCCACGAGTTCTTCGTTATTGCTGGGTTTTCGGGGTCGTTTCGCCATATTTGTCTGGATTATGTGCCAAACATTCTCTATCGGATTCATGTCCGGTGACTGGCCTGGCCATGGTACAATCCGAATCCCCTGTTCCTCATTCCATGTGGTTGTTGTTCTTGCTTTGTGGCAGGGTGCTCCATCCTCCATAAAAGTGGCGTCTTCTTTAGATAAAATGGCGTTGTCGAATATCGGTAGTAGTCTTTCTGTTAATATTTGGATATATTTTGCCGCATTTATATTTCCGTCGCAGATTACTAATTGCGATCTTCCACCATACCATATCGCGCCCCACACCATGATGTTCACACCGCCGTATTTCACCGTCTGATGCAAAAATTTGTCGTCCAGTTGCCGTGACGAACGTCTCCATACACACATACGACTACTATCACTGCATTGGCAGTATCTGCTTTCGTCTGAAAAAATGACAGACCGCCAAAACTCTTCGGGCTTCGTTCGCATTTCGATTGCCCAAGCCATTCGGCGCCGTTTTTGAAACGCCGTAAGGAGAGGTTTTTTTCTTTGCCACCCTTTTATACATCCCCACACTGTGGAGGTATCGCAGAACGGTGCGCTGACTTTTCTGTGAAGTTGCCGCAAGCTCAGCTGTACTTTTTCGCGGTTCTCTTAACACTTCGCGCACAAGCACCCTTTTACTTCCTTCAGAAGGTCCGGCACGACCTGGTCTCGGCTCCACTGTTGTTTTTTCCTTGCGTTTAAATTGTGTAATCACACGGTTAACTGTGTGGACAACGGAATATTTAAAAATTTACTTATTTCATATTGCGAAGCGCCGCGTTCACTCTGCGACCCCGGGTGAAGTCGCTAATATCACTCGAACCTTGTAAGCGAGGCATAGTTGTAACGATACTAAACGATGACGAATTCCTTCCGATACATCTACCCCTACCCTAATGACAAGAGAACGTTTTTAATTCGTTCTTAGAATTTAGCTGTTTACATATTTATACCGCTTTACCTGGTGTCTATTTTATTCTGTCACCCTAGTGTATTTCGATTCCCTCAAACTTCTTCTCTTACTCGCTCTTGTGTACAGTCCTCACCGTTATGTAATTAGTACCAAATTAATCGCATATAATTTATCTTGCGTATACATTTATTAAGGAGTCATCGAAACTTTGAGCGCTGTAAATTTAATGAATGAGAGTCAAGTCGAAAGAAAAGAAAAAAATTCTAGGAGCTTCGAAATTAATTTATTTCTTGGGCGTACAAGAAAGTCGTTTATTGCTTCATGCAAACCGATTATAGCAGGCATACCAACTTTACGACCGTCAATCGATAAAATACGCATTGCCAATACAGCTTTAATTCAGTTAATGGTGGTATTTCGCGTGAAATCGATGGCTATCATCCCGTCGCGGATAATTGGAATCGCAATAAAAATTAATTTCCGATAAGAAATTTTATGTTCCTATACATAATTCGCATCGTTTTTATTTCGATTAGTCTATAAAAGGCAGACATCACGTTATGCTCGTACGAGAAAAACTGCAGGAGATAAATTACCGCGCAATAAAAAAGGTTAAAATAAAAAAAAAATAACAGGAAACCACTTGAGATAATTACAAAACGATAAGATATCATCGCATGCCTTGTAAGTGGCTAGCTGTTGATAGTTCCCAATACTGAAGGGAACACCAAAAACGCTATAGTATGTGTGAAAAGTTTTCAAGTATACAGGATGTCTTATAAATTCATGCGTAAAATGAAAAGGGTCATTATTATATTGGAGAAACACCTTTTAAATCCAACTTTTGTACAGAACGGACAATGAAAAATATGTATTTCTTAATGAAACAAATAAAAGATTAATTTTTAGAATTTATTCATGTCAATGTCTCCTTTCACATCGGTGATTAAAATCTCATGAATAGGATGGCTTTTGTGTAGTTCTTACACATCCTAATTACTTCTTTTAGAAAAGTTATTAATCCTCCAGAAAACATAACTTCGAAAAGGAATCATCAAACCTCGCTAAGCGAATAATTTTAATTGATACACTTCAGGCGATCTGTGTCAGCGCCTTGAGCTGTTGTATAGGCCCCAATCGCAGATATGTGACTAATAACACATGGGCTGAAAAGTCCCGGGCCTAACAAAGAAAACACGATTTTTTTGGTTCAAAATTAGCTTTATTCATGAACGTAATCTCCATCAAGACCAACGCAATCATTCCAGCACCGCTCTAACATTTCAATACCACTTTTGTAGAACGATTCATCTTTTGGCTCAAAATAGGCCTCAGTTTCAGCGATAACCTCTTCATTCGTGCGAAATTTCTTACCGGCGAGCATTTTTCTGAGGTCTGCGAACAGCCAGTAGTCGCTGGCGAATACGGTGGATGTGCGAGCAATTCGAAGTTCAATTCATGTAGTTTTGCCAATGTTTTGATTGACTTGTGACACGGTGCGTTGTCTTGATGAAACAATTTTTTTTTCTTTGCCATATGCGGTCGTTTCTTTGCAATTTCGGCCTTCAAACGCTCCAATAACGCTATATAATATTCACTGTTGATGGTATTTCCTTTCTCAAGATAGTCGATGAATATTACACCACGCACATCGCAAAATACCGAGGCCATAACCTTTCCAGACGATTGTTGTGCTTTCCGGCGCTTTGGACGAGGTTCACCAGTTGCTGTCCACTCAGATGACGATCGTTTTGATTCCGGAGTGAAGTGATGGATCCATGTTTCATCCATTGTCACATATCGACGCAAAAATTCCGGTTTGTTACGTTTAAACATGACCAAATACTGCTCAGAATCATCAACACGTTCTTGTTTTTGGTCAACAGTGAGCAAACGCGGCACCCACTTTGAACAGAGCTTTCTCATAATCAAATGCTCATGCAATATAAAGCCAACACGTTCTTTTGATACCTTTACGATGTCAGCTAACTCACGCAACTTCACTTTTCGATCATTCAAAACGATTTTGTGGATTTTTTTGATGTTTTCTGGTGTTACCGCCTCATTTGGACGTCCACTGCGTTCTGCATCATCGGTGTCTCTACGACCACGTTTGAAGTCAGCAAACCAACGTTTTATTGTTGTCTCTGATGGAGCGGAGTCCCCATAACACTTTTCAAGCCATTGCTTCGCTTGAACGGTATTTTTCCCATCAAGAAGCAGTGTAAAATTAAAGCACGAAATTGTTTTTGATCCATTGTTTTGAAAATAACAAAAGTGGCGTGACTTTTAGCACAATAACTCACAAACTAATGAATAGAATATCATGACATTTTAACAGCTGTCTTTTGAAGGTTAGTACTAACTGAGAGAAAGGTGACTGCGATAAAACTAGCGTCATCTATGTGTTAGGCCCGGGACTTTTCAGCCCATGTGTTACGAGGAATATTTTTTAAGTTATAAAAAGTGGAACAATCAAAAATACAACGAATTCAAATGAAAAAGACTATCTTCGAAATAAATTAGAGAATAACGGAAAACCAAGGTTGCCAGCCAGAGCGAGATTTTATAGAAGTTTTGGTGATAGGAAGAAGAAGTGTAGACCGAATAAAAGATGGGTATCGTAACAGGCAAAGTATCTAAAACCTGAAATGAACTGCAAAAATGAATTACGCGATGCTTTTTTTGCGGAGTATATATTACACACCCTGTATAAATATTTTTTTTTATACACTATTCATTGGTAGCAATGATAATACCTATTCTGTACCGTTCTATTCAGAAATACTCAACTTTTACCGAATTATAAATGTCTATAAAAGAACTAAAAAATCCCCAAGTAAATCAATACACTTTCGTCTAAAAACTGATTGTAACATTTAAAATTAAACACAATTAAAGCAAAAAAAGATATCCGAAAAGCTCCAGTTCAATATTTACACGATGACGGACAACTCGTAGCAATCCTTTTGTACATTTTTATACGGTTCGTTTTACGAGCATTCTCTAAGCAGACAGCCGAAATCAAAGTAACGGAAATATCAAATAAAATTAAAGAAAAACGCTTCGGATGTTTCGAACATCACGCTTCAATTAGACTGGCTTAACGACCGGTTAAACAAAGCAAAAAAGAGCGTAACTGAATCACTACGAAGGCGCCCTTTCTATTTTTAAGACGCGCCACTAATATTTTGTCCAAACATTGTTTTTTTTTCTTTTGCTTCTACGATGTTTATTCGTATTGTCATCTTTCATTTCGTAGTACGTTCTTAGATAGCGAAAAAAAAACAGGAGTAAGAGAAGACGCAGGAGAAAATGAACAGATGGTTTTTGATTTTTTTCTTATTTCACGTCACTCACAAGTCCCACTCGATTATCCTTTTTTTTTCTCTCAAGAGACGGAGGTTATTTTGTCGTTAGGATTGACGGCAGATGGCTGTTAGATTCTAAAAAAAGTACTACGTAGGAAAAAAGGTGGAGACGTAATGCGATGATAAAAAATATACGAGTGCTGGATCCGTTAATGCTAAGAGACCTGTCTACTTTAATTGATTAAAGTAATGGATATATGTTGATTTCACTATTATTTTCTTATAGTTTTTGTAATTGTGGTATACAAATTCAGCTTTAATTTATTATCGGCAATACTAACATCCACTTTACGTATTCGAATACACTCTCGCTCATGAAAAATTGGACATTTGATGAAATTTTGTAAAGCTAGCGCTTCCAAGTGGGTACAGTGGTGATCCAAATTAATGTCTCGTTTATTACCGTGAGAATATCAAAACTATACTCCATATCGACGCAAAAATTCCGGTTTGTTGCGTTTAAACATGGCCAAACACTGCTCAGAATCATCAACACGTTCTTGTTTTTGGTCAACAGTGAGCAAACGCGGCACCCACTTTGAACAGAGCTTTCTCATAGTCAAATGCTTATGCAATATAAAGCCAATACGTTCTTTTGATATCTTTACGATGTCAGCTAACTCACGCAACTTCACTTTTCGATCATTCAAAACGATTTTGTGGATTTTTTTGATGTTTTCTGGTGTTACCGCCTCATTTGGACGTCCACTGCGTTCTGCATCATCGGTGTCTCTACGATCACGTTTGATGTCAGCAAACCAACGTTTTATTGTTGTTTCTGATGGAGCGGAGTCCCCATAACACGATTCAAGCCATTGCTTCGCTTGAACGGTATTTTTTCCCATCAAGACTGCAATAAAACTAGCGTCATCTATGTGTTAGGCCCGGTACTTTTCAGCCAATGTGTTATATAACTGATTTGTGTTTCTACTCTTGTTTAACTACTATTACAAAATCCTATTCAATTTCAATCGATTCAATAAAGTCCTCATTCCCTATTGCTGAGAGATCAGGGGGGTATATCGTTAGACATGCATTATTCCATTCAAGTGAAGCCGGCGTTCGATTCATTTTCCAGTTGCTCAGAATGCCATCAACAGTTCGCAGCTTTTCACGCGACATATATTTAAAAACGTTAGTGGTTAAGATTAAGCTGCATTAGTTGAATACTCAGCAAACATTATTAGGATAAATAGAACCGAATACTTCGTCCAAATGCTATGATCGATATGTCTTTAATTTTCAAGCTTTCTTTATAACGTAAAAGCTTTAAACTCTTAACACTTTCCATTCAAATCTTATAAAGCTTCCAAAATTGCCAAGGAAAATATTATTTTTCTTCGACCTTTTTACGTTCTTGGTCTTACACTCCTACTGCTATAATCGCTTACATTACACCAGATCTTGGGAATAGCAGAGCTCACCATTAACGACAAGAAATTTCCAACTAATGCGCTTCCATAACCGTAAAACGAAATTTCCTGCTATTGCCTATCTATGTGTTTTCGCCTAAACGTACATAAAACCGTTGATGATAGAAGTTGCACAGCGTGATTGGGAATTTCTTTCCTTTAGTTTTATGAGAGGAGAAAGAGGAAATTATATACACGGAATGTTTGTATTTGCCAGGGCAGGGAAGACAAGTTATTTCTATGAGAATAAATAATTCTGAATAGTATCTGGATTGTATGTATGTTATAGCTCATAAATATAAGACCGAAACATTAGCAATAAAAGAATGAAATATTCCGTTGCAATATTTTCAATGTTTATGCACACATTAGATTAGCACACGTACACTCAGTGAAATTTCTATAGTTCCACATGAACTTTTGAACAAAATATTAGGTTTTCTTAATATCTCGGGCAAATTATGCATCGAAGTTGATAAGCTTAGGTTTTTAGGTAACTCCGCAAGAAGAAAAATAAGTTAATATACCATGCATTTCAAGTTAATTTCCATACCATCCAAAAAATAAAAAACCCAAATGGAAGATGACAAACAATTCACATGATTATAGAGCAAAATGGGCTAATAATACCTGACGCAGTTCTTCATCTGCTGGCGATTGGAGCGGTGTCTCCACCGTTTCTTGGTGTCCTTCCTTTTCCTTCGATTCGGCCTTATCTTGGCCGACATCATCTTGGCCAGTGGCCGACTCTTGCAGTCGCACAATGATAGCTATTGTGGCGGTGAATTGTTAACACTATTTACCAGAAAGATTCCAGTAACCGCATACACTTGTTTCACACCGTCTTTGCGACTAACGAAGTTATTTTAGCACTAATTTTCTTTATGGTTATCAAAAATTTTTCTCTCTATACCAACTGAAAGTCAAAACTTGATGTTTGATAAAAAGTACCATAGTAATAATAGAATGTTCCTTTTCTTACTGGTAGTACGATTTTGCTCGTGATCGGTGTTGTTAGAATTCTTAACAATGGGTGATTTAATCTAGATAAGATGGATAAATATTAGTTCTAGTTGTTCTATTTACATTTTTTGGTGTAATTTATTTAACAAAGAAGTCAAATTTCGCAAAAATTGTCAAAATCAAAATCAATCGACCATTTCCTTTTGATTAAAGGCTATAGGCAGTATAAAACGAAAGAAAACCCATGGTTTTTGGTTTCTACGATGAAATATCTCAAAAACCTCTCAGTGTAAAGAGTTTTAAAATTTTAACATCCAACGACAGAACTTTCGGTATTAAAGGTATTAAATCTTGCAGATCTTCGGTTTCAAGTATGTGTTTATATGAAATACAAATTGACTAAATGGAATGGATTATATTTGAAAGTGTTTCAGTGGATAGCTTACGCCTTTTACACAAACAGCTACACTCTTAGATAGAAATAAGATAATAGTAACGCATTAGGTAATAGAACCAGACAAATTGGCAAAAAGACTACCTATGCGAAGATGGAAAAAGCTTATAAATGGTTTCTCAAATTACAAGAACAAAATGTGCCAGTGAGTGGAAATATGCTACAGGAAAAGGAAAAGCTCTACAAAACAAAATTGGATGGTCAAACAAGGCTATCGAATACGACTTTTAACAATATCGGGCGAAGAATTATCATCACATCCAGAGATGGTAGATCCATTTAAGCAAAAATTAAAAGATAAAATTAAGGAGCTTGCCATATTGCTAGATCAAATATATAATGCCAACGAATCGGGTCTTTATTGGAAACTTCTATCGGACAAGACCTACACTACCGCTCAAAAGTGTTTAGGCATCCCTGTTTTCATGTATTATTCATATAGTAGTATGTTTACAAAAAAAAAACATTATAATAAAATGAAATACGTATTTAAAATGTAGTTCAGTAAGATAAACACACATTATATCGTATACGGTTTACTATCATTTACCTGCACTTGGTCGGATTACCATAAACTGTTTATTGCGGTGCAATTACAATAACAATCCCTCTGAATTTACTGGCTAAATTTAGTCATCTGTTAGATTGTAGGTAATAATGTTTAAATTACTTTGCTAGAAGATTATAGTGAAATCTGTAACCTATGGTCAGTTGCAGTGTGGTATTTACTCTATTCACGTCGTGAGGGAAATATCGTGTGACAATTTTTTAAAATGCCTCCGCGAAGAAAAATGAGTACGGAAATACGTGCGTTTATAATAGCTTACCATAAAAGTGGCATAAGTAATTGACAAATTGCCAAAAAAAATGAAAATACACCACGCTACGGTTGACTATAACGTAAAAAAATATCGGGAAACTGGCAGTTTTCTTAATAAAAGACGGAGTGGAAGGCCAAAAGCGACAACATCTGCAGATGATCGCAGAATAGTGGTTACCAGCAAGTTAAATCGACGCAAAGCAGCCCCGCAAATCACCGCCAAATGTTGGTCGCCAAAAACTAGTCAGTGTTTCTACAGTCAAACGTCGTCTACAGAAAGCCGGGCTCCGTGGACGTATTGCGATGAAAAAGCCATTACTACGCAAACAAAACAAGCAAAAGCGACTTAAACGGGCTCGTGAACACCAACACTGGACCATAGAAGAGTGGATCAACGTCCTATAGACGGATGAGTCCAAATTTGAACTGTTCGGAACCCGAAGACGCATATTCGTAAGAAGATCTGTGGGTGAACGTGCCAGAGAAGAGTGTATTGCTGCTACCGTGAAGCATGGTGGAGGTTCAATCATCATTTGGGGCTGTTTTGCTGGCACTAGTGTAGGGGACATTGTGAAAATTGACGGTATATTAAAAAAAAAAGAAGGCTACAGCGAAATTTTGGAGAACCACGCAATACCTTCCGACTTTTGGGTCAAAATTTTATCTTCCAGCAAGATAATGACACAAAACATTCCTCTAAATTATGCAAAGACTATTTACACCATTTAGAAGAGGAAGGAACTCTCAAAATTATGGAATGGTCTCCCCAGAACTCCGACTTGAATCCAATCGAGTTACTATGGGAAGAACTAGATCGGGAAGTACGGAAATCGGCTCCGACACCAGCTACTGACGTGTGGAACAAATTGCAATCGAGTTGGACCTCAATAACACAAGAAACTCTGGCAAAACTTATTACGAGAATGCCTCGATTGTGTGCTGCAATTATTAAATCAAGAGGAGGTCACATAGATGAAAGCAAAATTTAAATTAAACGTTTTAATTTTCACATTTATTTAATATATTTTTATTCATGTACGTGTATCTGTACGTAAAAAATAAATATTATTAACATTTTTGCTGAGTTTTTATACATTTTTGCTGCCAGTGAGAGTACCTAAACACTTTTGAGCGGTAGTGTATGTTGCAAATACAGAAAAACACGCACCGAGCAGAAAAATTCCAAAGCAAATGATTACATTCTTATTGTGCACGAATGCAACAGGAAATCATAAACTGCAGCGTTTGGTGATAGGCAAATCTAGAAACCCAAGATGCTTTCGGAATTTCAATTGTCCCATTTATTATAAAAGTTCCAAGATGGGATGGACAACAACTCAAGTATTTAAAAGTTGGTTCCATGATGCATTTATTTCCGAAGTAAGTGTAAAATTTATAGAATCATTGAGATTTTGTTAACGCTTCTCTCTACTTAGTAACGGAAATTTCATCGGGATAATAATTAACCTCATAAAGCCTTATTATTGTTAGAGAACGCCCCCAGTCACCCACCGCAAGAGGAGTGATGACGGTTTGATTAGTGTAATCTAGATGCCACCTAATATTACCCCTCTCATACAACCTTTCTATCAGAATGTAATAAGAATAACCAGACTTCACCATCGGAGAAACTTATTAACACAACTGTTGGCAGAAGACCCAAACATTAGTGCCTCATTACAAAATTACAGTTTAAGGGATGCTGTGTTAAATCTCATAATAGCATGGAACAATTTGGAACCAATAGTCATAGAGAAATGTTGGCATAACATTATGCCTACAGAAGAAGATGTCGAAGAAAATATCCCACTGAGTGAAGTGAATTAACATTAAGATTACTCGGAGATGAAGCACATAATGCAGGTAGAATGGTTTTAATGTTTTTGCAACATATTGAACCAAATGTGAAGAGAATCGTAAAATGTAGAAACATTGATATGTAACTAAATAACAATATCTGTTTTAAGTTGTGTATAAGGAAACCCACGTGATAAAGTGGAATAAAGACATTGTATTGAACAACACAGAACAAAACGAAGAAGAATTTGATTCAGAATCTGAAAAGGAAGCAAATTGTATGTTCAATACAATAGAACAATCTATTTAACCGATCAAGCTCCAATATCACTAAATGAAGTGATTCAATAGACTAAAGAAAAACAACTAGAAATTGATTATTTACAACAAAAAATATTAAATAAAAAACAGGGGCAATTACACATAACATCATTTTTTGTACCTCATTAATGAAAATATGTACGGCCTTGGAAAGACTTACATAATACATACATACGTGCTAAAATCTATCTTACAATATTCTTTTATTTTGGTGCACTAAATCGCGATTCTACTGTACAGCAAATTTCCAAAAATTATTCAATTCTCTTAGAAATTCTTTCCAAATTAGAGAACACCAATAACTACAGCAGATTATCTCAAAGCTTCGTTAGGAAATTCAACAGACAGTAATAGGAAGATCAACATCTGATATATGGTGTGCGGTTATAAATAAGAATCCGGATTTTCAATCTCTAATGAATATAGACAACTGAAGACGAAGAGTGCGAATATGATGCCAGCAGCCTTTTTAAATTCGCTAATACCACATGATTAAACAGAGAGCGCTCCTTTTCCAAATACACCACAGACTTTCACCTCGCCCTAGCGGTATAACTGAGTCAGCACTGGAGGGCATGTTAATGACGCAATACTACAAGGAATGTATGGGTCACTGTGCATTAACAACACAAACAAACAAAAAAAAACGAAGTAATTTCATTAATTATTTTTAATATTGATAGTAACCGAGCCTTACTATATAAACATGTGTAGAGTTTTTTTGTAGGGTTGTAAATGCAGGTGTTCATAGATCACGTAGGCGTAGTACACGTACCCAAGGTGTATGAAAAGTGGTATTTATTACACTCAATAAAACTACGACCAGTTACGCCCGACCGATAATAAATCTCTGTTTTGCTTTGGCCCGTTAATAGCTTATTTAATGATCTAGTTATTGCACGCGAATAAAATGGCTAAACGGGCGTTTTATTGCCGCCGTCACGGAAAACAACCAGCAGAAAAACAGAATTACACCGCTGATTTACGTCCTAGTTTACTTTTTCCCGTACACCACAGAAATCTATTTTTAGATTTTATCTATGACCGCCAGAAAGTTGGCTGGTCAAACAAACGCTCATAAATTTCAAAATTTACTGCGAGACGATATCGCGAATAGTTTTCCAAATGATATTTCTACTTTGCACTTAATCCATGGGTCTTTAAAATTCCATTGGGATGAGTCATGGCGCCTACATAGTTGATATTTTGATCGCTTCACTTGGAGGCAACAAAGATCGAGAAGAAATTACGAGATTGCGTAAGATGTTTGAGAATTATACAGTCCCTGTCCATTTTATCAGGGCCATTTTATAAATTTAAGTTCTTTTGTGTTTGTAACGCGATTATTTGTAAATACAAGTATATAATTCGTGAATAGAGTTTACAATACCAATCTAACTACTAAGAATAAGAGCAATTATAAAAGCAAAAGAAGGCATTACAAAATATTAGTTATATAGTTCTGAATACATTTCTGCTTGTATAATATGTTTTTCATTATATATTTCAACAAAATCGCTATTTTAGCAAATGGTCCTAATAAATTGGACAGGGACTGTAATTATTGTTTTGAAGAGTTTATGAATGTACTAAAACTGTCGAAAATGAATGGTCTTTATAGTATTCAATGCTGGTTTAATTTTATTCGAGAAATATAGCTAAACCTAGTCCATTAACGAGATTAAAAATATTTCATTATTGGAATAAACTCTGTTCAAAATAACTCTAAAAAAATCTTATGCATTTATCCATAAATAAATCCTTTTATGTTGTTTTCATTTACGTCAATAATCGTAATAAATTTTGACATTAATCTTGTTTCCGTTCTCCATCTATTAAAGGTGTGTTTTACAATAATTAGGCCAATACGTAGTCACAGAGTCGCTATAACTTCGCCCATATCTCTATTACAGTCCGATACACACAACGCATATAATTTACTCTTCCTCGACTAAGCCGTGGACAGAGATGGCGAAGGCAGGTTTCTCTGAAAGAGCCCGGCGGTATACTACGAATACTTGCGCAACAAACTGAAGGCAAATAACTTTTAATTAACAACAGTAATGGATCGAAATAATAATAACAGTAATTTATATTTAATTAGACGTCCAACTAAGTTTATCTCATATCAATCTCGTTTTTGTTTTTCTTTTCTTTTTGAACTGGTTCTGAGCGAAACTAGTTCTTGTATTAACACTGTATGGAATTCTCAAAACATTGCTCCGTTGCTGCCTTGTGGATGACCGGAATCGGTCACTACATATGTATTAGTACGGTTTGATATATTGAGTATGGTGTTGCAGTGTTCGGTATTAGAAATGTTATTATACCGAAGATATCGAGTTACTTAATAAGGTATAAATCAGCAAGTAAACCTTCTTCGATCATGTTTCGATCAACATGTTGAGGAAATGTTGTCTGTTTTGGTCTTTGGAGAGATGAATGTTAATTTTTGGAAATGAAGGAATTTGCAAGCTACGAGGAGAGGTCCAAAAGTTCGTGGAATGGAGGGGATGGAGTGGGGATTGGGGCGCTCGATAGGTGTCATTCCGATTGGCGATTCATTATTAGTATATAAGTTAAGTTGCAGCCCTATAGCCTCAGTCGTTTACGAATAGTTGCCTGCTAAACTAGTCAATCCAGAAGAAAACTGAAACTATGAAGGAGATTGAACACCTTGCTGTGATAAAGTTCTTTACAAAGCAAGGAAAGAACGCTCAAACCATATTGAATGAAATGGAAACCGTTTATGGGGAACAGTGCCCTAGTAAATCAATGATTTATAAGCGGCATGGTCTTTTTAAACACGGTCGGAAGTCGATTAAAGACGACCTCCGTTCAGGACGGCCAGTTGAGGCTACCACATCAGACATCGTCGAAAAAGTGCAAAAATTTCGACTACAAGATGACCGTTCGAAGAAAAAACAATTATCTGCATTAGTCGGAGTATCAGATACCACCATTTTGCGTATCCTATATGACCACCTGGGTATGAAAAACGTCAGTGCAAGATGGGTACCGAGAATGCTCACGCCGCTGCAGAAACAGCAGCGCGTCTGTGCGTCCAAACAATTTTTGGAGCTGTGTGGAGACACACCTGCACAGATTTTGGAGCGGATTGTTACCGGAGATGAAACATGGGTTCATCACTTAGAGCCGTGTCAGAATCGGCTGGAAAATTGATGGCTACTGTTTTTTGAGATTGTGAGGGGATATTATTGATTGATTACAAAGAAAAAGGTAGGAGCATAACCGGAGAATATTACGCAGCGATATTAGAAAAATTAAAGGAGGCCATCAAGGAAGAACGTCGACGAAAATTGACCAAGGGTGTGTTGCTCTTGCAAGACAATGCGCCGGTTCACAAGAGCAAAGTTGCAATGGCTGCTCTGCACAAGCATGGCTTTCAATCAATAGTCCGTCCACCCTACAGTCCAGACCGGGCACCTAGTGATTTTTATTTGGTCCCCAATTTAAAAAAAGACTTACGTGGAAGAAAGTTTTCCGACGATAATGAGGTAAAGGAGGGAACTTTGGCCCATTTTGAGGCGAAAGATAAAAAATATTTTTAGGATGCTTTAGAAAAATTAATTCATAGATCTAATAAATGTATTGTGCTTAAGGGTGATTATATTGAAAAGGAAAAATAGATTTATTGTTTTATTTTATTTAAAACCCTTTCATTCCACGAACTTCTGGACCTCCCCTACTATAATGGTTGAATAAAGCCCAACATGAAGATTTTATCGTTTACATTGCAAAGAAGTGGTAGAACTTAAAACATAGTGAATTGCAATAAGCCATCTGTTGTTTAGTACAGAATTTCATAGCGTATACTGAATACCTTTTCATTGGTGATTCTAAATTTGTTGTCTATAAAATTAATGGTCTGTAGATACGAAAAAAGGCAATCTTGCATTCTCTCTCTAGAATACATATTCAGGGAAACTTTAGAACACACAGAATTGGAATTCTTCTGAATGAAGAAAGATTAAACAATGTCCGCTATGCAGACGATACGGTTATTTTCGCTGTCAGCTCAGAAGGATTACAACAACTTATGGATAGAATAACATCACAACCAATTGTATGGTCTGAACATAAACATCAAAAAGGCAAAATTAATGGTGATTAGCAAAATATATTCCAATATTAACAGAAGGACCACTACCGATATTCGACAACGCCATTTTATCTAAAGAAGACGCCACTTTTATGGAGGATGGAGCACCCTGCCACAAAGCAAGAACAACAATTACATGGAAAGAGGAACGGGGGATTCGGATTTTACCATGGCCAGGCCAATCACCAGACATGAATCCGATAGAGAATGTTTGGCATGTGCCAAATCCAGACAAATATGGTGAAACGACCCCGAAAACCCAGCAATAAGGAAGAACTCGTGGCAGCTGTTACAGAAGAGTGGTAAATATTCGAGAAGACATCATTGATCATTTAATAGATTCTATGCCACGACGACTCGCAGCACTTCACGCAAGTAAAGGTGGATCGACAAAATATTAGTCTAATTTAAAAATTTTAAAATATTTTGTATATATAACGAGAATAGTATCTTTTTTTAATTAGTAGGTGTCTATTTTATTCTGTCACCCTAGTGTATATATTCCCTTGTTATCTTGGACACTTATATATCATCCCAATTTAAAAAAAAAAATGCAAAATGAGGTGCCTATTTACGTCCCACATTTCTCAAAATAAACTGCTGCTTCTCTAACGACAAATTCATCGGTTAAATTGAACAATTCCAACCTTCCAATTTCTAAACGACTCTTTAATCGATTACCAACAGTTTACGTGGAACATGAGAACCGATTGCGTGCCGAATATTGTACAAACTAGTTAGCTACGTGCCTTGTTTGCCATACACACGATAACCACTCAAATCCGACAGAATCGGTTGACTTAAATTATTATCGCTAATAGTGGCAATCGCATTAACGCCGAAGCAATAAAACCTCATCACACAGACCCGTATAATGGCCAATAATAGAATAAAACGTCGCTAATTTATTTTCAGCGAACGCTAACCGACAGCGAATTAACATGAGATCGATAATTATCCTTCGCTAAGAAGCTTAACGTGTTCTTTTTTCTTTGTTTTTGATGGAAACGAACGTGTTTGCCGATGTACGGCGTTGTTACGATATTCGCGCGGTTACATCGTGTAAAATGGTAGAATGAGAAAGGTAAATTTGTAATTAGTAATAAAATATGATAAGTAACAGAATTATTTTAATGTACGGTGTGCTTTATAAGTATTCCTCGAGAATTAGCAATTATATTTGTTAGCGAATATTAACTTAAAGGATTGGATGAAGCTACCGAGGTAAATGTTCGCATCAAGGAAAATTAATAGTAATTAATGTTTGATCTTAAACTGATACGAGGGCTGCTACGTTCAAATAAAATGAATTTAAATATAGGATGGGGCAAGGACATGGGAAATGTTAGGTTCACAACGGCAACAAAAATTCGGACTTATAGATTATTTTGACTGCTTTTGAGTCGGCAATTTCTAATTTGTCAACTGTAATTCATCTTATATGATGCTTTAAATATTCTACTTATGAATAGAAAATAAGTGACAAACGTACACTAAGGTGACAGCATAAAATAGATACCTACTAATTAAAAAAAAGATTCTATTCTCGTCATATATACAAAATATTTTTAAATTAGACTAATATTTTGTCGATCCACCTTTACTTGCGTGAAGTGCTACGAGTCGTCGTGGCATAAAATCTATTAAATGATTAATGGTGTCTTCTGGAATATTTAACCACTCTTCTGTAACAGCTGCCACGAGTTCTTCCTTATTGCTGGGTTTTCGGGGTCGTTTCGCCATATTTGTCTGGATTATGTGCCAAACATTCTCTATCGGATTCATGTCTGGTGATTGGCCTGGCCATGGTAAAATCCGAATCCCCTGTTCCTCTTTCCATGTGGTTGTTGTTCTTGCTTTGTGGCAGGGTGCTCCATCCTCCATAAAAGTGGCGTCTTCTTTAGATAAAATTGCGTTGTCGAATATCGGTAGTAGTCCTTCTGTTAATATTTGGATATATTTTGCCGCATTTATATTTCCGTCGCAGATTACTAATTGCGATCTTCCACCATAACCATATCGCGCCCCACACCGTATTTCACCGTCTGATGCAAAAATTTTTCGTCCAGTTGCCGTGACGAACGTCTCCATACCCACGTACGACCACTATCACTGAATTGGCAGTATCTGCTTTCGTCTGAGAAAATGACAGACCGCCAAAACTCTTCGGGCTTCGTTCGCATTTCGATTGCCCGAGCCATTCGGCGCCGTTTTTGAAACGCCGTAAGGAGAGGTTTTTTCTTTGCCACCCTTTTATACATCCCCACACTGTGGAGGTATCGCAGAACGGTGCGCTGACTTTTCTATGAAGTTGCCGCAACCTCAGCTGTACTTCTTCGCGGTTCTCTTAACACTTCGCGTACAAGCACCCTTTTACTTCTTTCAGAAGGTCCGGCACGACCTGGTCTCGGCTTCACTGTTGTTTTTTTCTTGCGTTTAAAATGTGTAATCACACGGTTAACTGTGGAGAACGGAATATTTAAAAATTTACTTATTTCACGTTGCGAAGCGCCGCGTTCACTCTGGCCAACGATGCGACCCCGGGTAAAGTCGCTAATATCACTCGAACCTTGTAAGCGAGGCATAGTTGTAACGATACTAAACTATGACGAATTCCTTCGGATACATCTACCCTTACCCTAATGGCAAGAGAAAGTTCTTAATTCGTTCTTAGAATTTAGCTGTTACCCTAGTGTATTTATTAACAAAAGTCATATTTACAGTTTTGTTTAATAAAATAGCAGTAGTGTATTTTATAATGTAACGAACAAATCTTTTAGAATTGAAACATATTTATTACATGAAATCTATACGTCAAATAGTGCCATTATATAAGTGTTATAACTCGTATATGGTAGAGATCTTTTATGAATAGCTTCGGGGAATCCCCAAATTTAATGTTAACAGCGCAGATAATCTCAATATCTCTAGGAAAAAGTTATAGGTTTGCGCAAAATATTGTAGGATATTCAGCGAAAATAACTGCTAATGCCTTGAGGTGGAAAAAAAGAAGAAACCCTTTTTCCCTTAAGGCTGTCGAGTGAGTAGATTTATACTCCTAACTATAAACAATGCTTCAACAAATTGCTTCCATAATTCTGTTACCACCCAAAATTTTAGCATCTCTTCCGGATGCTGTGTTCAATGGTGTAGTTCCATACTTTAGGTGGTCTTCCTCTTTTTATTTTATTCTGTACTCTCGCACCATATATTAATTTAACTGGTCTAGTGCTCTCTATTCGTTGTAAATGTTCCCACCAATTTAGTTGTGGCTGTTCAATAAAGTCCATTATAGACGATATCTCTAGTTCCTCTCGTATTTGTGAGTTTCTCATTCTATTCTTTCTTGTTACTCCCCTCACTCTCCTGAGATATCTTATTTCCGCAGCTTAAATTTTGTTTCTTTTGCCTATTATTAAGTAGCCATGATTCGCATCCGTATGTTAGGACACATCTATAGACTGCTTTGTATACTCTTATCTTGGTGCATCGTAATATTTCCTTTTCGCTATGAAATTGTTATTCATCACGTTATATATAGTTTTTTGACTAATTTTTTTTGCCGTGCTTTCTATCAATCTATAAATCTGTAATATTTAATTATTCTTCATCGGTGGTCATAACTTTTGTTTTATTTTCATTTACGTTCATGCGTCTTTTCGTAACTGTTTCATTCCATATATCTATATTATCTTGTAGGTTCTTTTCGTTCTCTGCTATTAACACATCGTCATCTGTTAATACTGTCGCAGCTGTTTGTATCCTCTGTAGACACCCGTATCCAATTTGAATTTTTTTCGTCTGCATTGAGCATTGTTTTACTATATCGTCCATTAATACTTCCTAAATATTTTCAGGTTCTGTTATTTTCTTGAACACATCTGTATATCTTAATTCAGAGTTGCTTGGTGTACGGTTACAATCTGGGAATTGCATTATACTATATAGAGCGCATTTATTTCTGTATCAAGTGGATTATTCATTAAAAATTCGTCTTTTCGTCTTGAACAGGATTTAATACACATTTACGACCAGAACCTATTTTTCTTTTTGTTGTTCTTCGATGCTGCCACTTATTTTTAATATCGCGCACAGTGCTTTCGGGTACTGCAAACCTAACACTTAATCTCCTTATTCACCCTCCCCAAGTAATGCAATTTTTTGCATTTTCCCAATAACATCTTTCTGTGGCATCATAGCATGTCAATAGCTATATTGGTACAAAATAATATCTGACAGGGAAAAAGCCAGAATTAAACTAGACCAACTTAAGTGTCCGTATTTTTGTTGCTGCAATAGGACATTTGCCACAAAGGCATTTTACAAAAATTATAAGTGCGACAGCTGATTATAGGTGCGTTCCATCTTGCTATGCCATCACTACAGAGATTTGAGATTTAGGGAGGTCGAGTTTAGCTCCAAAAAGAAAATAACCAGGAGCAAAGGATTCTAGAAAACATTGAACGTGTTTGGGCGTCAGTTACATGAACCTCAACACAATGGGCAAGAGACCCCAAGCCGTGCACGAACTGCAGCCAATTAGGACTACGAAGCGCGACATCAATTCCATAATTAATAATTGAAAAATTTAATGGCAACTCATTGGCAACCTAAGCTGCCATCTGAATGGATATGTCAACAAATAGAATAACAGGTACTAGGTAAATGACAACCCCTATCAATTGCAGGGGTGACCATTGCATAGCCTAAAAGCTACAGTGTGGTAAGCTGTATCAATACGAGATGTGATTGAAGATGACGGAGATAATGGAACGACAGTAACTACAAACCATTCTCGATCTTCATAATCTTTGGTTCGAGTAAGATGAACCGACATACTGTAAGCAAAACAAAGAACACTATTTCCAAATAAAATACTGTAACCATCTTCCGAACCAACCAAAATGAATTGGAGTTTCAAATCTAAAATATGCTTGCATATAGTGACTTTAAGATGGTCTCATACTTTTGAAAAACACCGTATTTCGACAGCAAACATTCCACCAAAGCCGAGAAACGTGTACAGTCAACGTTTGACGATAACACCTAATATTTACGTTGGCCAAACAACGTGTGTGTGTACATATATATTCCGGTAATGGGCCTTAACAATTTATATGCGTGTGAGTGCGTCCGTGCCTGTATTTATTTGTAGAACGTCGGCGCGTAAAATTCCCTCAACAAACGCCTATATTTACGCGGAAAATTAAACATGGAGACCTTCCTCGCCGCAATATAACTGTCATGCGGATGCGTGCCTTCAAAAGATGTGTACGCGGTTAGCTAGATTAACTTTTGATATATATATTCGGGTACGTTTACGGTTACCTTTTGATAAATAGAAGAAAGCGTAGTATGTTTGAGTATGCTCTCGAAACGAATTTAATGAGGATTAAGGTAAATATTTTCGTAAAATTGTTGGTGGAGGTGGATTACTTCGATGATGACAGCTTTGATGAAGGAATTGGGATCTTGTTATAAATTTGTTGAGTTAGAACGGTGATTTCTTTTTCTTTTCTTGGTGTAATTGCAAATTTTAGAATTAGCTTCTGTTGACGATTTGTTCAAGAAAGCCCTAGCTATTTGCTCATCTAATTCTTGTTTCTTGTCCTAACCTCCTCTAACAACAAAGAACCTCAAAATATCGGCCTCAGCACCAAAATCAAAATGGTTTTTAATATTCCTGCTATTAATATCCGTACAGATTTCACGTTAATATTGAAAAATGGCGTCACCAGAGCCCACTAAAACAACACTTAAAACAAAGACACAATATAATTTTATACTTTTTTCGGGTCAAATATTTTTAGGCACATCTTTATTATTCATCAGCGATCGTAAATTTAATCACGAAAGCATTCTCCTTATCGTATTCTATCATTAAACAACCTGTTTACGCGTTCCACACCGTCATTATTTATTAATTCCAAGCCTATTCCTAAGAACAAAACAGCTTGATTGTCCATTTGTGTATCCCAACTAAACCCAACCATAACATCAAGTTATCTCTACATAACTTGAATATAGTTGTTTAACTTGAACAGCAGGTGGTGCGTGGCTTTTAAGCCTCCTCATAATATATCATCTTCTTTCTCTATCCCATTCCTCAGGTATGAAGTGTGTATATGTACATACAGCTGTGGCCATATGTATTCGCCACTCTCATTTTGACCTTGTTACACGAATATTATTGTATTTCTAAGAAGCAGGGTCGATGACAGACTTAACTAGGTACCTGGTAATGAGGGTTTAATGGTTTATTGTAGGCCATTCTGAGTAAATTAGAAAATAGACGTAAAATTGTAGTTTCTTAATATTTCTTCAGTCTTTCTTAAAAGTTGTAAGAGTAAGGTTGAGCTAGTTAGAGTGAAGATATTGTGTCTGTGATTTTGTCTGTGTAATACGATAGTATACAGTAAAAAGTAATGCCGAAAACACGCGAATTGACGGAGGTAGAGCGAGGACAAATTGTGGTGCTAGAAAAGCAAGGGTTGTCGGTGTCTGCTATTGCCCGACAAGTGAAATGTGCGCGATCGACAGTTAGAATGACGATAAAACGATACAAAGAGAGTGGATCATTGACAAACAAACCGAAAACTGGTCGAAAAAGGAAGACAACTAGCAGAGATGAGCGAGTCTTAGAGCGGATGTCTTTGCGAGACCGGAAAAAGGGTCTAAACAGCTTTCCAGTGAGCTTTTCCGGCTACATAATGTTGCTATTTCTCCTCGCACGGTTAGAAGACGCCTTTGTGAATTAAATTTAGGTGGATACAAAGCTCGACATAAACCACGGTTGTCTCAGCAACAAAAGAAAAAGAGACTGCTGTGGGCTAAAAAGTCACCATGACTGACCATTGACAACTGGGCCAATGTTATGTGGACGAATGAGTCAAATATTGAGGTAAGTAATACATAATTATTGTATTTGCGGTATTCTGTATTCAATTCCAGGTATCTACAGTGTTTTTATTCTTTTTAATGGGTTCCAAAATGTAACAGTATTCATGTTTTTGTTGGTAGCTTTGTGGTAAACCTTGGCCTAAATACGTGCGACGCAGGCGAGGAGAGGCCTTCCATGCAGACTGTATCATCCCGACTGTCAAGTTTGGGGGTGGTAGCATAATGGTTTGGGGTTCCATGAGTGCAACAGGCGTCGGAGAACTGTTCGTCTGCGAGGGCCGAATGAACAGTCGTACGTACATCGACATGTTGGAAGAAGTTCTGGAACCGTGTGCGTTAAAATTATTCGATAATGGTGAGCCAGAGTATTACTTCCAACAAGATAATGCACCGTGCCATAAATCTCGCGAAGTAATGCGCTGGTTCGAGGAAAATAATGGCACAATCCCCGGACTTATCGCCAATTGAGCATTTATGGTACATTTTAAAGCGAAATGTAGCTAAGTACTCATCTACCACAAAGCAATGCTTAAAAACAAAAACATTCGAAGAGTGGAATAAAATCACCCACGAACAACTTAGTGAGCAGTATGCCCCGACGAATTCGTGCGGTGATAGAAGCCCAGGGAGGAACTACCAAATATTAAGCAATATCTGTATATATCTATATACACTCACAATGAAACATTTTCATCGATCAATTTTCTTTTATTTCTTATATATTCGTCGGAATAAAAAACAAAAAAGGGTGGCGAATACATATGGCCACAGCTGTATATATACTGCCTGTACTAATGGCATTTTGTTTTATAGATAAACTCGGAACTTTTCCCATAATAATAATTTTCTCTTGAACTTTAAATAGGTATATGCGACGTGTAATAAACAAAAAAGAGACACAAAATATAGTAGGAGCTATTAAAATAGTTAGGTAATGCGTGTAAAACCAGAAAGGTAACTTGAAAAACAAAGTTATATATGTTACACGGAATATAGCCATGATTAATTGCCCAAAAATCGATTCAGTTAATTATGTTATCAACCTTGAATTTCCTAGTCGACTTTATTACAGTACGATATCTAATGTGTTGAAAATTTTAGTGCACCGATGAATATTAATGTCTATTTATATATGTATATATACACACACACATATATATATATATATATATATATATATACAAACATTTGTTTTTAATATCAGATAATTCTGATCATAAATTTTAAAGGTGTACATTTAAAGAAGAAGCGAGTTTCTCTCTGTCTTACATTCTTGTCGAATATGTACGGCTGTCATCTTTTGCTTGTTACCTGTTCAATGAAGGATATTTTATTAATGATAATGATTAAGGTGCATGATAAATTTAATAGGGAATTCATACTTATTAATTTCACTTTATAGTCTCTTCGGAAGTTTTTGGACCGGAGTTTTTGTTTTGCATATACTTTATTTTTTTCTACATATAATGGCTCGCTACACTTACAAGAAAAGGTTCCCGATTGCCAAATTCAGATTTTAATGAAACTTGGTAAGTAGAGTATGTCGAGATTTTAAAATAAAAATCTTTTGTTTGTGGTGAAATTCATTCTGAAGGGGTGTAACACCCCTTCGAAGATTCACAGATATTCAATGTACCCTACTTATTTATTAATTCTTGAACAGCAATAGATAGAACAAAAATAATAAATAATGTTTCTGGGATGCAACCCTTTGTTTGGCTTAAACCAAGTGTTAAGGACTTAACATTGTTTTTTGTATTTTCTAATTTTTTTTTACTATTATGTATTTTATCTTCGTTGCATTATTATTTTCATTTAGAATATTATTTTATTTTCATTTTTATATTTATTTATTTTCATTCTTATATTTATTTATTTTGCTCTCTTATATCCAATTTTATTTTAATATGTATGTACATTACGCATTGTATATGTATGCAAGTCAGCCATTCGCATTACGCTAGCTAAAACTGCCTAATTAGAAATCATTCACTGCAACGTCGTCGGATATGTAATGGGAGTTTTCTTGAAATTTAAGGTACACAAGCATAGGCAGTCGTCTCCCGCGCGACAGTCGAGGTATTAGCGATCGTGCACTCTCGGTCACCTTTCGTGCCTCGTCGTAACGTGTACAGTAACGTCGTCGTAAGATTATTAGAGATTTCTAAGTTTTTCTAGTTTTGGCGGGAATCGTCGAGGACGTTGTCTATACATTTATTTCTGGCGGGAGTCATTTGGTAACGTCGTCGGACCACATGTATAGATTTTTTTAATAAGTATAAATTCTCGATTTTCTATCATCGTACGTCGAGGCTACTGTGTCCATTGTCGTCTATATATATTTTTAGTCTTCGGTTAAGTTTGTGCCGGAAATTATTTTGGTGAGATTGTCGGCGCGCATGTATAGACCTCCTCTACAAGTACGATCACTCCGCGTCTTGCTGACGGTCGTTGCGGCCGCAGCGCCCGTTGTCTTTTGTACGTTTGTTCGGTCTTTGTCGTACCGGGACTTAGAAATTTTTCATTTAGTTGCTCGTCGTAGCGGACGAGTGTCACGGACCAGTTTTCTTATGTAATGTCGACATCATCGCTCCGTTTTACTTGTCGGTGCGCAGTTCGCACATTTGCTGGTTACTGGATTTTTCCCTTCTTTGGGGCGCAGTAGTATAGAGCTAAAGATTGCACATAGCGTAATATTTCAAACGAGAACGCCTGGGTAGCTGTGACATTACTTTTGTATTGAGATCGGCTATTATCGCTACTGTCGCCCTCGACCAGGCGTTCAAGCTTTAAGAGATAGGGTAGGTTCCCCTATAAATGTGAAAATAATAAACGTATTTGGTCAAGTAGAAATACATGCCAATAATACAGGGCCAAGTCCCTTAGGCAAATTTAAAACAAGGAAAGTATATTAGGCTCCCGGAAAGGGACATATAAATAAGCATAGCACCGAGGTGCGCTTATAAATTTAAGAAATAAATAGGGTTGGCTCCCCTATAAAAAGGTAGTGGTGCATGCAAACAGATAGAGGCATTAGTACATGCCTCTAACAAAGCTTCAGCGGAAGCATATAAAAGTTTAACCTTTTAAACAGAATTAAGACATAGCGTTGCAACGTACATGCTGAGGCATTACTTTATGTTGCTACCAATGAAAATACATATACAAATGCTAATGTACATTACATGTATAAGAGAGCTCGAATAACTGCAATTATTGCAAATCTATATATCTTACGTACATCGTACATGTACATAGGCAAGAGTGGAAACCGTGTAACCATTTCATTTTTAAATATATTTTTTTGCGCATGCGCATTGAGTTTCACTGTACAACCTCTCCTCTAGTAAATAAGCGAACATACTCTACAAGTAAGTATTGGTCAAGTAATTTAGGAAATTACGAGCAGGCTACAGCGGCGTTGTTCTTCAAACCAGGAGAACGTAACACCAAGTATGGGCAACCTTTGACATGTTACGGGCCAAAGTTTAGTGTGCAAATACGTTCGCGGGCCGCGGTTAAACCCTATATCACCCGATCTTCTTCATTTGGAGTGAGTATGAGTAAGTAGTGTAATATATTCTTTTTAATTGGGTTTTTCAAAACGTCTCGCGGGCCGGATCAAATCTTACAGCGGACCTGTGATTACCCACATAGCGCTTAAATCGTAAAACACCGAAAAACTAACCGCGAACAACAAATCATCCTTCACCAGGACGCACAAGTTCGCACATAGCACGAAAGACAATTGGATATTTAACGCAAGAAAACGTCGAATTGTTAGCCCATCCTACGTATAGTCGCGACCTAAATCCCAACGATTTATTTATCTTTCCGAAAATCAAGAACAGATTGCGTGGTCGAAGGTTTCAGTCGTCAGAAGGAGCAGTCGATACCTTTAGAAAACGCAGTTTCTACTGGACCAACAAACAAGTGAAATAGCTGCTTTCAGAATTGGCTCGCCACCATGTAAAAGTGCATTTTCGTCGAAAAATAATAAAGTCTTTAAAAATTATCGACTGTTTTATTCCAGCTCTATATGCAAAATTTAAAACATCACCCTCGTATAGAAGAAGTATTTTACCGTGTTCTAAGGAGTATTTTTATTTTAACAAATTATTTCACCATTTTTCAATAATTCACAAGCAAACGTAAACAAATCATAAAACTAAAATCAATAATTTTTTTCTACATTTCTGTTAAATCAGTTAATCTCTTGAAATGTAATATCTTTTTATTTTTCCTCCGTAAAACGAAAAAAATATATGAAAACATTATAGTAAAAATGTAAGACTATTACAAGAATTTATTCAATTTATTTAAATCATCTAAACTCCCATTAAAACTGATGAAAATTTTCCTAAAAATCCTTGTTCCATAAGCTAATATCAAGAAAGTACGTTCTTCGCTATAACATACAGTCTGTAAAGCAAGAGAAGGATGGTAAGAGCATCAAAACAATATAAAACTTAAAATATGTGTATTTAGTAGGAATGTACATTGTAATACCTAATGCGCACTACACTCACTATGGGGTCCAGTCTCCATCGTTATCGATAATCGCCTAGCAACGACGTCCCATGCTCCCAACCAAGCTTTTGGCATAAGAAGCTGATAACGATCGCCATATCTGTCGGAGGTTTCTCGATAATTGCTTTAGTGTGTAAGCACGTTTACGTTGAAGTTTATGCTTCATTACTGCCCACACATTTTTAATTGGATTTGCATCCGGGCTCTGGGAGGGCCATTCCAACGTCGAAATATGAGTTTCTAACTTCCACTCCGTACAACGTCTACTTCGATGCTTTGGATCATTGTCCTCTTGCAGAATCCACTGATTATTATTCTGTCTAAACCACTTCCTCACAGATGGAATGAGACACTTTTCGTACAGTCTCACCATTCTTTCTGCATTCAGGTTCTCTGTGAATACGCACAATGATCCAAAGCCGCGCACATTAAAGCATGCCCACACATGGACCTTAACTGGGTGCTTTACTGTGCGTTGTACAACTCGGTGGTGTTGCGTAGACCAAGCTCTTTTTGTCTATGGCCATGCCTCATCTGTGAAAACATCAGACCAATTTCCATGCGGCGCGCTTCTCGATGTCGGTCCGATAGCAGCGGTTTCATTATCGTACTGCGGTATGCTATGCTGTCTTCACGTAGGCGATTTCTAATCGTCATTATGCTTACTTTAATTTTTTTTTTGCAACTGATACTGTCCCTGTCGCAACGTGTATTCCCGGTTTCTTTTAAATAAATTAATTATCGCTTTGTCCTGCTTTGTTGTGGTTTTTCGTTTTTTACCGCGACCAGGGAGATCGTC
Organism: Trypoxylus dichotomus; assembly: GCA_023509865.1. Taxonomy (NCBI): domain Eukaryota; kingdom Metazoa; phylum Arthropoda; class Insecta; order Coleoptera; family Scarabaeidae; genus Trypoxylus; species Trypoxylus dichotomus. The sequence goes on along the minus strand of CM042080.1, from coordinate 50,474,172 downwards.
TACTGTTTTGTTCGCTTTATATCGGTCCACCCACATTTTTACAAACTCCTCCGACTTTCGTATATATCTAGATGCGGCCGCTATCGACATTTTAGGTCCCTTGGGGGGAACGCAAAGAGACACAGCTTCGTACTGTTTTAAATACACAGCGCTCATAACTACACTGACTCTGTTTTCTTCGGCTGACAAAGTAAAACTGCTATTAGATGAGTAATGCGTATTAGGCCTAAGTACTCCTTATCCCAAGGTCACATTAATCACGTCCGCTATCTTACCATAAGCAGGTAGCGACCCCTTTTCTCTTGTTTTACAAACTGTACACAATCTTCCCAAATCTCATTCTTAAATTGTTCTTTTACGCCCTCCTTTTTAAATAAATAACGTTCAGAAAAAATCTACGCAGTAATTTGATTTCGCAAAAGAAATATTCAAAGCCACACCGAAGCAAATAAGCCGGAATCCTTGGGAATACAACTCGATTAATAGACACCCTCAATTCAGCCCATTCCACATCGCAGCTTCTCTGTTACGTTTCCCCAAACGAGAAGGGCGGCAAGGATGCGGTTTGGTCCAGAAGAAAGGGGAGAGCAAACAGAGCGAAAACTTGAAATTACTTTTTTTCTGAAAGTTTTCCGGTTCTAATAAGAAAAGGAGAATCGATATTTCGCATTGTCTCTTTTTCTCCGTCTCATTGCTAACCTCATTCGCTTCTCGGGAAATGGATGGGAATAGGATATGAGGGAAGGAATCGTTCTTTACACAGACAGAGACCTAGGGGATGGAAAAGGAGGGAAGACGTACCTTAATTTACGTATTTCTTTCCTTTCTTCTAGATTTTCAAGTAATCGCGATGGGTAGTGGTGATGTGGCGGTTTCCTGGGGTGTTTTAGGGGAGTGGGGAAAACGGTTTTCGTTTAACGTGTTTAACAAAGCGACAAAAAGTTTTCTTTCTTTTAATTAAAAGAGTCTAGTTCCTAATTTATTTCTTTTCCTTCTCCTTTTTGGCGTTTTTCCCTTGTGTAGATCGAAAAGTTTTATTTTTATTACCTAATTACGAATGAATGAGTTTTTGAAAGGTGAAATTAAAGTTAAAAATTTCATCCCTTTTAGAAGCTAAACAGTTTTCTGTACTTTTCAGAATCCTTTAAACGCAATCCTCTACAATTAATTATTCAGTTTTCTAATATGGTCATTCTTTATTTAAAGATGTCAAATTACCATCAGCATAAGTGATATGAGATACTAACAAAATTTAACATAATAATTCTGGAAATTTGGTAAGATCGGGACGAAAAAATAGTGCAGCAAGCAGACCAAAAAAATAGCAAATTTTATACAATAAAGTAAATCTTTATATCTGATTAAACGAATCAAATCTATAAACAATTTAAAAATCAAGCCGGACGCCAGACAGCTTAGTAATCAAAAGATCAGAAACTAATTGATCTTTCGCTTTATCTGGACAAATGCTCCTTTATCTGGTAGAAAATAGTAATAATAATAAGAGAGACATTTATATTGTCTTGGTCAACACCCGATTGGAAGAGGATTGGTATGACAGCAATACACACGAATTTGGATAAACATTTGAACATAATATAGTGAGAATTATACGTTGTGCCAACGAAACGTAGTTATTTGGAAAAGTGGTGCGGAAGAAACCATTTGGTAATTTTTACGGAACAGACAATGCAGACATGGATCATAAATCAATGGTAACTAGACGCATAAAACCAAGGTAAACGATCTAAGGTCTGATGGCAGACAATATGTTCTTCGGGCCCCAGGTAAAGAAGATGATCCTAAATTTACAGAAATTACATCGAAGCATGGAGAAGTATCTCCATGCTGCAGTACAGTAGTACTGGAACAGGCAAAACACTTAGTGTAGAAGAAAAACTGAATAAATTCACACATACACTACCGCTCAAAAGTGTTTAGGCAACCCTGTTTTTATGGATTATTCATATAGTATTATGTTTACCAAAAAAACATTATAATAAAATTAAATACGTATTTGAAATGTAGTTCAATAAGATAAACACCCATTATATCGCATAAGGTTTACTATCATTTACCTACACTTGGTCGGATTACCATAAACTGTTTATTGCGGTGCAATTACAATAACAATCCCTCTGAATTTACTGGGTAAATTTAGTCATCTGTTAGATTGTAGGTAATAATGTTTAAATTACCTTCCTAGAAGATTATAGTGAAATCTGTAACCTATGGTCAGTGCAGTGTGGTATTTACTCTATTCACGTCGTGAGCGAAATATCGTGTGACAATTTTTTAAAATGCCTCCGCGAAGAGAAATTAGTACGGAAACACGTGCGCTTATAATAGTTTACCATAAAAGTGGGATAAGTAATCGACAAATTGCTAAAAAAAATGAAAATACACCACGCTACGGTTGACTATAACGTAAAAAAATATCGGGAAACTGGCAGTTTTCTTAATAAAAGACGGTGTGGAAGGCCAAATGCGACAACATTTGCAGATGATCGCAGAATAGTGGTTACCAGCAAGTTAAATAGACGCAAAACAGCCCCGGAAATCACCGGTTGGTCGCCAAAAACTAGTCAGTGTTTCTACAGTCAAATGTCGCCTACAGAAAGCCGGGCTCCATGGACGTATTGCGATGAAAAAGCCATTACTACGCAAACGAAACAAGCAAAAGCGACTTAACTAGGCTCGTGGACACCAACACTGGACCTTAGAAGAGTGGAACAACGTCCTATGGACGGATGAGTCCAAATTTGAGCTGTTTGGAACCCGAAGACGCATATTCGTAAGAAGATCTGTGGGTGAACGTGCCAGAGAAGAGTGTATTGCTGCTACCGTGAAGCATGGTGGAGGTTCTATCATCATTTGGGACTGTTGGGGCTGTTTTGCTGGCACTAGTGTAGGAGACATTGTGAAAATTGACGGTATATTAAAAAAAGAAGGCTAACGCGAAATTTTGGAGAACCACGCAATACCTTCCGGAGTTCGACTTTTGGGTCAAAATTGTATCTTCCAGCAAGATAATGACCCAAAACATTCCTCTAAATTATGTAAAGACTATTTACGCCATTTAGAAGAGGAAGGGACTCTCAAAATTATGAAATGGCTTCCCCAAAGCCCCGACTTGAATCCAATCGAGTTACAATGGGAAGAATTAGATCGGGAAGTACGGAAATCGGCTCCGACATCAGCTACTGACGTGTGGAACGAATTGGTATCGAGTTGGACGTTAATAACACAAGAAACTCTGGCAAAACTTATTGCGAGAATGCCTCGATTGTGTGCTGCAATTATTAAATCAAGAGGAGGTCACATAGATGAAAGCAAAATTTAAATTAAACGTTTTAATTTTCACATTTATTTAGTATATTTTTATTCATGTACGTGTATCTGTACATAAAAAATATATATTATTAACATTTTTGCTGAGTCTTTATACATTTTTGCTGTCAGTGAGAGTGCCTAAACACTTTTGAGCGGTAGTGTATCTGTGGAACAATAAGCAGAACGTTAAAAAACAAAACCAGAAAAGATACACAAATAAAATTTTATAAAACGATAGCGGTGTCAGCTATCTTATCCGGTAGTGAAACATGGACAACAACGAAGAAACAAGAAATCAGGATACAGACAGAAGAGGTGACAGATATAAGAACAGAACTAAACATCTTCGATATAAATGAGAGAATAAAGGAAAAAAAAAAGAAGTGGAAGGAACACGTGGAACGAAAGAAGTGTAAGCAAACTAAAACATAGGTATTGCAACAGGCAATGTGCTTCAAGCCTAAAGTGAAGAAGATAAAGAAGCATGGAGATGGTGGCTTCATCATAGTTTGGAGATGTTTCTTCTGGCATTACCGTATTAGAGGAACCATGGAGTAACACAGGTATAATAATATTCTAGGGACTACTATGTCAGCTCATGCAGAAGAGAACATATCGGTCGTTTGGAAATTTCATCAAGACAACGACCCAGAACACGCTACTCGGACACTAAAGGATTGGTTTACTCGTGGTGACAGTTCAGGACTGGCCTTTGTGTAGCCCCGATTTAAACTCTATCGAGTATCTAAAGCGGAATATAAGGCAAAAAGAAATGATCAATATGGAGAAAGTCTTTGATGAAATCGCGATAGCATGGTAAACTATTCCTCAAGAATGCTGACTTTGATTTTTCGCAAAAAAACAGGGGAGGGGGAGTACCCCCTTGAAATTTCGTTAAATTCGCGCATTCTGGATTTGGTTCAAGGCTCATCGAACGCTACCTCCAATCATACAGAATACAATTCTAAAACCAAGCACAAGAGGACTAACCTAGACGGTATTCATTTCTAAAGATTTGAAAACACGTGAAAAGTGTAACGCCTATTGTTAACTCCTTAAAATATGTATAAAGCTATTCTTTACGTTTCATATAGAAATGATCACAAAACTTTATTCCTGTTATTCTAACAACAGTTTTTACAAGGATACAAACTATTGAAAAATCACAATTTTGTTATTAACATTAGCCAACATGTTTGAAAATAACATCCATGTTATTTTTTATAACAGAACGGATATATACTTGGGCTGATTGTCGATCATTACATCTCCTCAAGCAAAGTCGAGTCACATAAATAACTTCCAACTTCCCCGAATGGAAACACGTTCAATTACCAAAAGAACTCGTACTTCTCCTACCGTTCTGATTTATTGAATTTATGACCGAATGAATAGCTTCCCCACGAACTGACAGACGCACAACAAACTTCTACAGCAGAAGGCAGTTACTTAGGCTCCGTTTATTTACACACTTTATCTATCCAATAAAAGCTACGTATTAGGAAATACGATTTATGGTTATTCAATTTTAAATCCGCGACATTACCTCGTCCACTAACGATATTTCATCCTGAACGCTACGCTGGCGCAGCTCAGATAGAGACAAATTATTATCTTTTAAAACGATTTACAACCGTGAACGATGTTTAATTTATTTCGTATATTTATTACTAGCGTCGCAAGGAGAATATTTCTCATTTCTTCTTACGCGTTATCGTCGTTTAAAATCAGGAATTTTCTGACACGACGTTCACATTTAGAAACTAGAAGAGAGAAGAATTAGGGAGCTAGTTTGTTATTATTTTGGCGTGATTTCAAAATATGTCGCAACAGCGCGTACATAGACCATCTGTCTTATTAAAATGATCTCGCAACGATGCCAAAATTGAAAATAAACTTTGGACAAGTGACAAGATTATTAATAAACGTAATACGTTTAAGATTTAGTCATAGATGAGAGTTATGAAGCTGAATTTTGAAAGTTTTAAGTACATTTGTTGGTTACGGTAAATTTTGAGAGCACATGTTCCAATAAATTTAATCCGTTCTTGACGATTGCAAGGACTGTGTGGATGTACAATTCACAGGTATAGCAGTAAACTCCACTCACACAAATTTATTAATTATGCGGAACGCAGCGTTTCGAGAGCACGTGGGCTCTCATTGTCAACCGTGTGGAGTTTACTGCTATACCTGTAATCCGTTCTTATATATGATATCGTAATTGATACTGGAAATTGAAGAATGCTCGGGATTTGTTTGAAAAGGAAAAGTGTTAAAACAAAATGAAGCAAGGAGTTCTGATATAATAGGCGTTAATATGCTTGGAACAGTTTGGACCTCTTGGTTATGTTAGACGATGCTATCAGAAGCACTATAGCCCTATAAACATTTCTAGAAGTGAAGAGCGAAGTTGCAATTACAGAATCACGCGGATACTATTGATAAAAATATTTCGGTAATATAATGGAGCATGTGCTTAAAGATACTTTTGAAAATTGTAGCTAATGTTAGATACTTACTGGTCGTTTAACAGCCGTTTGTGTCAATCGATGTTAGTGTTTAAGAAATGAAAAAAATCAAAAATCGAGCGGTCATCAAACTCTTCCATTTACCAATACGCAAATTAAAGTCAAGATGCAAATTTCTACAGTTCCAAAGAATCTTGTAGTTCCCTTTATAAACATTTATCAAATGTATGACTTGGGAATTATCTAGAACTGCATTTCTGAACGTGAAGAAATAGCAGAGACATTATTTTGTCAATATCACAACAGTTATAAACGTACAAATAGAGGTGAAATTTTTATAATTGCAGTTGAATATCCTACGAAATAAAGGATTACCTTTTAGTATAAAAAAGCCTCTAAACATCTTCAAAAGTTTATTTATTGTTAAATATATACACCCAGGGACATGAATATCAGGCACCCTTTAGATGTTTTAATATAGCGGCATTAACAGACAAATAATCTTTACCTGCCGCTCTCTCTACCTACCTGTTGTATAAATAGAAGGGTTAGTGAAAGAAATGCCGTTGTTAATCCATTTATTGCTGTATTTGCGGAACTAATTGCATTTTACACTTAGTATAGTTCGGTAGAGTGACCGGTGAACATCAGTATTTTTATTTTAAATTATAGGTGAGAATATGTGAGAATACCATCAAATATGGTTGCGGTAGTGTCATACACCCGCATGTATGAGGTCGAGAGGGGTTGGAGATGTGTTCGTGTGCACTGGTAGAATAAACTCGGGGACCTACGCCAGCATGTTAGATGAAGTTTTACTGTCCTCAATTGAAAAATTATTCGGAATGAATGCTGACGAAGTTTCGTTTCAACAAGATAATGCACCATGTCACACTGCGGCTGCAAGTTTAGCGTGGTTCCGGAAAGCGAGCACTGACATCTTGGAATGGCCACCTCAAAGCCCCGGTCTAAATCCGATTTGTGGGCTATTATTAAGCGAAAAGTATGCGAACACAAATGCAGATCCAAACAAGAATTAAAAGCAATACTTGAATGAGTATAGAAGGACATTCCAACTTGAACCTGTCATATGTTAGTGGCCAGTTTACCTAAAAGGATTGAAGCTGTCATAAAAGCCAGCGAGGGGCCAACCGAATGTTGAATTTGTAGTTTTTTGTAATAAATATTTGCTTTTATAATATTTGTTTTATTTGTTCATTATTTATCTTAAAGATAATTGAAAAAATTAGGGGTGCCTAATAATTGTGTACCTGCCTGTATATATTATTGAAGTATACAGTCCCTGTCCATTTTATTCGAGCCACTTTATAAATTTAAGCTTTTGTGTGTTTCCAACGCGATAATTTACAAATACAAGTATAACATTCATGAATAAGCTTTACAATACCAATCTGAATGCGTTCCCTAAATATCTCTCTAGGAAATTAAGAAAGTGCCTTTTTATTATCCCCCTCATGAATCTCTCTGTACTGTATAGAAGATGGCTAGAAACTAGATTGAGAGGCACAGTAATTCGTAGAATACTATTTGGATCAGTTACTATTGTAGAAAGAAATGTTGCTAGGTGCACGTCTTGCACGACTAATTTTAAACCATAAAAGAACCTCATAGAACACAGCCATCTTATAAAAGCGAGACCACTTTATTTTAGGAAATCCCACAAAGAAGATTAAAATGGCAAATTAGAATCTCTAAAAAAAAATTCAAACGAACAACATCCTCTAAAATAAATCCCAATAAACACACTTGAAGTTTCACCTTGAAATTCCTACGTGCTTTCTTGAAATTTCCATCTGACAAAGCACTTCATTAAAGATTCCTTCTATAGCTTCCCCTCCTCCCATAATGATACTTCTATCCAACAGGCAAATAAACAACAAAAAACGAAACCACAAAATTTTAAATTTATGTACGTAGACATAGCTTTTGATGATATGTCTCAGTATTTGCTAGTTAAACCTATTTAGATATTACGTAAGATAAAGTGTTGGTAGTTTACAACCGGAAACCGCAGTTATTTTTATCTTTAATGGCTCGGTTTTTTTCTAATGGCCGTTTAATTTATATTCACAGGAGATTAATTAAGAATGTAAATATTGGGGAAATTAAGTGGTAGATGTGTCTGACGTCTTGGCTGCTTCTTAACGTTTCTATGAGATTGTTACTCACGTTCTCGTTAATCCCGAGTAACTGCGTGTTTATTTAAATTGTCGCTGTTAAAATTATCATGTAAAAGTTTTGTTTCGTCATGGAACGAACTAAAATAAATAAAGATAAGTTAGTCGGATTTAAGTGCATTTTATTTAACTGATTTTAACTAACCTCTTGAGGTTGTTTCATGATCGTGCGATACATGACTTTTGGATGCGCTGGAAGTGACAGGGCCCGGAAGAATTGAATACAAATCCTACAAAATTAGACTGCATTGTTTTTTTTGCATGTTGCATTAACCGTAAGCTGTGACCATTAATACAAGGACTAGTGTTTTGAACTTCCATATTCAAAATCTTCAATTTTTTACGAGAGGCTAACTCAAACTAAGGGGCTTATGGTGCCTTAACTATATTGCAAAAAGAATAACGAAAATTCCATGTAATTAACTATAAAATGTAGTTACGTCAGTTAATATTACGAGGGTGACCTGAAATGTTTACGGAATCTGCAAGAGATGGCGTAGGAAGGTTGAAGGTGATTCATTGGTCGGCAGCGGTAACTTTTTTTATGGCAACTGTCGAAATTTCAGACGTTTACTGTCAATAGTTGTTGTATAGGAGTGTGTTTTGTGTAGCAAGTCAGGTGGTTTCGGAAAAATGGATAAATCGAATTTCGTGCAGTAATAAAACACTTCTGTATGCCTGGGAAAACGGCCACGGAAATTCGAAATATTTTGCTAGAGGTTCATAAGGGATGTACTGCATCATTCTCCACCATCAGCTTCTGGGTGAGCGAGATCAAACGAGGCCACACAAGCTCAAGTGGGCGCCTAAAAAACCGCTGCCAACGATGAAATGGTCGACAGGATTCATGATGTCGTGTTAGCCAATCGCCGATTGAAGCTGCAGGCATCTCAGAAGAACGCGTTGGCCACGAAATTTTGAGTATGAATAAGCTCCCAAACCTGATAAAATCACTGGGAGGAAAGAGATTTGCCTCAAACGAGGTCATTGCCGCTACAGATGACTATTTTGCAGACCTCGAAACATCTTACTTTTTCGACGACTTGAAAAGATTGGAGCACCATTTGAAAAAGTATGTTGATCGAGGAGACTACATTGAAAAATAAAAAACAACACCAATACTGTGTTTTCTTGTCGATCCCGGAAACATTTTAGGTCTCCTTCGTAGATGGCGTTTGGCAACATTGCAAGCGACACGAAATGGTGGAATCGCATGCAAATCCAAAATTAGACTGCATTGTTTTATTGCATCAACTGATAACAATGACTGGAGTAAACTGTGACTATTAATACAAGAATAAGTGTTTTGAGCTTTCTTCCACATCCAAAATCTTCAAATTTTTATGAGAATCTCACTCAAACTTAGGGGCTTATGGTACATTAACTATATTCCAAAGAAAAAATTACGAAAATTCCATGGAATTAACAATAAAAGGTAGTTACGTCGGCTAATATTACACCTGGAAGTTCAGTCTGGCCCGAATTAAACAGTACTGAACTTATAATTCTTTTATTTTTTGAAAATATTATTTAGGCTTTATGAAATGTTCTAAATGTGCCCCTCCTCAGTCAAAACAGACCTCACAAACAAGTTTCAAGTTGGTCGTCATGTTATCGAATAAGGGTTGTCCCAGTTGTGCGAAAAAGGCCCGAATGGCATCTTTCAATTCATGAAAAATTTCGTGGTGAATTTTTTGAAGACGCCATTGTAGGTCATGCCCAAAATGTATGCGTCTGGAGAGGTAAGGTCTGTCGAATGTGAAGGATAAAGGAAATCAGTAAATTCTAAAATGATTCTGGTTAGGAAATGCCCCTGAAGAAACTGACGAACTGCAGCAGCAGTATGACAAGTTCTCCCGTCCTGTTGAAAAACTTGTATCTTGAAACGCCAAATTATGTGCACGAAAGAATCCACGTAGATAAAGCGTGTTAAAATTTGTAGATTAAGTGTGACTTGTCACGGACCAATAATTTCATGTTCCGAAACTACACACCACACACACACTTTTGCACTATCTAAAGCAACTTTTTGAACCTCATCGGCTCTAGCAAATCCCATAAATCGATTTGTGCGCCGATTCGTATGGCGCGACAAATGAAAATGTGGCTCGCCTGAAAACCATACATTTCTAAGAAATTCAGGATTTTCATATTGTAACGTTTCAAAGATGGAGGCTTGAAGTGCCGTAGGTCAATTGCAAAGTGGAAGAACACAATCAATTAGATTTCGCCAAACCGTAATTTCTAGATTTTGGAATCGCGTTTTGAAAATCAGTGTTTGGCTAACAAGAAGCAAGACCAAGAGACGATCAATACCCGAGAAATCTCCCAGTTTTGAAGTTATTTTGTGACCACCATTGGAAAGCTAGTACCAACGCAAATACAACAGTAATCAGTTGAATAGCTTCATTTAATATATCAAGAAACCGCAGGCTTACATTCTACCTTTTGCAAAGCAAAGAGGACATACAATTGACGTCATGATGAATGGAGTCGGGTGTTATTCAGTGATAAATCTAGATTTATATGGCAGCAAAATACTGGAGGTTTTCTAATTTAGCATGAATCTGGCATACGTAATAACACAGTTTTATCAGGAAACGTCTTAATTCAGGTTGTAGAAACGAGTGCTTTTAGAGGTGAGTGGGGATTGGTTTGGTGTTATTAATGTAGACTTTACATCAACAAAGCCTCCATCAACAACCCAATCAAACTAAAATAGCAAGTAATTATATTAATTATTTTTAATATTGATAGTAACTAATCCACACTCATTTCTGAAAACACTCGTTTCTGCAGCTTTAGTCTCAATATGAGGGTGGTGTTGTAATGAGATTCCGCAAACAGAAGATCAATTTCTTCTGTATTCAGCAACAATGGCATAGCACTTTATTTTTATAGACGGCATTGTAAATAACTGGTTCTACGAAGCTGACATACTAAATCAGAGTGGACAACTAATTCTAGAGATGGTAAATGTGTAAAGTAGAAGCAGGTTTAGCTGCTCGTAAAGATTATATGTCTTATTAATTTCTACCTTTTTTTTCTAAGGACTATTGTAATAAAACTTGATGATGATGCCAAATTTTTTTTTCTCACATTAAAGCTGCGAGAAGGTGGCATTAAAATTTACCCAAACAACTTCATGCATTCAAGTACTTGTCAAGAAATATTGAAACTACAAATGTGTGATATCAATCATTAAAAACAAAATTACATTCTGAAAATAGACAGACTTCTAGACAAAGCAAAATATTCAAACATTTCGAGAAACCCCCAAGATTCTTTATATTCTGCAAACTAATTCCCAAACAATGGACACCAACCACATACTGCAACAGAGACTGGCAATTAGCGACGATTATGTGTGACTAAGAAATTGAGAAAATGAACGTTACGCTGCATGACGCGCAAAAAAGATACGGCAAAAAAAGAACAAGACACGACCTTACGTCGGTAATTAACAAACGCGATTATTCATACATGCACGGTGTCTACGAACAATTGCATGCCGTTTGCACACTTTTAGCGTTGGTACCAATTCTAGGAGAGACTTGCTAGTTTTCGATTGAGGGAATTGCTTAATTCAGTTTGCTGAAACAAATTGACTTTAATACGGAATGTTTTTGGAATTAAAAGGAGAATTTAGACTCCAATGAAATAAAATTTTCTGAAAGAAAATGTCTTCGGCAAACATATGTTCAAATATTACTAATAAAGTTTTCCAAATGAATTTGTTTTATTTAATAGTTTCCCAAGTATTTGAGTACAATGACACCATTATCATTTTATTTTTAAATGGAAACCATAATGCACCGTGACATGAACAATTATGTAGCAAATATAACGAGTTTTCCGAATATCTACACTATCATAAGTGTTTACCCACTTGCATAATTAGAATTGTGAAAGCAATCCTTGACGCTATTGCAAAGCTTGATGTTTCAATGGCATACATGTTAAACTTGTCGATCTGTCAAGTAGTTTATTGTGTACATTCGTTCAAAGCAGAACACTTTTGGCGCTTTTCAAAAATGGACCATATTGAAATCCGCGCAATGATCGAAAAAGCATTCTTCGCCCGAAGAAATTCATACTGATATGGTGAATGTGTCAGGCGAGGATACTCCTTCTTTTAAGACTGTTTGCAAATGAGCGAATAAATTTAAGAAAGGTCGTACAAGCGTAAATGACGATCCCCATTCTGGACGTCCAAATAACAGACACTTCTGCAAAAAGAGTGCAAAAGTTTTGGAGTTTGTGGAAGCTGATCGCCGATCAACATTCATGAAAGATACTGCTAAGGCTACAGGCATCTCCAGATGCTAATTAGACATGTCTAAGTAGTGCGTTTGCTCACACCACCGCAAAAACTCCAACGCGTGGAATGTTTTACAGCCATTTTGGAGCGGTTTCGGCAAAATCCAACAGATTCTTTGCCCCAATTTGTAGCTTGCGATGAAATGTGGATCCATCACTATACGCCAGAAAGTACACAGCAATCAAAACAGTGGACTGAACGTAGTGAACCAGCTCCAAAGAAGGCCAAAGTCTAGTATTCTAAACTTTTGGATCGTCGAAAAAAGACCCGGAAGAAAACTAAAAAAAAGTCGGAATTTTCGAAGCAAAATTGGCCAAATTAAAATTCGAAGTGGTTGGACATCTCTTCCCTAAGCTTAAGAAACACCTGGGCGGTATTTGCTTCGGGTGAGGAGCTGATAGCTGCCGTATAGCACTATTTTGAGGAGCTCGAGGAAAATGAGTACTATGAAGGCATAAAGAAACTTGAGCATCGACTAAATAAATGTATTGGTCTTGAGCGAGATGATGTCGAAAAATAAAGCACATTTCATTGAAATATTGCTATTTGGCGTGCTTCATTTACCTAATTTTTCAGCTTGCCCTCGTAAATAGTCATAAAACCAATCTTCTTTTGTTAATAATTCATTACAGAAGCGACAAGTCCTGAAGATGTTCTTACGATAAACGCAACAGCCTTGAAAGCAATTCAACGAATTGCTATCCGGCTAAAACTCTTTGCAAAGGTTAACCGATCCAATAAGAACGCTGTCCCCTTCCATCAATAACGAGAGAACACACGGCGAATTTTAGAAAGCTAAATAATATAGGAAACTATCCGGAACAAATTTCGGCATTCGCAGATATACCACTAAAGTATCGGATCCAATCTTTTCCCGTCACGAAGGAGAAAATAAATCAAAAGCACACGGCAAACGCGTTTATTTAAACATGAAGTTTTATCCTCAATACATTCGTAATTCGCGACTTGATATGCATGTAATACGCCTATATATAAAATCTGGGAAAATCAATCGAGACAGCACCGCTTACGTAACACAAAAAAAAAATAAAATAAAACTTGCCCCGGCTTTAGAAAGAATCGATGTAGTTATACGCGGTGTCGCTACCTATGCATAGGCAGTAGCTATATTCTATATCGTAGCAAGCTATGACTGAGCGCTATACATGCGTGTATATACGCGCTATGCAATAACAGGTGCATGTACAGATGAATATCATGGAATTATAACAACACCAAGGATCACTAGATTTTTTTTTGTAAATTACCCTAATGAGACGAATCTATTGCACTTGAGAAAAATCACTTCCTAGAGCATAATTTAATCCACATTCTTTTCGGAAAAAAGAAACCGCACAAACTTCTTTTAGACACAAATTCTTCCAAAGTCTCTTAAGTGGGATTCCTCAACCATGCACATTATCACACAAATCGCCGCAGTTGGCGATTTTTTTTTCCGGAGGGGGTAAAGGGGAAAAACGGGCGCTTGCACTCTCAAATAATAAAAATAAATAAATGATAATCGCGTCGCGGCTACCGCGTTATGTTCGAACTGTTTCATAAAACTGGCGACCTCATACTGAGTTTAATCGCAGCCGAGGACGGTGTCGTTTGCCGGGCCTGCTACCGCTGATCCGGACGCGCATGCGCCTTCGTAGTAAACGGAGTACGTCCCAGTACGATCGTAGTAGGCAGCGGTGTCGCGGAGTTGGTTTCGAATATGCGAGGTCGCTGTCGCGAAACGGACTTACACATGTTCCGAGAGATCGTAGAACTTATGCATGTATGTATATATTCGTCTGCGTGAAGACGGAGGAGCAGGATATTGTATACATGTTTGTGGTCAAATATTTCTTTGTACGTGAAAAGGTCAATGCGAAGGAAAAGGTTTTCATATAAAACTTTTGCTCAAAGGCAAAACCTAATACATGGTGCAAATTGTTTTTCTTTTCTTGGTTATATACGATTTTCTCTTTAGATGAATCTAGCACATCTTCAGTTTTTGAGATGATTAGGATTAATCAAGAATTCTGCGAAATGTTTACGCCTGCCTAACACCTTGTAAACTAGAATTTTGCATACGCTACCGTCCAAACGTATTTGGGCACCGATATTTTATAAAACTATTTATACAACATAGCTTCTATAAAATCGATTCTTGCAGAATTGAATAATTATAAGGAAAGCGCTAGTAGGTAAACTATATCGTTTCTGGCGCACTTTCAAGGTCATAGATGCCCCAGGTCCGCGTGCAGCCTCCAGAGAGGGTGATATTCACGACCTCCTGGGGAATGGGAGTGATTTCCAATGACCTTCTGTTTGGCGGTTGAAGAGCTGCACCAGAGCTTGCTGGGAATTATTCCCGGTTTCCAAAAACTTTGGAGAATTTTTTCTAGAAATTGATTTTCCCTAATTATATTGCGGTTTCCAGAAACTTTCCAGAAATATCTGTTATATTTGATCGGCTATCTATTATATCTCATTGGGCACCTGATGCTATTCTTTCAGGATATTTTGTATTCGTATTTAAACTGTGGAAAGACTATTTGCAACACTTGGAAACCGACGCATCCATGAAAGTTATGGAGTGGCCTCTCCAAAGTTCCAATCTAAACCACATAGAGTTATTGTGGGAGGAACTTGATCGGAGGGTCCGGAAAAAAGTACCAACATTGGAGGCTGATTTGTGAAAGAAGCTGCAAGAAGCATGAGTCCAAATACTTTTGAATGGTAGTGTATCAATACTATCAATAAACTATCAATATAATAGTGAATCATATCAATACCCAATCATTGTTGAAATATTCCAGAATTTTTTTAATTCGGTGTAGAATTATGTACAAAGTGCATCTACATTATTGTTGGAACTACTAACCTTTCGTTAATTAACATAGGTATATTAAACAATATTAAGGATTCATATTACTATAGGTGATGATAATATACCAGGTTTCATCCTTAAGGACTGTTGTTTGATACTGACTCAGCTTTTTATGCTTTCTATTTAATCTGTGTTTGTCCATATGTACAAAAATGTAACATATATTTGCAATTACTAATAATTTTATCAAAATTTTTGGGATGTGTTTATGTAACAATATCTTCCCTTTATTCTGACAGTATCTAATCTTGCCGTATTGCTGCAGTTCCTTTCCAAATGTCTGGACGGTGAAGAACTGCAGTCCTAGTTCAAATCCTATCTCACTAATACGAAGCATTACGTTAGCTCTAAGGGGTTATCCCTCAACAAATAATTGTCTCCGCATATAGTGTTGCGTAAAATAGCAACTTGGGTCCGCTACACATTTTGGACTGTAGTAAGTCACTGTCCGCAGATGAATTAAAGCTGATTTCTAAAACCCATGCTTTTCTGTGTTCTCTCCTTTTCGGAAATAATAAAACAAATACGACGGAAGCGAATGGTTTTGTTCTGTATGCTAAAACTGAATCTCCAAAAAATGAAAATAAAAAACCATACCAATAGCATTGTCTTTCTTGTCGATGTCGGTTGCCCTCGTACTCCCATCTACGAGGGGAGGTCCAGAAGTTCGTGGAATGAAGGGGTTTTAAATAAAATGCAACAATAAATCTATTTTTCCTTTTCAATATAATCACCCTTAAGCACAATACATTTATTAGATCTATGAATTAATTTTTCTAAACCATCATAAAAATATTTTCCGCGTCAAAATGGGCCAAAATTGCCTCCTTTACCTCATTGTCGTCGGAAAACTTTCTTCCACGTAAGTCTTTTTAAATTGGGGAACAAATAAAAATCACTAAGTGCCAGGTCTAGACTGTAGGGTGGATGGACTATTGATTGAAAGCCATGCTTGTGCAGAGCAGCCATTGCAACTTTGCTCTTGTGAACCGGCGCATTGTCTTGCAAGAGCAATACACAATTGGTCAATTTTCCTCGACGTTTTTCCTTGATGGCCTCCTTTAATTTTTCTAATATCGCTGCGTAATATTCTTCTTATTCATTTCATTCAATATGATTTGAGCGTTCTTTCCTTGCTTTGTAAGGAACTTTATCACAGCACGCTGTTTAATTTCTTCCATAGTTTCAGTTTTCTTCCGGATTGACTTGTTTAGCAGGCAACTATTCGTAAACGACTGACGCTATAGGGCTGCAACTAAACTTATATACTAATGATGAGTCGCCAATCAGAATGACAACTAGCGAGCGCCCCTATCCCCACTCCATCCCCTCCATCCTCCCCATTCCACGAACTTCTGGACCTCCCCACGTACGTTTAAAATCGTCAATTACTTTGTTGGCAACCTATAAGTTCTAAACTGTTGAATCAAATTTAACTCGGTCGCCATTTTGATGACTCTTTAGATGAGATAATCGCAACAAAATAGAATGGGAGCCAACCAGAGCTATAAAGTGGATAACATTTTTTACAAAATAACGACAGTCCCGATTACGATTAATGGAATAGACAGTTCTCATAGTAATGCTCAGCGTTTATAAAGCAATTGCCAATTCTGACATTCCAGCCTAATGCTATAATATAAGCACATTCTAGACGAGGGCAAATTTTCATGGAATTTTTTACAAAATATCTAATTTCCATATATACCACACGTCTACTCTTCAATTATCCGACTTGCACCTTGCTACACACTCCATATTTACGCTTACAAAGTAAAAGGAAGCGAAAAAGTTTAAGCAATGCATGTAGTTGCGGTAATCAAGAACGCCGTGCTACGATGAGAAACTTGAAGATCGCGTGTTTCTTTCCTCCTTTATTTTGTTCTCTTCGTTCGCATTTCTTCCTTCTTAGAAAGCTGAAATCGCGAATTAAAGCTCTTTATCGTCACGCTACGCAAAGCAAACTCCACGGCGTGACGTCTTTTCTTTCAACCAATTAGGCGCCACGCCAACTATAGCGGCATAAGAAGCGTGTTAGGACCAGAAATTCGTCTTTTTTTTTTCTTCTCCAGCCGCATCCTTCTCGTTTCTTTTTCGCTGAAACGGGCGCTCTAATGAAGTAATTTGGTCTCCGCCAGAATGTTATTCCGATTAATTTAAACTCGTCTCCGCTTGTCAATTGGCCGTCGCTACTACTAACGGTTATTTCTTTAAAATTGATGTTGCTTTTGCGTTGAACAGGACCGCCAATTTCACCTTTTTTTTTTCTCTGGCGTGCGGCAGTTGATGAGATCGCTAGCCGGATGGGTTCGAGTGTAAAATGTCTTTATTTTGCCGTTAATGCGGATAATAAATTGACGGGTAATCTATCCTTGTCCATGATACCGTTTGTCGTTAATGGAATATGAATGAAAATAAACACTGTAATAATTTTTTTCTACTATTCACGCATCACTTTGTAGTCATATGTACCTTTACACAATGGTAATAAACATGGTTCTATACCTATTGGACATTCTACCGCTGTGAAAGAGGAATATGAGACAATATCATTGGTCCTGAAAAATATGAAGTATGAAGAGCATCACTGGATGATATGTGTCGATCTAAAAATGGTAAACTTTCTCCTCGGGCAACGAAGTGGTTACACAAAATATCCTTGTTTTTTATGCCTTTGGGACAGCAAAGCTAAGGTCTAGCACTGGATTACCAGAAACTTGTCTTTAAGAAATGTTTTAGTTCAAGGAGAACGCAACGTTCTTAATAGAAACAAAATCATTTTTCCACCACTACACACCATGGAGCTTATGAATCAATTTGTTAAGGCTTTGCCTCAAAATGGACCGTACTTTAAGTATTTGAAACAAAATTTTCCAAGGCTTAGAGCAGAAAAACTGAAGGCTAGGCTTTTATGGTCCTCAGATAAGACAACTTTTAAACAACGCGTAGTTCACGGAATCAATGAACCTGAGTGAGCCTAATACCTGGTGCTCTTTTGCTGAAGTGCTTAAAAATTTACTTGGAAATCATAAGGCACCAAATTATGTCGAATTAGTAGAGCAGATGCTTTCTAATTTTCACAAGCTCGGATGTGTAACATGGACATCAAGATACATTACTTTCACAGCCACTTAGTTCGTTTTCCTCAAAACTTAGGTGATGCTAGTGAGGAACAGGGGGAAAGATTTCACAAAGACATCAGCATTATGGAGGAAAAGTACCAGGGAAGATTGGGTATCCCATATGCTGGACGATTACTGTTGGAATCTTCAGCAAGACTATTCCGGTAAATCTCACGCAAGGGATCCTCATAAAAGAAAATTTTTAACTGATGATTAAAAGTTGCATATGCATATTTTTCTGAAAGTTACGTTCATAACAAAACATATTCAATTTCGACGAATTTTTCCTAAATAATAATAATAATTTATTACCCAACAGCATACAGATTATCACAGAATAATCGTATAATAACTACTATGAAACAAGAGTAATTGTGTAATACCAAAAAAAAAAAGCAAATGAAACAGAAAACTGCTCCAACAAAAGTTGCCTCAAAGCATTGATAGAAATGTTAAACAAATCAAATCTAGAGGCATATACATTAACACTGCTACATATTGACATAAGTGGTGACAGAATGGTGGCGCGTGTCAGCCACGGGAAGATAAAAAGTTAAACTATTCCTACTATTAAGTCTCGGTATATAAAAATTCAAAAGGGACAGCAAATCCGGAACTTGTAAATCACCGTTTACAATTCTATGTGCTAAAATTATTTGTGATACAACACGACGATTCGCCAAAGAAATAAATGCAAATTCTTTTAGAAGATTAGTATATAGATAGCCATGTTGCAAAAAAAAAGTGGTGCTTACGGAAATATAAGGTTTTCAAAAATTTACGCTGTACCATCTCAACGAAATTGATATATTCATGATATCTCGGATTGCATACAATAGAACCATATTCTAATCTCGCTCGAACAAATGCATTATATGCAGCAACAAGGGCATCACTACTCAAATGTTTAGTATTGCGAAACAGAAAGCTTAACGTTTCAAGAGACTATTGACATATACTTACAATATGCTTGTTAAATGTTAGCTTAGTATCAAAAAATATACCAAGATCTCTGTACTTCTCACAACGCGTTAAAAGTTCACCGCCAACATTGTACGCATACCTCACTGTATCAGTTCTACGGGTAAACGTCACCGCTTTACACTTAGCAATATTTAGTGATAAATGGTTCCCTAGACACCAAAGGTGAATAGATAGCAGGTCACCCTGCAAAATGTCACAATCTGCAGTGGAGTATATTCTGCGAAAAATTTTAAGGTCATCGGCGTATAGTAAGCATTTAGATCTAAGCTGGTCACGAAGATCATTAATGAAAATAATAAATAGGGGCGGTCCAAGAACAGCCCTGTGGCACACCTGAAGGAGACTGATATAAGCCGGACCGAAAACCACGCTATTCAACGTAATGCTAAATAGGGCAGAAAGAGTGAATTTCGAAAACTAGATCAGATACAACAAATCTGACGGCGTTATTGCATGAGGCACCTCAAAATTGCTTAACTACACTTAAAAAATCCGTAGCACCAAAATGTGTGTTGGGCACTGCAATCAGTCATATGGTAGTTGTCAAAGTTTGACTTTCGAAAAACATTACTGTTCAACAGTGTTCGCATATTTAAATACAAGTCATAGGGTACTTTAAATAAAAATGCAAATGAAGGCGTGGTATTAGGTATTTATGAAATTTATTGTGTAAACTATAGAAAATTTTTAGCTGAAATTGTAACTATAATATCATTCTGAGAATACTCTATGTAGCCATTTTTTCTTTGATCAATGATGCCATTGAGTTTGATATAGCAGGCTTCCCTTAGTTGTTTCATTTTCAGATAACTTTAAATAATATACGCGCCAGGATAATCTTCAGTAGTATTTTATTAAAAAATTTAACGTCAAAAGAAAAAGTTAAATTGAGTTCTTATGAATTGTTCTGATAACGAAGTTTTTAGGTATTAAAAAACAATAATCAGAAAAATAATAAAGAGAGAAATTCACATAACAACCGAAGCATATTTACTACGAGTGCGACCTGAAATGATTCCGGAATCGGCAAGACGATCGGCACGAAAGTTGAAATGGATCCCTTGGTCGGCAAGGACAACCTTTTTCATGGCAACTGTCAACATTTCAGACGCCTACTGTCAATAGTTGTTGATTAAGAGTGTGTTTTGTGTAGCAAGTCAGGTGCGAACCACTCAGTGGGCGCCCAAAAACCGCTACCAACGATGAAATGATCGACAAGATTCATGATGTCGTGTTAGCCAATCGCCGATTGAAGCTGAAACAGATAGCAGAGGCAATAGAGATCTCAAAGGAACGCGTTTATATGAAATTTTGCGTACGAAAAAGCTTCCGGCGCGATGGGTACTGCGTTTGCTCACACACAAAACCAAATTGAGTGTCTGGCCAGGATTCAACGCAATCCAAGGAATTTCTTCATGTGTTTCGTAACCGTGGATGAGATTTGGATCCACCACTACATACCGGAGACCAAGGAACAGTCGAAGCAGTGACATTTCCTGGGCGAATCGGCTCCGAAGAAAGCAAAGACCGTTCCACCGGCCGGAAGGGTCATGGCGACCATCTTTTTTGGATTCCGAAGATGTGATCCTCATCGACTATCTGCGGAAGGGAAAGACGAAGACGGGGAAATACTACAGCGATTTATTAACCCGATTCGATGCAGTGTTGAAGGAGAAACGGCCTCGGTGGCAGCGGAAAAAGTGCTTTTCCACTACGATAATGCATCAGCTCATTCATCCCGCATCGTTGTGTCCAAATTAAATGAGTTGCGCTACGAATTAATCTCTCATCTTCCATATTCGCCGGACCTAGTCCCCAGCGATTTTTTTCCTATTTCCAAACCTGAAAAAATCACTGGGACGAAAGAGATTTGCCTCAAATGAGGACGTCATTGCCGCTACGGATGGCTATCTTGCAGACCTCGAAGCATCCTACTTTTCCAACGGCTAGAAGAGATTGGAACACCGTTTGAAAAAGTATATTGATCATCGAGGAGACTACAGCGAAAAATAAAAATAAAAAACCACCCAAATACCGTGTTTTTCTTGTCAATTTCGGAAACATTTCAGGTCGCCCTCGTATAGCCATCTCATAGTTGTAATGATAAAATGTAAAATAGAACAATTAGATACCGATATTTGGCAATTTGAAAATGAAAATTTTAGGTTACAAAGATAAAGCAAATATTCTTATATTTCAAATTACCGGTTGTTATTTATATAATTGAATCCCGATTTTGTCACGCATCTACTACTACTGCATTCTTAACGTGAATGGAATAGAGATATTTGTGAAGAAGGTTAACTATCAGATTGTCCTGAATATTGAACGCTAACAAGCTCAACGCAGACAATAAGGTGAGGTTAAATGGAATTTACTCAAATGTTTTCTGGCCGATTCCGGAAACATTTCAGGTCGCCCTCGTATTTACCCATAAAACATTAAATAATCAAAATAGACGAAGAAAGTAACCTCTTATTTCTCATTCGTCGTACTGTCGTCCGCGCACTCAATACATCGTTTGTTTCAACGAAACAATAACAACCACCTTGTTCGCCGGGTGACTTTATTAACGTAATGATGGAAATTCTCCTCGAGTCCGTATAGCGCTAGCGAAGAAAAACCTTAATTACGGTGGTGCTAGGCTATAGCCGCAGCGACGTTGTCGTGATTAAAGCAAAATTGCTGGTTTCTTTATTACCCGAGTCTTACGTGGTCTTTACCTTAATGGAAGGAGAAATAAAAGTTTTACGTTGGCGAGGGAAAATTATAAACGGCGACTCCGGCTAGCGGTTGATTATTTCGGCCGGTGTGTGTATGTTTTTTCAGTGAAGGGAGGGGCCCGCGAGGAATGTTTATTGACGTTAATTGCATGTTGCGCCAACGGTTCGGACGCTGTACGTAATAGTACGACGTTAAAACACGCTGTTAGCCGTGTATTAGTATTAATTATCTAATGAAAGGGTTCCGCATGTTTTAGTAGACTGCGTAAGTGGGATTGTATGTTATATATTTATGTGTAGTCAAGTGTTTTGCAGAAGGAAATTGAATAAAAACATATTTCCTTTTATGAACTGTTAAATATAATATTAGAAAAAAGGTAAATGATAAGAGAAAAAATTATTATTATACTTTTTAGATAGGATACATATGTATTTGCAACAAACTGGATAAATTAGCTACTTGGACTTTACAATGGTTATGGATTCTTAATTCAAAATAATAATATAAATAAATAACTGTTTAGTTGTTGTGTTGCCTGGTACCTCTTCAAAAATTAAAAATCGAATGTAAAAGGTGTATTTATTTACTTCTATATTTTCTTAAATTCGTCAAACTGGTTAATTTTAAGCAAAGGGCAAACCAAATTACATCTCCAACATTCTAGAAACACACATCAATAATACAGCTGTTAATTAAATGGGTAAATGTAAGCAGTTACAACGGGACAGCAAGGCTTAATCGTAGTTGCGAAGAGAGCTCACCAACTGGATCCTTAAGTAGAAGTGAATCCCAATTTTGTGGGCAAAATCGTTTTCAGTGATAAGGGCCATTTTCACCTCGATGGTTTTGTTAATCGGCAAAACCGTCGCATTTGGCTCTCAGAAAATCCACGAATGATATAAGTAATTTTACTATTAAACCTGGGTTGGTGTGCATTTATCGTTTTCGCGCGAAAGTTTAAAAAAAAATTACTTCAAAATGCACGTGGCAAGCCTACCAATGTAGAAAAACGTTTACGCATTAATACGTTGTTTGAAAAAGGATATTCGGCGCTATAAATTGAAGACGGCCCCCGCTCAGGACGGCCAGTTGACGCAACCACATCAGACATCGTCGAAAAATACAATTATCTCCATTAGTTAGAGTATCAGATGCCACCATTTTGCGTATCCTACGTGACCACCTGGGTATGACAAAAGTCAGTGCAAGATGGGTACCGAGAATGCTCACGCCGCTGCAGAAACAGTAACGCGTCTGTGCGTCCAAACAATTTTTGGAGCTGTGTGGAGATAAACCTGCACAGATTTTGGAGCGGATTGTTACCGGAGATGAAACATGGGTTCATCACTTTGAGCCTGAGTCCAAACAGGAGTCCATGCAATGGCATAAAAAGGGGACACCACCGCCAAAGAAATTCAAAGTGTCAGAATCGGCTGGGAAAGTTGATGGCTACTGTTTTTTGAAATTGTGAGGGGATATTATTGATTGATTACAAAGAAAAGAGCATAACCGGAGAATGTTACGCAGCGATATTAGAAAAATTAAAGGAGGCCATCAAGGAAAAACGTTGAGGATAATTGATCTAGGGTGTGTTGCTCTTGCAAGACAATGCGCCGGTTCACAAGAGCAAAGCTGCAATGGCTGCTCTGCACAAGCATGGCTTTCAATCAATAGTCCATCCACCCTACAGTCCAGACCTGGCACCTAGTGATCACAACTATCAAATGGAGCAAGAAGAACAGCACAACCTTGAAAGTAATGACATGGTCCCCACAAAGACCATATTTGAACCCTATAGAATTGTTGTGGGATGAACTGGACAGGAGGATCCGAAAAATATA
The DNA here is from genome assembly GCA_023509865.1 of Trypoxylus dichotomus. Taxonomy (NCBI): domain Eukaryota; kingdom Metazoa; phylum Arthropoda; class Insecta; order Coleoptera; family Scarabaeidae; genus Trypoxylus; species Trypoxylus dichotomus. Next base: position 50,450,297 of record CM042080.1, on the reverse strand, counting down.
CCCAACTTCACAAGATCATTTATGAAATATTCTGCAACATGAATGGAATAATAATACCTAGAATAGCTCGAGCGGTAATTCACAGCAATGGAGGTTTTTCAGATGAAAGAAAAAAATTATTTTGGGTTTTTTACCTGTACATGCAATAAAATTGGGTTTTGTTTTTAGTTTCATTTGTTTCTGTAACTTTTTCATGCTTTTTTACTAACCGGCTGAACTTCTTTGAACGGCAGTATACATATACGTTATCATATTATGTTTCAGTTTATAATCATAATAATAATATTCTATATTTGTCCAACGATAATTAATCAGTTACAGGACAATATACTAACAATTCGTGAAGTTAGATCATGTGCAATACAATTCAAATTAAGAAACACTTCCACGCCATACAAACCATATCACAAACGTAAACAAAATCTTAATACTCAATAAATATTCTATTAAAGTTAGTGACCATATGAAACATAAGAGACTTATCCAAAACATTTGTACTATGCCTATAGGTCAGAAGAAAGTGAACTGATCGTGTGTAACGTGGTGGCACCCGAAAATCCACATAAGCCAGAAATGATGGTGAATCGACTTCCTTAGAAAGTAATGAACTAAAGATCTTTCTCTACGTCTGTGCGACGATCTTTCAGTGATCTGAGGTTGTGCTGCTGCAGCAACGTCATATAATTCGAGCCACGATCTGGATAAATACTACTAACCTTATAGCCGAGATATTTTAGAAATCTCTTTTGGACACGTTCTATTGAAACAACCTGGTAGGTGTAGTAAGGATATTAAGTTGGTATACTTCAATTTGGATTGAACAAAGACATAGAATAGAGTCCTTATCGCATTATAAAATTATCTCTGCGTGCATGAGTTCCAGAGTTACTTAGCTTTTTAAAATATAAACGCTCATATAAAACTTGTCCATTATTTCACACCTCTCTCTTTCTTCCTATATAATGGACACCTGGATATAATAGAGGTTTATAGGAGATCCCTTGAAGTCCATTATAAGCGAGTTTTACTGTACATATAACACATGGGCTGAAAAGTCCCGGGCCTAACACATAGATGACGCTAATTTTACTGCAGTCACCTTTCTCTCAGTTAGTACTAACCTTCAAAACACAGCTGTTAAAATTTCATGATATTCTATTCATTAGTTTGTGAGTTATTGCGGTAAGAGTCACGCTACTTTTGTTATTTTCAAAACAATGGATCAAAAACAATTTCGTGTTTTAATTTTACACTGCTTCTTGATGGGAAAAAATAACGTTCAAGCGAAGCAATGGCTTGAAAAGTGTTATGGGGACTCCGCTCCATCACAAACAACAATAAAACGTTGGTTTGCTAACTTCAAACGTGGTCGTAGAGACACCGATGATGCAGAACGCATTGGACGTGCAAATGAGGCGGTAACACCAGAAAACATCAAAAAAATCCACAAAATCGTTTTGAATGATCGAAAAGTGAAGTTGCGTGAGTTAGCTGACATCGTAAAGATATCAAAAGAACGTATTGGCTTTATATTGCATGAGCATTTGACTACGAGAAAGCTCTGTACAAAGTGGGTGCCGCGTTTGCTCACTGTTGACCAAAAACAAGAACGTGTTGATGATTCTGAGCAGTGTTTGGCCATGTTTAAACGTAACAAACCGGAATTTGTGCGTCGATATGTTACAATGGATGAAACATGGATCCATCACTTCACTCCGGAATCAAAACGATCGTCATCTGAGTGGACAGCAACTGGTGAACCTCGTCCAAAGCGCCCGAAAGCACAACAATCGGCTGGAAAGGTGATGGCGTCGGTATTTTGGGATGTGCATGATGTAATATTCACCGACTATCTTGAGAAAGGAAATACCATCAACAGTGAATATTATATGGCGTTATTGGAGCGTTTGAAGGCCGAAATTGCAAAGAAACGACCGCATATGGCAATGAAAAGAATTTGTTTCATCAAGACAACGCACCGTGTCACAAGTCAATCAAAACGATGGCAAAACTACATGAATTGAACTTCGAATTGCTCCTACATCCACCCTATTCGCCAGATTTGGCTCCCAGCGACTACTGGCTGTTCGCAGACCTCAAAAAAATGCTCACCGGTAAGAAATTTCGCACGAATGAAGAGATTATCGCTGAAACTAAGGCCTATTTTGAGGCAAAAGATAAATCGTTCTAGAAAAGTGGTATTGAAATGTTAGAGCGGCGCTGGAATGATTGCGTTGCTCTTGATGGAGATTACGTTGATGAATAAAGCTAATTTTGAACCAAAAAAACCGTGTTTTCTTTGTTAGGCCCGGGACTTTTCAGCCCATGTGTTATACAAATTATTTCATGAATTGTATTTAAACATTTATTCAATGTTTATCCTACCGAAAAAATCAAAATTGCTGTGAATTTGGCCGATTGCAATATTAATTTTTCAGGTATACCAACACAATCAGTACCTTTTCATGACACCGTATAACATAATAACAATGGAGTTATAACAATTTTAGTGACCCTAGTCAGTCGAAAACGATGATGGTAGTTGAATCCCGAGTATTCCAAATAAAACCAGCAAGATCATTAAAAATTTTAACCAACCAATCGTGGCAAATCGCTCCTCTAATACCCAAACAGCTTTTTTTGATGGTCAATAAACGGTCTCGAACCTCAATCGCCCATTACAAGCCTTACACGACGCGTTTATCCCTCGTTTTCACCACCATCGCGGCGTATCCCATGCCCATTTGCGGAGCGATTTTAATCGGGAGAGTTTGGCGATTGCGCCGTCGGTCGGACGCAAATGGAATTCGCGCCATCGCAGGCCTTCCCCCATAAAAGCGCTAACGAAGCCGTTCATTGCCGGCAGTAAAACGCTTTAACGGACCGAGCCGTTTACGGCCGAATTATGCCGTTTCGGACGCCGCCGTTCCGGTGACGACCCTCGGAAAACGACTCTGCGGTTTTACTCCTCGACGTCGTTAAGTTTATATGAGCGGCGCGGTGTCGTCATCGTATGCGTGCATGTGGAGGAAAGTATGTTTTGTGGAGGAGGAGAAGTAGGGAATTCGCTATGGTTTAGTGCGGCAAAGGTTAGTGGAAAAGGACGAGCGGAAATGGGAAATGGGTACGTTAAGGGAAATGGAAATGTTGAAATTAAATCGGATTTATTTGTTTATTTTGAGTTTATATTTGGAGTCCTCTCTCAGGTTTTCAAGGTTTAAAAGCTCCAATGTTTTGGAAAAGAGTTTTATTCTTTATTATTATTAAACTTTTTATTTTTCAAACTGAAACTTTTGTTAAGAAAACGCTGTAAATACATCTTTCTCATGCTCGAAACCACGCTGATGACGCCGGGAAGGCAGAAACATGTCCGTGTGTTAGTGTTTTATGTCTCACATGTCTTTCACGGACAGTTTCTCATGGTCGCGACCGGCTCTCATATAATTTCCATTGTATTAACTCTTTCTTGGACGGACTTTCTCTTGAACGGACGCGGACACGAGAAAATGTTCTCTTAACCGGACAAAAAATAAAATAAAAAGAAACGCCTTATCTTATTCTTATATCGAGAGTATTGCTATTGCATTTATCAATCGCGCCGCACGCCAATTTCGCTGGGACTTCCCCGAGTAAACCGAAAATTTACCGCTCAAATAGAAAAATACTCACGCTTAAACAAAAAATTGAGATTGTTGAAGTTTACAATAAAGAGAAATTAAGTGTAAGGGACTTATCCAAGCGTTTTAATATTGGAAAAACACAGGCTGCAGATATAATTAAACATAAAGAAATCCTTCTAAACAAATGGATGTCGAACAGCAATTTGAATGAAAAGAGAAGCTTTTTGACGGGTGACGGTACTAAAATTGACAAACTGTGTTATGACTGGTTTACAGCAGCTCGGCATAAGGGGATTCATTTAGCAGGTATGCATATGATTTTTTTAGATAAGGTTTTCTTGTATTAATGTGTTGATTTTCTTTTCATATTAAATTCTAAAATAGATAAAAAAAGTGAGATTACCAATAGGTTTGTCGTGACAAAAACGCAAAAAACTTATTTTTTTTTAGGTCCGCTAATACGATGTAAAGCAAGAGAAATAGCCGCTTCTTTGGAACATTCTACATTCAGTGCTTCTTCTGGTTGGCTCAATAAATTTAGAATTCGCCACAATATCAGTTTTAAAGCGATTTTGGGAGAAGGAGCTTCGGTTAATGCTAAAGATGTTTCATCGTTTTTAAAAAATGTCCTTCTTTGATTAAGGGATATTCACCGAGAGGCATCTATAATGCCGACGAGACAGGCCTGTATTTTAGGGCTCTACCCGACACAGCGCTCACATTAAAGAAGGAAAAATGTGTTGGGGGTAAGTATCCCAAAGATAGGTTTACAATTTTGCATTGTGCAAATATGGCGGGTGAAAAAGAAAAACTCCTAGTCATTGGTAGGGCAGCTAAACCCAAAGCTTTTAAAAACATTAATATAAATAACCTGCCTATAACTTGGAAATACAATAAGAAAGGTTGGATGACAGGACAAATTATGATAGAGTGGTTGCAAGACCTAGATTGGAAAATGGCTAAAGAAAAAAGAAACATTTTGTTATTTTTAGACAATGGGGGATTTCATCCGAAAGACCTTCGCTTAAATAATACAAAAATATTATTTTTACCCCCTAATTGTACATCAGTTTGTCAACCACTTGACCAGGGGATTATAAAGAATTTTAAAACTTATTACCGAAGTCTAATACTCAAACATCTGCTAGTAAACATTGAAACTGCTGGTACAGCTTTTGAGTTAATACAGAAAATTACACCAGGATGCAGTTTATTTGGCAAAAACCGCTTGGGACCAAGTAACCAAAAAGAAAATTGCTTCCGCAAAGCAAGATTTAATCGTGTAAATATGCAAAGTGAAGACCAGTTAACTGAGGCTGATACATCTAACCTCGAAGATGATTTGCCTCTTAGTGTACTTTCAGATATCCTCAAAAATAAGAATTTATTGAAATTGACGGATAATGAAAGCCTTAATGATTTTTTGAACGTAGATGAAGATTTGTATGTTGAAGATCCAGATTCAGAACAAGATATTGCAAATCCAGTTGAAATACAAGAACTTTCGGAAGATTCTGATGTCGATGAGGTTCCAGTGCCAACAGAAGCTATCCCAAATTATGGTAAAGCTATTACCCTGACCAAGCAGCTCAAAAGTTTTGTTGAAAATCACGGAGATACAGAGTCTTTGGAGCTTCTTTCTAAACTAGAAATACGATTTCAAGACGCCATTTTAAAGAAAAAGAGAAGGCAAACAACAATATATGAATTTTTGCGCCCTTAAAGTGACTATTAATTTCATTGTTTTGTATTACATACTACATCTATGTATCTATGCACATATATTATACTTTGTATGTATATATCTAAAGGAAATAAACTTTTTTTTCTTAGGTTTAAAGTTTCTTATTTATGTTAAAAACATTTATATACATATACGATTTAAATGTCCCAGTTTCTTTAATATATTCATTTTTCGTTAAAACACGATTTTTGTTGTATCTACTACATATTTCTTTTATGCGGACACCCCTCCTGAACGGACATCTTCAGTTGGTCCCGTTGGTGTCCGTTCAAGGGAGAATTCACTGTATATAAAAAGCTGCCTCGCCAGAAAGTATCATATTAGCAGCAAAATGATCCAATACTCTCACACAACATTTGTCCAACAGCTATCGAAATTTTAAAGCTATGGCTTAGGTTAAAAGATGTAGTAATGTTTGGGGTGATTCTTCCAAATTTACATATAATAATATTAATATCAACATTAGTGCCGACCTCCCAGCTTTTGGCATCATCGTGCCAAAGGTTAATTGAGGGGTATAAATTATATATGGCGTTGCAAAGTGTTTTCGAAGTCCTGTATTATGAAGTATGTCAGGTAAAAGTGGTTTCCTAATTCCTCTAAAAATAATCTCCTTTTAGTTTTGTCTGTATTTCTATTCGAATCCATATTTCTTCATAGAACAAAAGTATTATTAAGCCGAGATATCAAGCACATTATATATTACTCTTTATGCCATTATAATGCAATATAGCTTGCCCTTTTATATCATCTTTGGCACTAACTTGTTCCTAATAATATAAGATCATCAAAAGTAGGTTCTTGCCTTTTTAGGGAATCTAACTGACAACATCCAATGACATTTTCATAGTTCCATATGAACTTTTCAACACAATATTTAGTTTTCTTAAAATCATCGGAAATTTATGCATTGAAGTTAATGCTGAACTATAAAGAAACACAAATACAAGAGACAAATACAGAAGACTGAAGTTTGCGCAAAACCATAAAAGATGGGATCATGAGCGGAAAAACACCATATTCTATTTCATTTTACTTGTGCATGGGCTTCGCTAGGCGGAAAGAACATAGACAGTTAATTTGCCAAACGCTACACATTAGTTATACGCCCTTACACTATAATGTGTAAAAATAATATGCAACGGTGCACGTTATTCTCTAGTATTTACCCTGTTAAATGTAACACACTAATACGTTTCTAGAACGTCGCTTGTGCCATATCGTAGAAATAGTGTAGCCTTATAGGGATCATTTGTCGCATTAAATTGTACGTGCGATTTTTTACTTGATATCAATAAAAATAAAATGGAAACTCGAATTGTTAACAAAAGGTATAATGGCCTACTATAAACATTAAACTGCTACCTAACACTCGACATATGAAAAACACAACGCACTGCAATAAAACTAATTAAACCTCTTAGAAAGGCTGTTTTGTAAGTGTGGATATTCCAACAACGTTATTACATGTGATTTCGTAATATTAGCGTTTCACTGCTACGGCGTGAAAGTAGCACAATAAACTGCGATTTACGAAAATAAAAAAGCGCGTTGTAAACATAACCTATTGCATAAGATGATAATAAAGAAAGATAGAGGTGAATTCTAGACATCATAAGTTGCGACTTTACCTTAAATAATCTTCAATTATTTTCCTCCATAACACAACAGACGAAATCGTTTGAGATCACTCCAGTCTCACACCCTCTTAAAATCAATTAGCAACTAAACCTATCCGTGAAATTAGGTTTGAAAATTGAGCGACGCTTTTCGTCAACAAGCAAGGGATAATCGCCGACAGAAAACGTAGCCAGTTTGTCGAATGAAAGCAAATCTAACCGCCTTAATGCACGATTTGTCACCTAACTTTGAAGCTTCGTTAATTAGACGTGGAAGACGATCTTTAACTCCTAGGAAAGTTTTTCGTTCCATTTGCACGAAGGAATTTTAACGAAGCTTCTTACTGCTTTGTAGATTATAGAAGGAGTCTGTTAGAAATGACTTTTATTCCGGTAGATAGATATGTAGCCATTTCGGTTTTTAATTGAGCTTTCGAAGGATATTTACGATTTCTTACTTGATTCTTTACAAAATGCCTCAACTGCTCTATTGGATTATGGTTCGGATATGTCTAAAAACTGCTCCTTTGTTTTATGAAAAATATTTTTTTCTTGGTTTGGCTTATTCGTGGGTAGAATATATACACTACTGTGCAAAAGAAAGAGGCACCTAGATAAATTTTATCACTAAATACTATACTGGATATCTTCAGAACTTACAGCTTTTAATATTTCCCATAGCTACCCTTATTTTTGAAATTTTACACGAGCCTGGAGACTACGATGCAGTGTTGTAATCGCCCGGAACACACCACTCTTGTTGCAATATGTTCTACAACTCATTTAAAGTCTTTGATGCTCTTTCAATCTTTCTGCGGTTCAGATAATCGTAAACATCTTCGGTGATATTTAAGTCGGGGCTTTGTAGCGCTTAGGCCATAGTACGAACTACTCCGTCCTCTAGTAGCCGATTTAAATAGTTCTCTATCAATCGAGAAGTGTGCCTGGGATCGTTATCTAACTTCTGGAGGAAATTATTACCTATTAGACGATGTCCAGAAGCTATAGCATTATGTCACCAATTCCATGTGATGAAATGCAGCCCCAAATCTGGATTGCCACCCCTATGTTTGACAGTAGCTTGTAAACATTCTTCTCCAACAGAGCTTCTCCAATACGTTGTCAAACATGCTGTCGCCTATTCGATCCAAGCAATTGAAATTTCGACTCGCCGGTCCATAATTCTTGTCTCTACCCATTCCAGTTCAACTTATAACGTCACCTACTGGTAAGTGTGGGAGGTTGTATAGAAGTAAGAAAACCATGATTAAGTTCTATACACAAACGGAAAAGATTGATTACTCCTATTTCATTTCTATATACACTACCGCTCAAAAGTGTTTAGGCACCCCTGTTTTCATGGATTATTAAATACGTATTTAAAATGTAGTTCAGTAAAATAAACACCCATTATATCCCATAAGGTTTACTATCATTTACCTGCACTTGGTCGAATTACCATAAACTATTTATTGCGGTGCAATTACAATAACAATCCCTCTGAATTTACTGGGTAAATTTAGTCATCTGTTAGATTGTAGGTAATAATGTTTAAATTACCTTCCTAGAAGATTATAGTGAAATCTGTAACCTATGGTCAGTTGCAGTGTGGTATTTACTGTATTCACGTCATTAGCGAAACATCGTGTGACAATTTTTTAAAATGCTTCCGCGAAGAGAAATTAGTATGGAAACACGTGCACTTATAATAGCTTACCATAAAAGTGGCGTAAGTAATCTACAAATTGCCAAAAAAATGAAAATACACCACACTACGGTTGACTATAACGTAAAAAAATATCGGGAAACTGGCAGTTTTCTTAATAAAAGACGGTGTGGAAGGCCAAAAGCGACAACATCTGCAGATTATCGCAGAATAGTGGTTACCAGCAAGTTAAATAGACGCAAAACAGCTCCGGAAATCACCGCAGAATTAAATGTTGGTCGCCAAAAACTAGTCAGTGTATCTACAGTCAAACGTCGCCTACAGAAAGCCGGGCTCCATGGACGTATTGCGATGAAAAAGCCATTACTACGCAAACAAAACAAGCAAAAGCGACTTAAATGGGCTCGTGAACACCAACACTGGACCATAGAAGAGTGGAACAACGTCCTACGTACGGATGAGTCCGAATTTGAGCTGTTTGGAACCCGAAGACGCATATTCGTAAGAAGATCTGTGGGTGAACGTGCCAGAGAAGAGTGTATTGTTGCTACCGTGAAGCATAGTGGAGGTTCTATCATTCTTTGGGGCTGTTTTGCTGGCACTAGTGTAGGGGACATTGTGAAAATTGACGGTATATTAAAAAAAGAAGGCTACCGGGAAATTTTGGAGAACCACGCAATACCTTCCGGAATTCGACTTTTAGGTCAAAATTTTATCTTCCAGCAAGATAATGACCCAAAACATTCTTCTGAATTATGTGAAGACTATTTACGCCATTTAGAAGAGGAAGGAAGTCTCAAAACTATGGAATGGCCTCCCCAGAGCCCCGACTTGAATCCAATCGAGTTACTAGATCGGGAAGTACGGAAATCGGCTCCGACATCAGCTACTGACGTGTGGAACAAATTGCAATCGAGTTGGACCTCAATAATACAAGAAACTCTGGCGAAACTTATTGCGCGAATGCCTCGATTGTGTGCTGCAATTATTAAATCAAGAGGAGATCACATAGATGAAAGCAAAATTTAAATTAAACGTTTTAATTTTCACATTTATTTAATATATTTTTATTCATGTACGTGAACGTGTATCTGTACATAAAAAATAAATATTATTAACATTTTTGTTGAGTTTTTATACATTTTTGCTGTCAGTGAGAGTGCCTAAACACTTTTGAGCGGTAGTGTATCTCATCATGACACGGTCCAATTCCAGAAGTAGTTCGTTTATTAAAGTTTATTATCATTAAGGCATCATTTGTACTATATAAACACAGTTATTAAACGCAACATTGAACAAAATTCAATTCAGAGATTAAAATAATTCCAAAGGACATCGTCTCGTTATTCAAACAACTATGTCAATGGATCGTACGACGTATTAAATTCATAAAATTCAATGGACCATTGTTCTTGGCGATTACGGAAGCTCGCGTTATCGTTTTCCCCATCCCCCAACGTCCCTACTCTGCGTATTTCCCTCCTTCCATCCCCCCCGTTCGCTATCCCCGAGCGTCTGGACGAAGTTTACGGATCCTGCGTTCGCGTTTTGTGAAAAACGACCTCGGATTTGATTTTAGTGTCTCCGAATGCCGTAAAAGAACTCTCCGTCTGACAGCGGAATGGACTCGTAAAACGTTGCCATCTGGCCATAAAGAAGAAGCTGTTCTTCTCCGCGACTCGGGAACGACGACGGAATCGTCGAATTCTGGCCGCTATAGAAGCCGGGAACTGTACAGTTGTCAAATCGTATATTTGCCGGTTTGCCTACAAGGCAGGAGTAAACTGTAAGTTTTACGCCATTCGTAATTGTGTTCGGGTCTTTTACGACCCTTCGGACTTCTTCTACGGTCTATCTTTGTTCGCTTATGATATCCGTCCCCCCTCCCCCTCCCCCTATCGTTTTTATCCTTTTGCGGTTTTTCAAAATGTAGATGCGTCCTCGTTGAATCTATGTGAAGGACTCGCTTGTTCGTCGGATTGTTTACCTTGTGCGAGGAGTGTGTAGCGCTCTCGGAGGTTGTATTTTTACGAGTTCTGAGCGACTTCATTTCTAGTAATTGGTTCGGTTTGTTTCGATCGTAAACTCAAACATAAAATAATAGCTGCGCTTGTTAGAGTACGAATAATTTAATATTTTTCCGTTGGGAATTGTTGTTTTGGGATCTATTTTCGTGGTCGTTTGCACACGTGTCATAAAATTTTTATATTTACTATGTCGTTTTATCTATTCTCTAATAATTTTGTTTTGAACAGGGGGGATGAAAATTTAGCCTACACTTGATGGAGATTAAGCGCTGCATAACAATCTTAGGCATGACGGGACGTTGTAATATTTTGTAATGCCTCCTTTGATTTTATGATTTTATGAACTTTATTAAAAGAATGCTTTTTTAATTTTTGTATTTTATGCTGATAGTCGGCTGTTATTTTAGTCAAGTATTCCAAATAAGAGTAAAAAAAAAATTAAAAGTTAACTTAACTAATATTACTCTGGAAACTGATGCGACATTTGCTTAAACGCAGTCTCGGTCTAGGAAGGGACTTGAACCCAACATCTCTATAGTCCCCTCCGAGACCGATATTTTTTCGGAAATTTAATACGTTGGAAATTGCAACAAAATTGTAATTTTATCATTACTAATGCCAACGGTGGTTTAGAATTGATATTCATATTAATATTAGTATTAATACGGATGTTAGTTTAATACCAGGCTCTTCTACAAGATGATTTTAACAATCGATCGTTGAATAACCCTAGTACACAGCTCAAACTTTCAGATCATTACCTGAATCGATTTTAAGAAAACCATTTCTCTTTGGAGGCCCATACATTTATCTATTAGTGCGCAACATTGACCGAGCATGGAAAGCCAACCCCCTACACTATTTTAACTTTAGATCGACTTTTATAGCACGAAGACGCAGCGACGTTTAGATTCTTCACTTCATAAACCGGCAAATTCATCGCTAAACATTTCGATCACGTAGAACTGGCTTGAATTTTATCTCGTTCTGCGGACCCCTTTCTTTCCGAAATAGTCTTCTTTATCGCGTGTGCGTCGTCTAGATGTGAAGTCTCGCCGGGGGAAGGTGAAGGACTTGAAAAGGATGAATTATGTCCTTTTCTGCTGCTGGTTTTTAAAGACGGTAATAAAGATAACTTAATGAAATAAGTACTTAAACGTTCGCAAGGAGGTTTTGGAGTAGAGTTAAAGAAGTAATATCCAATAAACTGCTTTTAAAAAGCTTGGGAGATTTGAGAAATGTAATTGGGAAATCATGAAGCAATATGAGAGGTCTGGAAAAGCAGGACATCGAGAACTGGAATGAAATAATTTAAATTATACAGGAAGAAGCATAAAGACATTTTGAGGAGGTAAAAAAAATAAAGAAATTTAACTAGAAGAAGAATTGAATAATTTTTGAAAGGAACATGTAGTATAGTTCTTTTTAATGCGTGTAACTTAAAAACTATATTTTAAGTTCTTTTCAAAAATATATTCAGTTTGTTTATAATTAAATATCTTAATTTTTCATACCTTTCCAAAGTGTGAGAGATTTTTCTGCGACACACTATACTATGAAAATATTAAAAAACGTAAGAACCCAAAACATAACGCTGCTAATGCTCATGGTAGTACGAATGATTATTTTATATTGGTCACATATTCTATGCCAGAGCTGGACAACTTCTACATATGATATGATATAATGATGATATTGATAGCAGACTCAGAAAAGGCACTACAGTAAAACTTGAGGGTATACCAAGAAGGCCTAACAAGGATAAACGTGAAGATAAACACGATGAAAACAAACACAATAACAAACGGAACAAAAACGCATCACATCAAAATCGAAAGAACAGTCTTGGAACAAGTTAAAAGTTACAATTATTTAGGAGAAACCACCAAAACAAAAGAAGAATAGAGAAAGCAAGAAATAAGAGAATAGGAAAATCTGCAAAAATATACAGACAAGGACACAATTATTAGGTACCCCCATTTTTTTCAATTATCTTTAAGATAAACAATGAACAAATAAAACAAATATTATAAAAGCAAATATATATTACTAAAAACTAGAAATTTCTATAAAATAGTTACCTTATAGAGGTAAATATAATTAATCGTTTTACATTCAGTATAAGGTAACTATTTTATAGAAATTTGAACGAATTGTTTATTTTTGGTACATCTGGTGCCGTGCTAATGCGTCGGAGGCCTGGTGAAGAATACCATGCCGATTGTGTGGTGCCTACCATCAAATATGGTATCGGTAGTGTCATGATATGGGGGTGTAAAACGTCGACAGGGGTTGTAGAGATGTTAATGTGCACTGGTAGAATGAACTCAAGAACCTACGCCAGCATGTTAGATGAAGTTTTACTGTCCTCAATTGAGAAATTATTCGAAATGAATACTGACGAACTTTTGTTTCAACAAGATAATACACCATGCCACACTACGCCTGCAAGTTTAGCGCGGTTCCGGGAAGCGAACATCGACATCTTGGAATGGCCATCCCAAAGCCCGGATCTAAATCCCACCGAGCATTTGTGGGCTATTATTAAGCGAAACGTATGCGAACACAAATGCAAATCGAAGCAAGAACTAAAAGTAATACTTGGAAGAGTATGGGAGGACATTCCAACTTCAACCTGTCATATGTTAGTGGCCGGTTTACCTAAAAGGATTGAAGCTGTCATAAAAGCCCGCGGGGGGCCAACCAAATAGTGAATTTCTAGTTTTTAGTAATAAATATTTGCTTTTACAAAATTTGTTTTATTTGTTCATTGTTTATCTTAAAGATAATCGAAAAAATTGGGGGTGCCTAATAATTGTGTCCCTGCCCGTATATTTTCTGTTAGAATACTGTATGTTATTTAACAGATGATAATAGAAACATCCCCAACAATCCAGAAACAATTGATGATCATAGAATATTATTGATGACAGTCGTGAAAGTTAACCGCAGTATTGTGGAGTTTTTGGGACAAAGAGTGGTCAGACCAACACTAACATTTGGCAGTGAGTCATGGACAACCACAAATAGAATTAAAAGCAAAATTGCGGTCATGAAAATGAGATACCTAAGAAGAATAGAAGGAGTAACAAAGAGAGACAATATCAGAAACACTACAATCACAAATACTCTAAATATCAAACTACTAGAAATAATCATAGAGGAGACAACTGGGATGACTAGAAGAGACAGAATCAGAAACACAACAATCACTAATAGTCTGGGTATCAAACCAGTAGAAGTGGTCATAGAAGAGAGACAACTGGGATGGTTTGGACATCTACACAGAATGGAAGAAGATTGAATCACAAAGAGGATACTTGAAGCCAAAACTGAGGGCAAAAACAAAATAGGTAGACCTCGAAACACCTGGAAAGAACAACTGTATAGAACATTAGAAAAAAAGAAGTATGGGATGGATTGAAGCCAAACAACTGGATCAGAAGAGGAAACTGTGGAAGACAAAAATAAGAGAATGGTAGTTCGACGCCGTAAGGTACAAAGGACGTACGATTAAAAAAAATCCCAATATCTAAAGTTAATCGATCCACTACTGTACATTAAGTCATTTTTTAAAAATTCATTACATTGCCAGATGCATTTAATAATAGAAGGCGACCACATTAATGAAATCATGTACTTATTTCTCCTACGAAACAAGCCGTGCATCTTCTAAATACCATCTAACAGCAACAGATCCTAAATCCGAGTGATGAATAGCATCATACCGTAGCATTCCACGGGCTTCCTCCGCTAACTGAACAGAATAAAATGGCCAGGAACTTAACTACGAGATGCTGTCGGACCTTTTAGTACATATAAATCTAACTCCCCCAGAATGAATATTTATTTTCCAGCAAGTCAACATCCATCGGACTTGGCTAGTGTACGAGCGGGCGAGGAACAAGATATATATATATATACACGTGAATGCGGGAGCTGGTCGTGAGCTCAAACAAATTGCATTAAGCTACCGAGCTACAGTTACAGAATTTATCTCCACTCTTTCCGATTAATACTTCTTTCTACGTTCTTTCTACGCGCGTCGACGGAAGTTGAAATGGGACAGGACAGGAGAACCGAACACAATAAAGGATACGAGTTCTACTCGGATAAGAGGTTTTTTGCGGATCATCTTGATAAAGTCGAATTGAAAAGTTCCCTGTCGGATTTTTGTATTTGCGTAAAGTAGAAGTTGCCTTTTATGAATAGATAATTATAATTACAAGCTCATACGGAAGCTTCCTCGACGAATATTAATAATGGTGATCTCTACTTCTCGGTATTTTTCAAATTTAATACAGGGTGAAGCGAAAACATGTTAACACTGTATGGGAGACAAAATATTTTTTTTCGCAGATTAAAATATAGCATCCCGATATTCAATTGAGGAATGGAGAAAGACAACTGCCTGGATGGAGGTCTTTCATTCCCTAAGCATCGTACAAGAGACATTCAAGCCCTGGACCGCTCCAGGACTGCACCAACGCGCCTGGCAATTCGTAGGATCTACGAGAAGTTGGAAGAAGATGGAGTCCGATTGCAAGGGAAACAACTGCAGGAAGAGATCTATCCGAAATGAAGAGAATATTATCCTCATCCAGGGAGTGATGGTAGCCAACCCAACCAAGTCCACCCACAGACTTTCTTTAGAAACTAACATTTCACTTGCAGATTGTGCAGCAGCTCATAAACGCAGACAAGAAAGCACGTGTGAGTGCTCCACGAATTTCCTGAGCAATGGTGCACATGGAGCCTAACATTCTATTCATGTTTTACGACGAAGCTACATTCCACGAACGTTGGGTGTGATTGGATCCTTCTTTTTTAACGATCAGACCATTGGAGGAGAGAAGTATCTTGCCATGCTGGGGAGAACGTATCACTTGCCGTTTTCCAACGAGGGTACTTTCAGCAAGACGGCGTCCCTGCCCATTATAGTGTGGTGGTTGGAGATTACCTGAACGACAAATTCAGTAAATGCAGAGGTTATCCTCTCCCACGGCCAGAACACTCATCCGACTTAATGCCGTGCGGTTTTTGGCTGTGGGGCATTGTCAAGGGTAGAGTCCACGCCAGCAAAATTTGAAACACCACATTACTCACGTCATCGGTGAAATTCTTGCCCAAATACCCCAGAGGGCCTTATAAACAAGGGACAGACTCCATAAGTGCTTTGAGAGTGATGGATGGCAAATTGAAACGCTGTAACCAAATCCCTGCCTTGTATTTTAAAGTGATTAGACAGACATTTAATCTTAACATCTTTTTCCATAAATTTTACTGTGTTTATCCAAAATTTTGAATAGCTCAAAATTCTTTAGTCCTTGAACTAAGATAAGTATGGCTAATACAGTTCTTAACGATCATACCTTTCGACTAGTCAAAACTTTACATTACTTTCCCAAACACCCTGTACATGCATTTCTTCTAGACCTAGACGCATCCTATTTGTACGGTGAGGATTTAATGTTAATAAAAAAGTAACGTTACAAGCTAAAACAAAAGAATAAGCGTCTTCATTTTCGTCCAATTCTCCTCCAATACATCCCCTCGTGCATCCGAATTGCCACATTTTCTGGGCATTCAAAATCCAACTACCAACCTAGTCCCTCTCATAAATCGAATTTTATGTCCGTTGGATGTTTATTTAATATGCAACGAGCGTCTTCTCCGGCGTGCCCTGTCGAATAGGCAGCAGGCCTTTTCTTATTCCTGCGGCACGCTTGATTTACGTTCCCCGATAAAACAAGTGCATCGTAAAAGACGCTGGAGGTACGAAGCAAGCGTAGTTGGAACGTATAGGAGGAAAGGTAGGTTACGTTGGAATTTATTTCACCGAAAAGCTATACCACAATATCCTTTTATTTATTACTAAGTTTGTAGATGGGATCTATACCGTTGGATCAAATTTCTTATGCTTTTAAGTTCTGATTTTGTTTTCTAATAGTAAACTAAACTCTTTAAAAAAGGCAAATTGCGTTCATAATGCATACAAGAGTTTTGTGTACGTTTGAACCTAGTTTCTTTCTCCATTCCGATTGAAATATCTCCAAATATTGCACTTTGAACGCATCAACCGCTTCTTCTGATGTAAAAAATCGTAGTTTATAAGGGGTATGCTATAAAACAAGTATGGGCAACCATTGACATGTTGTGGGCCAAACTTAATTATTACAAACGACGAAAGTTAAATAGCGACAACGAAATCAATGAGACACACAGAGCTTGAATTTGGGAAATTAATCCATCGATGTTTGGATTAATACCACTGACACAAAGACGGAAAGAATTTTCCAAATTATCGTCAGTCAGCCTTGTACGATGTTTTGATGTATTAACTGTCATCATTGAAAAGAACTGTTCGCATTTATAAGTACTGCCAAACGCACAAGTCAATCTTCATGCGAATTTTCTGAAACGCTTTTAAACGGCTGTACTATGTATCATTTACTAACAGTCCTTGTTTTTGAAGCTTCAAATTTAAATCATTCAGATGGCCTGTAAGGTCGACCAGAAATGCTAAGTCACATATCCATTTAGGGTCACTCAATTCAGATAGTGGTTTATCTTTTATTTGCATAAAATCTGCTATCTCACTTCTAAGCTCGTAAAACCGTTTCAGCATTTTCCCTTTGCTTAGCCATCTGACTTCACAATAATATGTTACGTCCTCATATTCGGCTGATATTTCATCCAAAAACGCATTGAACTGACGACGGTTAAGCCCTCGGGATCGAATGAAATTGAAGGTTTTTACTACAATATTCATAACATTCTGGAGTCCAATGGACTTAGAACACAAGTTCTGTTGGTGGATAATGCAATGAAGGGCTATCAAATCATCTTTTTGCACATTTAATCCAGTTGCTTTTTCATACAAAATTCCAATGAGACTTTTACGTAAGCCGACCATAGAACGTGCACCATCTGTACATACAACAGTTAATTTTGACCATGGCAATGCAAAACCTGTGAATACGTTTTGAACTTCATTAAAAATATTCTCTCCTGTAGTGGTTTCTTTTAGCGACTGTAATGCAAGTAATTCCTCAATAACAGTGAACTCTTTATCAACACCTCGTATAAATATAGCCAGTTGAGCTGTGTCAGACAAATCGGTGCTCTCGTCTAATGATATGGAAAATGATTCAAAACCAGCCATACGGCCACTCAACGTTGTTTTTATATCATTAGCCATCATTTCTATACGACGGGCAACAGTTCGTCTTGACAAACTAATTTTTTCAAATTCATTTTTCTCTTCAGGACTCAAAACACTGCAAACTTCTAACATACACTCCTTGATGGTTTTAATCATTTTGCCAATTTTGAACTAACTATAAAACTAGTTTTCACAACACTATGAAGTTGTGCTCTTTGTTTATGAAACATTTGCTGCTGTTTCTCCAAAATTGCGGTAAGCTTCTGGATATTGTCTTTTGTTATTTGTCCTGTCAGTGAGTGCAGCGTAGGATGCTTAGTTGAGCAATGCCTCTTTATATTGAATTCTTTCATCACTGAAATGGATTCATTACACAGCGAACAAATAGCCTTACCATTGTGCAGAACAATTGAGAAGCAATAATGTTCCGTTGCGCCGCCAGTGAGGCGGCAATCATCAACGGCTTTGATGTTTGCCGCCACTCGGCTTGCTCGATCACTTGATTTCGTAGGAGCAAGCGACAAACCCCATATTACTGGATCTTCTTCATTTGGAGTGAGTATGAGTAAGCAGGGTAATATTTTTTTGAATTGAATTTTTGAAAATGTCTTGCGGGAGGGATCAAATCTTGCAGCAGGCCGGTTGTTGCCTACATATGCAATAAAATATTAATGCTTATGTAAACAAATTCAGAATATTATTTTTGTAACAAATGAAAATTAAGTTGCCTAACTTATGCCACTTGAAAATTACTCGTCTTTTAGTACATTATAAAAGTAATATTGTTTAAATTAAGGAATTTAACATAACATGTTCTTGTTTTCTTTATAAGAGTTTAAATTATCATAAATTAAAACAGAAGCCTCGTATGTGCTTACCTTATTTTGCTATTCATAATAAGCCGTCGTATTTCGTAGAGTTGCTTAACTTTTGATCGCTACTGTATATGTCAGATAGCGCCCAGCAACACCGTTGTTGCCAATTCCGGATACATAACACATGGGCTGAAAAGTCCCGGGCCTAACAAAGAAAACACGGTTTTTTGGTTCAAAATTAGCTTTATTCATCAACGTAATCTCCATCAAGAACAACGTAATCATTCCAGCGCCGCTCTAACATTTCAATACCACTTTTGTAGAACGATTTATCTTTTGCCTCAAAATAGGCATCAGTTTCAGCGATAACCTCTTCATTCGTGCGAAATTTCTTACCGGCGAGCATATTTTTGAGGTCTACGAACAGCCAGTAGTCGCTGGGAGCCAAATCTGGCGAATACGGTGGATGTGGGAGCAATTCGAAGTTCAATTCATGTAGTTTTGCCATTGTTTTGATTGACTTGTGACACGGTGCGTTGTCTTGATGAAACAAAATTTTCTTCCTTGCCATATGCGATCGTTTCTTCGCAATTTCGGCCTTCAAACGCTCCAATAACGCTATATAATATTCACTGTTGATGGTATTTCCTTTCTCAAGATAGTCGATGAATATTACACCACGCACATCCCAAAGCACCGAGGCCATAACCTTTCCAGCCGATTGTTGTGCTTTCGGGCGCTTTGGACAAGGTTCACCAGTTGCTGTCCACTCAGATCACGATCGTTTTGATTCCGGAATGAAGTGATGGATCCATGTTTCATCCATTGTCACATATCGACGCAAAAATTCCGGTTTGTTACGTTTAAACATGGCCAAACACTGCTCAGAATCATCAACACGTTCTTGTTTTTGCTCAACAGTGAGCAAACGCGGCACCCACTTTGAACAGAGCTTTCGCATAGTCAAATGCTCATGCAATATAAAGCCAATACGTTCTTTTGATATCTTTACGATGTCAGCTAACTCACGCAACTTCACTTTTCGATCATTCAAAACGATTTTGTGGATTTTTTTGATGTTTTCTGGTGTTACCGCCTCATTTGAACGTCCATTGCGTTCTGCATCATCGGTGTCTCTACGACCACGTTTGAAGTCAGTAAACCAACGTTTTATTGTTGTTTCTGATGGAGCGGAGTCCCCATAACACTTTTCAAGCCATTGCTTCTCTTCAACGGTATTTTTTCCCATCAGGAAGCAGTGTAAAATTAAAACACGAAATTGTTTTTGATCCATTGTTTTGAAAATAACAAAAGTAGCGTGATTCTTAGCACAATAACTCACAAACTAATGAATAGAATATCATGAAATTTTAACAGCTGTCTTTTGAAGGTTAGTACTAACTGAGAGAAAGGTGACTGCGATAAAACTAGCGTCATCTATGTGTTAGACCCGGGATTTTTCAGCCCATGTGTTAAATAGCAACCTTCATACTTATAATAATCTATTTGATAGCAATTTTAACACGAGAACAATCAGCACCTTTTTACTTTGAAAAACATCACGTTTTCGCGTAATCCAACCAACATTACACGCGATTCGATCTCATCCAAATCTTTCACCAATTCCATACCTTAGGCACCTCCTATCATCATCGTCGTTTCACCTTACAAATTCCTCGAACTATATCACGTAATCTCAGGCTTGCGAAAATCTCGAAACTCTAACGACGTCGAATCCGACGGAAACGTCTCCGATGCTCCCTTGTGCGCGCTTAACCCGGGGTATTTCAATTTAAAACCGAGTGATTTCCTGGAAATCGACACCGTGTCCCACGAGTATACTTTCGGAGCGAAGCTTTTAGTCGGTACTACAAGTTCTCGATGTATTTCGACGGAGCCGGCGCATGAGAGAAAAAGATCTTTCAGTAGGGTAACAAATGTCTGTTATTCTCCCTTCTATTTAAGATCTAAATGCTGACTGGGATGAAATCGATCGGTGAGATTCGTTCAAGGTTAATTCGGTTGTTTCTTATTAGTTTTTCATGAAGCGTTTTTGAAGAAATTTAAATGGGACAAGAAATTGTCAAGCCCAAATAGCAATTGAAAGCTTGAGGAATCATTTGTAAAGATGGAGAAATTAGATTTAATTATAATTTAAGTTGGTATTAATACTGTGTTCATTTTCCAAAACAACAAACAAACTAAAAAGTAGTATAAAAATCTGTGGGACTTCATTTTAACTTAGGGTCACTTATAGGTGACTCACTTTTGACCATTCTAGAACCTAATTATCAGGATGTACCTATCAAGCGTTTGTCAAGGTGGCATCATATCCAAAAATTATTTCAACACCTGTGGAAGAGATGGTTAACGGAATACCAATTCCAGACGCGGACAAAATGGTACTCGAACAATGAAACCATACTAAAGCAAGGCAGCATGGTTATCGTGAAATTTACCTCCATGCAAACGGAAAATCTGTAGAATTGAAAAGACATTTCCTAGTAAGAATGGTGTAACTCGAGTAGTGTCGACCAGAACCAAAGATGGACATTTGAAACGTGCAGTGAATAAGTTATATTTACTACCTGCCGAAGACAATTAAGCTTATTTTAACAGCTATTGAAAGACAACTTTTTTCAAGGTGGGCAGCATGTTCGTATCATGTAAGCGTCTCAGACAACGTAGTGCAAAAAGAACGCTATGTGGTATATACACTACCGCTCAAAAGTGTTTAGACACTCTCACTGACAGCAAAAATTTATAAAAACTCAGCAAAAATGTTAATAATATTTATTTCTTATGTACAGATACACGTACATGAATAAAAATATATTAAATAAATGTGAAAATTAAAACGTTTAATTTAAATTTTGCTTTCATCTATGTGA
Source organism: Trypoxylus dichotomus (assembly GCA_023509865.1). NCBI lineage: Eukaryota > Metazoa > Arthropoda > Insecta > Coleoptera > Scarabaeidae > Trypoxylus > Trypoxylus dichotomus. The sequence continues at coordinate 50,428,750 of CM042080.1, read as the reverse complement.
CCTCCTCTTGATATAATAATTGCAGCACACAATCGAGGCATTCTCGCAATAAGTTTTGCCAGAGTGTCTTGTATTATTGAGGTCCAACTCGATTGCAATTTGTTCCACACGTCAGTAGCTGATGTCGGAGCCGATTTCCGTACTTCCCGATCTAGTTCTTCCCATAGTAACTCGATTGGATTCAAGTCGGGGCTCTGGGGAGGCCATTTCATAATTTTGAGAGTTCCTTCCTCTTCTAAATGGCGTAAATAGTCTTTACATAATTTAGAGTAATGTTTTGGGTCATTATCTTGCTGGAAGGTAAAATTTTGACCTAAAAGTCGAATTCCGGAAGGTATTGCGTGGTTCTCCAAAATTTCGCGGTAAACTTTTTTTTTTGTAATATACCGTCAATTTTCACAATGTCCCCTACACTAGTGCCAGCAAAACAGCCCCAAATGATGATAGAACCTCCGCCATGCTTCACGGTAGCAGCAATACACTTTTCTCTAGCAGGTTCACCTACAGGTCTTCTTACGAATATGCGTCTTCGGGTTCCGAACAGCTCAAATTCGGACTCATCCGTTCATAGGACGTTGTTCCACTCTTCTATGGTCCAGTGTTGGTGTTCACGAGCCCATTTAAGTCGCTTTTGCTTGTTTTGTTTGCGTAGTAATGGCTTTTTCATCGCAATACGTCCACGAGCCCGGCTTTCTGTAGGCGACGTTTGACTGTAGAAACACTGACTAGTTTTTGGCGACCAACATTTAATTCTGCGGTGATTTCCGGGGATGTTTTGCGTCTATTTAACTTGCTGGCAACCACTATTCTGCGATCATCTGCAGATGTTGTCGCTTTTGGCCTTCCACTCCGTCTTTTATTAAGAAAAGTGCCAGTTTCCCGATATTCTTTTACGTTATAGTCAACCGTAGTGTGGTGTATTTTCATTTCTTTGGCAATTTGTCGATTACTTATGCCACTTTTATGGTAAGCTATTATAAGCGCACGTCTTTCCGTACTAATTTCTCTTCGCAGAGGCATTTTAAAGAATTGTCACACGATATTTCGCTCATGAAGTGAATAGGGTAAATACCACACTGCAACTGACCATGGGTTACAGATTTCACTATAATCTTCTAGGAAGGTATTTTAAACATTATTACCTACAATCTAACAGATGACTAAATTTACCCAGTAAATTCAGAGGGATTGCTATTGTAATTGCACCGCAATAAACAGTTTATGGTAATCCGACCAAGTGCAGGTGAACGATAGTAAAACTTATGCGATGTAATGGTTGTTTATCTTACTGAACTACATTTTAAATACGTATTTCATTTTATTATAATGTTTTTTTGGTAAACATAATACTATATGAATAATCCATGAAAACAGGGGTGCCTAAACACTTTTGAGCGGTAGTGTACATGTACCAATGAATATGTCAAAATGGTACAAAAAATGCTATGTGATGCAAATAGTACAACAATTGCTTTCACACAATTCCGAATTTATCAGCTTACCCTCGTATTATACTGTTTATTATATCAAGACAATAAATTTTATAAAATATAAGACGTTTTAAACCTCTATATCCCCGACACCAAGCTTTAAACGCATTAAATTACCAACTGTTCTAACTTTTACGACCATCCAAGCAAAATTATGATTTCGAATCATCGTAAATTACCACCCCATCTAACAGAGCTTTTTCAACTAATATCAAACTGCAAGAACCAACACCCGTAACCTCCGAAAATTATGCTAAAACACGTCCGTTTCAAAATAAACTAATCTAATTTTTGCACGGCTGCAAGTCAAACCGCCCTATCCGATCCCCGAAAACTTTATCCATATAAGCGAAAGCAAACCCGGTTCCACCACTTTACCGACGGCGCAATGTATGAAATTTAATGGGGAAGTAAAATATGGCAAAGCAGGAAGTCGGTGGCGTAAGAGAGAGAGAGAGAGGGAACAAAGGTGAGGCGAGTGAACGCGTGCCTCGCTACCGAACTTTCCCCGCCGTTCTTCGACAGCCACATTCCATTATCGCAGTCGCTAGACAGCCAAACAACCCACCGACCGGTTGCGAGGAGTCGATCCAATGCGGCGGCAACGTCGGCCCACTTTGTCAGGGCATGTAAATCATGTAATTTGTTCCGACAGTGCCCAATTTACATACAATATCATGCTCGAAACGGCGTTTTACATGACAATGGAATCTGAGAGCGTCAAGCCCGAGCACACGAAACATTACTGTCGTATCTTTATATGTATGTATACCTGCGTATTGTACGAGAATAGTACAGGCTCGTAAAACCGACGAGGTTTATTGGAGATGATGGATATCTAGGTTTTTCTGCTTGCTTTTTTGGATGGGGATAAAAAGTGTAATAAAAGAAATCTATGCGATTCTTACAATAACTTTGATATGTAATTAATTATATAAGGTGCCCAGATTCGTCGTTGGAATTTTTTAAACAGTAAGAGTAAATTGAAAGAAAATTTGGAAAAGCTTCCTAACTAGGAATATCCTACAAGGATAAAAAATAACGAATTTATCACATGCAAAACACCAACTATATCACTGTATATTTAATTTTATAAAAAAATACTTCGGAATTGGCGTGGACATATTATAACAGACATAAAAAGGGATGGTTATGGTAGTGAATACAGTTATTCTTACTAGCTGGTAATTTCGATTATGTACTATTCTGCAGGGCGATTGTGTGTCTCTACCCTTATTTAACTACTATTACAATCCTGTAACGCAAGCAGAACATTTTTATAGCGAATCACATATGAGTAATCGTAATTGTGTTGTAAATGTTAAGAGGTTACTTACGCCAGATTTTTCAGTTTTTAGTATTGATTTAAGTGAACTGTGGTAGAAGCTAGCCCAAACAATAACCGATCATCCCACATGCTTCACTTCGTGTAGCCTATGACTGGAACATTATGTTCCTTGTTGATCAACAAACGAAAATTCTTGTTCTTTAATCAAAGACTGGGAGTTTCGATTCGTCGTTCCTTGGTACATTTTCACAATCGTCAAGTATCCAATGACAATAAAGTTTTCTCCACTGACGATTTCTTAATTTGTTTATAGTTTTATATATATATATATACCTGCTATACCCACAGAAGTGGTTCCAGCAGCTCCCCGATCAAACGCAGTTGTTTCTGATGCTTTCAATTGTCTGTTCTGCTTACATTGATCATGAATCTGTATGTCACTCATCGTTATCGAAGGGTCACTATCTTCAAAAATTGTGTATCAATGTTAGGTGCATTATGGATTTTTTTAATTTTGTTTTATAACTCATATATATTCCTGATATAAAGGAACTATCGTTATCTTCCCGTCTGTAGCTAGTGGTTTACAACGGGGCATTCCTTTGAACTAAATTTGAATTTATCCACTCAAACATACACTGCTCAACTCAATTGCATGAGACAACATTTAATAAGGAACTGAACGTAACTGGTTAGAGTAATGCAGGTATCTTCCTATGACCTTTAAATGAAATAAAGTCATGTACAAGCGTCTCTTTAACGATTTAAAGATTTTACGCATTTATAACGACCCATAAACAGCAAAAATTTAATTTATTTCAATTTAAATGTACGAATAATCCACAAATTGTATATAATAACAGATTAGGACCTCATTAACGAATAAAAAATGCTAGAGCAAGTGTAGCATTTTCCTTTTTAATTTAAACTAGTATCCATATTTCCGTCAATGCTAGTGTATATTATATAAAATATATAAAGACGCACTTGGAAAAAATAAACTAGACAATTTCTTGCGTTAGTGAAATCTCAAACAGAAGGTGTAGAATCTTCAAATAAAGTATCTACACTGCATTTACTTGGATAAAAATTGTGTCTTGTTATAATTTCTTACGTTAATGTACGTGGTAAGGGGTAAATATACAAATTATACACAAATATTATACAGGGTGTCTTTCAAAAAGAATAAAAAAATACGGAAAATAAAATGGTGTAATGATATAAGCATAAATCCAAAAAAAATTTTAGTCAATTACCGCCCATTTATGCAGAATGTGTATACATAATTATAAAAATAAACTCGCATATACACATGCAGATTGCATACAGCGCAATAACACAGATGTCGATGTTACAAAAACTACAAGATAACACTGTCTACCTTTCAAAGGGTATGCTAAGAGTTCGATAACATTCACAGGTATAGCAGTAAACTCCACTTACACAAATTTATTAATTATGCGGAACGCAGCGTTTCGAGAGCACGTGGGCTCTCATTGTCAACCGTGTTACCGACTGAAAGTAAAAACTGTATCACACATGCAAATTATTTTCTACGCAGGCTCTAAAATTTGTAAAACATATGAGTATTTACAATCTACTCGGTGGTCTAATGCCGTTTTCGGGAAAGGATGGACCGAAAGCGAACCGTATCTTTCACAGGGCCTATGGTAATAAATCCATCAAACTCGAGTATGCAATTGGGGGTGGTTCTCTGTTCAATAAGTTTCCGTTCTTTTTCATACATATCGTTTCGTACGCGTCTAATTCTCTATACGAGTTCACGTTTTTAAGTAGTGTCAGTTTTTAAATCAATCTTTAAATCTGACACTACTTAAAAACATGAACTCGTATAGAGAATTAGACGCGTACGAAACGATATGTATGAAAAGAACGGAAACTTATTGAACAGAGAACCACCCCAATTGTACACTAGAGTTTGATGGATTTATTACCATAGGCCCTGTTAAAGATACGGTTCGCTTTCGGTCCATCCTTTCCCGAAAAAGGCATTAGACCACCGAGTAGATTGTAAATAGTCATATGTTTTAAGAAATTTTAGAGCCTGCGTAGAAAATAATTTGCATGTGTGATACAGTTTTTACTTTCAATCGGTAACACGGTTGACAATGGGAGCCCACGTCCTCTCGAAACGCTGCGTTCCGCATAATTAATAAATTTGTGTGAGTGGAGTTTACTGCTATACCTGTGAATTGTACATCCACACAGTCCTTGCAATCGTCAGTTCGATAACATGCTTAGGTTCGAATATTTCGGCTGTGAATAATAAAGAAATTTTTATTTTGAATATCTTCATCATTTGTTTTTCTCGTGTCTGCGAAGGAATTTTCGCAAAATATTTTGGATTTAGGGCTAATAAAATTAGATCCTTCCACTCTTCATTGTTTTTTATTTTATTTCATGGACACCCTGTATTAGTATTTTTACTTACTGAATTTGTGATAAAAAGAATGTATTATGTCATCCCAACATTCAGAAGTTTTCACTAATTTATATATATTATAATAAGTAAATGTTTAAGGTAAAATTATGATTACGTTTTTTTAAATTTACATTTGCCAATTTTTAAAATTAAATTAACATACCTTAATTTGACCACAAAATACCAATTTGATTTATACATAAAACTAAATATCAATAACGAGTAAAGCTCCATTGGAACAGTAATATAAACAGTATTGCGGAATGTTTACGGATTTAGGTAAACCCCTAGTAAATAAAACAATTACATGGAATAGGTTTTAGGATATTTTATGTAACTAATTTATACGGTAACGATATTCCAAATATAGATTCGGAAGTATACACCATGCAGCAAAACGTTAGAATATAAATACGATCGGTATCATTCGTTTCTAAAATTTTAGATCACTTATTAGATTTAGATTCATTGTTCTTAATCCCCAGAAAAGGCAATTTGAGTCGTGGAAACAGGTTTCTTGCCTTTTATACTTTTTTTACAAGATCAATCAGTAATTTTTTGCTTTTTGAGGAATTTTAAGTGATTTAAACCGAATTTAAAAAATAAAGTTTAATTACAAAATTATTCCCATTTTAACAACAAATCAACACTTATTTTTAAACAAGAACTAAAACTATTAAAAAAGAAAACACAGAAGAAATGAAATTAAATAGAAAAAGTCCAGAGCAGATAAATTTCTTACCTTGTCATCTTCTCCCTCGCTATCACACTGTAAAAAAGAACAGAAAGCATCGTTAGAAAACAATATAAAAGTATATCCACATGGCGCTGGCATCATCGGTATTCGGTTGTTATAGAATAGGGTTGTCCCGGGAGGAAAAAAAAAGCTGGAACATTGGGGGAGAAGGGCGGAACAAAAGAAGGCAGAAGAGAAAAAAAGGAAGCGGAAAAAGTAACGTTTCGGAAAACGAACGGCCAAAGCTTTCGCCCGAATCCGCTACAAAAAGTCAATCTGTTTTACCGCTATTATGGACGACAGGAAAGAGTTTGCGACCGCAGACCGATAGATGGAGCGCGGCTAACGAGCTGAGAGGTGAAAAAAATGGACTGAGCGTATAGTAGCGGAAAAAGTAAAAGATAAAAATGGATGAAATGTAACGCAAAACAGAAAAAAAAATCTGCGAGAATTTTAATCTGCTTCCCAGAATATATTTACAGTAGCCATGAAAAGACTAGAACACTGTATAAGCTTAATATTTAATGGTACATATGGGACGTTGGGAGATATAATACCAAAATGCATTTATTAATACGGTATGGATACGTTTAAATATAAAGTCGTCTATTTAGTGTTTAAATGAGCTTTTAATCGAATTCAAATCTGGAGATTGTTGGGGTGTCTCCAAAATGTTAAAAAAAACTGTTGCGGTGTTCTATGGGCATTCGCTAAGACGAAGCTGCTGACTAAAGATATGTTATAAAGGGTCCGACAAAAAGATCTACCGTATTTGGAGAGGACACTGTGTGAGTTATGGTCGACAGTGGTATACGTGCCATTTCCACTAATTGCAATGGGGTTGTGCGGTAAGTATGAAGCTAGTCAGCGAGCATTTCGCATTCGGTCCGGATTTCGTCGACATGATTCTATTCCGGATAGGAAAACCATTTAAGTTTTGGTATCAAACTTTAGAGCAAGTGGTTCTGCACTGGGAAAGAAATCGCCTGGCCGAGTTCGGACCGTAACAACACCGAAAAATGTAGCATACGTGACAGCGTTTATCCAGCCATCTCCCAAGCATTTAGCACTTAAACATGCAGCTGCTCTGGATCGTCTGATAGGAGCGTAAGAAGAATCCTGCACAGAGATCTTCACATGCACCCAGACAAAACGGGATTTTGAAACTCACAAAGCCGTATGTGAGGATATTCCTCAGAACATTTCCCCTGGCGCTGTTGAGGACCATGAAGAGAAGTCTGATTTCATCAAGACGAAGACACACCTCCCACTTCCCGAAAGTTGTTTCCTAGATGTCTTCTCTCTGTACGAGGAGTCATCGTCTAGCCCTCAAGTTCAACCGATTTATCACCTTGTGATTTTTTTCTTTGGGGACTCTTAAAGGCGCAAGTGTAGAAATATCGTCCCACAACCCTGTAAACACTCAGTGCAGTGGTAGCCATTCCATCGGAAATGACGCGAAAAACTGTGGACAATTTCCGGAAAAGGTGTAAAGTCGCATGGTATTTGTTTTTCACTAAAGTATTTTATCTGTATCTTTCTCCTTTTGTTTCTAAGACAACGGCCTTTTGAAATACAGGTCTCTTTGTCGGATCCCGTACTTGTCAATGGATAAGCAAAAATTAGCTCAACTTGCTATGAATGGCTAGGAAATTAAGGGAGGTTAAATACAACAAAAACTGATACCTTTGCTACAATACTTGGGTATTGCGTTAACTGTTCGAAATACGACAAGATAAGAAAAGAGTGACATTAGCAATTTTGATTTTGGTATTAATTGCATTGATAATATTTTAAATTCCTTTGGTGTTAAAGCACACCAGGGCAAAGAACAGGAGTTAGCCAAACATATAGATATAATTTTTTTCAGGTTAATTCGGTATAAAGACCTGTGACAATAATTTCTTCTTTTGCGAAGGTTTTTGAAGACTTAATTTATAAACGTCTTTCTTATGGTATTAAATCATATCTCTCTGAATAGCATGGTTTCTTCGTAAATAGATCTACTGTAACTAACTTGGCACAGATTTCTCAAAGAATAGCTGAAATCGTGGATGGGGGTAGACAACTGGATGTTATTTATCCTGATTTTTCTCGTGCTTTTGACCTGATTGATCATCATAGTTGTTGGAGAAGCTGAGTTTTTTCGGTGTCAGCAGGAATTTCCTAAGATTAATTCGATCATATCTTCTAAACAGACTTAATTATATTTACTTTAATGGATTTAAATCTCGAACTTTTTACTCCACCTCTGGAGTACCTCAAGGATCGAACCTTGGCCCGCTCCTCTTTAATATATATATATCAATGATCTTTTAAAGTCCATTAACTGTTCTTTTAATATCATCGGCATAGGCTAGCCGATGATATTAAAAATCTACCACGTCGTTAACTCCTTCAATGATGTTGACTTTCTGCAGTGCAATTTGGATATGATGCAGCTAAGCGTGTCTTCATGTCTTTTACAAAAAGAGTCGAATCGATTCTCTGCATTGCATTAAGAATATTAATATTGCTCGTCAATGTCTATTAAAGCTTTAGGTCTGATATATGATGAAAAGTTTACCTTCTCTAACCATGTCTCAGGTGTCGTGACAGCCGCTTCTAAGTAATTGAGATTTATTTTTCGCACTTGCAAGGATTTTACTAGCCTTGATGCAATGAAGACCTTTTTCTTTGCTTACGTGGTTTTCAAGCACGAATATGCATCCGTGGCTTGTTATCCTTCCTACAACATCCAAATCAATCTTCTTGAGCGGATTCAGTGCAAATTTTTGACATATATATCGTATAAAAACGATGGGCGATATCCTACACGAGGTATACCCTGCGATGAATTAATTCAGAGGCATGACTTTGTAACGCTTGTTGAAAGAAGAAACCGTATTAGAGCTTCTTTTATGCAAAACATTCTCACCGGAAGAATTGGCTCTCCTGGTTTGTTGTCTGGGGTTGGTCTCATTGTGCCACGCCTGGGATCGAGGTCACATCACCTGCTACGGATCTCTACAGCTAGGGCGCCGTTGGTACACTCGGCAAGAAACTTCCAACTTAGATTTGCTTTAATTTGTCATGTTTTCATTTTTTTGATTTTGATGTTTCATATTATTGGTATTTATAATTTAACTATTTGTTATTGGTATTTCATTTTTCTTTCTGGTATTTACTTAATGTTTATATATGTGCCTTTCTGGATGTTCATCTGTTGGGCACTTAATAAATTATTATTATTATAAAGAGGTTCGAACAGCAATTCAAATCGTAAGGCCAAAATGTCTTCCACCTTATAGGTTTCAATAGGCACTGGTACGTTTAAATGGGGTTCTCGAACTTTATCAGTCGCCTTTGTCAAAATATATGTATACAGTGATATAAATCAAGAGCATGAATGAAAACAACTCGTAAGAAAAATCTCACAATGGAAGACTTACATTTATTAAAATTAATCTCATCTCTCTCTCTGATGAGTGTAGGCTTTCACGACCGTAGTCCATAGTAGACTAAAGACAGTTTGTAGAAACCTTCTGGAGAAGCTGAGAGCATTATCAGCGAGACGTCAAGTAACACAGTGAATACACGATAAAATCCGAAAAATATTTCTACAGCCATATTGATTTTTAATCGATATTTGTTTTTTATTACAGCTACAGTAAATACTTCACGAAGATCAATTAACTTCCAAAGTCACTCCTTTGCTCAAAATCTATATAACTGAAGGTTGGGAGATCTTTCGCCGATAATGTCTAGTTTAGAAGATTTTCCTTAAATTACTAACATCTGCAGAAATGCTTTCACAAATGTAATTTTGGACATATTTCTATTGTTATATCGTACGTTTTACTTTCCACTTTTCTTCCATTAAAATAAGATATTACGGTTCAAATTCTCCATCATCCTCCGAAAAATTTATCTCTTTTTCTGTCTTCTATTTTCCAGCAAATAACTTCCACGCTCACCCTTCAACAAGAACAACAACAGCAACAAACATCAACGACTTGGGGATCCGCTAAAAAAGCTCCCACAACAAGCGCACTCAAATGAAAAGTAAACGACGTATTCTGCTCTTTTTTCCGTTTTTTATACGCCGCCCTTCCCAGAAAAGCTTCCAACTCCCCCATCTTATCACATATACTGGTTCCCCACAGTAGAGTATCTTATGCGTTATACGTATTTCTTTTGTTTCACTTGCGTCGTTTTTTTTTTGTCGGCATCATTCTTTAACTTTCCAACGCATAGTAGGATAGAGCTTCCACGATTCAGACGACTGGGAGAAAAAGAAGCAGAAAAAAAAAGGAGAAAAATACGGTAGCAAGCGTTGGGTAAAAAAAAACGCGAAACAAATGAAAGTCGTTCTAGCAAATAACCCGCCATCGTTTCGAATAATAAATGGTGGGTGAATTCTCTGCAAGTCGCTTCGGCGATTTTCATCCCTATAGAAGCTCTGCTGATTCTATTTTGAATGTTTACATACAGGACGGTTCAAAATGTTTAGGAAATTATGTCTAAAAATATGAAGGCTATTACATAGGTTGCTATTTATGTATCCGGAATTGGCAACAATGGTGTTGCTAGGCGCCATCTAATATATACATCGTAAAGTTTGACATTATTTGACTGTATTTGACGTACTCAGAACGTTTTTTCATGGGGATACGTGGATTATCTCAACAACAGTGCATTGGTCAACTCACATCAGCTTTTGGCAATGAAGTACCATCTAAAACCACTGTATATCACTACTTTAGTGAATTCAATCGTGGCCGTTCTTTACTCAGAGACGAATTTAAAGAAGCTCGTCCAAAATCGATTCTTGTGTCAGAAAACATCGGCCCCGTGCGCGAAGTGATAAAGCAAGATCGTCATGTGACCTACCGTGAGATTGAGGCATGCCTTGGCATTAGCATGACAAGCATACACAAGATTTTACACGAACATTTAGCAGTAAAAAAAATTTCTAAGCGTTGAATTCCGCATACTTTGATAAAAGCTCAAAAAAAGGACTCGTGTTGATTGGTGCAAAGAAATGCTCAAAATATACAATCATAGGGCATCGAAAGCCATGTATAACATTTACACAGGTGATGAATCTTGGATCTATGCGTATGAGCACGAAAGTAAACAGCAACCGGCTGTATTAGTCTTCCTACCAACAAGGAGGACAGAGACGGCAACCGACGGACGCTATCGACCATCTCGAGGGAGGAAGAGGACCGCCTGGAGGACCTACTGGCCCACCCGGGCTCATCTCGGGCCGAATGAACCATCAGAAGGAAGGAAGATGCGACCCTGGAAAACCAACAAGGACATAAGAGGAAGGACGCTGAGTCTGGGCAAGGGAGATCGAGGCAGTGGCCAGCAGTCGGACGCCGCTGTCAACTGTCGGCCGCGTGAGGCACTCTCCCTCCCAAAATTCAAAGAAACCACCAGCGAGAAGGAACAACCCGCACGAAGCAGAAAATATCCAAGAAGACGCGCGTAAAATTGTAACGTTCCGAAATTGCATAATGTCCCTACAATAAAATATTTAAGATCAGCGTTCATCTTGTTAGGAACCGCTTCTGTAAGGTTAGGAGATAGCGTGTAATACCTAAGCAAGGCACAGACTACGCCCGCATTAACTTTCCATATTAGGTTACGATTTGCCTAGATTTAAATAGTTAGCGATGCGTTTACCAAGAATTGTTAAGTTAAGGACACCGGGTGTAGTGCCTCTGGCGGAGCACCGGTAGGAAGTAGAGCTTGTATTGTTGCCTATATTAAGTTTTAATTAAATAAAGTGTGTGGGTCTTCCAAAGTGAGCTAAACCCAGCAAAAGTATTCACTCCAGAAGCATTTCGAAGCAAATGATGGTGTTTTTTTTTTTTTTTTTGGATAAACGGACATGTGGCTATAGTGCCACGAGAATGGTCAATTCTCAATAGTATACAACCATTTGTTTGCCAGATGCCTTTGAAGAAATAAGAAAAACACAATCAGGCACGTGGGATCATTCTTCACCATGACAAAGCGAGCTCTCACACATCGAATTGAGGAGGCCATCCACTATACAGTTATGATTTGGCACCCAATGATATCTTTATTTCCGTCTGTGAAAAATAAACTACGTGGTCAACGATCTTCGACATCAGAAGCAGCGGTTGATGCGTTGAAAATGCATGTTTCGGAGATACCTCAAGGCAATTCTCGTATTAAAGTTAATATTGGAATTTTGAATGAAATTTTTGTGAAATTTTGAGATGGGAATCTTTTTATTTTTGTCAAGTTAAGACCCAGTCTTCCAAATTTTCTTATATATAATTCATTGATATGAATTTTTTAGACGTTTTTAAAACCAGTACGTCTAACGAATCTTGCACCTAAAGTGACACATTTTTGAGCTTGAGTTTTTAAACTTTTAAGTTTATCTAAAAAGGGGTATTACGTATACATAAATAGTAACCACCAATAATAATATTAAAAATCATGCTTCATCTGTATAAAAAGATTGACAATTACTTTTTTCGCCAACCCTCCATATGAAATCAATTAAAGACATACGTTCAACATCAAGAGAAACAATAGCGTTTCATACTTTTGCCAGTCACTGTACACAACTCCAATATACATATAAGCTTGCGAACTTGAACAGTTGACTGCTTCCGAGACAAATTGAATTTTCCCCCGACTACAGAAGATATTTTTCCGGGAGTAATACGAACCGCTGCATTTTCAGGAGCGTAGGGAACGGGTGGGACAGAAAATGGGATCAATTCATGTCGTAATATCTCCGTCCGACCCTTACGGTCAATTAAACGTCGCCCAGACGAAAACACGAACAAACCTACCAAGATTGAAGAATCGCGGCCTTCCTCGATCCGACCTTAGCTGTCCTAAAACGTTTAGGCAAGTAGCGGCCTCTGCAGGAACTCCCGTAAGACGATATCAAGTAGGGAGTAATTGATTGACATATTGGGCGATGTCGATAGAATGGAAAAGGTGGAAGGGGTATGGGAAGATTGATGGCCGTCTTTTGAAGTGTTTGAATTGGATCGGGCTTTAAATATAATCTGACTTTTTTAATGTTCTTTGCGGACGAAATAAATCTCGGAGTAATATTTATTCTGTTGTTTTGATCTTGCAAATTAAACTGGAAGAATTGGTATTTTGCAGTAAAAAATATTTGGGCATACCGTGTGTTTTATGTTTTATTCTTTTTACGTGTGTACTGCAAATATGTGAGTTTTTGGAAATACAAAATGAGGGGAGGGAGTAAGAGAATAAAAGGCCATTTATAGGGAGTCTTATAACAACAGAATTCTATGTACGGTGATATTGAGTTTCTAGCACGAAGATAGCATTGAAATGGAAAATATATGCCTGAACTTCAGGTGTTGTAACTTAACGGTTTTGAAAATTATTTTGACACTAACATTTATACACTAGGGTGAATAAAATAGACACCAGGTAAAGCGGTATAAGTATGTAAACAGCCAAATTCTAAGAACGAATTAAGAACTTTCTCTTGCCATTAGGATAGGGGTAGATGTATCGGAAGGAATTCGTCATAGTTTAGTATCGTTACAACTATGCCTCGCTTACAAGGTTTGAGTGATATTAGCGACTTCACCCGTGGTCGCATCATTGGCCAGAGTGAACGCGGCGCTTCGCAACGTGAAATAAGTAAATTTTTAAATATTCCGTTGTCGACAGTTAACCGTGTGATTACACAATTTATACGCAAGGAAAAAAACAACAGTGGAGCCGAGACCAGGTTGTGCCGGACCTTCTGAAAGAAGTAAAAGGGTGCTTGTGCGCGAAGTGTTAAGAGAACCCCGAAAAAGTACAGCTGAGCTTGCGGCAACTTCACAGAAAAGTCAGCGCACCGTTCTGCGATACCTCCACAGTGTGGGGATGTATAAAAGGATGGCAAAGAAAAAACCTCTCCTTACGGCGTTTCAAAAACGGCGCCGAATGGCTTGGGCAATCGAAATGCGAACGAAGCCCGAAGAGTTTTGGCGGTTTGTCATTTTTTCAGACGAAAACAGATACCGCCAATTCAGTGATGGTGGTCGTACGTGGGTATGGAGACGTTCGTCACGGCAACTGGACGACAAATTTTTGCATCAGACGGTGAAATACGGCGGTGTGAACATCATGGTGTGGGCGCGATATGGTGTGGTGGAAGATCGCAATTAGTAATCTGCGACGGAAATATAAATGCGGCAAAATATATCCAAATATTAACAGAAGGACTACTACCGATATTCGACAACGCCATTTTATCTAAAGAAGACGCCACTTTTATGGAGGATGGAGCACCCTGCCACAAAGCAAGAACAACAACCACATGGAAAGGGGAACAGAGGATTCGGATTTTACCGTGGTCAGGCCAATCACCAGACATGAATCCGATAGAGAATGTTTGGCACATAATTCATACAAATATGGCGAAACGACCCCGAAAACCCAGCAATAAGGAAGAACTCGTGGCAGCTGTTACAGGAGAGTGGTTAAATATTCCAGAAGACACCATTAATCATTTAATAGATTCTACGCCACGACGACTCGCAGCACTTCACGCAAGTAAAGGTGGATCGACAAAATATTAGTCTAATTTAAAAATTTTAAAATATTTTGTATATATAACGAGAATAGAATCTTTTTTTTAATTAGTAGGTGTCTATTTTATTCTGTCACCCCAGTGTATGTTAGAAATGGTGAAAGCAAGTTTGAACATTGAGTTTGAATAAATTCCAATATGATATACAATACTGCAAAAAACGTGACATGACTGAAGCTTATTTTCGAGCTGAAATGCGAATTGATGGGTTTAGAGAGCACTTCCCAAACGTAGCTGTAATTCCCACAAATTTTTATAATTGCCTTTCCAATTGTGTTGGTGTATTTCATGAGACTAGTTCTGTGGGCCATAAATCACGTACTGGTAGACCAACTGTTCGCTCGGAAGAAGTTATAAATGTCCGCCAACCGATGGAAAACGAACCCACAAAACCTTTGAAACGTCTTTCTCAAAAGATTGGACTTTCTTATGGCACATGCCAGAAAATTGCAAAGAAAAGCTTACACATGCATCCGTATAATATACAATCACGTCAGGCTATTTTGCCGGTAAACTACCCTAGACGTCTTCCTTACTTCCACTAGTTTGCAAATAATTTAATCCAAACTGATGACCTCCTATATTTGACATTTTTCTGTGATGGACTGTGGTTTCATCTTTCGGTGTAAGCCAATTCCCAAAATATTCGGATGAGGAGTAGTGAAAATCCTCACACTTTTGTTGAATCTGCATACTGCAAAACTAAGTGTTTAGCTAGCAGTTTCTCACCGCAGAACGTTGAACCCATTATTATTAATTTTGCAATTAATGCTGAGGTATAAAAATATTTGGATGAATTTATTGAACAGCTGCACGAAGATGAATTCCAGTATGGCTACTTCCAGCAAGATGGTGTAACGATACATACAACACAAGAAAATATTGCTTCTCTTCTTGAGCTTTAGCTTGAATTTCCACCACGATCACCTTGTTTGATAATTACGGACTTTTTCGTGTTTCCTCACCCAAAGAATAGAATATTAAAATGTCCGTTGCTAATTTGCAAGGTCTCCAGCAAAGAATTATTGAAGAATGTGCATTAATAACGCCAGCGATGCTGCAAAATGCCTTTTAACAGCATGAAAAACCGAATAAACTTGAAACTAATGGATAACAATTTCAGCACTTGCTTCAATTTCGCGTTTTCTTTTTCTCATAAATAAAATCTTGAATAAGCTTGTTGTTTTATTCTATCTCCAAATTAAATACCATATTTAATGATGCCACGATGACACTGTCAAAATATTTTTTATATTTTCTATTTCAATGTCATCTTCGTCCTAGGAGCTTTATGATATCGTATAATATTGTTCCAATCTGTGCAATTCTCCATCAAGCGTACAGTAGTTTTCACAAGAGCGTGTACGCAATAACGGTATTAAAAAAACACTTCAGAAAGAAACTTTTTTATTAAAAAACTACATTAATACATATACTACTACGCTCACAACTAATAAAGAGTCCAATCTCCATTATTTTCTAAAATAGCTTCACATCGTCTAGGCATGCTCTCCGCCAGTTTTCTCGCATATTCTGCTGGTAGTGACCTCCATATCTGCCTGAGTTTTCGGCAGAGCGACTTATAATTAAATATGGGTGTTCCTCGAAGTTGGTTTTTTATTCGTGCCCAAACACTTTCGATGGGGTTCGCATCGGGCGATTGTCAAGGCCAGTCTAACACTTGTACCCCATTTTCTGTTTTCCATGACACACATCGGTGGCTGCGATGTTTTGGGTCGTTATCCTCTTGCAATATCCAAACCGACGGATCATCACCAAACCACTTTGTTGCTGATGGTAATAAACATTTTTTATAAATTTGCGTCATTCTTTCAGCGTTTAAATTAGCCGTAAAGATGTGCAATTTGCCAAACCCAAACGCACTAAAGCAACCCCAAACATGCACCTTTAATGGGTGCTTAACACTTCGCTGTAGCATTGGTTTTCCACGGACGGACCACACTTTTCGTTGAGGACTAAAAGCCCAAAACGACGATTCATCTGAGAATATCACGTTCTGCCAATCTCGAGTCATATTCTCGCGCGCCCACTCTAGACGTTTTCCAACATGTTGTTCTTTCAAAAGTGGTTTCGTTCGTACATATCGCCACTGAATGTTATTTTCATGTAATCGAGGACGTATTGCTGCTACACTAACAATAATATTACGTTTAGCTAATCGCTGTTGGCCTTGTTTTAATGTTAAAGTCTGATTTTTTCGGAAAATGTTTATTATTGCTCGATCCATGCGATTAACAGTCGCGCGCTTTGTCCCACGTTCTGGCAAATCGTCCACATTTTTATTTATTTTATAACGAGTAACCCACTTATCTACAAATGCCTTCGACTTTGCCGCTGCTTGCAACGACATTTTGGGTCCCTTAGGGTGCGAACACAGAAATACTGCTTCTAATCTTTTAATATAAGGTGAACTCATTTTACTCTGTGACCTGTTCTTACGAATACACAAATAAAACTGACCCGAAACTTTCTAGCGTAATAAAGTAAACATAATTGTTTACGAAATATACCTCCTTTTCTAAGAAGGATGATGTAATTAGGTATTTACGCCGTTTACGCTCTTGTGAAAACAACTGCAGAACAATTAGAACCCCGGAGAAATATTTTTTTACAAGCAAATTTCAAAGATTAATGAAGCAGCATATTACTTAACAAGCTAACATCCATCCTGAAAAAGTTTTCAGCACGTGTCTCGTATTTCGACAACCAAGATGGGTTTGGAAAGGAGCTGACTTAAATTTAAGACAATTTACCAAATATGGCTTTCAAACTAGAAGCAATAAGAATGATAAAATATTCGTATTACTTTTTGAATCACTTTTAATCTTAGATTACAAAAACTAGGCGAGAATCGACATTTAGGAAGAGTGGCAATCGATTCTACGAGTTAGTTTGCATTACGTAAAGTACCTAGTAAAAACGTTCTTTTTTAAAATATTTGAAATGCTTCGACGAATTTAAAAATAAAGAAAATAAGCATAAATGCGAATATCTCAAAAATTGTAATGAATATCTTCAAATAAAACTAAAGTGTTAAATGACCGAATAAAAATTTATCAGAAAAACAGGATAATTAATATCGATACAAAAGTCACAAAAACTTGCGAGAAAGAATAATTTACGATAAAAAGACCCATTGCAGATCGATAACACCACCAAGACGAAGACACAAAAAAAACTGCGCCGATAAAAACTTTTGTACTTCATTCTAATACGTAGGGGGAACAAGAAAATGCCGAAGAGAAAGATCAAGTACAGGGGAAAAGATCCCTATATTTCACAGTACCATTTCAATCGATAAACATAGTGGAAAAACTAAGCGAAATACGGTGAAGTTGGGGGAATAAAAGAAACTCTAAAGAAGCTGTCAATTGCAATTTTGAGTTACTAGTAAAACTTAGAAAAGGAGCTGTAAACATAAGTTAGTGTCAATAAGACGTCCAATTACTCTAAATCTCGAAGAGGAAGACAAACAGCTACTACATACAATGCCTGGGTAAGGGATTTTGTTACGAATCGGAGCTAAAGATGTGGAATTGGATAGAGATAGACAAGTTATACTGTATATTCACTGACGTGATTAATACTGAATTTATTTAATACACCTAAATGACTTAAAACATGCAGTTCTCTGAATTAAATGAACTCATGGGTATATTCAAAATAAGACTTTCATAAAGCATTCTTTGAATTTTAGAAGTCGATGTTGTTATTCACACATTCTCAAAAGGATTATTTTGGAGGTAATGGAAGTGAATGAAATCTTGTTTTTTTTTTGCAATTGTGTTTACTGCTATATTACACGAACTTTTGCGTACCACCTCGTATGTATGTCCATAAAAATTAAAAGAAAAGAAGTTGATACTCACGATATATCCTTTTCCAGAACTGCATCGACTGCTTGCCTGAAATTGTGGAAAAAAAATATTAACCTAATTATTTTAGACATGATGGTGTAACAAATTTATGTTTGGCAGTTCTTATAATAAATTTTAGAAAATTTTGGTAATTGTATAAAGCCTCTTTGAACTTTTCACTATTTCTTCCAAATTTACCAGAAATAAAACTAAACTAAACTCATATTTTGAATCCAAATGGTGATAAAATAAAAATAATAATAACATTAATAATAATAGTAGTAACTTTATTATAGTATCCCTGTGCCACGATAAAAAGAAGATAGAGGTAACAGATGAAGAGGTCAATAATTTTCATCGGGTAAGAGCACGACTACGGATTAAACAGTCAGAGTTAAGAGATCAAAAAAATATGGCTGACGGTAGATGAAATAACGGATGCAAGAAAGAACTGTATTTTAAGTGTGTTAGCCAGCACTTAGGCAAGAGATGGCGCACGAACGTTGAAATGGATTCATTCGTCGGCAAGAGTAACCTTTTTTATGGCAACTGTCAAAATTTTAGACGTCCACTGTCATTAGTTGTTCTTTAAGAGTGTGTTTTCTGTAGTAAGTCAGGCGGTTTCGTAAAAACGGATAAAACCGTATTTCGTCCAGTGATAAAACACTTCTGGATGGATAGGAAAATGGCCACGGAAATTCGAAATATTTTGCTAGAGGTTCATGGCGGATATACTCCATCATTTTCGACCATCAGCTTCTGGGTGAGCGAGTTCAAACGTGGCAGCACAAGCACAAGTGACGCTCAAAGACCGCTACCAATGATGAAATGGTCGACAATATTCGCGATGTCGTGTTAGCCGATCGTCGATTGAAGCTGAGAGATCTAGCAGAGACAACAGGCATCACAAAAGAATGCGTTAACGGTATCCTATGCGAAATTTTGACCGTTTCGAAGGAGTGTCTTGCCAGGATCCAACACAATCCGAGGGATTTCTTCGTGCGTTTCGTAACCGTGGATGAGACTTGGATCCAGCACAGCATACTGGGGAAAAAGAAACAATCGAAGCAGTGGACCTTTCCGGTCGAATCGGCTCCGAAGAAAGCAAAGACCGTTCCATCTGTCGAAAAGGTCATGGCAATCATTTTTTGGGATTCCCTAGGTGTGGGCCTCATCAACTATCTGCAGAAGGGAAGGACGATCACGGGTAATACTAGAGCGATTTATTGACCCGATGCGATGCAGTATTGAAGGAGAAACGGCCTCGTTTGCAACGGAAAAAAGTGCTTTTCCACCACGAGAATGCACCGGCTCATTTATCCCGCATCGTCGTATCTAAATTGAATGAGCTGCGTTACGAATTAGTCTCTCATCCTCAATATTTACCGGACCTAGTCCGCAGCGACTTTTTTCTATTCCCAAACCCAAAAAGAATCACTGAGAGAAAGGAGATTTGCTTCGAATGAGGAGGTCAACGCCGCTACAAGAAAAGACGAGTACCGTTTGAAAAAGTGTATTGATATTCGAGAAGATTAGATCGATAAATAAAAATAAAAAACCCCACCAATCTTGTAGATTCCAGAAACATTTCAAGTTACCCTCATAGCTTTGCATAATTCGTTTAAGAATTTACTTTACTACGGTTAAATCTGGAATAAGATGAGATGTATAAAAGGAGAATAGGACCACTAACTAATCCTTATAGCACCCCAAGCCACATTTTGGCCACTGCTAACCCTCTGTTGGGGCGAACGTCATTTAAAAGTGATAGGAGACTCTCATGCCTCTCTGGCTCCATCAAATATCTTGTTAATCCAATAAAACTATACGCTTAATAAGACCTTTAACCATCGTCTCAATTATGTCGTCTAGTACCTTTAGTACCTTCAAAAGGGCAGTTTCAGAAGTATATCCTTTGGCTCAGGCTTCAAGCTATTACTTTTACAAAAAATTCAGAAAGGACAAGGACTATACTGATTGGCCTTAAGTAACGATATACAACTTTAAATAACATCCTTTTCCGTAGCACTATTGAACATTTCATAACCCTGACGTAATAGTGAAATTTTGAATATTTCTAGAAACAAAATACAACTATTGATGCCTAAGAAAAAAAAAACCGTATTGATCAAGGTAATCCAGTTTCATATAAAATAAGAATAAACGCAATCGGATAAATACCCTCAAGCTTCCAATTCGTTCGAAAATTACAATTTCACCCCTCGAAATTCGACTTTAAAACCGCAAATCCATTCCATTAATACGACTACCGTCTCGATTTCGAAAACGTGACATGATTCTTGAGGAAATTTCGCCGCGAGCGAGAAAATTTGCCGCTAGAAGAAAATGACTCGGCTAATCCCGTCATGTAACGGATAACGTCTGCTCGAAAAATAAAGAAGGTTCGCTTACGTCACTCAGTCGATCTCTGGAGCTGTCAGCATCTCGCGGAGCCACGGAAGATCCGGTAAGTCTCTCGGAAGCTCTACCACTGTCATCGCTCGTGGCAGGGTCTTGGGTTAAGGTGAGGCCCTGCAACAAAAAGAAGGAGACAAATATAAGTAACGTATGTAAGCGCTTGCGGTTTTTTATGGCGAGTGAAGAAGTCTTTTAGACGTGTAATAAATAACTATTTCGTTGTTGTTTTTTTTACGTTAGTCCAAGTAAACATATTGAAACAATTTGGTTGTATTTGTAGAAGTCTTACATTCATAAATCAAATAAGAGTATAGCGCTAACCGGAATTCATTTTTTTTATATACAACGAGCTTCAAAATCGAGCCAACAACAACCACGTTTTTCCATTTTTCAAAATTATGAACAGAAAATATTCAGCACATCGATTTTTACTACAAAAACTAGGAAGTTTCCTCATTAACAATAAAATAAATACAAAAAAACTAGAACGAAATATTCTATACTTTTTTGTTATAGACGTGAACACAAAAAATTAATATCTTACGTGTTGTAAGTGGCACTTACACAGTCTGGCAATTAGATAACGGAACTTTTTAGATGTAGAATGAAATACATCAACAATACAAATTATATTATTATTGAGCAATTTTTTTTATAATAATAATAATCTTTATTGCCCAATAGATATTTGTACATCCAATTATAGGGCAATATATGCAATAAATAAATAATATACAGTGCAATCAATAATTACAATATATATATATATATATATTGAAATTCTCCTTCGCGGACACTTCCCTTAAACGGACAGTTTCTCATGGTCCCGACCGGCTCTCATATAATTTCCATAGTATTAACTCTTTCTTGGACGGACATACTCTTGAACGGACGCGGACACAAGAAAACGTTCTCTTAACCGGACAAAAAATAAAATAAAAAGAAACGCCTTATCTTATTTTTATATCGAAAGTATTACTATTGCATTTCGCGATCGCGCCGCGCGCCAATTTCGCTAGGACTTCCCCAAGTAAACGGAGCTTTACCTACTTTAATCTTTCGGTACAAACGCAGCCTACGTCGTGCATTTCTGCCTGGCGTGAATTAGGGACTTCCCCAAGTTGGTCGGAGATTTACCGTTCTTATTCTTTGGGTGTACGCTTTCGATTGAATCTGCTTTCAATATTAGTCCGATGTCTACGCGTAAAAGACACAGTGGGCGACACATTTAACACATGGGCTGAAAAGTCCCGGGCCTAATAAAGAAATCACGTTTTTTTGGTTCAAAATTAGCTTTATTCACCAACGTAATCTCCATCTAGAGCAACGCAATCATTCCAGCGCCGCTCTCACATTTCAATACCACTTTTGTAGTACGATTTATCTTTTGCCTCAAAATAGGCCTCAGTTTCAGTGATAACCTCTTCATTCGTGCGAAATTTCTTACCGGCGAGCATTTTTTTTGAGGTCTACGAACAGCCAGTAGTCGCTGGGAGCCAAATCGGGCGAATACGGTGGATGTGGGAGCAATTCGAAGTTCAATTCATGTAGTTTTACCACTGTTTTGATTGACTTGTGACACGGTGCGTTGTCTTGATGAAACAAAATTTTTTTCTTTACCATATGCGGTCGTTTCTTTGCAATTTCGGCCTTCAAACGCTCCAATAACGCTATATAATATTCACTGTTGATGGTATTTCCTTTCTCAAGATAGTCGATGAATATTACACCACGCACATCCCAAAATACCGAGGCCATAACCTTTCCAGCCGATTGTTGTGCTTTCGGGCGCTTTGGACGAGGATCACCAGTTGCTGTCCACTCAGATGACTATCGTTTTGATACCGGAGTGAAGTGATGGATCCATGTTTCATCCATTGTCACATAACGACCCAAAAATTCCGGTTTGTCACGTTTAAACATGGCCAAACGCTGCTCAGAATCATCAACACGTTCTTGTTTTTGGTCAACAGTGAGCAAACGCGGCACCCACTTTGAACAGAGCTTTCTCATAGTCAAATGCTCATGCAATATAAAGCCAATACGTTCTTTTGATACCTTTACGATGTCAGCTAACTCACGCAATTTCACTTTTCGATCATTCAAAACGATTTTGTGGATTTTTTTATGTTTTCTGGTGTTACCGCCTCATTTAGACGTCCACTGCGTTCTGCATCATCGGTGTCTCTACGACCACGTTTGAAGTCAGCAAACCAACGTTTTATTGTTGTTTCTGATGGAGCGGAGTCCCCATAACACTTTTCAAGCCATTGCTTCGCTTGAACGGTATTTTTTCCCATCAAGAAGCAGTGTAAAATTAAAACACGAAATTGTTTTTGATCCATTGTTTTGAAAATAATAAAAGTAGTGTGGCTCTTAGCACAATAACTCACAAACTAATGAATAGAATATCATGAAATTTTAACAGCTGTCTTTTGAAGGTTAGTACTAACTGAGGGAAAGGTGACTGCAATAAAACTAGCGCCATCTATGTGTTAGGCCCGGGACTTTTCAGCCCATGTGTTATTGTAGAAATGGCCCCAAATAGAAAAATTCTCACGCTTAAACAAAAAATTGAGATCGTTGAAGTTTACAATAAAGAGAAATTAAGTGTAAGGAACTTATCCAAGCGTTTTAATATTGGAAAAACACAAACTGCAGATATAATTAAACATAAATAAATCCTTCTAAACAAATGAATGTCGAACAGCAATTTGAATGAAAAAAAGAAGCTTTTTAACGGGTGATGGTACTAAAATTGACAAATTGTGTTATGACTGGTTTACAGCAGCTCGGCGTAAGGGGATTCCTTTAACAGGTTTGCATTGATTTTTTTAGATAAGGTTCTCTTGTGTTAATGCGTTGATTTTCTTTTCATATTAAATTCTAAAATAGATATAAAAAGTGAGATTACCAATAGGTTTGTCGTGACAAAAACACAAAAAACTTATTCTTTTTTTTAGGTCCGCTAATACGATGTAAAGCAAAAGAAATAGCCGCTTCTTTAGGACATTCTGCATTCAGCGCATTCAAGACGCCATTTTAAAGACAAAGAGAAGACAAACAACAATACATGAATTTTTGCGTCCTTAAAGTGACTATTCATTTCGTAGTTTTGTATTACATACTACATCTATGTATCTACTATATACATATATTATACTTTGTATATATATATTTAAAGGAAATAAACTTTTTTTCTTAAGTTTAAAGTTTCTTATTTATTTTAAAAACATTTATATACATATACGATTTAAATGTCCCACTTTCTTTAATATATTCATTTTTCGTTAAAACACGATTTCTTTTATGCGGACACCCCTCCTGAACGAACATCTTCAGTTTGTCCCGTTGGTGTCCGTTCAAGGGAGATTTCACTGTATGTATATAAAGAGAGAAAAGAAACAACAAAAAAATTGACTTCTTCCACAGTAACATACACTTGTTAACAACTTCATATGTGTATTTAAAATTTGAAGAAATGGATCCGAATACATAGTATTTGCATTCCTACACATATGTGTTAAGGGTGCTTTTAGTAAGATGTTGGTATCTGCAATAGGCAAATTGAACGTGTTACCAGATCTATTGTGATACTGACAGAAAACGGAATACGAGAAAGTAGAGTGGGAGAATCAACAACATGGTATATAACTTTGAATAGAAATTTGCCACTGGCTACATTTCTACGACAAAATAACGATTCCAACTTGTGCCTACTAAGTAAATTTCTATATTCCGTTGCACGTGTAGGATAAGTGCCAACTAGCTTAAAAGATAAATATAACAGGAACCTTTTCTGATTGTTTTTATAACTGCTACAGTTCTTTGTACAAGTACAGAATAAAGATTTACTTTATAACTAGTTTTTGATTTGCTGTTGTAATAATTTAAGGGTGGGTAAATACATATGGTCGGTAGTGTATACACGTTTCATATATTTTATTTTTATATAAATTCTTACAAGATTAAAAAATCTATTTACTTGATAGTTTCCTAAACTACTAATTATCTCGGCTAACTAATATTAAAGAAACATATTTCCTTTTGTTCTATTTTGAACAAAGCACCCGGTATACATTTACACTTCAAAACGTAGCGTGTACGTGTAATAGAAAACGAATAACGTTAGCATACATAACCTATTATAATTTATAATTCAGTTTTGTAATAGTTTTCTGCTGTGTAGCGTGATGTTTACCATTCGCCTTTTGTTTCTTTTTTCTGACTTGTCAGCCCAGTTCCTCCGGCTTGTTGTATGTTAATATAACAGATGCTAATTAAGAAAACAACAACACATGGTTTATACATGCATGGTATAATTCGTTTTGAATGTATTATCACTGTCGTATGTATTATAATGAAATGCCCGTTTAAAGTTCGTGTTGCGGCAATAAATAATAGAAAAACCGTACAGCGGCCGCCAAAAAAACGCAGACAATGATTTTGGCCCAATGCGTTTTAAGTTGGTAATTTTAGGGCCAAAAATAGTTTGGTGTTATCAATGTAAGTAACCCTTCTTGTAACCGTGTTTGAGCTTCAAACCATAGTACCCCTACCGCCCGCAAATATCAAATCCTATACATACAAATTTATTTATCAAATTGGATGGTCGTCCACGTCGACAACTAATGAAAGCGTGACGAAGGTGGATTCTGTGTCCCTTTCGAAACCAACAACATACGTTCGATTCATACGCGATCAGAAACCCGGGAATATTTCATATTAACTAAATTAATAAGAAACTTGCGTCAAACACAATATTATGTTTGAGGAGGTATTATAATATATCTTACAGACATTACATCTAAATATTAAAAGTGATTTGAACTTACATGGGCTCGTGGTTTAGTAATTATGACAATCACCCAGATAGTGTAGGTTATTTAAATCTTCCCGAGACCTACACCTTTTGGAAAATTTTAACGTTGATAATTATAATTTAAAATTTCTGCAGATGTTACCATAAATGAAGATATCGAACCTTCAGCATCATCTCTATTCACATGACCACTTTTGAAGGCAATGAACCACAAATCATTCCATGAAAAGAACCAGAGTCACCATCATGTTTATGTGACTTTTCTTCAGTTGTTTAATGGTTTCTCCACGTAGAAATGGAATGTTTAAGCAACACATGAATTTTTTTTTCTCCACATTAAGTCAAACGCAACAAGAGGTTTTAAAAACTTATTTATCTGGTAGTGATTTGGGCGAAAAATTTGACTGAAGTCAATACGAGGGGAGGTCCAGAACTTCATGGAATGAAAGGGTTTTAAATAAAATGAAACAAATCTATTTTTCCTTTTCAATATAATCACCCTTAAGCACAATACATTCATTAGATCTATGAATTAATTTTTATAAACCATCATAAACATATTTTTTATCTTTCGCCTCAAAATGGGATAAAATTGCCTCCTTTACCCCATTGTCGTCGGAAAACTTTCTTCCATGTAAGTCTTTTTTTAAATTGGGGAACAAATAAAAATCACTAGGTGCCACGTCCGTACTGTAGGGTGGATGGACTATTGATTGAAAGCCATGCTTGTGCAGAGCAGCCATCGCAACTTAGCTCTTCTGAACCGGCGCATTGTCTTGCACGAGCAACACACCCTAGGTCAATTTTCCTTGATGGCCTCCTTTAATTTTTCTAATATCGCTGCGTAATATTCTCCGGTTATGCTCCTACCTTTTTCTTTGTAATCAATCAATAATATCCCCTCACAATCCCAAAAAACAGTAGCCATCAACTTTCCAGCCGATTCTGACACTTTGAATTTCTTTAGCGGTGGTGTCCCCTTTTTATGCCATTGCATGGACTCCTGTTTGGACTCAGGCTCAAAGTGATGAACCCATGTTTCATCTCCGGTAACAATCCGCTCCAAAATCTGTGCAGGTTTGTCTCCACACAGCTCCAAAAATTGTTTGGACGCACAGACGCGCTGCTGTTTCTGCAGCGGCGTGAGCATTCTCGGTACCCATCTTGCACTGACTTTTGTCATACCCAGGTGGTCATGTAGGATACGCAAAATGGTGGTATCTGATACTCCGACTAATGCAGATCATTGCTTTTTCTTCAAACGGGCATCTTGCAGTAGAAATTTTTGCACTTTTTCGACGATGTCTGATGTGGTGGCCTCAACTCGCCGTCCTGAGCGGGGGTCGTCTTCAATCGACTCCCGACCATGTTTAAAAAGACCATCATAAAAAATCATCGATTTACTAGGGCACTGTTCCCCATGAACGGTTTCCATTTCATTCAATATGGTTTGAGCGTTCTTTCCTTGCTTTGTAAGGAACTTTACCACAGCGCGGTGTTCAATTTCCTCCATAGTTTCAGTTTTCTTCCGGATTGACTTGTTTAGCGGGCAACTATTCGTAAACGACTGACGCTATAGGGTTGCAACTTAACTTATATACTAATGATGAGTCGCCAATCAGAATGACACCTAGCGAGCGCCCCTATCCCCACTCCATCCCTTCCATTCCACGAACTTCTGGACCTTCCCTCGTAACATACCAACACGGGGAAATTCTTGGAAAGTTATTCTGCTATGAAGTTACAGATACACCAGAAAAAATAAATATGATGGACATTTTAAAAGAGCGATCATCAAAAATCCAATTTCGCATAAAGTTTCTGGGTACCAATATCGCTTTGTTTTTAATAAATGAATTAGAGTTATTGGTGCGAACACTGTTGATTCATCTTTGCTATGAAAATCCTATAACTTCCAAACATTGTCCATATTTTTGCAAGATAATCGTTTCAAGAATTTAGGCTTGAATGAGTACAATCACGAACTTAATGCAACTGCAATAAAAATATTACAGTGTTATAGTAACTTTTTGCAATTTCTAATATCTGGTGCCATCGACTAATACAAAATGGTATGCAAGCACTTCAAAGAATTTCCACCCTAAATGCTTTCATATTTCACTCGAGATACCGTTCTATTAAACTTCCATTTTCTTCAGTCAAAACCGCGCATTTTCAAATTAATGTATCAAAACCTATTATTCTCCAATAAAAAAAATACAAACTAGAGTGTCCGAAATCTTTAAATCAGAACATACCGACATTTCCATCGAAATTCTAAACGGCTGCCACTTTATCGCGACGATCCGAGGTTTAAATTATTAATCAAGAGACTTAATTCTGACGTTGAAGACGAGCTTGACACTTTTTTCCCGACCCTCAGGCGGTAAATAATTAACAAAAAGTCGCCCCGTCGTATCAGTGATACGCCGGCGAAATGAGTGGAATGGGTTTATTTTGATGAAAGCGAGTTAACTTTCAGGACGGGAGCTGTTTGGTGACCGAGACGTGAAATGAGGGGACGGGACTGGACTGGAGATAAAAGGAAAAGTTAGACAAACGAGATGGTCGGGAAGAGATTATTAAATTAGCGTTGAACTGCTGAAATTCGTGATGTAATTGAATTCGGTACGAAAAAGCTTTTAATTTAAAAACTTCGTTTCGTAAATGTTAAAAGCTGTTGATTTATTTCGCGTAGCATTTTTTTTATTTATTTATTTCCCGGATGAGAAATTATGTAATGTCGTTTTGATATAACACATGGGCTGAAAAGTCCCGGGCCTAACAAAGAAAACACGTTTCTTTTTGGTTCAAAATTAGCTTTATTCATCAACGTAATCTCCATCAAGAGCAACGCAATCATTCCAGCGCCGCTCTAACATTTCAATACCACTTTTGTAGAACGATTTATCTTTTGCCTCAAAATAGGCCTCAGTTTCAGCGATAACCTCTTCATTCGTGCGATATTTCTTACCGGCGAACATTTTTTTGAGGTCTGCGAACAGCCAGTAGTCGCTGGGAGCCAAATCTGGCGAATACGGTGGATGCGGGAGCAATTCGAAGTTCAATTCATGTAGTTTTGCCATTGTTTTGTTTGACTTGTGACACGGTGCGTTGTCTTGATGAAACAAAATTTTTTTCTTTGCCATATGCTGTCGTTTCTTCGCAATTTCGGCCTTCAAACGCTCCAATAACGCTATATAATATTCACTATTGATGGTATTTCCTTTCTCAAGATAGTCGATGAATATTACACCACGCACATCCCAAATTACCGAGGCCATAACCTTTCCAGCCGATTGTTGTGCTTTCGGGCGCTTTGGACGAGGTTCATCAGTTGCTGCCCACTCAGATGACGATCGTTTTGATTCCGGAGTGAAGTGTTTCATCCATTGTCACATATCGACGCAAAAATTCCGGTTTGTTACGTTTAAACATGGCCAAACACTGCTCAGAATCATCAAGACGTTCTTGTTTTTGGTCAACAGTGAGCAAACGCGGCACCCACTTTGAACAGAGCTTTCTCATAGTCAAATGCTCATGTAATATACGTTCCCAATACGTTCTTTTTATATCTTTACGATGTCAGCTAACTCACGCAACTTCACTTTTCAATCATTCAAAACGATTTTGTGGATTTTCTTTATGTTTTCTGGTGTTACCGCCTCATTTGAACGTCCACTGCGTTCAACATCATCGGTGTCTCTACGACCACGTTTGAAGTCAGCAAACCAACGTTTTATTATTGTTTCTGATGGAGCGGAGTCCTCATAACACTTTTCAAGCCATTGCTTCGCTTGAACGGTATTTTTTCCCATCAAGAAGCAATGTAAAATTAAAACACGAAATTGTTTTTGATCCATTGTTTTGAAAATAACAAAAGTAGCGTGACTCTTAGCACAATAACTCACAAACTAATGAATAGAATATCATGAAATTTTAACAGCTGTCTTTTGAAGGTTAGTACTAACTGAGAGAAAGGTGACTGCAATAAAACTAGCGTCATCTATGTGTTAGGCCCGGGACTTTTCAGCCCATGTGTTAAATGGGATGTAATACAATCTAATTTTTCTGGTTGTTACTGGAATTAAATAGGTAAATAGGTCCGTCCTTTTTCACGCCTGTGACGTGTGCGAGGTAGGCATGGAGGGGATAAAAAATATATTCGAACCTCCATAAGAAAATACATAGATTTTGTGCCAGAAAGGCTATTCTACTCTTACCATTTGCGTGCCAATCATTTTATACAACGATGATGAACCATTTCTTAATCGATGGTAAACATGCGACGAAAAGTGGATATTGTACTTAAATTCTATACGTTGGTATCACTGGTTATTGCCCATTTTCTCGATACCACACACACCCAAGGTTTCTTTACACCCAAACAAGATTATATTGTGTATTTGGTGGACGGCAACCGGAATAGTTCATTATAACTTTTTGAAAAAGTGGCAAACCATCACTGCGTACTTGTATTGTGAACAGCTTCAGCGAGTAGGATCAGGACTCATCCAAATAGCATTCTTTGGTCAATTGAAAAAAGGGAGTGTTCTTACAGGATAATCCCAGACCGCATACACCCAGTATAAGACTTCAGATTGACAAGATTAAGTCGGGAAAAAATTTCTTAACTTGGCTGGGAAACGTTACCACAACCTCCATATTCTTCTGACATTTCGCCAAGTGATCATCACCTTTCCTTTTTATCTCTTGACAACTGCATGAGGCATAGACAGTTCAAAACTCGAGTTCATGTAATAAATGCAGTCCGTAATTTTTTTGATTCAAAACTCATAACGTTCTACCAAAAATTGGCGCCAAAAGGTCATTGATGGCAATTATTTCGTATATTATTGTTTCTTAATAGATATGTATATTTTACAATAAAAAAAAAAGTAGGAATTTATTTGGTTACCTAATTTTTTTTGGCTAACATAAAAGGACACAATCGATAGTAGTAATAAATTATGCCCAAGAAAAACTTCCATTATTAACGATATTTTAACAACGTAACAAATATAACATAATAACAAGATACAAAACCATAATTAGCAACATAAAAACGCCACTTAAAAAAAAACGCGTGCAACGTATTAGAGAAAAAAACCTATGCGATAATTAAATTATTAAAATAACAACACGCAAATAACCTTCACCGGACCCCGTAGCGTTACACAATTTGAATAATTGTCTTTAATTCTACGCCACTTTAAACATTATTACTCGACTAATGTCTATCATTCGACATAATTAACTCTCACACCATTCTTCAAAACGCTGGCAGGTAATCACGTGGCATTCTAGATCCATTCCTCGAACGCGTCAAATAGAGAATTTAAAATTCAAATCTCCCGCGTATTACGGATCCCAAAAAAAAATTCAATTGTCCGTGCGGTTGTGCACGGCCCACTTAGACGTGGCCTTGTCGCGACGAAATAAAGGCGAGTCCAAGGTGGCGGTGGCGCTAAAACTAACCGTGGCGCCATCTAATAATACGCTCCCCGGTTATCGACATCGGCGAGACATCTGTAGAGCGAACCGCGAAAGCTGGGTAAAACATCGACTTCTTGTGACGGGTTTAGTGACGGGAACCTAATAAAAGGAAGTGCATTACATGCGCCTAGAGGGAGTCTGTTGTTGCGCAACGTAATTACAAAATAGATGGGGAATGAAGTGCAATATCACGAATATAAGGGAATGTTTACACAAAGTTTTTATGAATTTAAAGATTCAAAGGATTAAAGTAATACACATTTCCTTTTATACAATAAAAAAGTATAGGTGAACTTTCTGTATGTCAGTGTCAGGCTGGAGTATTTTCTCTTCTCTTTTGGGATATACATTATTGTAGTATTAAGGATCACTTTTACAGATAATTGTTCCAAAAGTTAATCAAATCGTTGTAATATGTCAGATAATTCCTGTCTTATATGGAATTATTTCTAATTTCTACTGTTTTATACTGAAACTTCCTGCAACGTATTTTATAAATCACTGTTTTATCGAGAAGGCTTCCGATAATGTAAACAGATGTAAATTAGGCCATACTATAAAAGAATAAGGATAATCCGCATCACTTAATAAGAATTGCACAGAGTTTATACACAGACACCGGAATTATGGTAGATATAGGCTGAAGATTAACTAGGGAAATACCAACAAACAAAGGAATTAGACAAGGCTGCTGAAAGTCACCAACATTACCTAACACATGGGCTGAAAAGTCCCGGGCCTAACACATAGATGACGCTAGTTTTATGGCAGTCATCTTTCTCTCAGTTAGTACTAACCTTCAAAAGACAGCTGTTAAAATTCCATGATATTCTATTCATTAGTTTGTGAGTTATTGTGCTAAGAGTCACGCTACTTTTGTTATTTTCAAAACAATGGATCAAAAACAATTTCGTGTTTTAATTTTACACTGCTTCTTGATGGGAAAAAATACCGTTCAAGCGAAGCAATGGCTTGAAAAGTGTGATGGGGACTCGGCTCCATCAGAAACAACAATAAAACGTTGGTTTGCTGTCTTCAAACGTGGTCGTAGAGACACCGATGATGCAGAACGTCCAAATGAGGCGGTAACACCAGAAAACATCAAAAAAATCCACAAAATCGTTTTGAATGATCGAAAAATGAAGTTACGTGAGGTAGCTGACATCGTAAAGATATCAAAAGAACGTATTGGCTTTATATTGCATGAGCATTTGACTATGAGAAAGCTCTGTTCAAAGTGGGTGCCGCGTTTGCTCACTGTTGACCAAAAACAAGAACGTGTTGATGATTCTGAGCAGTGTTTGACCATGTTTAAACGTAATAAACCGGAATCTTTGCGTCGATATGTGACAATGGAGGAAACATGGATCCATCACTTCACTCCGGAATCAAAACGATCGTCATCTGAGTGGACAGCAACTGGTGAACCTCGTCCAAAGCGCCCGAAAGCACAACAATCGGCTGGAAAGGTTATGGCCTCGGTAATTTGGGATATGCGTGCTGTAATATTCATCGACTATCTTGAGAAAGGAAATACCATCAACAGTGAATATTATATAGCGTTATTGGAGCGTTTGAAGGCCGAAATTGCAAAGAAACGACCGCATATGGCAAAGAAAAAATGTTGTTTCATCTAGATAACGCACCGTGTCATAAGTCAATCAAAACAATGGCAAAACTACATGAATTGAACTTCGAATTGCTCCCACATCCACCGTATTCGCCAGATTTGGCTCCCAGCGACTACTGGCAGTTCGCAGACCTCAAAGAAATGCTCGCCAGTAAGAAATTTCGCACGAATGAAGAGGTTATCGCTCAAACTGAGGCCTATTTTGAGGCAAAAGATAAATCGTTCTACAAAAGTGGTATTGAAATGTTAGAGCGGCGCTGGAATGATTGCGTTGCTCTTGATGGAGATTACGTTGACGAATAAAGCTAATTTTGAACCAAAAAAAACCGATGGTTTTTCCAGCCATCCAGAAGTGTTTTACCACTATACCATCCATTTTTTTCGCGCCTGACTTGCTACACAAAACACACTCTTAAACAACAACTATTGACAATAGACGTCTGAATCTTGCCGATTCCGGAAACATTTCGGGTCGCGCCCGTACAATTGTAACATCGACAGAAGTCGTTTAAAAGAAATACTGTTCCTACCTGCATTTAAAATCGGCAATTACTTTGTTACTAACCTTATAGATTGTTTCTTTTTCAAATTTGACTTCATTATCTGCATGCCACAACCTATTACCAGTTAATATAGGCTCAATATTCTTGTCATTACTGTGTATTAAATATTAATACGGCTTTCTGGAGGTGCTCATAAAATTAAGAGGTTTACGAGCGGCAGTGTACTTACGACCACAACGGTCATATAGGGATTAGGTGACCATTTTCTTCGGTCCGGGAATTTCGGCTCTGTAAACCCGCGTATATACGAGTTGGTGTACTTTGGACCTTGTAAATCTCCGAAGCAAACAAGTTGTAAAACTTAATAGTGATAATTTTATTACCCGGACCGCCATAATTATAACGACAAATAAGTCGTACAATGTTTCTCTTTACGGCTCGCTCTGTCTGATAAATGTAAATTAAAGAAGAATGTAAAAAGCGACATTTTGTTGGTTGGTTGAATGTTCATTAAGTACGTAGAGTTCAGGCATATGTAAGAATATATACACACCATTGTGTTAACCTTAATTTGGTTCCTCTTATAAGATTAATATACAATGTGTTTAGATATCCATCTTTAAGCATTTAGATATAAGTAAAGGAAGGTACAGTGTGGTCTTAATTAATAAACCGGCCCTAAATTGCGTAAATTTCTACAACTAGACTTAAATTTCACTATTTGCTCTCAAATTGTCCAGTTTAGTAACACCAATTTCATTTCTTCTATGGATTCCTACGGATCGTTGAAAATTAAGTTCGAGCCTCATCAGACCAACAAACGAGCGAAGGAAAACAAGTAATGCGATTTCGAAACAGCGGAAGCAAACGAATACCAAGAGAAAAAAAGAGTTACGATGGAATCGTTTATATTTTACAACGTAGTGGCTGAAGGGTGTGAAAAAAACTGAGGATAAGGAAAGGGAGGTGTTGAAAGGAAGCTAATGGAACTCCGTATTGGCTGCCACGTTTCCGCTGGATTCGCGACTGGTGTACCGAGTAGTAGTCCGGACGATAAATTTTGCGCTGAATCTGTACAGGAATTGATATCGTACTGTGAAAACTAGCGTGCGAAAAGAGTAAAAAGGATGTGTTGAAATCCATCTTTCTACCATGCGGGACCCCATTCCGCGTTTGCTTTATTTACGTCTACTCGAAGGTGGTAAATTAGATCGAATGGAGTAGATGCAATCCGCCTTCGTGTTTTCAGGCGAATTTTATAACTTTCCCAGCTCGTTTTTTTTAAGTTTATTGCTTATAAATGTACTCCTCTTTTTTTGGAGAAACATTTTTTTTTGGAAGATGGTAACAAACGTTAAAATATTTTTTTTATCTATTAAACAAATATCAATATCAATATTAAACCTGTGTTAGTGTTAGTAAAGATTAGACACCGAATTATATGCAAAGTGCATATATTTTATTTTTTGCATATCTTTAATTATCGTCTCTATGTAGACGTATTACACTAATTGAAGTTAATTAGTAATGCATATGTTGCATATTTAGGTTTTTTCTTATCCTATCTATTAGCAAAAATTTTAGTAATTCCTAATGTAGATCGACAACAAACAATTCTCAGAACGATAAATCTTTTACATTGGTTTCTCTTGCACTTTCTTCCAAGAACTGCGCGTGTTTAATTTCGCCTAGCAGATGGGATGCGGTAAATACGTTTTATTATTATTAATTCCCAAAACAGCCAAACAGCATGTAATTGTCTTACGTTTTTAAATACTGTGCGTACATACAATGAGTACATAGCGAACAAAATTTCTTTATGGATTAAGTCGTATCCTGAACCGGTAAAGGATGGCGACAAAGTATTTTGTCGAGCCTGCAGTAAACTGGTAAGTTTAATTTTACTAAAAGCTTTACAATTGTTTTTAATTTTTTTAACTTTTGATATAAAATGAGAATTGCTGTTGCAGGTGTCTTGTGAGAGAAAATACCTGATTGATCAACACGCTAAAACTCCATCACATATTGGAAAATGTGAAAAACTAAAGCGATCCGCATGTGTGCAGCAATCTATATATCAATGTGTAGCATCAACTTCACGAAACTCAGAACAAGAAGAATATAATACGGATCTGTGTAACGCATTAATTTCGTCTAACATACCATTAGCAAAATTAAACAATGTTAATTTGAAATCATTTCTGTAAACATATTGCAAACATAATATACCTGACGAAAGTACCTTACGACGAAAATATGTCCCATCTTGTTACCAGCAAACAATGGCAGAACTGCAACAATTGGTAGGGAATAATTTTATTTATATCATGGTAGATGAAAGTACGGAGAAGTGCGGCCGTTATATTGCTCATTTGTTAATAGGAATTATTCATGCAGATACTGCAGCTAAATCATATTTAATTTATTGTAAAGAACTTCAAAAAGCAAATAATGTGACAATTGCCCAATTCGTTCAAGAGGGTTTATCAAAATTCCTTTTACCTGGAGGTATACCTTACTAATGTTGTCCGACGCTGCACCATACATGATAAAAGCCGCGCAAAATTTAAAAAATTTTTGTAGTAACATTATTCATACCACTTGGTTAGCTCATGGGCTCACTCGTGTAATCGAAGACATTAGGAATCAATTTCCTTTGATTAATGATTTAATTAGCAATGTCAAAAAAGTATTTTTAAAAGCACCTTTACGAATTCAATTTTATGGAAAGAGCGACTTTCCGGTGGTAAGTTGCCTCCTGAACCGATTATTACGAAATGGGGTACATGGTTGGACGCTGCAATTTTTTTACGTCGATAATTTTGAAGGAATAAAAAATGTAATTCTTGAAATCACCGCTGACTGCATTGCTCTAGAAAATCGTAAAAAGATAGTAACATCAACAGAAACAAAACCTTTTGTATATTAAGTGAAACTATAGCTTTGTTTCAATTTTCGGTCTCTAGTA
Organism: Trypoxylus dichotomus; assembly: GCA_023509865.1. NCBI lineage: Eukaryota > Metazoa > Arthropoda > Insecta > Coleoptera > Scarabaeidae > Trypoxylus > Trypoxylus dichotomus. The sequence continues at coordinate 50,392,479 of CM042080.1, read as the reverse complement.
ATGATAAATTCCTTGCAATTCACCAATGTAATTAAATTCCTGAAAAAATATCAGTCTCGATAGGAAAATATCGGTCTCGTGATGACTCAAAGTCATGAACGCATGTTTCATCTCCGGTAACAATCCGCTCCAAAATCTGTGCAGGTTTGTCTCCACACAGCTCCAAAAATTGTTTGGACGCACAGACGCGCTGCTGTTTCTGCAGCGGCGTGAGCATTCTCGGTACCCATCTTGCACTGACTTTTGTCACACCCAGGTGATGACCACCCTTGGTCCATTTTCCTCGACATTTTTCCTTGATGGCCTCCTTTAATTTTTCTAATATCGCTGCGTAATATTCTCCGGTTATGCTCCTACCTTTTTCTTTGTAATCAGTCAATAATATCCCCTCACAATCCCAAAAAACAGTAGCCATCATCTTTCCAGCCGATTCTGACATTTTGAATTTCTTTGGCGGTGGTGTCCCCTTTTTATGCCATTGGATGGACTCCTGTTTGGACTCAGGATCAAAGTGATGAACCCATGTTCCATCTCCGGTAACAATCCGCTCCAAAATCTGTGCAGGTTTGTCTCCGCACAGCTCCAAAAATTGTTTGAACGCGCTACTGTTTCTGCAGCGGCGTGAGTATTCTCGGTACCCATTTTGCACTGACTTTTGTCATACCCAAGTGGTCATGTAGGTGGTATCTGATACTCCAACTAATGAAGGTAATTGTTTTTTCTTCAAACGGGCATCTTGCAGTAGAAATTGTGGTGGTCTCAACTGGACGTCCTGAGCGGGGGGTCATCTTCAATCGACTCCCGACCATGTTTAAAAAGACCATGCCACTTATAAATCATTGATTTACTAGGGCACTGTTCCCCATAAACGGTTTCCATTTCATTCAATACGGTTTGAGCGTTATTTCCTTGCTTTGTAACTTTATCACAGCACGGTGTTCAATTTCCTCCATAGTTTCAGTTTTCTTCCGGATTGACTTGTTTAGCAGGCAACTATTCGTAAACGACTGACGCTATAGGGCTGCAACTTAACCTATATACTAATGCTGAGTCGCCAATCAGAATGATACCAAGCGAGTGCCCCTATCCCCAACTCCATCCCCTCAATTCCACGAACTTCTAGATCTCCCCTCGTAAATACGAATATAACCACCCAAGCATTGGATACTTCAGCAGTATATACAGAAATAGCTAATCTACCGCTTAATACAGTAAAGAAATTCTTAATAGCAACTATCTTAAAACAAGAACATTCTAAATTTTCCAAACCCAATCAGGAAAGTGGAACATTAAAATCAATTATAAAGAAATCAAAAGCTATGAAATTAATGTTCACAAAAACAATGGAAATTTTGTAAAATTGAGTTTTACTCCTCCATTGTTCAACATGGATTTCCAACAAGTATCGGCCGACTCAATCGATATTAGCTAGCATGTTCAAAGAGAGATTAAATGCTCTCGCACTTCTCTCTATTAAAGCAGAAAAAGCTGTTCCTATGAACAAGGAATGTCTTATGATTTTGGTAGAAGAAAAGATTTTTCTGAAAGTTTTATAATACATATCAAAGCTAAGGAAGAAGTTACGAATATACTCTAATAAATAAGCCAAGTCTATACGCCGACACGCCCAAATCAAAAATTACTTCATCAACAGAATACTAAAAAAGACCAAAAAATCCTTATTACACTTTCGGAACTTCTCCCGTATCTACGTTATTTGATTGAAATTACTCTTAGGAAATTGTATGTGAAATTATTTATCAGTTCGCGTTTGTTTTCTCCTATTTTTCTCTCACTCTTTCCTCGCTTGACTCCGAGTACCTTTTTCCTTGGGAGTAGGACGTGACAGTCATCCGCGATGAACGCTTTGGCGTCGTTATTGACACGACGGCCTGGGAATTACATTGGATTAGTTAGGGGAGGCCGTGGAAAAGTGCTCTACGTGCTTTTAGCTTCATTTTCTTTTTCTCCGTCGGCGATAAAATAGCTTTCTTCTTCGCCTTTTCGGCTTTTGGGAGTAGGTTGTTGTTAAATTTTAATAGACTTTTTCTCTTAATCAAGTTTTACCACAAAGATTTGAAAATGATATAGATGATTCTTTATCAGTAAGTTTCTCTCTACGTCATTTTGTTTATTAAGTCTTGCTCTGAATTACTTCAGATCACGATGTAATATTATAATTCTTTTTACTCATCTTTTCTTAGAACTGCGAGGATGGATTTTTCAGAAGAAATACGGTTTTATATACCAGTATTTAACCGTCACTAAGCTAGTTTACTTTATGTAACAGGTACAGTGAAATTCCCCTTCGCGGACACCCCCCCTACACGGACACCTCCCTTAAACGGACAGTTTCTCATGGTCCCGACAGGCTCTCATATAATTTCTATTGTACTAACTCTTTCTTGAACGGACATTCTCTTGAACGGACGCGGACACGAGAAAATGTTCTCTTAACCGGACAAAAAATAAAATAAAAAGAAACGCCTTGTCTTATTTTTATATCGAGAGTATTGTTATTGCATTTCCTAATCGCACCGCGCCCCAATTTCGCTGGGACTTCCCCGAGTAAACCGGAGATTTACTGACTTTAATCTTGCGGTACGAACGCAGCCTATGTCGTGCATTTCTGCCTGGCGTGAATTAGGGACTTCCCCAAGTTGGTTGAGGATTTACCGTTCTTATTCTTTGGGTGTATGATTTCGATTGAATCTGCTTTCAATATTAGTCTGATGTCTATGCGGAAAAGACACAGTGGGCGCGACACATTCATTCTAGAAATGGCTCCAAATAGAAAAATTCTCACGCTTAAACAAGAAATTGAGAAAGTTGAAGTTTACAATAAAGAGAAATTAAGTGTAAGGAACTTATCCAAGCGTTTTAATATTGGAAAAACACAAGCTGCAGATATAATTAAGCATAAAGAAATCCTTCTACACAAATGGATGTCGAACAGCAATTTGAATGAAAAAAGAAGCTTTTTGACGGGTGATGGTACTAAAATTGACAAATTGTGTTATGACTGGTTTACAGCAGCTCGGCATAAGAGGATTCCTTTAACAGATATGCATATGATTTTTTTAGATAAGGTTTTCTTGTGTTAATGCGTTGATTTTCTTTTCATATTAAATTCTAAAATAGATAAAAAAAGTGAGATTACCAATAGGTTTGTCGTAACAAAAACACAAAAAACTTATTTTATTTAGGTCCGCTAATACGATGTAAAGCAACAGAAATAGCCGCTACTTTGGGACATTCTACATTCAGTGCTTCTTCTGGTTGGCTCAATAAATTTAGAATCCGCCACAATATAAGTTTTAAAGCGATTTCGGGAGAAGGAGCTTCGGTTAATGCTGAAGATGTTTCATCGTTTTTAAAAAATGTCCTTCTTTGATTAAGGGATATTCACCGTGAGACATCTATAATGCCGATGAGACACGCCTGTATTTTAGGGCTCTACCCGACAAAACGCTCATATTAAAGAAGGAAAAATGTGTTGGGGGTAAGTATCCCAAAGCGAGGTTTACAATTTTGCATTCTGCAAATATGGCGGGTGAAAAAGAAAAACTCCTAGTCATTGGTAGGACAGCAAAACCCAGAGCTTTTAAAAACATTAATATAAATAACCTGCCTGTAACTTGGAAATACAATAAGAAAGCTTGGATGACAGGACACATTGTGGTCGAGTGGTTGCAAGACCTAGATTGGAAAATGGCTAAAGGAAAAAGAAACATTTTGTTATTTTTAGACAATGCGGGATCTCATTCGAAAGACGTTCGCTTAAATAATATAAAAATATTATTTTTACCCCTTAATTGTACATCAGCTTGTCAACCACTTGACCAGGGGATTATAAAGAATTTTAAAACTTATTACCGAAGTCTAATATTCAAACATCTGCTAGTAAACATTGAAACTGCTGGTACATCTTTTGAGTTAATAAAGAAAATTACACCACTGGATGCAGTTTATTTGGCAAAAACCGCTTGGGACCAAGTAACCAAAGAGACAATTCAAAATTGCTTCCGCAAAGCAGGATTTAATCATGTAAATATGCAAAGTGACGACCAGTTAACTGAGGCTGATACATCTGACCTAGAGGATGATTTGCCTCTTAGTGTACTTTCACATGTCCTCAAAAATAAGAATTTATTGAAATTGACGGATAATGAAAACCTTAATGATTTTTTGAAAGTAGATGAAGATTTGTATGTTGAAGATCCAGATTCAGAACAAGAAATTGCAAATCCAGTTGAAATACAAGAACTTTCGAAAAATTCTGATGTCGATGAGGTTCCAGTTGTATTACCCTGACCAAGCAGCTCAAAAGTTTTGTCGAAAATCACGGAGATACAGTGTCTTTGGAGCTTCTTTCTAAATTAGAAATACGATTTCAAGACGCCATTTTAAAGAAAAAGAGAAGACGAACAACAATATATGAATTTTTGCGTCCTTAAAGTGACTATTCATTTCACTGTTTTGTGTTACATACTACATCAATGTATCTATGTATGTACATATATTATACTTTGTATGTATATATCTAATGGAAATAAACTTTCTTTCTTAAATTTAAAGTTTCTTATTTATTTTAAAACCATTTACATACGTACACGATTTAAATGTCCCAGTTTCTTTAATATATTAATTTTTCGTTGAAATACGATTATTGTTGTATCTACTACATATTTCTTTTATGCGGACACCCCTTCTGAACCGACATCTTCAGTTGGTCCCGTTGGTGTCCGTTCAAGGGAGATTTCACTATACATGAAATAATAGATAATAGAAGCCAAGTTGACACTATTTACTTCGACTTTCAAAAACCGTTTGATCTGATAAACTATTACATTCTTCTATAAAGAAGCCATTGCGCTAGCTTTCTTTAACAATCATATCTAATCAATAGAGAATTAATTCCAACTAAGTCACTCAAGCACTACTACCCCCGGTGTACACATATAGATATTGCTAATATTCTTAAATGTGAAATGCTAATGTACGCTGGCGATATTAAGCCATGTCTAAACATCGATTCCACTGCAGATTGTGGATTCCTTCAGATAGATATCAATTGTGTTTCTAGTTGGTTTAGAGTTGATAAATTTTCTTGAAATATATCTAAATGCACTACTCTGACATTTACTAAGCGACAGCAAGCTATTATCTGCATTATAACGTTGAAGGAACAGTAGCACAAACATCATCCTCAGTCAAGGATTTGAGGGTGCGTTTTGGTACCAATCTGTCTTTTTGTTGAACACAACGTAATTGCAGACTTTATTTTTTCTTCACTTACACGATCTCAATTGGAGTACGCAGCGGTGTTCTGGCATCCTATCTATCAAACACTCATAAATTCCATTAAGGCAGTGTAGAAAAGATTTCTGAAGTTTCCTAACTTTTCAGCGAAAGAATCTAATCCATACAGAGGCCATGAACACAGTGCTCTGCTGCAGAAAATTTAATGCGTTTCCCTTTTTACCAGAAGAACTATTTCTCTGTTTAAAATTTTTATTTTGTTTGGTACATAAGAAGTTTGACAGTCCCTGGTTATTAAATAAATTTAATAAATAAACTTTCGTCTTCCCAAAACTAATTCCAGGTCGTCATTTGTCTTCTATTACGGACGCATACGGACAAATGTCCTCATAAGATCTCCAATATACTTATGTGTACCACCTCCAACAGGATCTCTGATCTTTGTTGTATTTAAATCTGTCATTGATGTCGTCTGATTACTTCCTTCTAGCGTTTGTCAATTCTTCATCGGCCACATTAGTGTTAGTTTAGCAATCTATACGGTAATTGTAATGTATTGTATACGTAAAACATTGTGCATGTATACCTTAATAGTCTCTTTATATTACCCTTATTTCGTTAGGTAGTCGTCCATTTGAAGCTTTTTTTTATAAATATATTTATGGTGCCTGTTAAGGACTTAACATTGTTTTTTGTATTTTATAAATTTTTTACTACTATGTATTTTATCTTCGTTGCATTATTATTTTCATTTAGAATATTACTTTATTTTCATTTTTATATTTATTTATTTTCATTCTTATATTTATTTATTTTGCTCTCTTATATCCAATTTTATTTTAACATGTATGTACATTACGCATTGTATATGTATGCAAGTCAGCCATTCGCATTACGCTAGCTAAAACTGCCTAATTAGAAATCATTCACTGCAACGTCGTCGGATATGTAATGGGAGTTTTCTTGAAATTTAAGGTACACAAGCATAGGCAGTCGTCTCCCGCGCGACAGTCGAGGTATAGCGATCGTGCACTCTCGGTCACCTTTCGTGCCTCGTCGTAACGTGTACAGTAACGTCGTCGTAAGATTATTAGAGATTTCTAAGTTTTTCTAGTTTTGGCGGGAATCGTCGAGGACGTTGTCTATACATTTATTTCTGGCGGGAGTCATTTGGTACGTCGTCGGACCACACGTATAGATTTTTTAATAAGTATAAATTCTCAATTTTCTATCATCGTCCGTCGAGGCTACTGTGTCCATTGTCGTCTATACATATTTTTAGTCTTCAGTTAAGTTTGTGTCGGAAATTATTTTGGTGAGATTGTCGGCGCGCATGTATAGACCTCCTCTACAAGTACGATCACTCCGCTTCTTGCTGACGGTCGTTGCGGCCGCAGCGCCCGTTGTCTTTTGTACGTTTGTTCGGTCCTTGTCGTATCGGGACTTAGAAATTTTTCATTTAGTTGCTCGTCGTAGCGGACGAGTGTCACGGACCAGTTTTCTTATGTAATGTCGGCATCATCGCTCCGTTTTACTTGTCGGTGCACAGTTCGCACATTTGCTGGTTACTGGATTTTTCCCTTCTTTGGGGCGCAGTAGAGTAGAGAGCTAAAGATTGCACATAGCGTAATATTTCAAACGAGAACGCCTGGGTAGCTGTGACATTACTTTTGTATTGAAATCGGCTATTATCGCTACTGTCGCCCTCGACCAGGCGTTCAAGCTCTAAGAGATAGGGTGGGTTCCCCTATAAATGTGAAAATAATAAACGTATTTGGTCAAGTACAAATACATGCCAATAATACAGGGCCAAGACCCTTAGGCAAATTTAAAACAAGGAAAGTATATTAGGCTCCCGGAAAGGGACATATAAATAAGCATAGCACCGAGGTGCGCTTATAAATTTAAGAAATAAATAGGGTTGGCTCCCCTATAAAAAGGTAGTGGTGCATGCAAACAGATAGAGGCATTAGTACATGCCTCTAACAAAGCTTCAGCGGAAGCATATAAGAGTTTAACCTTTTAAACAGAATTAAGACATAGCTTTGCAACGTACATGCTGAGGCATTACTTTATGTTGCTACCAATGAAAATACATATACAAATGCTAATGTACATTACATGTATAAGAGAGCTCGAATAACTGCAATTATTTGCAAATATATACATCTTACGTACATCGTACATGTACATAGGCAAGAGTGGAAACCGTGTACACATTTTATTTTTAAATATATTCTTTTGCGCATGCGCACTGAGTTTCACTGTACAACCTTTCCTTTAGTAAATAAGCGAACATACTCTACAAGTAAGTATTGGTCAAGTAATTTAGGAAATTACGAGCAGGCTACAGCGGCGTTGTTCTTCAAACCAGGAGAACGTAACAGTGCCCGTTGTAACTCTTGACGATGAATTATAATTATTACTAATGATTAATCTGACAAGTAACAGCCCTTCTCAGGGCTACCCTAATGGCGACAGCAGACACACTGCCCAAACGTCGAAATATGTAACTTCCACAAAAGATGGAAATAGCCCAAATAACAACTCTAATATCCATTTTAAATTCAAATCAACATAAATAAGATTTTGTTCGTGTACTATTTGAAGGTTTGTTTATTTCCAATATGACACTACAGTATAACGGTTCAGATTGGCGTATGTAAGTGAACTAAAAGATTTTGAATAATATCCCAAATTTTGAAGAGTTAAAGTTAAATTAAAATTTGATCAATGAAAGCCCTAGTATTCAAATTTGATACAATATAAAAATCAAAATTGTGAAACTCTAATAAGCAATTTAATTCAGAGATCATCTACAAAAGTTTTAAAAACTTCAATTTTACAATTAACCGCTAACAAATTTACAGTAATTATGAAGATGAAGAAAGCTGTAGAGAGTTGGTTTGAAGAGGTCAGAGAAAAATGCCAATGTGACCAAGTGCATTAGTATAGAGGAAGACTATGTCGACAAATAAAAAATACAATGCCATTATACTGTTACTGTAAGAGGGCCAGTGTTACAGCATAGAGATCCACCCTCGTATATTTTACTGTCATGCTATATTAATTTGCAATATTTCCAGTAACCGACTAATTGTGTAACTGTTGAAAATAAATCCTCATCACTATTACTATTATTATTAATTTTACTAGCATTGTAATATGTTATTCTGTATTGAGTAAGTTCAACGTTAACAATTGGTATACTAGCAATCTATGTAATTACTACGCTCTCCGTGGAATTTATAAGGAACTTTCGGCGTCTAATTAAGACCGCAACATCTCGAAACCGTATCGTACAGCATCCGGATAATTTACAATCGAATCCCGTCCGAAAACCGCAAAACCGCATCAACAACACGGCCTCCTACGATTTCCGAAACCGAACCGTAGCTAGTTATTGCAGATTAGGCTAGCAAACATGCACCAGACATTTTACTTACTATATACAGTGACCGCCAAAAAGTTCGGACCATTTTTTTTCCATCTAATTATATGATTTCAGCCGAATTTTATTATAACAAATATGTGTTAATCATTCTTTGTTACAAAACAAAAGACTACTCAAAATGTCCACCTCCTGTAAGGCTTTTCTCGAAACACAGTTTATACCGGGTGAAAAGTTGCGAGCTCCTGATTGCATTTTGGCCAATCATATTTGTATTTTTAAGAAAAACGATATAGTATACGAGGACGACTTGAAACGTTTCAGGAATCGACAAAAAAAAAACACAGCATTGGTGTGGTGTGGTTTTCGATCTAGCTTCCTCGAAGATCAATATACTTTATCAAACGGTGCTCCAGTCTCTTCAAACCGTCGGAAAAGTAGAATGTTTCGAGATCTGCAACACAGCCGTCTGTAGCGGCGGTGACCTCCTCATTTGGGCCAAATCTCTTTCGTCCCAGTGACTTTTTCAGGTTTGGGAATAGGAAAAAGTCGCTGGGAGTTAGGTCCGGTGAATATGGAACATGAGAGACTAATTCGTAGCGCAACTCATTCAATTTGGGCACGACGATGCGGGATGAATTATCCGGGGTATTGTCGTGGTGGAAAAGCACTTTTTTCCGCTGCAAACGAGGCCGTTTCTCCTTTAACACTGCATCTATCTGCTTCTATAGATAGTCGATGATGCTCATACCTTCGAAAACAAAATGGTCGCCATGACCTTTCCGGCCGATGGAACGGTCTTTGCTTTCTTCGGGCCGATTCGCCCGGAAAAGTCCACTGCTTCGACTGTTCCTTGGTCTGCAGTATGTAGTGGTGGATCAAAGTCTCATCCATGGTTACGAACAATTTTCGCGTAGGATATGGCCAACGCGTTCTTCTAAGATGCCTATTGTCTCTGCTATCTCTTTCAGCTTCAATCGGCGACCGGCTAACATGACATCACGAAGCCTGTCGACCATTTCATCGTTGGATTTTGGTGGTCCTCTGCGTGATTCGTCACTTGTGCTTGTGCTGCCACGTTTGAACTCGCTTACTCAGAAGCTGATGGTCGAGAATGATGCAGTATATCCGCCATGAACGCTTAGCAAAATATTTCGAATTTCCGTGGCCGTTTTCCCAGCCATCCAGAAGTATTTTATCACCGCACGAAATTCGATTTTATCCATTTTTGCGAAACCGCCTCAGTTACTACACAAAACACACTCTTGGATTACTGACAGTAGACGATTGCCCTTCCAATGAATGGACTTCAACCTGCGTGCGCCATCTCTTGCCGATTCCGGAAACATTTCAGGTCGCCCTCGTATATTATAAAGATTAAAGAACCGGAAGCCCTAACGGTATTTTGCCCCAACAACAACAAAAAACACTATCGACAAAAATCAAATAAATAAATAAGTTAGAAAAAAGTCATTGTTTTTTTAATTGAAGCAATACATATCATTACAATTTATTCATTATGTCTGGTCATTATTTTATTATATTCTTTTTATTTTGATAAGAACTTTATGGACACCTTGTATATTGAACAGTTTCTAAGTAGATGGTTTACGTTTTATCAAAAAAAGTCAATAAAGTAGTTAAAATATCGCTGCTGGACTACCACAAACTAATAGTATTTTAACAGGAAGTTCAAAGAAAAGTTGCAAAAACACCAATTCAAAATATTATTAATTTTTCTTTAAAAAATACCACAGAGAACAAAATGAGAATTCAGGACAAAAGAACTACGGGACTTACACTATAGAAATAACCAACCCATACATAAGGATTTCTAAAAGCTATTATATTATACACGATTTTATTTCTAAGAAAGAAAAAAAAAGAAAGGAAAAAAAGACATAAAACACTCGCTTGGAGAATTTCAATCGGGTAGAAACATATTCACATAGAAGAATAAATAAAATACGTTCAGCTTTATAAAGCCGGCATAGCGTGAATCTAAATTTTCTACGTCTTTCTTTAGTATACATTTCCTACTCTCGTTCCTTTCCAGACTTTCTTACGTCTGTTTCGAACTAATATATTTCGAATTTATTGGCCTGTCAGGCTGTACGTTTCGCATAAATACGACGGAAAAGAAAATCGCGGTTGTGTAATTTGAGTACGGCATAGAATCAAAATAGATTTAGAAACATAATTTAAAGGTGAAAATATAGAGATAAAATTATCAATTATTATTATTATACCTTACGTCAAAAGTAAGCAGCAACATTCCCCACTTTCTGTGTTTGGGTTTAGACTAGTACAGTCCTAATTTGTATTGTATTAGATTATTTAAATACGTTACTGTTTCTGTGCTTACGAAAATAGATAGTGATTAATTTATTCATGTATAGAGTGCCGTGTATAAAACTAAAAAACTTACGTGAAGGTGATGAACCGATGTATGATGCGTTAGGTGCGGTCTTGGTTCGTGTTTCGGCCTTTCGATCTCCACCAAGCGCTTGACGTTCTCCTTCGTGGCTAATTTTATCACAAACTGCAACAAAAAGAGAAAAGGAATTCAATAAACGAAAGAAAAACCCGATTTCCGGAACTAAAATGTTTTTAATACTAATATACAATTTAAGTACGGTCCTGGACGGCTATACGAGGGCGATCTGAATTTTTTTCCGAAATCGGCAAGAGGTGGTGCACGGAGGTTGAAGTGGATTCATTGATCCGCAAGAGCAACCTTCTTTCTGGCATGTGTCAAAATTTCAAACGTCTACTGTCAATAGTTGTTATTTCAGAGTATATTTTGTGTAGCAAGTCAGGAGGTTTCGCAAAAATGGATAAAATCGACTTTCGTGCAGTGATAAAACACTTCTGGCTGGCTGGGAAAACGGCTACGGAAATTCGAAAAATTTGGCTAGAAGATCATGACGGATGTACTCCATCATTTTCGACCATCAGGTTCTGAGTGAACGAGTTCAAACGTGGCTGCACAAGCACAAGTGACGAATCACGCAGTGGACCCCCAAAATCCAACGATGAAATGGTCGACAGGCTTCGTGAAGGCATCTTAGAAGAACGCGTTGGCCATATCCTACAGAAAATTTTTCGTAACCATGGATGAGACTTAGATCCACCACTACATACTGCAGACCAAGGAACAGTCGAAGCAGTGGACTTTTCCGGGCGCATCGGCCCGAAGAAAGCAAAGACCTATCTGCAAAAGGGAAGGACGATCACGGGGCAATACTACCGCGATTTATTGACCCGATTCGATGCAGTATTGAAGCAGAAACGGCCTCGTTTCCAGCGGAGAAAGTGCTCTTCCACCACGACTACGCACCGGCCCATTCATCGCATCGTCGTATCCAATTTGAATGAGTTGCGCTACGAATTGGTCTCTCATCCTCCATATTCACCGGGCCTAGGCCCCAGCGACTTTTTCCTATTCCCAAACCCGAAAAAAATCACTGGGACGAAAGAGATTTGCCTCAAATGAGGAGGTTATCGTCGCTACAGATGACTATTTTACAGACCTCGAAGCGGCCTACTTTTCCGAAGGGGACTGGAGCACCGTTTGAAAAAGTGCATTGATGTTCGAGGTGATTTCATCGAAAAATAAAAATAAAAAACCACACCGATACCATGTTTTTCTTGTCAATTTCGGAAACATTTCAGATCGCCCTCGTATAGCCATCTAATACTTGTAATGATAAAATGTAAAATAGAACAATTAGATACCGATATTTGGCAATTTGAAAATGAAAATTTTAGGTTACAAAGATAAAGCAAATATTCTTATATTTCAAGTTACCGGTTGTTATTTATATAACACATGATCTGAAAAGTCCCGGGCCTAACACATAGATGACGCTAGTTTTATTGCGGTCACATTTCTCTCTTAGTACTAACCTTCAAAAGACAGCTGTTAAAATTTCATGATATTCTATTCATTAGTTTGTGAGTTATTGTGCTAAGAGTCACGCTACTTTTGTTATTTTCAAAACAATGGATCAAAAACAATTTCGTGTTTTTATTTTACACTGCTTCTTGATGGATAGAAATACCGTTCAGGCGAAGCAATAGCTTGAAAAGTGTTCTGGGGACTCCGCTCCATCAGAAACAGCAATAAAACGTTGGTTTGCTGACTGCAAACGTGGTCGTAGAGACACCGATGATGCAGAACGCAGTGGACGTCCAAATGAGGCGGTAACACCAGAAAACATAAAAAAAATCCACAAAATCGTTTTGAATGATCGAAAAGTGAAGTTGCGTGAGTTAGCTGACATCGTAAAGATATCAAAAAAACGTATTGGCTTTACATTGCATGAACATTTGACTATGAGAAAGCTCTGTCCAAAGTGGGTGGCGTTTGCTCACTGTTGACCAAAAACAAGAACGTGTTGATGATTCTGAACAGTGTTTGGCCATGTTTAAACGTAATAAACCGGAATATTTGCGTTGATATGTGACAATGGAGGAAACATGGATCCATCACTTCACTACGGAATCAAAACGATCGTCATCTGAGTGGACATCAACTGGTGACCCTCGTCCAAAGCGCCCGAAAGCACAACAATCGACTGGAAAGGTTATGGCCTCGGTATTTTGAGATGTGCGTGGTGTAATATTCATCGATTATCTTGAGAAAGGAAATACCATCAACAGTGAATATTATATAGCGTTATTGGAGCGTTTGAAGGCCGAAATTGTAAAGAAACGACCGCATATGGCAAAGAAAAAGATTTTGTTTCATCAAGACAACGCACCGTGTCACAAGTCAATCAAAACAATGGCAAAACTACATGAATTGAACTTCGAATTGCTCCCACGTCCACCGTATTCGCCAGATTTGGCTTCCAGCGACTACTGCCTGTTCGCAGACCTCAAAAAAATGCTCGCCGGTAAGAAATTTCGCACGAATGAAGAGGTTATCGTTGAAACTGAGGCCTATTTTGAGGCAAAAGATAAATCGTTCTACAAAAGTGGTATTGAAATGTTAGAGCGGCGCTGGAATGATTGCGTTGCTCTTGATAGAGATTACGTTGATGAATAAAGCTAATTTTGGACCAAAAGAAACGTGTTTTCTTAGGCCCGGGACTTTTCAGCCCACGTGTTAATTGAATCCCGATTTTGTCACGCATCTACTACTACTCCATTCTTAACGTGAGTGGAATACAGATATTTGTGAAGAAGGTTAACTATCAGATTGTCCTGAATATTGAACGCTTACAAGCTCAACGTAGACAACAAGGTGAGATTAAATCGAATTTACTCAAATGTTTTCTGGCTTATTTGAAAATATCTTGTACGTAGTATTGCAATTCTTTTTCGTATTATTGCAGCTAGTAAATAAATCTTAAGAGAAACAGATAATTACACATCTAAATCAACATCCATTCAATATATAAATGTATAATCATTCAATCTTTATCGTACAGATAAAGATACATCAATTATCTCACAATAAAATGATAATATATACAAGGTAAACTTAAACATCGACCCACACACTTATACAATAATATTAGAGAACTTTGACAACAGTATTAAGAAGGTTATACGCAGTCTTACTAATGAATCGACGCCTTCGGTAATTCATAATTTGCTACCGTTCCTAAAATTTAATGGTGACGTTTAAATGAAGCCAATATATCGTCGACACGTCGACGGTATTGGATTATGTATTGGGACTTGGTGCGGGATTGATCGGTTAGAACCGCGATTCGAGTTTCAACAGCCCGATATTTGTGTAGCGTATGGATGTTATGTGGAGTGTTTGCACACACTCGAAGCGACCGTGTCATTACAAAATATGATTAAGAGTTATACAGCGCCCTCATAATAGCTGTTATACCATTATGCCTACGCAATACTCGATGTTGAAGCGATAATATGCGAGATTAAGTCCGATATGCATATGGATATAAGCGATTATCAATATATCTGCTCGTTTGTTTATGTTTTATTTGTAAATATTGGAACAAAAATAGAATGAATGACTTCGCAATGGTTTGGTATGGAAACACGTGAACCTTAATGAAACGTTGTCGTGATTTGAAAGTGAAAATTTTAAATTCGTCAGATATCAATGGAAAGTTACACTGGACAACGAAAGGAATTCGATGTGAACGGTTCCTTAGGGAAGTGGTGGTACCCCCAAAATTTGAAGCGAGTTTTGGACGGATTCAGTTTCAATTAAACACTACCAAAAAACATAATTCTGGAAAGATTGATGCTCTGGCGTTATAAATAAAATGTACGTATCAATTCGGAATACTAAAGTCATATTGGTATTGAAAATTACATATACACTACCGCTCACAAGTTTAGAAGACTAATGCATCTGAGTGATGTCCGTAAGAAAGAGGATAAGAGTTCAATTTACAACGCCCTGTGCCAGTAAGTGTGTCGACAGTAAAAACCTCCCCACTGTTACATATTTGAAATGTACTTGTCTAACATTCTTTCTCCAAGACGGCGACGAACAAGACAAACCTTTTTCATCAACTTATAAAGTTTTATTGGCAAGATAGTGCATTCCTATAAAATACACCCAGGGACATGAATATGAGGCACTCTTTAGATGTTTTAATATAGCGGTATTAACAGACAAATAGTCTTTATTACGGTGTCCCGTAAAATCAACTCTAAAGCGTTACCAAGAAACAGGGGATACTAAATCAAGACCGGGAAGAGGTTCAAAATGTAAAACGACAGAAAGGGAGGACCGGTGGTTACAACGACACTCTCTACAAAATCGACGTCAAACGGCAACAGATTTGGCTGGCGCGTTAAATCGACAACTCAACGTTAATTTATCGCTTAAAATAGTAAGTCTTAGAGAAGTCGGTCTATTATCGAGAAAAGCTAGAAAGAAACAGTGGCCGTCGGACGTAAATAAAAATAAACGATTAGCATGGGCGTGGACAGAGGATTGGGCGAATGTGATTTGGATAGATGAGTGTAATATAGAGGTAAATATAATTAATCGTTTTATATTCAGTATAAGGTAACTATTTTATAGAGATTTAAACGAATTGTGTCTGAATTAACTGGATAGTGCCTATCATCAAACATGGTGGGGGTAGTGTCATGATATGGGGATGTATGACCACGACAGGGATTGGAGAGTGGTTCGTGTGCACTGGTAGAATGACCTCGAGGACCTACGCTAGCGCATGTTAGATGAAGGTTTACTGCTCCCAATTAAGAAATTATTCGGAATGAATACTGACATCTTGGAATGGCCACCCCAAAGCCCGGATCTAAATCCGATCGAGAATTTGTGGGCTATTACTAAGCGAAAAGTATGCGAACACAAATGCAAATCCAAACAGGAATTAAAAAGAATACTTGAAAGAGTATGGGAGAACATCTTCAACAACTTCAACCTACCATATGTTAGTGGCCAGTTTACATAAAAGGATTGAAGCTGTCATAGAAACCCGCGGGAGAGCCAACCAAATATTGAATTCCTAGTTTTTAGTAATAAATATTTCCTTTTATAATATTTGTTTTTTTGTTCATTGTTTATCTTAAAGATAATTGAAAAAATTAGGGGTGCCTAATAATTGTGTCCCTGCCTGTATCTATCTATGGCACTATTTTTTTATAATAAGAAAACTCATAGTCGTCTTCTATTTAATCGAGTACGCCATGAAATCAAAAATAGTTTCAGAAAAAATCTCCCCATTCTCAATATCGTTCGGCAAAATTTCAAAAGTAAATTCCATCAACAGGCGGTCATCGTGAATGATCCTGTATTCTAGCTCCAGTACAATGCATATGCGTTTTCTTCGGGGTCTCGTTCGCATCGGTCAGCTGAGTGGAAAAGGTGACTGCCCTTCGTGTCATGTCCTCAAGGTAAACGGGCCCCGGCATTCCACCATTTGTTGCCTGTCCGATGTTGGTGCCGATCGGCGGGTCGTTGCTTCTGTTGTTGCATGCGTCTAAGCCAATCGAGGCCGTCTTGCAATCGTGATATCCGATATTTTTCGGACGACCTGGCCCTTTTTCCCGACCGACCGGGATGGATGCGGGTCGCTAAGGAAGTTAAGACGCTTTTCTTGACCACCATGGGAACTAGTATGAAAGGTGGAAAGGATTTACGGGTTTTGAAAGCGAAAGACCGATAAAACCGCGTTGCTTACCCGCACGTATGGAGCCGTTTAGTGGCAACCGGCGGTAATGTACCGTTAATTGTTTGAGCGGAAGTACATGCCATGTCGCCGATAGTGTTGGAGATTTGATGAATTGCTGTTTCGCGATATATACTTAAGCTATAGTTAACTGTATAACGTTGCAAAGTAGGAAACGGCTTAATGGTTATTGAGAACTTGTAGACGATTTGTATAAAAACAGTTACTAATTATTTTATAGTATTACACTTGTTATGTTCTGAACACAAACATAGGAATTATGATTAAAAATTTGCTAAACAATGTTTTTTTCTGGGAAATACCGTTAAAGGCAAGAACAACACTTACTACTTCGCCTCCTAAGAGGACGAGGGGAGGTCCAGAAGTTCGTGGAATGAAGGGGTTTGAAATAAAATAAAACAATAAATCTATTTTTCTTTTTCAATATAATCACCGTAAAGCACAATACATTTATTAGATCTATGAATTAATTTTTCTAAACCATCATAAAAATATTTTTTATCTTTCGCCTCAAAATGGGCCAAAATTGCCTCCTTTACCTCATTGTCGTCGGAAAACTTTCATCCACGTAAGTCCTTTTCTAAATTGCGGAACAAATAAAAATCATTAGGTGCCAGGTCTGGACTGTAGGGTAGATGGACTATTGATTGAAAGCCATGCTTGTGCAGAGCAGCCATCGTAACTTTGCTCTTGTGAATCGGCGCATTGTCTTGTAAGAGCAACACACCCTTGGTCAATTTTCCTCGACGTTTTTCCTTGATGGCCTCCTGTAATTTTTCTAATATCGCTGCGTAATATTCTCCGGTTATGCTCCTACCTTGTTCTTTGTAATCAATCAATAATATCCCCTCACAATCCCAAAAAACAGTAGCCATCAACTTTCCAGCCGATTCCGATACTTTGTATTTATTTGGCGGTGGTGTCCCCTTTTTATGCCATTACATGTACTCCTGTTTGGACTCAGGCTCAAAGTGATGAACCCATATTTCATCTCCGGTAACAATCCGCTCCAAAATCTGTGCAGGTTTGTCTCCGCACAGCTCCAAAAATAGTTTGGACGCACAGACGCGCTGCTGTTTCTGCAGCGGCGTGAGCATTCTCGGTACCCATCTTGCACTGACTTTTGTCATACCCAGGTGGTCATGTAGGATACGCAAAATGGTGGTATCCGATACTCAAACTAATGCAGATAATTGTATTTTCTTCAAACGGGCATTTTGCAGTAGAAATTTTTATACCCAACTGGCCGTCCTGAGCGGGGGGTCGTCTTCAATTGACTCCCAGCCATGTTTAAAAAGACCATGCCAATCTAAATGTTTTGGGATCCTAATTTGCAGGAATTTCGATAAATTTAAATACCAATGTTATACAAATAAAGATGATATTAGATTTTTATGGTGCTTCTAACTTTAACCTTGAAGTACTTTTGTAATTTCTGTATTAAATAAAATCTATCAATTAAACACAATCGAATTTGCCCGTGAGACAACCATGGACCAGTAATTTCCGTATTATTTTGATTTAATAATTTTCATATTTAATGTGATATGTATTCTTTTGAGAAATTTCCAATAAACAAAAAGCATGTAAACAGTATTATAGCCTCAGGACAATGGATCGTGTAAGTGTGACGTCAGTAAGTATTGTGGCTACACTGAAAAGTTTCCAAACAAACCAAAAACACGTGATAAAACTAACCTATACCTGTCAATTATTAATGTTTACGTTGTTTAGTGTGCTGTTTTGCGACCGTAAGCAGCATTATTTTGTTCGTTAAGTAGAATTATGAAATTCATTACAATTAATATTGGAATCTCTACCATTTGCTTATCTTTAATTTGCTTAAGAAGTCACGCAGAAGCTTAGACAAAAAAAAATACAATAAATACAAAGTATTTTCAGAATAATTTACACCCTGTATCTTCGCTTGCAAAAATATTACTCCGACATTATTGTTTCCAGTTAAGTAAATACGATACTTCCAGAAAATTTTCCCATCTATTCGACAGCGGTTATACACTCTTTTAAAACTTTATTTAATCTCCTTCCCGCTTCCCTTTTCCTTTTATCTTCTTTTTCGTATTTCGCCGGCTATTTTCAACTGCTATCGCGAGCTTTTTCGCAAGACGTCGTCGTCATTTTCAACTGAAGTTCCGCACGAATGTAATACATACAACGTACATTGAACGCCCTTATCAGATAATTGTAGACCAACTTTGGACGACTTGCGCCAACTTGCACGACATGCCACCGACGCGAGGGCGATTACCCGCACGCCGCGACCGACTCACTCTACTGCAAGAAAAGCGGAACGGGGACGCTAGAATGGGGTAATTAATTATTCGGATTTATCTACTTGCGCGACGTTTTTAAAAGAAATGCTTTAATAAAAACTGTATATTTATTGGAGTTGGGATTGAGCGAAACAGAAATGTATTGTGGAAACTTTCACGACAGCATTAGCATTGTTTTATGATGTAATTGTAACTACTTTCGCTATAATAGATACTAATGCAATTTGTTTCGTCACCATTCTTATATATCGGTGTTGTAGTAGTTGTCCTTAAGTGAACCGATATACTACTTTTGTTTTGTGAGCAAATAGATTATTTGTGTTGTGGTAAGAAATTTGGTCTTCGGATGAGTTAAAAATCGAATATTCCTGTGTAGTACTTTTAGGTTGTACATACTGTGGTGAAGAATCTCAGGCTCGTCAAATTTTTTTAACTGAGTTCTTTGAATTAAAATTTTGATTTATTTGTTTCGAATTAAATGGAAATGTTTTCTAAATTAAAATACCAAATATAAAGTTGAAAAGACTGCCTTTTTACAAAAGATAATGTTTTTACAGAAAACCTAAGGCAATCCCTGACTAGCTAAACTTGAAATATTCTAATTAATTTACGAAGCGAAATATGAGATCGAAAGATAGAATTAATTTTGAAGAACTTAAGAAGATTCGACGTAACACATTGGCTGAAAAGTCCCGGGCCTAACACATAGATGACGCTAGTTTTATTGCAGTCAGTAAGTACTAACCTTCAAAAGACAGCTGTTAAAATTTCATGATATTCTATTCATTAGTTTGTGAGTTATTGTGCTAAGAGTCACGCTACTTTTGTTATTTTCAAAACAATGGATCAAAAACAATTTCGTGTTTTAATTTTACACTGCTTCTTGATGGGAAAAAATACCGTTCAAGCGAAGCAATGGCTTGAAAAGTGTTATGGGGACTCCGCTCCATCAGAAACAACAATAAAACGTTGGTTTGCTGATTTAAAACGTGGTCGTAGGGACACCGATGATGCAGAACGCAGTGGACGTCCAAATGAGGCGGTAACACCAGAAAACATCAAAAAAATCCACAAAATCGTTTTGAATGATCGAAATGTGAAGTTGCGTGAGTTAGCTGACATCGTAAAGATATCAAAAGAACGTATTGGTTTTATATTGCATGAGCATTTGACTATGAGAAAGCTCTGTTCAAAGTGGGTGCCGCGTTTGCTCACTGTTGACCAAAAACAAGAACGTGTTGATGATTCTGAGCAGTGTTTGGCCATGTTTAAACGTAACAAACCGGAATTCTTGCGTCGATATGTGACAATGGATGAAACATGGATCCACCACTTCACTCCGGAATCAAAACGATCGCCATCTGAGAAGACAGCAACTGGTGAACCTCGTCCAAAGCGCCCGAAAGCACAACAATCGGCTGGAAAGGTTATGGCCTCGGTATTTTGAGATGTGCGTGGTGTAATATTCATCGACTATCTTGAGAAAGGAAATACCATCAACAGTGAATATTATATAGCGTTATTGGAGCGTTTGAAGGCCGAAATTGCAAAGAAACGACCGCATATGGCAAAGAAAAAAAATGTGTTTCGTCAAGACAACGCACCGTCTCACAAGTCAATCAAAACAATGGCAAAAGTACATGAATTGAACTTCGAATTGCTTCCACATCCACCGTATTCGCCAGATTTGGCTCCCAGCGACTACTGGTTATTCGCAGACCTCAAAAAAATGCCCGCCGGTAAGAAATTTCGCACGAATGAAGAGGTTATCGCTGAAACTGAGGCCTATTTTGAGGCAAAAGATAAATCGTTTTACAAAAGTGGTATTGAAATGTTAGAGCGGCGGTGGAATGATTGCGTTGCTCTTGATTGAGATTACGTTGATGAATAAAGCTAATTTTGAACCAAAAAAACAGTGTTTTCTTTGTTAGGCCCGGGACTTTTCAGCCTATGTGTTATATAATCTCTGAAATCGTACTCACTGGCTCGGCTTTGGGATAGACTGGCCTACGGCTTCCAACGTAAGTGTCCAAATTTTGTATGTAGTATCAGCCGATACACTTTATTATTGGATATAATACGAAGATATTTATAAATTTACGGAGTTATATGAGAAAAAGATGCCAACATGTCTCACTTTGGATCCGATCTTAATCTGTCTGTTCTCCTATTGTTTTATATCCATGGCAACGCATTTGTTCGCCTGTATGGTAGGCCACTCAGTACACACACACACACTAGATATGTGTGACATTATAAAGAAAAGTGCTGCCAGTCGTGCCATCCTTTCATCGTACGAGAAATTTCGCAGATTATGAGTACAATTTCGGAATAATGCATATTCACACAATGTTATTGAAATGTTTGAGTACAGTATATTAAACGTCTTTTAAAGATGAAATTTTGAAATATTTATTTATATAAGAAATTATATATGAATACTTAGTTATTAAAGGATACCCAAAGTAGATATCTGTAATACTTTTGAAGGAAACCGGTACAGACTGAATATCTGTGTTTAAAATTTCATAAAGAGGGTGTACTGACGGTACTTCGCCTCCAACTTCTAACATCAACCAAAATAAAAAATAACGGCGTGCACCCAACAGTGACTAGAAAAATGTATCTGCAATAGGTGAACTAGTAAATTATAGAAGAAATTCATTGGGAAATAAAGGACAACAATTTATATCATTACAATACATCTATAAATAATAAGAGATAATATGGAAGATATATATCGATCTGACAACACACACACACATAGACAAAACACATAGGAACGATTTTATCCGGATTAGAGAGCGTACAACTTCCTCCATTTAAAAAATATATAAAAACAAAGAAAAAATATGAATATTTTTTAAGCTGTCTTTAATTTTATATTACATTTTAAACTAGATGTTCCCATAAATTGCTTCTGTACACTATATTTATGTACCTCAATGTATTACATTCATATTGTTATAATAAATCTTATCTACATAATTTATTATGATTATTTTTATCTTAAATAAAACTTCAATTTAAACCGATTTATTATTATTATAGTTTTTATTTACATTCTCTATATCACATTGTTATTATATACTATAATAATGTATACAATGTTTTTTCTTATAAAAAGATATAAAAGCTCAAACAAAACAGTTACATGTTGCAATAGTACAATTCTACCCTGACAATGGTCGTATTATGTTTAGCTTCTAATAAAGCATTTTAGCGAAGTGTTTAAATTAAGCCTGCCATCTATTATCATGGGAGAAACTAAAACTAATAGAACAACGTATGATAATAGGAATGCCATTCCTGTAGTTCGACTGCATTCAAAGAATTCAACAGTAGAACAATATTCACAGAACATCCAAAATTGATGTATGTTTAGGCGTATATATTAGAGTTTCGTGACAATTTTGATATTTAAAATTTGGTTAATATAATAAAGAGAAAAGAAATTACGCCGTAAAATAGAGTTAGTAAATGATTTGTTTGTAGGCATATGTTCATAGGTTAAATTATATATTAAAGTTAAACAGAACCACCCCCAATTGCACACTCGAGTCTGACTGATTTATTACCACAAGGCCCTGTTAAAGATACGGTTCGTTTTCGTTCCATCCTTTTCTAAAAATACATACACTACCGGTCAAGTGTTTACGCACTCTCACTGACAGCAAAAATTTATAAAAACTCAGCAAAAATCTTAATAATCTTTATTTTTTTATGTACAGATACACGTACATGAATAAAAATATATTAAATAAATGTGAAAATTAAAACGTTTAATTTAAATTTTGCTTTCATCTATGTGACCTCCTCTTGATTTAATAATTGCAGCACACAATCGAGGCATTCTCGCAATAAGTTTTGCCAGAGTTTCTTGTGTTATTGAGGTCCAAGTCGATTGCAATTTGTTCCACACGTCAGTAGCTGATGTCGGAGCCGATTTCCGTACTTCCCGATCTAGTTCTTACCATAGTAACTCGATTGGATTCAAGTCGGGGCTCTGGGGAGGCCATTCCATAATTTTGACAGTTCCTTCCTCTTCTAAATGGCGTAAATAGTCTTTACATAATTTAGAGGAATGTTTTGGGTCATTATCTTGCTGGAAGATAAAATTTTGACCCAAAAGTAGAATTCCGGAAGGTATTGCGTGGTTCTCCAAAATTTCGCGGTAGCCTTCTTTTCTTAATATACCGTCAATTTTCACAATGTCCCCTATACTAGTGCCAGCAAACCAGCCCCAAATGATGATAGAACCTCCACCATGCTTCACGGTAGTAGCAATACACTCTTCTCTGGCACGTTCACCCACAGATATTCTTACGAATATGCGTCTTCGGGTTCCGAACAGCTCAAATTTGGACTCATCCGTCCATAGGACGTTGTTCCACTCGTCTATGGTCCAGTGTTGGTGTTCACGAGCCCGTTTAAGTCGCTTTTGGTTGTTTTGTTTGCGTAGTAATAGCCTTTTCATCGCAATACGTCCATGGAGCCCGGCTTTCTGTAGCGACGTTTGACTGTAGAAACACTGACTAGTTTTTGGCGACCAACATTTAATTCTGCGGTGATTTTCGGGACTGTTTTGCGTCTATTTAACTTGCTAGTAACCACTATTCTGCGATCATCTGCAGAGGTTGTCGCTTTTGGCCTTCCACACCGTCCTTTATTAACAAAACTGCCAGTTTCCCGATATTCTTTTACGTTGCAGTCAACCGCAGCGTGGTGTATTTTCATTTTTTTGGCAATTTATCGATTACTTATGCCACTTTTATGGTAAGCTATTATAAGTGCACGTGTTTCCGTACTAATTTCTCTTCGCGGAGCCATTTTAAAAAATTGTCACACGATATTTCGCTCACGACCTGAATAGAGTAAATACC
The DNA here is from genome assembly GCA_023509865.1 of Trypoxylus dichotomus. Lineage (NCBI taxonomy): Eukaryota > Metazoa > Arthropoda > Insecta > Coleoptera > Scarabaeidae > Trypoxylus > Trypoxylus dichotomus. The sequence continues at coordinate 50,368,490 of CM042080.1, read as the reverse complement.
ACACTGCAACTGACCATAGGTTACAGATTTCACTATAATCTTCTAGGAAGGTAATTTAAACATTATTACCTACAAGCTAACAGATGACTAAATTTACCCAGTAAATTCAGAGGGATTGTTATTGTAATTGCACCGCAATAAACAGTTTGTGGTAATCCGACTAAGTGCAGGTAAATGACAGTAAACCTTATGCAATATAATGTGTGTTTATCTTACTGAACTACATTTCAAATACGTATTTCATTTTATTATAATGATTTTTTTGGTAAACATAATACTATGTGAGTAATCCATGAAAACAGGGGTGCCTAAACACTTTTGAACGGTAGTGTACATACCCGAGACCATCCAATCGATTGTAAACAGTCATGTTTTAAGAAATTTTAGAGCCTGTGTAGAAAATAATTTGCATATGTGATACAGTTTTCACATTTACTCGGTAACACGGTTGACAATGGGAGTCCACGTGCTCTCGAAACGCTGCGTTTTGAATAATTAATTAAGTTGTGTAGAGTAGTTTACCGCTATACCTGTGAATTATACAACCACACTGCCCTTGCAGTCCTTATTGTTATTTCAAGTTTCTTTTTTTTTTTCATTGAAAAACAACAAAATTGCAAAATATTGAATCGGTAATAAGAAACATATTCAAAAGCATAATACTTGATTCCTATCTTATTTGCTGTACGTAACTTACTTGGTCATGCACTAATAATAATAATATTATTGTTATTATTATTATTGTTATTGTTATTATTGTTGTTATTGTTACTGTTATTGTTATTGTTACTGTTATTGTTATTGTTGTTACTATTATTAGTTTCGCGGTACGTGCAATATGTACCGCGCAAAAAGAAGGGAATTGCAGCATAGACAGAGAATTGTTATAATTCCAAACCACAACGGAGTGTGGCCTTTCTACAGCCAAATGCATAGACCCAGCCCGAAGTAATGTGATAAACGGTTCCGGACTGGTGTCTAGAAGAAGAGTGTTTTAGTTGGTAGTCCTCCTTCAGAGGAGTCCAACATAACTAGTATAGATGGATATACTAGTATGCGTCAATGCATTTCACCTCCGCAAAAAAAAAAAAAAAAAAAAAACTTGGTCATGCACTAAAATCGATATCGCCATAAAGACTAGTCAAAACACAAATATCATTCCCTAATAGAAATAACCCTCTTTCTTAATTCTAACGTGAGCAACAATGTTCTTAATTACACAAAGGCAAAACCAATCGAACTGTACAGTCATTATATTCAATGTTGACGACACGCGACCTGTTTTACTAATTATCTAATAACCGAGCGACCTCCGTTGAAGAGCGGGTGGTAGCCCGTAAGCAGGCTCATTAACTCAAGCTCGTTTATTTGGCGTTTCGGGCGGTAGAGGTAGGGAGTATGAGAGACGGCTTGTTTGTTGACTGTATTATCGAGAACGTCCAGTTCGCCCCCGCTGTTATAATGGGGAGGTTTAACAGCACGTGAAAAAGGGTATAGTAATTGGGTATCAAATATCCTGTATACCGAAAAAAAAAGTATATATACACATGAATTGGTAAAATTTTGTTTTGTGGGGGATGGAAAAAATGATGTTCGTTTAATCTGCGTTTTTCTTTTAAATTCTGAACGGGAAAATGGGATACCCAGAGGATTTAGGACAAGTCAGCAGAAATGATGAGGAAATTATGCAAAAAGGAAAAGTTATTTAATTATTCAACAAAAAAAAAACACTTAATTTGGTTTTTAGGAAAACTAAACTTCATAACTGTCAAATGCCAATATTATATAAACGTAACATTGGCAGAAGTTGTACAAAAGAAACACTACTCCCACCTACATTTAGTTTGTTGCCAATCCAATATACAGCTGCGAGCAAATCTTATAGGCTGTGTAACTTTTTTAGCGTTACAATAAGGCGAGAATCTCAAAACTAAAAAAAAATACATAATTCAGTTTATAAGGTTCTTTTATTAAATAAATCAGTATTTAATGTTGCCTCCTCTAGCCTTTATTACAGCTTTAATTCTTTTAGGCATAGTAGCTACCAGTTTGTAACATGTTTCTGGGGAAATAGACGCCCGTTCCATAAACACTGTTTGCTTTAGGGCTTCTTTAGAGGCATGGTTGTATTTACGCACCCTGTCCTTCAATATATGCCATAGATTTTCAATAGACGAGAGGTGGGGCGATTGTGGGGGCCCTCCAAAATCTTCACTTGGTTATCATCAAACCATTTCATTACAGGTCGAGCCTTGTGGCAAGGGGCATTGTCTTGCTGAAAGTAATACTCCTCTGAGTCCATATCATAAAATCTGACAATTGATGGTTCGAGAACCTCTTCCAACATCCCGATGTAACCTGCCCCATTCATGCGGCCCTCGCACACATGGACTTCCCCTACACCTTGCGCAGACATACATCCCCAAATCATAATGCTTCCACAGCCGTGTTTAACAGTAGGTAAAATACACTCTGGGGAAAATGCTTCGCCGGATCTCCTCCGAACATAACTTGCTTCGGAAACGCTGTGCACCTGCACAGAATAGACGAAGGACGTTAACTTTTTGAATATTTCTATTTTGGTGAGAAAAATAGGGGCGCTGAGTTCAATTATGTATATTGCAAGGATTATGAAATATTTTTAAGCACTTACGTCTATATTAGATTCATCGGACCAAAGTACTTTGGCCCAGTCATCTACAGTCCAATGTCGGTATTTCTTTGCCCACGTAAAGCGTTGCTTGCGGTGTAGCTCGGTCAGCAAAGGCTTGTGCCGCGGTTTCCGGGCACGTAAATTCGCCGCAGTTTACCCTCTTACCGTACGCACGGAGATTGGTTCGTCTCGTTGAGCGCGGAGCTCTGCAAAAATCGCTATCGCGGATTTGTGCCTATTCCAGAGCGCGATACGCTCTATCAATCGTTCTTCTCGCACAGTCGTTACACGTTTTCCACCGCTCTTGGGTAGATTATGATACTCCCCAGTCCTTTGGTAACGGCTAATTGTGTATTGCACTGGATAACGCGAACATTTTATTGTCTTAGCAATTTTTATTTGTGACAATCCTTGTTCGAGCAATAAAATTATCTGGCCTCGTAAAGCCTCAGATATTTAATGCTTTTTTGGCATATTGTGTATACACAAACTTACAAAAGAAGGTCCGCACTCTAAATGACCTTTTGAAACCGACAAACGACGTTTCTTTCTCTACGCACAGTAGATTACTCAACCTAAAAATTTTAATTTCTGTTTTATAAAGCTTCGTAATTTATATTTTCTAGGAATTTCTACTTTAGATAACGACCAGGCTCGCAGTACCCTTGTTCTAAGAAGCGCTACCTACTGCGCGAAACACATGTTTGATTAGGGTGCCTATAACATTTGCTCGCAGCTGTATGTGACACCCCGTATACGTTCCGAGCCGCCTATATTTAGATCGCCTCTTGTAATTGGGTGCAAAACATCGACAAATAAGAATGCATAACGTGTACATATGTATATCTTATTGCATTGCAACCGAAAGTAAATATTTCTATATATAATCATCAATAACACACGGTGTTATGTATGCGTATATGTGAAAGCATTGGCGTTATACGTCTCGCCAGTTCATTCAACTCGCTTCGGTAGCTCGATTAACAATGCTTCTCGTTATTCCGCTTCTTCTCCATCTTCTTGTATGTTGAAGCTTGCACGGATAGTAGCTAGAAAATGTGCGGATATCCAGTCTACGTAGTTGTCCCGTCTTTTAAGTAACATAGTTCCTTAACTGGTGATTTTATTTGGTTCATTTTTTGTTTCAAATTCTTCTAATTGAAGAGGTATCGTTGGGGAAGTCAAAACTACCACACATTCAGAAGATTTGTGAGCTTTTCAATAAAATTGCCAAAGTTCTATGTGCAGTTAGTATGCCAATGGCATAATGAAGTGAAGAAATGTTAAAAGATATTAAAAAAAATTAAATTTATTAAAAAATTTTGAATGGAGACGCAACAGAACATTTGTGGCCAATTCAATATTTGCTTTCTAAAAGATTGAAATATTGGTATATGTAGTATTATTCAACAGGAATGTTTGCAATTCCTGAACCTCAGTATAGATGTATATCACTCTCAGGGACGGATTTTGTGAAGACCATCCATGGATACAGGCATACGAATGCTGGACACTAAATAATTAATTTGTTAATTAATTAAATTCAAGCAAAAATTGTTGTCCTACTTTCAACAGTCTTTCAACAGATGCAGCGCAATAGGAGAATTATATTTGATAAACGCTGGATGAATAGAAGGATATAGTTGCAATATTTCAATGCCATTATCCGGTTTCACGAAAGTAATGTAAAACTTGTAGTTCTGTTTCGGATAGCATATATCCCCAGAGAAATCGTCATCTCATACAGATGTGTTCTACGTTTTTGGTGATTTTTCAGCATAATTTTCATCAGATGCTGCTTGTCTAGAAGAAATTGCCTTGGTAGTATGTGCCCATGCGTGTGAGCTAACGATTTATAAATCATGGATAAGATAATTTTGCCATAGCAGCTACTTGTAACAAATTTCTGGATATAAACCATTGAATGAAAGAGAACAAAAAGTCCAGATATGATTTTTCAATAATTAATAATTGACTGCAACTTTTTATACAACTGTGACATACGCCTTGTTCTGTTTATATTTTGAACACGTGATGATATGGTCCTAGATATCAGTCGAAGATCATGGACCACTGAATTTTTGCCAAGGCACCATGAATCAGCACCACTATAAGCGTATATTGGAGGATGTCTTGATGCAATATATCAAAGATTTAGATACGAATGAAGGCCTTTACATATCCATGCACGATAAGGTACCTTGCCACAAAGCCAAATCCATTTAAAGTGTTTCGGAAACGCACGCTCTGCTAGTGTTACCTTGGTCGGGAAATTCTCCCTACCTCAATGCAATTCAGAATGTGTGGAGTGTTGTAACAGTGTTCTACAGTTACATATACCATTAATGCTTACATAGACTGTATGTCAAAAAGAATAAGAGCGATTATAAAAGCCAAAGAAGGCATTACAACATATTAGTTATATATGTAGCCGTGACGATGTCTATAAACAGTTCTGAATAAGCTCATGCTTATAGAATACCCTTTTCATTATATATTTTAACACAATCGCTATTTTAGCAAGTGGTCCTGATAAATAAGTCAGGAACTGTACATATAATACAGTAATCTGCATTTATTCAACCTTTCTTTAAATAGTTTTCACTGTACATCATGTAAAACAACTACGAACAACTACATAACTTATGTCGGGAACAATATTTCGCCAACTTGAACGCTGAAGCGACGTCGGACGGCGACACGAAGGGAAATTATGGGAAAATTGAATTTGTCCCGTATCTAGTCTGGCGTGCAGTGGCCCCAGCTTTTCTCTCTCGGATCTTTGTTATGCGAAAGTAAGTTGATTTGGTGTTACGGCCCCGAAACAACTAGAGAGACAAAGCTACGCGTCTTTTTCCGTCGCGAACACGGCGTATGTTCTTTTTTACCTCACTACGGTACGTCGGGTTACTACGTTGCGCTTATAAAGTTTTATTTTCCTTTACGGTATTAAAGAACTCGAAAGAAAGCATGTGGAAAATAAAGGTTTATATTGTCGTCCCCGTATAGGTTTTATTACTCTTGATGATCGTTTAGATCTAACCAGTTCGAGCGTGTTAGTTGTGTTTGGTTGGTGTACTGATGAGATAAAAATTCTGTAAGTTTATGCTGCAGAACGTTGGTAATGTACACTACCGCTCAAAAGTGTTTAGGCACTCTCACTGACAGCAAAAATGTATAAAAACTCAGCAGTGTATTAATTACAACTTACTATGTCCGTTGGTTTTTGTCTATTTGGTTTATCATATCTTGTTTCTCTTTTCATTTTTTCAAGAAAAAAGCTTTTCCTTCAGAAATACAGATAGCAAGAGTGCAAAGTTTTCAGTAAGATATTTTGAATAAAGTCAATTGATTAAATAGGGGTCAATGATTTCATTTCAACTAATTCCTAAAAGACGCTTGAAGGCCAGCGCGCAGGAAAGTGTTCTTGACAAAATACAGAGTGGCATATGCAAACAAAAAATTTTGAATGTGGTAGTGACCAGTTTTATAGAGTTTGTAGAAAGTGGCGTCCAGCTACGTAAAGCTACTTGCCATTTAGTAATCATGGACCAGTGGATGCTGCTCATCGGGCATTTCGACATCATTGCAATATAGGACGCTATGGTCGTGTTGCATCTCGCCGCACCATCAATACATGGGTTAGGAATTTCGAGGAGACGGATTCAGCTCTAAAAAAGAATTCACCGGGAGCTTAAAGAACTTAACGAACTCCACAAAACATTAAAGCTCGTGGCATTAGAACTAAACTGTCGAATACTCGAGTGATTTGAATTTTCACCCTTACAAAATTGAAGCATCTATTATCTACGTATTCTGTATGTTAATGACTGAATAGATTAATGACAACCGCAATTTTAACAAACTTATCATGTCGAATGAGGTTCACTTCCATCTGAACGATAAACATTATCAACTGTATAACTGACCAATACATAGTCAAAAGGTTACAGTGTGGTGTGGTGTATTAATGCGAGGTGTAATTAGGTTTTACTTTTACGAAGATGACAGAGAGAATGTAATGACATTAATATGCTCGAAACTTTTATTGCTGAACTTCAAAAATTTCTGAATCTTTATAATTCTTAGTTCCAAGATGAAACCACGGCCCATAATGTCTAGACGTTAAAGCCATCTAACTTATTTTTGGTAGTCAGGTAATTTCACCATTTGGCGAAATTCATTGGCCTCTGGAGATCAATAGATTTGTCAGCGTGCGACGTTTTCTTATGGGATCACCTCAAAAGCAAAGATTCACTTTGCAAAATTTTAGCATTCGCCTCCATGAATGATGGTATGCATTCATGGAGGCGAATGCTAAAATTAATTAAGAAGCTATCATCTTATGGACATTGTTTTTTAAAATTGAATTTCTTTTAGCGGGACATACGCTATCGGTCAAAAGTATTTGCCCATACAGATGTTTGCGTAGATTTCATGAAACAGTTTATTCTACACTACTATGTACATACTATTATTTGCCTCTAGGTAAATATACGATAATTCATCTGACCAAATTGCAATGCGGAAACCCCTTTTACGCAAACAAAACAAAAGAAAGCGACTGCAGTGGGTTATGGAACAGCGGCTTTGGACCATAGAAAAATTAAAACATATTTTGTAGACCGATGAGTCCAAATTCGAGGTCGTTGGTTCCAAACACAGAGATTCTGTGACCGGGACAAAAATCGGAAGAATTCCAAATGAAAAAAGAAGGTGACAGTCCAAGTCCACTCTTATTCGCACTAATGATGGACAGAGTAGTCAAACAAATAAAAGCACAAACCAAACAGCAAGACCAATTTCTTCTATAACAATAAAACTTGTAAAATCATTGGTTTTACTTCAAAGAGTTCCAGTTTCCTCGTGCCACCCTGTACATATCCCAATGCACTTATAATTATATTTAAAAAGCGAATGTTGCTACAGAAAGTATACGAAATGGTTGCTGTTTCATAACAAACACGTATACTTGTTTTATTTATGATCAAGGAAATATTTTTATTACGCACCCTACTGAAAAGGTTTATTAGGTTTATTATTATCCACCTTCTATTGCAGCATTCATGCTACCGTGTAATTTGTACCTAACTAAAAATATAACGCAAACAAGTAAATATAAAATTTAATACGTTGACTGCTAAATTTCAGGTAAAAATCCTATTTAATCCGAATGCAAATAGACATAAATTTGACACTAAAAGCTAGTAAAGTCAAACACAGTAACAATCATAATAATTATGCAATAATAACACAAGCATATCAATAAAGATCAAGAATCCAGATAAAGAGGTTTCATAAGATAGACACTTTCGCATGATAACCATCTGTCATTAGAACTAATTGAAAAATGTGATAGCACTCAGACCGCCGAAAGAAATGGAATTCAACGGGTCGTAATCAACACATTCATTAGATGATTACCGTTATAATTTTATCAATAAGGACCTCTCAACATGTCTAATCTAAAAAACACGATAGCTTCGGGAGTATGTAGATGATTTCGCCGATAATGTTTCGCTAGATTTCAGCTCAATAAAAAACAATGATAGGAAACGTGATTTTGAAGTGTAATAAGCTCCAGAGAGAGACTGGATGGGAATACTTAGCTTAATGATGTGTATCAAGATATGAGATTACTTTAGTAAATTAATATAAAAATTCGATTTTTATAATTTCTTATCAAAAGGAAAAAAAACAGTAGCAGGTACTAAATAATAACAAGATAACGGCTGCATTTAAGCAATTCAAGATTATTGATAGCATGTGACATATTCACTACCGTCCATAGAAGTTTGGTGAAGTATAAAAAATTTTAAAAATCAAAAAAATAATAATAAAGAAATAAATGTATTGCTCTTAAACATAAAACATTTTAAGTTAATGAGTTAAAGTTAGTTTCTTTTATAAATTTTCTCGCAAACATTATCTAGTTTATTTTATCTTACATACTGCGGTCAAAATTATGAATGATAATGTATATCTTTAAATCCGGCTTCTCTAAGTTCGTCAAATTAGCTCAGATGAGACTTTCTTACCATAACATGTGGTACAACAACATCACCATTTTTAACAGTACGATGCCTGAAGCAAATTGCATCCAACATATTAGAAAAAGATTTCAATGTAGACGATCTGTTAACAGGTTTTATCACCAAACAGGTGGCATTGCAGGTTACAAAGGACTTAACCAAAGTCTTAAAGGGCGGATACTTTGAACTCAGGAAGTGGTGTAACAATTCCCAAGTGATTATCAAAGCCTTAGCAGATGCAATGTTTAATTTCAATACATTAGATCATATGGTAATAACAGACCCAGATCCTATAAAAACCCTAGGTTTACAATGGAATGTAAAACAAGATAGCTTTGAATATGTAGTCAAGTAAGAACATTTCAATACAATAAGATTAATAAACGTAAAATATTGTCAATAGCCCAAATTTATCATCCATTAGCACTATTAGGACCTACTATAGTAATAGCGAAATTAATTATTCAACAAACTCGACAACTCAAGACATGCTGTGATAAGTCAGTACCACTATAAATTTCAAATAGATGAATATCGTTTATAAACGACTTTTGCAACACGCACCCAGGGGAACAACAGATTTCAAAGAATGTGACACGCTAGAGATCCACGGTTTTTGCGATGCATCATGAATTGGCACAAGTAATAGCACTGAGTCACATTCATCACACGTATTGTACTCAAAGTCTAGAGTAGCACCACTGAAGAGAGTGAGTTTACTATGCTTGGAATTATGCAATGCAGTTCTTCATGCGTAGTTAGTACACAAAATCAAATCTTCTTTTAAAATACCATTCACCCGAACTACAATATGGACGGATTCCACTATAACATTAGCATGGATTCAAATGTGTCCATCTACTTACAAATGGAGTTGGTGCCATGCAAAGACTGACTTCAAAGGAAACATGGCGACATTTATACTTCAGATTTAATTTCAAGAGGGAAATACAGCTGCGGCCATATGTATTCGCCCCTCTCGTTTTGAACGTGTTACACGAATGTTATTGTATTTCTAAGAAGCAGGGTCGATTACGGACTTAACTAGGTACCTGGTAATGAGGGTTTAATGGTTTATTGTAGGCCATTCTGAGTAAATTAGAAAATAGACGTAAAATTGTAATTTCTGAATATTTCTTCAGTCTTTCTTAAAAGTTGTAAGAGTAAGGTTGAGCTAGTTAGAGTGAAGATATTGTATCTGTGACTTTGTCTGTGTAATACGATAGTATACAGTAAAAAGTAATGCCGAAAACACGCGAATTGACGGAGGTAGAGCGAGGCCAAATTGTGGTGTTAGAAAAGCAAGGGTTGTCGGTGTCTGCTATTGCCCGACAAGTGAAATGTGCGCGATCGACAGTTAGAATGACGATAAAACGATACAAAGAGAGTGGATCATTGACAAACAAACCGAAAACTGGTCGAAAAAGGAAGACAACTAGCAGAGATGAGCGAGTCTTAGAGCGGATGTCTTTGCGAGACCGGAAAAAAGGGTCTAAACACCTTTCCAGTGAGCTTTTCCGGCTACATAACGTTGCTATATCTCCTCGCACGGTTAGAAGACGCCTTTGTGAATTAAATTTAGGTAGATACAAAGCTCGACATAAACCACGGTTGTCTCCGCAACAAAAGAAAAAGAGACTGCTGTGGGCTAAAAGTCACCGCGACTGGACCATTGACAATTGGGCCAATGTTATGTGGACGGATGAGTCAAATATTGAGGTAAGTAATACATAATTATTGTATTTGCGGTATTCTGTATTCAATTCCTGGTATCTACAGTGTTTTTATTCTTTCTTATGGGTTCCAAAATGTAACAGTATTCATGTTTTTGTTGGTAGCTTTGTGGTAAATCTGGGCCTCAATACGTGCGACGCAAGCGAGGAGAGGCCTTCCATCCAGACTGTATCATCCCGACTGTCAAGTTTGGCCAATTGAGCATTTATGGTACATTTTAAAGCGAAATGTAGCTAAATACTCATCTACCACAAAGCAATGCTTAAAAATAAAAACATTCGAAGAGTGGAATAAAATCACCCCCGAACAGTGCTACAACTTAGTGAGCAGTATGCCCCGACGAATTCGTGCGGTGATACAAGCCCAGGGAGGAGCTACCAAATATTAAGCAATATCTGTATATATCTGTATACACTCACAATGAAACATTTTCATCGATCAATTTCTTATATATTCGTCGGAATAAAAAACAAAAAAGGGTGGCGAATACATATGGCCACAGCTGTATGCATGCGAACTGAATAACAACGAACATTGGTGGAGAGGGCCAAAGTAGCTGTCGGCCAGTGAGGCAACATGGCGTGCACCTTAGTCGATAGACGCAGATAAGTATCACGCTCAAAAAGAAAAAGGAGCATACATTTATTTATTTCAGAATAACACCGTCGCTGATATTTGGTGTTTAAAATTTATAAGCAATGCTATTAACAGAAATAATAAACTAAGTTCACCTTTAACAGTAAAGAAATTAAATATGGCTACAATACTTACTTCCAACCAAACATCCAGTGACGAGTCTCATCATCAGACATACACATTATACAATTTGCATTTAAAATATTGGATACCAGCAGGAAAGTATCGTAAAGAAGATCACTATATCCTGTATTATATGTTTTAAAACAGTTCCTAAAACATTGAGTCAAAGCATAGGCAATTTGCCACGCACAAGTGTACAAGAAGCACAAGCTTTCGAAATTTCAGGAGTTTATTATGGTGGACCTATGCTCATACGAGAAAGTTATCGAAGTGGAAGGATTCCAACCCACAAATGTTACATAGCAGTCTTTATTTGCTTTATAACCAATTATTTAGAATTAGTCTCCAACCTAAGCAGTCAAGCATTTTTAGCAGCCTTACGGATATTCACATAACGAAGAAGACACTACAGACACATAGATAGTGACAATGTAACGAATTTTCCGGGAGCAAAAAATGACGTGAAACAACTTCGTACCGTACTTAGTAACAAAAACATCCAAGATAATGTTTCAAAAGAGCTAGCAACAAAAGACATCCCATGCTATTTTATTCTTCCTTGCAGTCCACATTTTGGAAAACTTTGGGAGGCAGCTATGAAATCTACGAAACGACACATAGTACAATTTTGAGCTAATTCTAGACCTCTCACTCCTCTATCAGACTATCCCTCAGACATAAATGCTCTAAATCACTTCCTTCTTGGAGACTCGTTTACAGGATATCAAAAACCAGAGTTAACACAGCTGAAACTCAGTCTATTAAATCGATGACAGCGTCTTCAGAAAATTACTCGAGACATTCGAAATAGATGGAAGAAAGAGTACCTCTCGATCCTTCAACAGCGTACCAAATGGAGGAAAGAAAATACCAACCTCAAAGTAGAGTATCTAGTTTTGGTCGCGAACGAAACAACCAAAGGAATGGACGGATGGCCACTTGGACGAGTATTGGAGATTCATCCGAGAGCCGATCAACTAGTTTGAGTGGCGACTGTCAAAATGCAGTGCGGTAGTGTCAAGCGTGCGATGACAAATCTATCCAGATTACCAGTTGAATCAGCATTGAAAGACATATAGCTTTCAAGGCGGAAGGCAATGCCAAAAAGAGATGCTAGAACATTCAAGAAACAATTTATTAAGTTGTACATAGAGACATAAAATCAACACAATTGTTCATTCGTTATATTCATTAGTGCACGGTACATAGTTAAGTACAGTAGTATGTATTGAATAAATGCATTAAAAACAACGCACCACCTTTAATAACCTAGCAAAACATCAAATCAAAAAAAAAACTTTTAGCATAACCCTCGTAAAGCAACACCAATAAATTAAATCGCTAAAACAATTTTCCTATACATATTTTCAAATGACAACTTAAAATACATCCTATTAACATAACCTCCTTATTAGCGTCTACATTAAACGTTCCAAGGCCTTCTCGATAGTAAAACAATATAAGTTTTACGGTATCGTTCGTTTTTGTCTTGTTTTCCTACTTTTTTATTCATCCGCAACACTTTTTTTAACTTATTCGTCAACTTGAATATTAAAAGCGATTAGATCGAATTAGATGGAAAGAATAAACAAAACAAAACGAATTATTAAAAAAAAAGGCGGCGGCAGACGAAAATAACCCATTAATTCATTAATTTGTGAAGGCCGCGCATGTTTGCAGTAGACGTAGACCAAACGGTAGCGGGAAGAGGATCGTTAGGCACTCGTTTGAATGCCATTGTTTCCAGTAGCGCGCGGCTAACTCGATTTTACCGCTTACACAGGAGCTTATGTAGGTCAGACATGCAAATTTTGCGTTTTTTTTTTGTTGTTGCTTGGTTTTCTTTTTAGCTATTAAGCGCGTACATGCGATAAAACGGCTAAGTAGATTAAAAAAATCGTATCAGCACGAATCGGTTATAACGGTAAGCATTGCGAGTTACCAACAAGAGTGGAATAATTTAGTTCCATCTTATTTGTTAGCCTATACAGACCAATCTTCCTGCTTTGATTTCTTATATTATGTTCACATTTTTATACAGTTCTTCCAGTTCCTTGTTAGTTCTTCCTTTAAATTAATTTCTTGCTGGATATGGTAGTGGTTCACCGTCTGAAATATTTTGGCCTTTGCATGCTGGTTATTGCCTACATTTAGCAGGTCTTAAAAGTGCTTTTCCCAGACTTTATTTACCTCATCTGGGTGTATTAGATCTTATGGACGTTGCTCTTAAACAAATGAAAATCTTTTAGTGGGGTATACAATTTGCCCCTTTTCTATATCAATAAAATTTGTAAATTCATTGGTTTTACTTCAGTGGGGATTCAATTAAAGTTTCCAGTTATATTCCACTGCTTTCCGAGGGATTACGTTATCCTTTTTCTAGCATATTTTGCTTTTCCTTCAATCCTTTTAGTACCAATTCTATCAGAAAGTTTTCTTATCTATATTTCTAAAAACCCATACTTCAACTTTTCGAGGAATATCTTATTTTGTATTGAAGTGTTCTAAAAGTGAACTATATATATACATATATTCAATAAACTTGAAGTAACTACAACGTTTAAGGATTTGTGATGCATTCTTCGATGTTAGACTATTTTTCACGGCAGATATTTTCTCCAGTATTTCTAAGATATTAGAATTTAAGAATAAGAAACGATTTTAAAGGTTCAGAAATTATTTTGCTATCCTGCTTATTGATTATGCAAGATATGTCTCAGAAGTCTTTAAATGAGTGTATCCACAATTTAACATTGTCCCTTTCAAAGTATGCTCATTTGGAATGCCCACAGCATCTCCAGCGAGTTTTCTATTACTGGTAACTAAAGACCGAATTATATGCAAAGTGGACATATTTGATTTTATTTATTTATTATATTTTACGTCTGGATATAGATGTATTATACTGATTAATGTTAATTAGCGTTAATTTATTTTAATCAGTGTAAGACATCTACAAATGGACGTAAAATATAATAAATAAATTGAATTAAATTTTTGCACTTTGCATATAGTCCGGTCTCCACTGGTAACAATTCTGGCAGCTCTTGTGCCGTTAAGCTGTTTGGAACCTGCGTCGTGACTCAGTGTACATTGTTAAGCATTGAAAAAAATAATAATTACATTGAACCATTCCGATTGGGGGTATTATGGTGATGCAATATCCACGTGCTGGTAATGTCAGATCACACTGTCATCTTGTAGATTTGAAAATTCGTAGGTATCACTCCAATCCAAGTTCATTCAAAATTTTCCGTTTTCCTGTGCCATCTCGTATATACACTACCGCTCAAAAGTGTTTAGGCACCCCTGTTTTCATGGATTATTCATATAGTATTATGTTTACCAAAAAAACATTATAATAAAATGAAATACGTATTTAAAATGTAGTTCTGTAAGATAAACACCCATTATATCGCATAAGGTTTACTATCATTTACCTGCACTTGGTCGGATTACCACGAACTGTTTATTGCGGTGCAATTACAATAACAATCCCTCTAAATTTGCTGGGTAAATTTAGTCATCTATTAGATTGTAGGTAATAATGTTTAAATTACCTTCCTAGAAGATTATAGTGAAATCTCTAACCTATGGTCAGTTGCAGTGTGACACTGGTTACTCTATTCACGTCGTGAGCGAAATATCGTGTGGCAATTTTTTAAAATGCCTCCGCGAAGGGAAATTAGTACGGAAACACGTGCGCGTATAATAGCTTACCATAAAAGTGGCATAAGTAATCGACAAATTGCCAAAAATAATGAAAATACCCCACGCTACGGTTGACTATAACGTAAAAAAATATAGGGAAACTGGCAGTTTTCTTAATAAAAGACGGAGTGGAAGGCCAAAAGCGAGAACATCTGCAGATGATCGCAGAATAGTGGTTGCCAGCAAGTTAAATAGACGCAAAACAGCCCCGGAAATCACCGCAGAATTAAATGTTGGTCGCCAAAAGCTAGTCAGTGTTTCTATAGTCAAACGTCGCTCACAGAAAGCAGGGCTCCATGGACGTATTGCGATGAAAAAGCCATTACTACGCAAACAAAACAAGCAAAAGCGACTTAAATGGGCTCGTGAACACCCAACACTGGATCATAGAAGAGTGGAACAACGTCCTATGGACGGATGAGTCCAAGTTTGAGCGGTTCGGAACCCGAAGACGCATATTCGTAAGAAGATCTGTAGGTGAACGTGCCAGAAAAGAGTGTATTGCTGCTACCGTGAAGCATGGTGGAGGTTCTATCATCATTTGGGGCTGTTTTGCTGGCACTAGTGTAGGGGACATTTTGAAAATTGACGGTATACTAAAAAAAGAAGGCTACCGCGAAATACCTTCCGGAATTCGACTTTTGGGTCAAAATTTTATCTTCCAGCAAGATAATGACCCAAAACATTCCTCTAAATTATGTAAAGACTATTTACGCCATTTAGAAGAGGAAGGAACTCCCAAAATTATTGAATGGCCTCCCCAGAACCCCGACTTGAATCCAATCGAGTTAGTATGAGAAGAATTAGATCGGAAAGTACGGAAATCGGCTCCGACATCAACTACTGACGTGTGGAACAAATTCCAATCGAGTAGGACTACAATAACACAAGAAACTCTGGCAAAACTTATTGCGAGAATGCCTCGATTGTGTGCTGTAATTATTAAATCAAGAGGAGGTCACATAGATGAAAGAAAAATTTAAATTAAACGTTTTAATTTTCACATTTATTTAATATATTTTTATTCATGTACGTGTATCTGTACATGAAAAATAAATATTATTAACATTTTTGCTGTCAGTGAGAGTGCCTAAACACTTTTGAGCGGTAGTGTATTTGCCCTTAAGGAAATTTTTTTTTAATTTACTGAGAAAAAGAAAAGAAATGTAGTTGGGGTATCATAAATGAAAAAAAAAGAGTTAAGAGTTAGCTTAATCGATGAAAATTCGCTGTAAAAGTGGTGTCTTTAGAAATTCGTCTCCATTTTTTCAAACGCCATCTATTAGATACGCAACGACAGCTAAAATTTGTTTCAACAATACAACTTGAATAACCAATTACCTAACACTTAACCTCAACCTTCCCTTAAATGTAGCTACAAAGCAACGATCCACTATATTATAGCGCACCCTCTTATTACACAATTAACCTTTTTCTTCTCGCGCTAATTAAATCTGGAAATGCTAGAAATTCCGATCGGACGACCGGGCATAGATTTCACGCCGCGGGGGACCTCCTTTACCTACACAACGGCGACGGCGGAGCAACGCCAAGCAGAAACAAAGCCGGCAATAAAGTTGCTCGTCGTACGCTAATAAATTGCCAAGTTTACACGGTAGTCGGTGGCGCCCTCTCGCGAATTACCATATCGGGGAGTCCCCCGGGCGAGGACGTTAAGAGTTAATCCGTTAATTAACGTAGTTCACGCTGGGGCCCCGGTATGCTCCGTGTGTGTAATGAATATGGCGGAATAAAGCACCTGAATCTATTTACATCGGGATAGGAGACGCGTTTAATGTAACTAAATACGAGAACGTTGTAAAATGGAGTAATTCAAGACTAATTAGGATGCGATAAAAATGGCGGGATAGACGAAAATGAGGTGCTTAAGTTGGATCCGATCCAAATGATTACTTCAAATGAAAAGAAAACGACCCGTATAATGTTTAATCTTGATTACAACCTTCAGTAATTCGTCACTTTGTTCATTCAAGTCTCTATGACAATAGAAATTTTGTTATTTTAGCTGTCGATATCAATTTTTGTTTATATTAAAATGGTTTTTAAAGCAATATATTTTTGGGATGCAGCACCACAGTCTGTGTATATACAATCTAAATTGTTTACACAGGGAATTGTAAAGATATTTTTTGAAATCTAGTATGGTTCTTTATTTTTTATTCTTCGATGTAGTCTCCTCGAAATCACCTCGAAGATCAATGCACTTTTTCAAACGGCGCTTCAGTCTCTTCAAGCCGTCGAAAAAGTAGGATGTTTCGAGGTCTGTAAAATAGCCATGACCTCCTCATTCGAGACAAATCTTTTTCCTCCCCGTGCACACTCTTAAACAACAACTATTGACAGTAGACGTCTGAAATTTTGACAGTTGCCTTAAAAAAGCCGTGATTTCATTTCAACCTTCGTGCGCCATCTCTTGCCGATTCCAGAAACATTTCAGGTCGCCCTCGTACACTTAGTTTCTAATTAATTTATATGTAAATGTAACTGAATGGATTTCTACTTTTAGTGTAAATCATAACATTTAATTATCACTAGCTTAGGTTTCAGTAGATTTTGTTTTGTATATACCAAGGGCCCATATACAAATAGGGAGACTCTAAGGAATGCTCAAACTATAGAGGAATACCATTAACTAGCATCCCAGGAAAAGCATTGACAAGAATACTAGAAAAGAGACTCCGAGAGAAACTGGAAACAACAGTAGAAGATACTCAACATGGATTTAGAAAAGGAAGAAGCACCCAGGACTTAATATTTGTAATCAGACAATTAGGAGAAAAACTAATAGGGAAAGGAAATACATATATGTTTTATAGATCTTAAAAAACCTTTTGATAGGGTAAGAAGAGAAGATGTATGGCAGAGCTTGGAAAGGAGAGGTTTAGAGAAGTCAGCGCACCGTTCTGCGATACCTCCACAGTGTGGGTGGGGATGTATAAAAGGGTGGCAAAGAAAAAACCTCTCCTTACGGCGTTTCAAAAACGGCGCCGAATGGGTTGGGCAATCGAAATGCGAACGACGCCCCAAGAGTTTTGGCGGTCTGTCATTTTTTCAGACGAAAGCAGATACTGCCAATTCAGTGATAGTGGTCGTACGTGGGTATGGAGACGTTCGTCACAGCAACTGGACGACAAATTTTTACATCAGACGGTGAAATACGGCGGTGTGAACATCATGGTGTGGGGCGCAATATGGTATGGTGGAAGATCGCAATTAGTAATCTGCGACGGAAATATAAATGCGACAAAATATATCCAAATATTAACAGAAGGACTACCACCGATATTCGACAACGCCATTTCATCTAAAGAAGACGCCACTTTTATGGAGGATGGAGCACCCTGCCACAAAGCAAGAACAACAACCACATGGAAAGAGGAACAGGGGATTCGGATTTTACCATGGCCAGGCCAATCACCAGACATGAATCCGATAGAGAATGTTTGGCACATAATCCAGACAAATATGGCGAAACGACCCCGAAAACCCAGCAATAAGGAAGAACTCGTGGCAGCTGTTACAGAAGAGTGATTAAATATTCCAGAAGACACCATTAATCATTTAATAGATTCTATGCCACGACGACTCGCAGCACTTCACGCAAGTAAAGGTGGATCGACAAAATATTAGTCTAATTTAAAAATTTTAAAATATGTTGTATATATAACGAGAATAGAATCTTTTTTTTAATTAGTAGGTGTCTATTTTATTCTGTCACCCTAGTGTATTTGAAGAAAGAAAATGAAGTAAAAATAAAAATCTTGAAAAAGGAATACAAGAAATTGTAATTTTGTTTTAATGCTTATTTGTTTTAGATATACTTCTAATGCGAATTTCATTTTGAGCTGAGAATAAAACAATTAATTAAATATTAATTAATACAACAAAATTTAGCAAATTTAAAATAATATCAACTAATTTATTAATAGTAAGTCAAGAACAAAACTAAATTAATAGCGATTATCATGTTTTCGATTGCTTGAACTTCCTGTGCGATAAAAACATCTCCAAAATCTTCAAGAAGTTCAATATTCATTCAGAATATTTTTATATGAAAACAAACGCACGAAATAAAGTGAGGCTATAATATGGGATAGAAATACATTTATGGGGAGGATTTAAAAACGGGTAAATTTATCCCTCTGATAATCAATAAAACAGATGTCTGTGTTTATCAGTTAGATTCCGCTACCTGCAACTTTATCAGAATGTGAATAAACCGACCCTACAAAAAATAAAACGTATAGAATCCTCGTAGCTAAAGACCTGCAATCGCTTATAATAAACAAGATTCCCATATTGACAGCAATATCTCGAACATCCTGTATACATTCCGATTTTATATAGAAAAAATTCCTGGGACGCTTATGCCAATTCCTTCGTTGAACGAGACAGCGTTATTTATGCATATAGTCGAGTATGGTTACATAAACGAATATTGTTATTATATTACCCAAGCTAACTACACCATGCATGACAGAATATAAGGCATTCGAATGTATGCATGTACAAATAATGTACATATACATATGTATTACATTATTGTTTGTTAACAAATGCACGCTATGGAATAAAGTTACAAATAGCTACTACATCCAACAATAATTAGTATTATTTTGCCTGTATGAATATTGATGATCGAAACGACGTTAATGAGATGTCCAATTTATGCATGTGTATGTATTATCGTAATTATCACTTAATGTATACATAAATCCGTAATTTAAGTGTACACAAAACTTTGGGATATGACTCATAAAGTTCGGAATATGTATATACACGCACATGTGTATTTAGTTTTATTTTGTAGCTTTTATCTTTATTTAGTTGGTGCAACACAGCAACTTCCTGAGTAAGATAGATCAATAGGTACGAAGACAATTTGATAGCAAAGTGCTCAATGAAAAAATACTTTTATTTTGCTCTTTAACATTCCTATCTAATTCTATATGTTTTAACCTTTTCAGAAACTCGTCAAAATAGATATCTGTATCGGCTATGAGTCCCTCATTAGTCTCGATGACATTTTCTGAACAAATGCTGTTGTTTTTCTCCATTTCGACCATGGGACATGAGAATATATCTGCATAATATTGACCAGTTACTATAACTTCCTTCCTTAAATAGTCAACAAAGATTACGCCTTCGGAATCCTAAAAAATCGTGGCCATAATCTTATTGACCCAGAAAATAATTTTTGTCGTTTTTGGGAAACATTCTTAAGGAGAAATCAATTATTTTGGCAGCGTTTTAGGCTCTGGAGTATAGTGATATTTCAACTATAACACATGGGGTGAAAAGTCCCGGGCCTAATAAATATATGACGCTAGTTTTATTGCAGTCACTTTTCTCTCAGTTAGTACTAACCTTCAAAAGACAGCTGTTAAAATTTCATCATATTCTATTCATTAGTTTGTGAGTTATTGTGCTAAGAATCACGCTACTTTTGTCATTTGCAAAACAATAGATCAAAAACAATTTCGTGTTTTAATTTTACACTGCTTCTTGATGGGAAAAAATACCGTTCAAGCGAAGCAATGGCTTGAAAAGTATTATAGGGACTCCGCTCCATCAGAAACAACAATGAAACGTTGATTTGCTGACTTCAAACGTGGTCGTAGAGACACCGATGATGCAGAACGCAGTGGACGTCCAAATGAGGCGGTAACACCAGAAAACATCAAAAAAATCTACAAAATCGTTTTGAATGATCGAAAAGTGAAGTTACGTGAGTTAGCTGACATCGTAAAGATATCAAACGAACGTATTGGCTTTATATTACATGAGCGTTTGACTATGAGAAAGCTCTGTTCAAAGTGGGTGCCGCGTTTGCCCACTGTTGACCAAAAACATGAACGTGTTGATGATTCTGAGCAGTATTTGGCCATGTTTAAACGTAACAAATCGGAATTTTTGCGTCGATATGTGACAATGGATGAAACATGGATCCATCACTTCACTCCGGAATCAAAACGATCGTCATCTGAGTGGACAGCAACTGGTGAATCTCGTCCAAAGCGCCCGAAAGGACAACAATCGGCTGGAAAGGTTATGGCCTCGGTATTTTGGGATGTGCGTGGTGTAATATTCATCGACTATCTTGAGAAAGGAAATACCATCAACAGTGAATATTATATAGCGTTATTGGAGCGTTTGAAGGCAGAAATTGCAAAGAAACGACCGCATATGGCAAAGAAAAAAATTTTGTTTCATCAAGACAACGCATCGTGTCACAAGTCAATCAAAACAATGGCAAAACTACATGAATTGAACTTCGAATTGCTCCCACATCCACCGTATTCGCCAGATTTGGCTCCCAGCGACTACTGGCTGTTCGCAGACTTCAAAAAAATGCTCGCCGGTAAGAAATTTCGCACGAATAAAGAGGTTATCGCTGAAACTGAGGCCTATTTTGAGGCAAAAGATAAATCGTTCTACAAAAGTGGTATTGAAATGTTATAGCGGCGCTGGAATGATTGCGTAGCTCTTGATGGAGATTACGTTGATGAATAAAGCTAATTTTGAACCAAAACAACCGTGTTTTCTTTGTTAGGCCCGGGACTTTTCAGCCTATGTGTTATATTGATTGAAAAGGTTCTCATGGAATTTATTTAAACAGAGCCATACAGTTTGCATTTGACCCACGATAAGCAAATGTGGCACCTACACTACCGCTCATAAATTTGAGCGCAAGTAATATATTTTGTTAGACTTAGAACTATTTCAAAAATATTTCGGGAAATTCATACTAGTCTTCTTATAATGTCATTTACAATCTAATATTTATGGTAGATTTTCATAATAATATTTCAGAGTCGTAACGGTTGTCGGGGTTCACTAGATTTTTATGTCCCTGACGTTTCGCGAACAACTGTGGTTCGCACTTTCAAAAGGTATATTTGAAACCACGAAGATAATGTGCAATAAAATAATAATACGTTAGTAGTAGAAAATTGGGAATGAATACGTTATGAAATGGAATTTGAAAGGAGTACTGAATCATTCACCTGTCTTATACTGAAATGAACTGATCATTCATTGATTCATGATAGATGGCGCTACTCACTGTTTCATAATAGAAATTTAAAATATCGATCTATTATGAGTTAACCTCACTTAACCTATTGGCAACATTTTGATTTGTTGAGTGTTATTGTTTTATATTTATTTATTTTACCATTTATATATAGTTTTTTTTATATTCATACAGTAAATTTTGAGGTTAGTGTATGTAAAGCTTTCTAAAAAAAATAATTATTTTATATTGATTGTAGGTATACTTTCATTTAACATCATCTGTTGTAGTCAAAGAATTAAAAAAGCACTTTCTCGAAATTCGCCACATACTAAATTCTGGGAGGATGCAATAGATGTGTTCCGAAATATATGGAAATATAGAATTTGCGCCTTGGAAACCAAAGGATCGAAAACTCTCCGCCAAAACGTCCTCCCATATTAATGAGATGGATGAGCACTTTACAAGAATGTCCGAAGGAAGTTACTAAGTTTGGGCGTAGTGCAATTTCCTTTACAGGCTTTTAATCTTCTGCCGCAAGTGACACCCTTTTATACTGAATCTGGCATCGGATATATCCCTATTATCCCATTTATTTATTTCTCTATTCTCCCGTTGTTTTAAATGATTGTTCGTAAGTAATTGTATCCTTTAACTTGTTGCAAGCTTGTTCCTTCGATTCTGATGTTATGTTTTTTTTTCTTCTACCGCTAATATCATTGTGTGTTTGTTTTCATCGTGTTTATCTCCATGTTTATCTTTGCTAGTTCTTCTTGGTATATCTTCAAATTTTGCTGTAATGTCTCTTCCGAGTGTGCTATCAGTACCATATCATCTGCAAACATTAGTTCCTGTACATTAAATGCATCCATTTTCCAGTTTCCTACTTTCATATTTTTTCTTTTTGTTTGGGTTTTTAATAGAGTCATTTATTAGTATAGAGAATAACAATGCGCGTCGGAGCTTCTAACTTTATTCTTGTTATTTTTAAACAGTACCTTAATCATCTCCATCATTTCCCTTTCTCCAGTCCTCTCCTTTCCAGCTCTGCCATACTCCTTCTCTCTTTACCCTATCAAAAGCTCTTTTCAGATTTATAAAACATATATGTATTTCTTTTCTTTCGCCTGTTAATTCTTTTCCTATGCTCAAAGTACAGAAGAATAACGCTAACAAGCATCCCAGGAAAAGTATTGACAAGAATATTAGAAAACAACTCAGAGAAACCGGAAAGGACCTAAGACTTAATATTTGCAATCAGACTGCAGTTTATTTTCAAACAAATCTTCTGAAGGAGTCCCATTCTTAATAGAGTAGCCGCCACAGAGACCTGTTGCAACAACACTGAGCTCTTGTGAGATCATAATTCAAATGTACTCCAGTCTCGTCGATATTTTACATTTATTTATCAAAATATCACACATTATGTCCAGTATTTTCTAAAATCAAAACGGAAAGTGAATGAACATAGGAAAATGTCTTATTAATACAACAAAATGACTTTGTTCTAACAAAGAAGCTTTAAATATCAGCAAGCAGCACCAACATCATAATTGCGATTGGCACCCAAACTAAAATCTATCCTCATACTAACCTTTCAACTCGTATAAAAAGAAATTTCACGAGGTTTCATTTTAATCCTAATTAAAACTATATTTTACAATAATGCTGAAATACACTAGGGTGATAATAAATATGTAAACAGCTGAATTCTAAGAACGAATTAAGAACTTTCTCTTGGGTAGGGGTAGATGTATCGGAAGGAATTCGTCGTAGTTTAGTATCGTTACAACTAAGCCTCGCTTACAAGGTTCGAGTGATATTAGCGACTTCACCCGGGGTCGCATAGTTGGCCAGTAAATTTTTAAATATTCCGTTTTCCACAGTTAACCGTGTGATTACACAATTTAAACGCAAGGAAAAAACAACAGTGGAGCCGAGACCAGGTCGTGCCGAACCTTCTGAAAGAAGTAAAAGGGTGCTTGTGCGCGAAGTGTTAAGAGAACCGCGAAAAAGTACAGCTGAGCTTGCGGCAACTTCACAGAAAAGTCAGCGCACCGTTCTGCGATACCTTCACAGGATGTATAAAAGGGTGGCAAAGAAAAAAACTCTCCTTACGGCGTTTCAAAAACGGCGCCGAATGGCTTGGGCAATCGAAATGCGAACGAAGTCCGAAGAGTTTTGGCGGTCTGCCATTTTTTCAGACGAAAGCAGATACTGCCAATTCAGTGAGTGGTCGTACGTGGGCATGGAGACGTTCGTCACAGCAACTGGACGACAAATTTTTGCATCAGACGGTGAAATACGGCGGTGTGAACATCATGGTGTGGGGCGCGGTATGGTATGGTGGAAGATCGCAATTAGTAATCTGCGACGGAAATATAAATACGGCAAAATATATCCAAATATTAAGAGAAGGACTACTACCGATATTCGACAGCGCCATTTTGTTTAAAGAAGACGCCACTTTTATGGAGGATGGAGCACCCTGCCACAAAGCAAGAACAAGAACCACATGGAAAGAGGAACAGGGGATTCGGATTTTACCTTGGCCAGGCCAATCACCAGACATGAATCCGATAGAGAATGTTTGGCACATAATCCAGACAAGTATGGCGAAACGAACCCGAAAACCCAGCAATAAGGAAGAACTCGTGGCAGCTGTTACAGAAGAGCGGTTAAATATTCCAGAAGACACCATTGATCATTTAATAGATTCTATGCCACGACGACTCGCAGCACTTCACGCAAGTAAAGGTGGATCGACAAAATATTAGTCTAATTTAAAAATTTTAAAATATTTTATATATATAACGAATCTTTTTTTTAATTAGTAGGTGTGTATTTTATTCTGGCACCCTAGTGTATACAGTCCGTGTATTAGCGTTTTATGTCTCTTCACATGTCCTTCCCGTGAATTGATTTCACTAATACCACGAGGAAGCTGTATTTACAGCGTTTTCTTATCAATGCAATTATCCAACGAAATTACATTACTGAAAAAATATCAGTGTCGGAGAGACTCGAACCCACAATCTTTACGTTTCCGGCGTACTGTCATTGTCCAGAAAATTTAATGGATTTGTGAGGGAATTTTAAACGATCAAAACCAATTCACGCTAAGTTTCCATGTAAACCCTTTTCAAATGTAATAGCTCATTCAATAAACGTCAATATAGACGTTTGCATCCGCCAAAATCACTTCTGATCTCGAAATCTATAAAAATGGCCGCTACAGAAGCGTTTAGACCCGTACCCACTCAAGTTCGAGGCACCAAAAAGATCAGGGACAGAACGGACAAGTTAACCTTTCCAAAATTACCCGCCAACAAAATGTTAGGAAGTTATTTGGAGTACAAAAACAGCAAAAAAACGACTCTACCCCCTTTACAATGGGATACGCCGCCGGTGTCCCACAATCTGAACTATTTCAGGGTCAAAACCGAGCTGGAAACGTTTATCCGGGAAGCTAACAAGATGAGAAGGACCATCCCGCATTCGACCGCGCACTTCAGGAAGCGTTGGGAGCAACAGCAGGCGGTCGCGGAAGACTTCAAGCGATTAATCGAGGTGTGCGACGATTTCGTGATGAACAACGAGGAGAAGCGGAGAAGATTCAAGCAGAAGATGCTGCAATCGAGACAGGCAGCCGTGCTGCAGGTTCAACAGACGGAGTCGTTGAGGAAAAGGATGAATTTCGTTAAGGACATCAAGGAGAGAATGGAAGAAAAAGTGAAGGGGTACGAAATGTACCCGGACTTTTTAACTGCTGTTGCCAGACAAAATAGTTTGCAATTTAAGAACGCTGAGGAAGTGGTTAGAAGGTAATATCGGTTTAAGAGATCCTTTTTTATTCTAATCTCATCTTCATTATAATGTTTCTAATAATAATTGATTAGTCCAACAACAAAATCATTTACAGGTCTATATTCATATAATTATTCTGATTTACAGAGTGTGCAATAACCAAACAATACCCATGCGATTGTGGAAAAAGGAAAAACTGCTCTTCTAACAATACGTATATACACTACGGCTCAAAAGTGCTTAGGCACCCCTGTTTTCATGGATTATTCATATAGTATTATGTTTACCAAAAAAACATAATAAAATGAAATACGTATTTAAAATGTAGTTCAGTAAAATAAACTCCCATTATATCGCATAAGGTTTACTATCATTTACCTGCACTTGGTCGGGTTACCATAAACTGTTTATTGCGGTGCAATTACAATAACAATCCCTCTGAATTTACTGGGTAAATTTAGTCATCTGTTAGATTGTAGGTAATAATGTTTAAATTAAATCCTAGAAGATTATAGTGAAATCTGTAACCTATGGTCAGTTGCAGTGTGGTATTTACTCTATTCACGTCGTGAGCGAAATATCCTGTGACAATTTTTTAAAATGCCTCCGCGAAGAGAAATTAGTACGGAAACACGTGCGCTTATAATAGCTTACCATAAAAGTGGCATAAGTAATCGACAAACTGCCAAAAATAATGAAAATACACCACGCTAGGGTTGACTCTAACGTAAAAAAATAACGGGAAACTGGCAGTTTTCTTAATAAAAGACGGAGTGGAAGGCCAAAAGCGACAACATCTGCAGATGATCGCAGAATAGTGGTTACCAGCAAGTTAAATAGACGCAAAGCAGCCCCGGAAATCACCGCAGAATTAAATGTTCGTCGCCAAAAACTAGTTGGTGTTTCTACAGTCAAACGTCGCTTACAGAAAGCCGGGCTCCATCGACGTATTGCGATGAAAAAGCCATTACTACGCAAACAAAACAAGCAAAAGCGACTTAAATGGGCTCGTGAACACCAACACTGGACCATAGAAGAGTGGAACAACGTCCTATGGACGGATGAGTCCAAATTTGAGCTGTTCGGAACCAGAAGACGCATATTCGTAAGAAGATCCGTGAGTGAACGTGTCAGGGAAGAGTGTATTGCTGCTACCGTGAAGCATAGTGGAGGTTCTATCATCATTTGGGGCTGTTTTGCTGGCACTATTGTAGGGGACATTGTGAAAATTGACGGTATATTAAGAAAAGAAGGCTACCGCGAAATTTTGGAGAACCACGCAATACCTTCCGGAATTCGACTTTTGGGTCAAAATTTTATCTTCCAGCAAGATAATGACCCAAAACATTCCTCTAAATTATGTAAAGACTATTTACGTCATTTAGAAGAGGAAGGAACTCTCAAAATTATGGAATGGCCTCCCCGGAGCCCCGACTTGAATTCAATTGAGTTACTATGAGAAGAATTAGATGGAAAAGTACGGAAATCGGCTCCGACATCAGCTACTGACGTGTGGAACAAATTGCAATCGAGTTGGACCTCAATAACACAAGAAACTCTGGCAAAACTTATTGCGAGAATGCTTCGATTGTGTGCTGCGAATATTAAATCAAGAGGAGGTCACATAGATGAAAGCAAATTTTAAATTAAACGTTTTAATTTTCACATTTATTTAATATATTTTTATTCATGTACGTGTATCGTACATAAAAAATAAATATTATTAATATTTTTGCTGAGTTTTTATACATTTTTGCTGTCAGTGCGAGTGTCTAAACACTTTTGAGCGGTAGTGTACATACTGCTATCACAAACTACTTAAAGCATATTTATCCATATTTACAAATAAGGAAAATAAAAAGAAAAAATTTGCTTACACATTGTTAAAATGAGTAAGAAGACATGTACACAAATCCTTTCGTGCTACCGAAAGTATAAATTCATATAAAGTCATTCTAAAAAAGAAGAGGAAGTCGCTCTTTCAAAGCTATCTACTATTTGATTCCAGCTCTATATGCAAAACTTAAACGACAACACTTGTATGACAACGAGAATTGACCAATGACTTGTATAAATTCCATGTCCTTTAAACAAATCTCCATACATTGCATTCACCTCCTCCGCATGCTCCTACTCAACAGATTCGAAGCCCTCTACATCGCAAGACACGCCATCGCCAAAGAAGAGGAACGTCACGAGAGAATCCTGAGGGAAGCCCAGGAGGAACTGCAGAAGTTAATCGACGAGAAATTCGCTAAACAGAACGAGCTGGTCGTCGTGCAGGACTCCATCACCAGACGATATAATAAGGCGAAAATAACTACGATACGTGTCGAGAATCTCATCGCAAATATCGACACCGAAGACCATTTGAGGAGACAGGAAAATTTCTTGGTGAAGCAAAGCTGCTGGAATGTCTACCATCATATGTGGAACCGAAAATTTACAAGCGTCGAAGTTCAACGAGACGACTTCATCGGGCAGCTAAAGGAGATTAATAAGGTGCTTGGAATATTCAGCATGGTATTTACCAAACTGAATATTCCGTTTGATAATAATTGGATCGATAGGAGAAAATGAAAGAAGAAATTTGCTCTAAGGTGATTTGGTAGCAACACACCTAAGCCTAGTGTAAGTAGGTTCGTTACTGAATAAGGTCTATATCATATATCTACTAAAATACTAATACTGTTAAATAAGTATATTAACATTATTACCACTTATTATTGTAATATTCTATACTTTTACGCTCTAATAAACGTTAATGATTTAATAATTAGATTATTGATATTGGCTAGATATGCGGTACCTTTCCCAATCTTCTAGAATTGATCGATAAGAAAATTATGATAATCATGCTGTAATACGAACTACCAACAGCAAATTAAAGCGAGTATTAGAGTGTTTACAGCTGTAATTCAGGTTACTCCTTTATATTAGCACAGTTGCTGATATGATTAGCACAGGTTACCAGTGCCATATTTAGTATAAATTAAATCTATAATCAAATAGGCACACATAAGTAACAAGTGCACAAATAAATTTTGCGTCAATATGGCCCTTGAATTTAAAAAAATACGTCCGAGATTATTGCTGGATAGTTGATTTTAAAATAGCGACACATACAAGCAACGTTATGCGGAAAAAATGGCGGTTAACATTATTTAAATTTTAATTTTCCTGCACTGGGAATAATAATAATACCAGATATTCATAATATGATAATTTACATATTTTTAAAGCACGAGATACTTTAAACGTCAAGATCTATAACTGCAGATGCCAAATCGTATCGGCAAACCAGCGTCGTCCAGGGAATATCACATTTTGCAGAGTAGTACAAGCTTCACGCTATAGATTTTGAGATGCCACAAAGCTGGAGAAGCCAGAGACCAAACGTATAGTCACACAAACTGGTACACCACAAAATATTTACCTGGAATTCTTGAGTCAGTCAATGTTGCACTCATAATGCACAGCAGACAGTTGAATTTTTACGTGAAAATAATATAAAAGTCATTGAACACTCATCCTATTCGCCTGATTTGGCCATGTGTGATTTCTGGTTGTTCTTTAACCTACAGAAACATTTACGAGGTCGTTGTTTCACGATGGAGGATGAGATAGATGAGGCAACTCATCAATTTTTTGAGAGCATTCCAAGAGATGACTGGCTTCAAGTTCGTACGTTGTGGAAGCGTCGGTGGAAAAAGTGCCATTTTCGTAAAAGGACTCGTAGTTTTTTTGTATCGGAAAATATATAGCGTGACCCTCACGGGATATTTCAAACGTCAAGACCTATAAATCCAACTGCCAAATCGTATCGGCAAACCAGTGTCGCCCTGGGAACACCAAATTTTTAGAATATACGAAAATTATTGATATATGAAATTTCGTTAAAATAATATTAAGTTCTTTGGTTTGGTAAAACTAGGTCATCGTGTTAAAGAAAACCGATAACTTCTTTCTTATTTATTTTGATTATTTTTCTTTCTCTTTTATTATTTTAGAATTCAACGTTTCGTTGGTGTGGTGGCCAACTTCCTCACGCAAGTCCAGAAAGAGAATTCTATCTTAAAAAAGTTTTAATTTATATTTATTTTCATATTGTTTTCTTCAATTATAGCGATTTTCCTAAAAACCGTGCTGGCACTTGGTATATAAATTTCGTTCTAGTGATTTTAGTAGGCCATACCAAGTTGATGATCAAATCAAACCCTTTATTGATTTGGATCCTCATATTTCCATCGGAGAAGTTTCAGAAAGGTTAACAATGTATAGCACACAACAATTACAAATCATTTAAAAAAAAAACTTGTTATTTGGGTTCCTCCTTAGCTAAAGGAAATTCATTTAAACCAACGCATTAACATCATCGATAGAATAGGTAAGCTCGGTGGTAACAATTTGTAATGCCATAAAGAAATACACTTGTTTACTTATCTAAGAAATAAACGCATTATACTTTTCTCCGAGAATAAATATAAAAAAAATCTGTTTAGAAAACAAGCTATAATTCCGACATTAACGGTGGTATCATGATAGAAACGATGAATCGCGTGACATACGATACCTTTCAGCTTACAACGTATATGTAAATTGAAATTGCGGACTTGAAATAGGGTACCAAACAAATGCTATGTATATTTTTTATGTGCTCAAATAATGGCCATCTAAAAAGGTTACGGCTAACTAACTTGATG
This sequence comes from Trypoxylus dichotomus, assembly GCA_023509865.1. Taxonomy (NCBI): domain Eukaryota; kingdom Metazoa; phylum Arthropoda; class Insecta; order Coleoptera; family Scarabaeidae; genus Trypoxylus; species Trypoxylus dichotomus. The sequence goes on along the minus strand of CM042080.1, from coordinate 50,338,055 downwards.
TTACGACATTATACGTGCTCAAGTTTTAATGTTTGTTGGTCTTAATAATAACGCTGGCGTTAAACTATATTGTTTTGTACGTTTTCTATGATAATATAACAAACTGTCGCAACAAGTCAATTTTACTACATTTACAATGTTACTATATTTGTATTTTCCTCTTTAATTATGAGAGACTAATATAATTTTTCTATTTATTCGCAGTTTATATGTGCGATTGTCTCCACTTTTTATTCCTTAAGGCAGCCTTGAATAGAGTAGCTACTTTATATAAAATAAAAATAAAAAACAACACCAATACCGTGTTTCTCTTGTCGATTCCGGAAACATTTCAGGTCGCCCTCGTACACTAGGGTGACAGAATAAAATAGACACCGCAACGTGAAATACGTAAATTTTTAAATATTCCGTTGTCCACAGTTAACCGTGTGATTACACAATTTAAACGCAAGGAAGAAACAACAGTGGAGCCGAGACTAGGCCGTGCCGGATCTTCTGAAAGAAGTAAAAGGGTGCTTGTGCGCGAATTGTTAAGAGAACCGCGAAAAAGTATAGATGAGCTTGCGGCAACTTCACAGAAAAGTCAGCGAACCGTTCTGCGATACCTCCACAGTGTGGGGATGTATAAAAGGGTGGCAAAGAAAAGACCTCTCCTTACGACGTTTCAAAAACGGCGCCGAATGGCTTGGGCAATCGAAATGCGAACGACGCCCGAAGAGTTTTGGCGGTCTGTCATTTTTTCAGACGAAAGCAGATACTGCCAATTCAGTGATAGTGGTCGTACGTGGGTATGGAGACGTTCGTCACAGCAACTGGACGACAAATTTTTGCATCAGACGGTGAAATACGGCGGTGTGAACATCATGGTGTGGGGCGCGATATGGTATGGTGGAAGATCGCAATTAGTAATCTGCGACGGAAATATAAATGCGGCAAAATATTAACAGAAGGACTACCACCGATATTCGACAACGCCATTTTATCTAAAGAAGACGCCACTTTTATGGAGGAAGGAGCACCCTGCCACAAAGCAAGAACAACAACCACAAGGAAAGAGGAACAGGGGATTCGGATTTTACCATGGCCAGGCCAATCACCTGACATGAATCCGATAGGGAATGTTTGGCACATAATTCAGACAAATATGGCGAAACGACCCCGAAAACCCTGCAATAAGGAAGAACTCGTGGCAGTTGTTACAGAAGAGTGATTAAATATTCCAGAAGACACCACTAATCATTTAATAGATGGATCGACAAAATACTAGTCTAATTTAAAAATTTTAAAATATTTTGTATATATAACGAGAATAGAATCTTTTTTTAATTCGTAGGTGTCTATTTTATTCTGTCACCCTAGTGTATATCAACAACACAATCAAACTAAAATAGTAAAAATAATTACATTAATTATTTTTAATATCGATAACAACCGAGCCGAACGCTACTGCGTAAGCACTAGTTTCTGTAGTCTTATTCATAAGATTTATAGCAAAGGTACAAGTAATGTACATGGTATAAAGTACAAAACAAAAAACAGGAATGATTATGCAAAGCTAACTAAACCAACAGAGCAAACATTGTAATAATTTAAATACAATATTGTAACATAGTAGTTGGCTGCTATGAATTTCTCTAATGTATAATACTTTAATTTGCATTTTACTAAATCTGCATTTCTAAATGCGCTGATTATACATATTTATACATTAGTGTATTTATACAGCTAAAGATTATCTGAAGGGAAATCTTCCAGACACAAATAACCTCGGTTAGATACGAAATCTTAAGTACACATCATAAATAATGAGGAATTACTGTAAATCGCCTGAAAAATATTTTTATAACATGGGATTAATAGTTTACTTCCATTCCAAGAACGCAAAGTTTTTACTATGCAGAAAGGCGTACGTTATCTTTGAATACAAAGAAATAGCATTACAATGATCAAAAGTGTATACAAAATAATTTTTGTTCGGTTTATAAACACTTAATTCTTACAATTCCGCAGGATTTACTTCCTATTGTACAATAGAACTTATTACACGTGCGTTTTTATTAATTAATTAACCCAAATACGCGTTTTAAGAACGTAGTTCTTCCCAAAAATTGAATGTGTATTAGTACTAGATCTAAAGTGTTCTATTTGTAACGTAATCGATGTATTTGCTTAAGATGTTATTCTATATACAAGTATGCTTGCGAAAATCGTATTTAAGTATATTATAACGTTATAACGATGCAATATTGTGGTAAACGGTAACTAAACACACATAGAAAACGTAAATATTTAACGTTTCAACAGCTGATAATATAAAGCAAACATTTGTGTGTATAGTGTTGGATATAATACGTGGGAAGTCTGAAAAGTATTTAGTTTTAATGAGAAATATTGCATGATTACTGCAAAAATACATACCTAGATAATTTTTCTAACTATTTTTCAAGTAGATCAGGTATCACTGTAGGCTACAATATAACAATAGGTTTCTAATATGTTCAAATAGACTTTTATAATAATAGAGGCTTGTATCAGCAGAATTGCACTGTATACAGTATAATGTAAAAAAAATATATATTAAATTAAGGAGAATAAGCTGTGTGATCCTGTGTTTTTAGACGAAACGTCGATTTTTAATTAATAACTAAGCTAGCATGATGTTTTTTTTTCCCAAAAGTATAAGAAACGAGGCCATTTATGCAACAAAACGGTAACTAATTGTTGATTATATACAGTATCCGCCATAAATACGGAAGCCAATACCGAAATAAAAAAATAAGCAAATATGTAGTATTAATATAAGAATAATGTATACAGAGCAGTACGCCCGAGTAGATGCATACATGCAGACAATTCTGACGCAGCTATATTACAAATTATTTAAAATCTCCGAAAACACATGTTTCCGCTAAAATACCGAATGTGAGGGGGAATTACTTAGTTTTCTAGTCATGCGCTGATACGTGCCTACACATTGAAATAGCAATACCATAGCTGGCGGGACTAAATGCTGACGTATTTTCATTATCTTAATTATCCATTTCTGTTGTAACATGGGCCAGAGGAAATATTGTTCATCGGAAAAAAAAAATCAATTATACTCCATCTCCTTAATAAAGGGAAAAGCGGCAAGTTTATACAAGGAGCTCTCTCTTGGTCTGCCAAAATAATTGTAAACGCTAGCAACTGGAGCAGAATGAAAGAAAATCGTGGTGGAAAAAGGAAAACTAACCTTAGAGAAGGCATGAACATAATAACTTATGCAAAGAAGACACCGTTTATAAGTTCAACTGCAATAAAAAATTAGTTAAAACTTTCTAGAGGTATTTATACTATTAGGCGAAGATTGAAGACAAATACAGAGTTGACAGTCGTTTGCTCATAAACACGCATAATAGAACATAAAAAAGTGGCGTAATGTATTGTAGTTAGCTGAGACTAAAATAGTTTTATTTAATTCTGGTGCATACCAACAACACGTACGAAGACCACATCGAGATTTCAACGCCCGTACACCAAAAAATACTGTAAAACTCTGAAGACTCAAGCATCATGCTGTGGAGGTGTTTCCCATGTTATGGAGTAAGCCACTTAGATAAAATACAAAGTATAAAGCATGCTGATGTCTATGTAAACATACTACAAACTGTGCTTGTCATCTGCAGAGGAAGAAATGCCACTAAGGTGGTTGTAAATGCAGGATAACAATCTGAAACATGAACATGTTTCTCGTAAAGCGAAAATATGGTTTCGAGATAATAACGTTCGCGTTTTGGGTTGGCCGTCGATATTACCAGACCTAAATCCAATTTAAAATTCATGGGTGAAGTTGAAAAGTGCTGCATCTGCTGCTAAGCTGCAAAATATTGACGATCTGTGGAGAATATGCCAAGCTGAATGGCAAAAAAATTTCAGTAGAGACATGTAGGCAATAGAAAGCCTGCGATTCGAATGGATATAAGAAAATGTGGAGCAAAAGGTCCAAAAGCGTACATATACATTTTAAGAGAAGCAAAAAATGTAACAAGTGTAGAAAATTACTAAAGCAACTTCAAGGAAAATAATGAAATAAATGATATGTGCGGACGTGTTCCTCAAAGAAATTCAGGCCACGTTACTTCAAAATCTTAAAACGAAGAACTATACTTCTCTAGTTGCAATATACTCAGTATTCATAAAGAATTCCGTGTGATATGTGAATCGACAATTTCACAATCGATTATTCTCCGAATTTTTTTTTTGCAATGGAACTGACTTTGAACCAATAGTGGACCAAAAGTACCTGGAATCCTGTTCAATTTAATAAATCAAAGCTATATAAAGGGAAAATATGCATGTAGCAATTTCTAACTGCCGATATCAAAATGCTCTAGATTTTTTTTCAGTTTCAATCCAAGTCTTCATTGAAATTATTTAAAAAAGTATTAACAGTTCAATATCCAAATTCAATTACGACTGCCCTTTACTGTATGTTGCCATTCCGTTTGAGCGAATTGCATGCAACTGTTCAATAATATTTAAAATATAATGATTTTCACACCTAGCTATATCTTCTTTGAACATTTTGGAATATAACTACGAAAAGTAATTCGACGGCCAACTTGAGATTTTCCAATTTTGTTAAAATGTTCGCTGGACACTTTTCAATTACTTAAATACACAACTTCAATATTCAAGATGCTTACAAAATCTATTAGAGAGTAGGTATAACAAATACATTTGTTACAAAAAACTTCATCAGGATTCCATGCGTATTGACTAACTCTTAAGTTATTCAACTCGTCATATGCATTTCCGGAATTTCAAAATTTAAGTCAATATTTGCTTGAATATGTTCCTTTGAACACCCCGTGGGTATAATTGCAATATTTTCTTGCAAGGCCCACCTAAGCAGAACCTGAGCTGGTTGTTCCATCCAATCTTTTTGCAATTTCTACAACTTCAAAGTCCGAAATCAAATGAAAGTTATTTGTGCCATCTAACTAAGAATACGCTTGCAGGAGAATACCGTGCTTTTGGCAATAATTCAACAGGTCACTTGGATGGTAAGTGAGGATGCCATTCTACCTGGTTTACAACTGGAATTTCACGAAAACCATGGTATAATTAGATGCACCAATATTTCTAACTAATCTTTTCTTTTTAAAATCGACAAAGTACTGCCATGTCTTTGTTCGTACGCTTCGATTAGAAGAATCTTTTACTGAAAAGCCACGCCAATGAATCAGATATAAATCAACATAGCCACAATTTACGTTTTCTAAAGAACTTATCAATGTAGTAGCAGCCTTATCTCCAGTCCTAGGGAGCAGCTTTGTTATTATAAAAACATCCTCTCTTTTTAAGTTGTATTTAACAAGTCTTTCAAAGCTTCCCCCTTCGTTTCAATAAACATAGGCTGTATCTATCAAACGATATGCACTAGATAAAGCATAGTCCAACACATCCCGTATTAACTCAGTACCTCGTATTCTATATGTACCAAATCCAATAATTGGCATTAAATTCCCGCTAAGTAATTTAAGCCTAAGAATTTTACAATCCGTTTTGATTGCTTGATCTTACCAAGTATTTTATATGTTACAACTAAGGAAAAGTTGTATTTATTAGTAGAAAAATCACGAATTGGACAGAATCACGACTTATCTACAGCCTAGTTACAGCTACAGGATAATATAATACACATAGAACACCTTCTAAGTACCGCCCGACAAATTAGATTGTGGAGAGAAATTTTGACTAAAAAGTGGGCCAGCGTTAACAAAATAGTATCCACGATGTCACCGTGATTCAGTCAGGTCGATCAGAAATGGTTTCTTTATGAGAATATTAGCAGTTTTACAATTTGTTAGAATGCTCTACGACCTGATTTTGTTAATATGACATTGTTTTACATTCGAAGTCAGTTTTATCAGCAAAAAAAAAACTGTTACTTAAATCTATTGTTAATTTCACACTGGTTAATAGAAAATGGACCAATAATATTGTTATCCAAGATATCAACCCAAACATTAAGCTTTTTTTATAATCTTAATTTCGAGCATCATATGTCTGGTGCAGATTTTCTGTGGCCCTAAAGATATCCACGCAACTGAAGCGTTTTGTTAAAATAAAATGATTATTGTTGTGGTACAATTTAATTAACCACACATAAAAAATACTACAAATTTGAAGGCTTTTATAAGTTAGTAGCCTTGGAAAACAATCGAAATCTTTCATTTCATCATTTATCAGAAGTAAACTTACCAATATTGCCAACTTAGATTTATATCTTCTCTCTTAGAAAATAAAGGAAATCCGCATATTTGGGACAGCGTGTGTGTAACAGCAAATTATTCGTTGGTCCCGATAAGAGTCAGTTTAGGAAGTAAGCAAATGTGATAATTTTGTTAAAGAACAGAAAACGAATTCAATTCGAACAATCTTGACATTCATACTTAGCAAATTAATGTACGATTACCTAAATCCAGTTTTCATTTGAATCGTAATCAAATCAATTCTACAAACACAAAAAACAGGTTATCAGAATTTTAAAGAAGGAAATTTGCCTCTCTTATCAATGTTTTTCGTTCAACACCTTTTAACGCAGTAATATAAGGATTCTGATTATTTCTACGTTCGTAATGCGTAAACAACATTTTTTTTCGAAACAGATATTTTATAAGATTAGTAGCACTTCATCCAATAATTTTAATTTTTTTAACGACATCACTTAACTTTATCAATTAATACACTAAAAACGCCAACAAAATCAAGCCGCTTTAAATTTCTTTTACATATCCTAGTAGCCTATGAAATTTAACGTTTTTATTATCCGAGGGGTGGCGAACCTGCTTACAAACTTCCCTCTTTTAAAAGGAGTCCAACAGTGTTTACAACTTGAATAAATTGAAGCTTAATCTTCCACGATAAATCCACAAATAATTATTACATGGAATTACTTAATTTACAGAGAGATTACAGAAAATTGACAGGTATCGGTAGGGATTTATTTGAAATCGGGAATATGACAGATATATCACGAATCGAAGATTAAAATTCGCTAACAAATCTGACAAGCTATCGTGAACCATTTTAATAATTTCTGCGAGAAAATATGAGATATACATTAAAATTATGAGAGCAAATTGATAAATACGTAGACGATCTATTATTTATTACTACATTTGTAAGCTTGGAAAGGTTATGTCGTTTCTTGTATCAACAACTTCAATCATGTTGTCACAAACGCGTCGTATGTCAAATCTTGTCACATTAAAGACGATAAATTAAATCGAAAGATGCAAAGGAAGTAAATGATGCGTCGGAAAAAATAAGCAACTCTTCTAAGCATCGAATTTATCATCGTAAAGTTTCTTTTTTTCGTTCAACGAGAAGATCAAAACATTTTGGTTAGAAATTACCGAGTTTGTATACACATACCACCTTTTAGTCACAAAGAACAACTGTCAAAATCTCTCATAGAACAACACTTAGCGTGCGTAATGTAAATGTTATAAACGAAAATGCTCGTTACGTCTATAAGCAGCAAGACGAAATGTTTATTTACACTAAAAGGCCCGTGGATTGCCTCGAATGAATATCTTACACCAGAAATTAATGCTTTTTTAAAACGAACAAATAAACAATCGGACCGAAATAGGTACGCACACATTTGAGTATTACAATGTTTATGTGCATCTATCGGATTAGCTAAAGACAAAAAAAAAACGAAGGGGGGCTTCACGACGTCTTTCGATCGAAAGCGGTGCGAAAAAACTAACCTCTAAATCTTCGTAGCTCCGAAAACCGAGTATGGCGAATCCATCTATAATATCTTCCTCTACAAGAGCCTCTTTGGACTTCTTACGGCGATTCGGCGGCCGTTGCGGCTTTTCGCGTACCGGAGATTCATCCTCGCCGCTGTCCCCGTCCCCCTTGGCAATCTCACGTTGGGCCTGTGCCATCCGCTGGGCCCTTTTCCTTCGCCGATTCCTCTGTTTCAGTTCGGCGTCCATGGCTCACACATGGGGTCACTATTTTCACCTGGTGACAAGCATCGTATCGGGGCACACCGCGGCGCCGTGCGGGCCCCTTTCACATCACTCGACGAACGCTAACGGCCGCACGCACAATATCACCCTCAGCGCACTCGCGTTGCCCCGTCCTGTACGCAAAAAATGTCGAATTTCTCGCGGGTAAACAACGAAAAACGCACCACACCACAGCCGATTCCAGTCAATACAATGTAAAATGTCGCGAACAGCACGCGACAGCGCCACCGCCGGCTGACGCGCGAACTACACGATCGAACTGCCAACCGTTGCACATGGTTTCCCCCAACCGATACGACAATGGGAGTCGAATTGTGTTCCTTTGTGTTAGACGAACGTTGAGAGTAAGGGTTGATCAACCCCTGCGGTTCTATTACGAAGGACAACCCTACGAGGCATATTTCCCATTCATTCTATGCGATTCGCAACGAATTTCGACCGACGGACGACATGTATTAATTTGAAGATAAATTTGAACATTTTACACTATAAAACAGCACGATTTAAGCATTTTTTAAAAATTAAATCTAATTTAAATTTAATTTCGTAGAATCACTAGAGATTTAAATGATAATCCTCACGTATTCGTTTAAAATTTAGGTTAAATAACGTATACTATCAGTGTTGCTAATCATTACGCACTAAATATCACTATAAACATTCGTATTATTACATAATTCATATAAAAATCTGTAAATTCTGTAATAAATAACTGACAACCAATCGCACTAGATGCCGCAACGAATTATTATTCAATTGTTTACCTATGCGCACGCATGCGTCGACTAAATCCAGTTGCCATATGTTCTCGATTTATTACAAAATCGATATTGTAAAACGAATTCCTAAGAGAAAAGTTTAATTATACCTTTCTAGAATGAAATCTAACGCCATGAAATGATAATTTAAACCAACATTTACATGGGAATACTAGTAATTACGGAGTAATAAGCCCTAAACATAAGATTTTTAATCTGGCAACGCTGTAGGTGATCAGCTGTATTGTCGTGCCGTGCGGCTAATCTAGACAACGCCGCCTAGGATACACGTTTTCAAATGCATTTAATATTGACCTGCGCATAAATTAATCTTCTTATTCTTTCTAACTTATACGCATTTAATCTTGCGACGTACACGTCATTCCATGTTTAAGCGTTGTAGGGTCCATAACCTATTTTTTTTAATTTTATAGGTTATGAATACTAATAAATCGTACGTTTTACTTCGAATTTCTTAAAAGCGACGGAAAGAAAATGGTGAGCGTTCGCGTTCTGAACGTGGTGTTCACTTTGTCGAGTTTTCTCGGGCTTGCTCTCTCTATCTATTCGTATGTCGTGGAACAGGCGGCGGAACATGACACGAATTACAAGGCAATGTGCGACATTAATGAATATATAAGTTGCACTAATGTATACAGAAGCGAGTAAGTATGGATCCATCTGTTATTTTAGCTCTTAAATTGACTTAATCTTGTTTCCAATTAATTATTTTGTAACTGCAATTCATTACTTTGTCGTTGTGGTTGCTTTGTTTGTTGTAAATCTGATAAGCTCGTTTTGGTAGACCGTAAAACCAAATCCGTAAGATAAACTCGCGTAGTGTAATGTATTAATCGATAATGCGTATTTACTTTAGCTGACAAGTGCTTTTAAGACGATTACATTTGCTGTTTGTTAATTGAATTTTCTTTTATTATCAACTGTTGATTCATTAATCAATTTGTTTGGTAACTTTAAATATTTGAAGCAGATAATTTTTATACAGTATTCACATTTCTTTTTCAATACAAAATAACGAAATTATTTGAATTATTCCGCTTTATATCGCTCTAATTAGTATTTTTCATGTACAACTATTTGGCAATAACAAATTAATTGTTGCGAACTCCTCCAGTGTTGCCAGACTTTAAAAATGGAATTGTAGCACGCTCCATTTGTAAATTTACTACAGATTAATACGCTATATATAAGGTACGAAGGCGACCTGAAGTGTTTTGGGAATTGTCAAAAAAAACACGGTATTGGTACGCGGTACTTATCGCGCCGAAAGCTTTTTCATACCCAAAATTTCGTGTAGGATATGGCCAACGCATTCTTCTAAGAATACCTGTTGTCTCTTAGGCACTCTCACTGACAGCAAAAATGTATAAAAACTCAGCAAAAATGTTAATAATATTTAATTTTTATGTACAGATATACGCACATCAATAAAAATATATTAAATAAATGTGAAAAATAAAACCTTTAATTTAAATTTTGCTTTCATCTATGTTACCTCCTCTTGATTTAATAATTACAGCACACAATCGAGGCATTCACCCAATAAGTTTTGCCAGAGTTTCTTGTGTTATTGAGGTCCAACTCGATTGCAATTTGTTCCACACATCAGTAGCTGATGTCGGAGCCGATTTCCGTACTTCCCGATCTAGTTCTTCCCATAGTAACTCGATTGGATTCAAGTCGGGGCTCTGGGGAGGACATTCCATAATTTTGAGAGTTCGTTCCTCTTCTAAATGGCGTAAATAGTCTTTACACAATGTAAAGGAATGTTTTGGGTCATTATCTTGCTGGAAGATAAAATTTTGATCCAAAAGTCGAATTCCGAAAGTTATTTCGTGGTTCTCCAAAATTTCGCGGTAGCCTTCTTTTTTTAATATACCGTTAATTTTCACAATGTCCCCTACACTAGTGCCAGCAAAGCAGCCCCAAATGACCGTCATGACTCGTCTATGGTCTAGTGTTGGTGTTTACGAGCCCATTTAAGTCGCTTTTGCTTGTTTTGTTTGCGTAGTAATGGCTTTTTCATCGCAATACGTCCACGGAGCCCGGCTTTCTGTAGGCGACGTTTGACTGTAGAAACACTGACTAGTTTTTGGCGACCAACATTTAATTCTGCGGTGATTTCCGGGGATGTTTTGCGTCTATTTAACTTGCTGGCAACCACTATTCTGCGATCATCTGCAGATGTTGTCGCTTTTGGCCTTCCACTCCGTCTTTTATTAAGAAAACTGCCAGTTTCCCGATATTCTTTTACGTTATAGTCAACCGTAGCGTGGTTCATTTCTTTGGCAATTTGTCGATTACTTATGCCACTTTTATGGTAAGCTATTATAAGCGCACGTGTTTCCGTACTAATTTCTCTTGGCGGAGGTATTTTAAGAAATTCTCACACGATATTTCGCTCACGACGTAAATAGAGTAAATACCACACTGCAACTGACCATAGGTTACAGATTTCACTATAATCTTCTAAGAAGGTAATTTAAACATTATTACCTACAATCTAACAGATGACTAAATTTACCCAGTAAATTCAGAGGGATTGTTATTGTAATTGCACCGCAATAAACAGTTTATGGTAATCCGACCAAGTGCAGGTAAATGATAGTAAACCTTATGCGATATAATGGGTGTTTATCTTACTGAACTACATTTTAAATACGTATTTCATTTTATTATAATGTTTTTTTGGTAAACAATACAATATGAATAATCCATGAAAAGAGGGATGCCTAAACACTTTTGAGCGGTAGTGTATATGCTTTTTAAAAACTTTAATTACAGATATGGAACTGGATTTGGTATCATATCAACACTACTTGGAAAAGAATCTCTTCTCAATAAACCTAATAGCTTGTTCGGTATAATTTTCTATAGTTTGCTGATAATCTTCGGTAAGTATAATTTTTGCTCGTATTTCTTTAATAATCTCGTCATTTTCTTTAATTCCAGCGCAAATCGACTCAAAACCGTTCGCTATATTGACTCTATTCTTCAGCATAGTTTCAATTTGGGTAGGAATCTACCTGGCTTACCTTTTGCTGTTCGTCATACGCAGCTTATGCGTAGTTTGTGCTGCCACTTACCTAGTCAATATCATTAACTTCGCGTGCAGCTATTACAAGTACAAGAAGTTAAGTCAATCCACCCCGGTGAAGACGAAGTCCAAGAAGAAGAAAGCTTAGATCAGATGGATATCGCCGATCAAAATTCTCAATGTTGGCAGCTATTCATACCTCTACGATAACGGGCGTTGTTTTATTTTTGTTAAGGGTTAATCTTGTTTTTATGTTTCTCTAAAATACGTAAATGTTTTATATCATTTTTATATAATATAAAATAAATATTATTTTGACATATTTTGGGTTTGTTTCTTTTTCTTTTTTGTATTTTCAATCAAAATTGTGAAGAATTTAGCTTTCTTGATCATGCGAACTTTTAAAAAGATAAATGTAAATTTTATCAATTTAATTCCTTTGCTGAAACTGCAAAGATTTATGGAACGAATTTCGTTTTTATCGATTAAATTGGTCGTACTTTATTGTAAGCGGTACCTTTCACAAATTTTGTTCAATTAACTCCAAATTGTGTCACCTAGACTTCAAAGTACTCCCGTATGAAGTGGTGAGATTTCTAACAAAAGGGTTATTACAAATTATAAGTTGGTACTCCGTGTGATTTTATGTAAATTAATTAAATTATGCTAATATATGATTTTATTCTGCTTATTACAATAAAAACAAATGCATTTATAAGTTATTCATATTCCAAAATTTTATGGGTGAAGGAGAGGATAAATAAAACACATTCATTGCCCGGGTAGCTCGTCAAATAATTTGGAAGAGCTCCTAGTTCCAAAAGAAGGATTTTTATATGTAAGATAATTTGTTAAATTAGTATTAGAAAGTCAACCATGTTTAGTTGATTAGTAATGAAAAATATTTTAAGTTGGTGTTCTTGTATTAATATATTTAGTCATCTTTGTATTTAAAAGTTTGTGACTTCCGTGACTATGTTCACGAGAAACAATGAAAAAGGAACGTTGGCCTAAACTGATGTTACGTGTAAACATGGCGTAACCGCCATGAAATAGACGTTATTCTTAAAAACTGTATTTATTTTCCTATGTTAAACATCTTCCTGCGAATCCATATAAGCTAGTAAAAGAGATAAGACGTAATACTTCAAAACCCGGGTGACATAATGAAAAATAATTATTTTAATCTTTAAGACAAAAATAGCAAATATCGATTCACACAAAACACATTTAATGTACGATTATGAGTAATAAATGACAACTACAACAAATTATTTGGTGAAATCCACTGGAAATAAATCGCTAATTTCGTATCAAAAATATGAAAGAACTTCACTGACAGAAACATGGGGATTGCAACTATATTCACTTGACACCTCTTCTGGGCCAAGTAACAATTAACCATTTTCCGATTCTTTTTTTAATACAATGAGTTAATTATAGACCGATTTCACACAATTTACTTAAAAAAATATCTATTTGCATCTACAATTCCCTTAAATACATTTGTTTTCGTAACAAATGTAGTAGGTACCTATTCTTTTTGAATATTGAATAAGAGGATCATTTGGTTAAATTTATGTTAGATATCGCCAATTAGTATTTCCTAGTAGGTAAATTCTATAAGATACAGTTGGTAGCAATTATTTATGTTATGAGAGTGTGAGTTGCTACGGTAGTTGCTTTCTTTTGTAATAAAAGATTAAAACGATAGGTGTTGCTTTTTTTAGAGATTTTATTGAGGGTGTACATAATATTCCGAAACATAAAAATTCTTCTTGCCGCCAACCTAAACGTTTTCCTGGAAATTATAATACCGTCCGGATATTAGCAACAAATAGTTGTATATTAAATAATTATTTACTAACCTCAAGTACGCTAAATGTTAGATTATCAGGAATTTGAGGATTTTATTGCCATTTTCATCCGTTTAATAGTAATCATATTTAGAATTTTAGTTTGTTGTTGGTTAGCTGGATTGTAAGTTTGTTTGTTACAATTTTTATTTTATCTAATGATTAAGGTAGTCTAAATGTTACAGTATTATTACTTTTATGGTCGAAGATCGATATAAATGCCATTCTAATAAAAAATAATAATATAATAAATATAATAATCAAAGTAAATTCTATTGATTTAAATTTGCCGCATTCACAAACTTTTAAAATAGTGGAACTCAATTTCAACCTCTACATTTAGATCTGCAAATAATGCATTACCCACTTTACCAGATTTGAATTATTTTTGGATATCATTTGGATTATATGGAATAAAATCATTTAATTTATACTGTAAGTTGTAGGTACCATCAAAGGATAATATAAACATGTTGCTTAACGAAATTTTATATCCTTTATGATTATGCTTGTGTTTTTATTTCCACTCTCCTTGATTTTAATGTATTAATTTATTTCACCAGGTGATTATTGGTAAAGAAGTCTCGGATTACCCATGCCAAATTTAGTGCCGGATTTTGTTGGCGAATGTACTTTATTATATTAGTAGTAGAATAACAGTTACTGTTATGTATTTGATTTGTTTGTCATCATAGAGTATCATTATGCATTAGTGTCAATTACAGTTTTTCTTTATGAATATTATATGAATTTGAAGGCAATTACTTTTTGGCAGAATCAGACAAAATGTAAGTAAAAACCTGTCAAATTTATGTTTACAAGTATTAATTGACCAGTTTTTCAGTCATGCCAACTTCAAAATTTTGAATCGCTTGGTTTTCGTTTGAAAGTAGTCACTTTATATACATTTGTTTTACTTTTTCATACAAACTTTCAGTCTATTGTTTTATAAAAATCTGCATTCCTGGATATACATTATAACGATAATTTTTCCTGTACGCCAATGTATTTAGTAATAGTAACTATACAGCAGTAGTAAGGCAATGGCCTTTCTACTATGTAGCAGCACATACTAATCATTTCCAAGCTTTTGGAGCTTTGTATTTCGTCCAATTAAGTTTTATATTACAATGACATCACTAGATGTCACAACATTTGGTACTAACTTCAGTTTAATAAGCAAAAGTGACAGTTACAATTTAAATAAAGATTATGTACAAACCTGTTTTTTTAATATCATTCGTTTCTGAATTTAAATCTTAGATTAAGCAATTAAAAACAACTGCTGTGGCGGCCTAAAAAAAAACCATATACCCGTTTTTTTTCAACGAAAAGGAACCATCTTGAACGCGTAACGTCATAAAATTTGCCGTCGACATGTTCATTAATTAGCACCTTAATACTCACCTGTAAAAACAAAACATAAAACGTAAGACGACGCGACCGCCACGGCCTACTCGTCCGACTTACAGCGAGAGTGACGCAACTCCGGAGGAATCCGATTTGTGTAATGGAGCGGAGAGTAGGGGATCGCCTAAAAGGAGGCGACAGGTCGTTGTATTGGCACATGTACGAATCGGGCGACAGATGATTGTTTTTGTAGAGCGATTTTTGAACGGTATTACTATTTTTGGCGCTTGCGAACAATTTACGCGGGACTTTTTTTTTGCACCGTAATATTGTCTTGAGCAACCCACGACACCATCAGTCACTTTCTATCCCGATAGTCGGGGGGCAAAAAAAAAACAAACGAAAACGGTGTGCAGGATATGGGTTTTGATGTTGGCGCTACTGTAACCTACATACGTAAAAATTTGATCGAAAAATGCGATCGTAGGTGACTGGTGGTAAATTGGCTTTTAGGTTAAATGGTTTAGAAAATGTAATTTTAACGTTTATCTTTGGGAATTGGAAGATATTGAAACAATTTGAATTACTACGTAATACGTTTTATATTCATTTTAATCCTAGTTAAGACATAAAGTTGTCTGTTTCATCTTGATAACATTCCGTATATTGGCTATTGTATTGGACCGTACATTGACATGATGGACGTCTTGCAGATAAGACCAAGGCTAAAGTCAGTGCGAGGAATAATATCTGGTAAATACCAATTATTTCTCCGCACTTCTGCGCTGGCGCAGACTTTCTGTACTGCTGAATCGGTAGCACTAGTCTGGTTAAAATCTTGTTGGATGATTGCAGAATATCTGAAGCCTACTGATTAAGAGCATATGTTCATGCTATCAGGTATCGCCTCTTTCGATGTTTGACGTTCCACTGCCTCAATGACTGAACGATCTAAAGAAATGACAGACCATAGGTACCCACTGTACAGGCATCAGGCTTCACCTAGAAGGCTAAAATCTAGGAGGAATTTCATCCACGCGGTGGAGTTATTTACAGCATCAATTCGGACAACTGGAGAATACTGGAGATGAAGATTTTCTACTGCACATCATTTGAACATCATTAGATGGAATGGTACCGAAAACTCTGCCCCGGGGTTTGAACTTGACTGGAAAACATGGAAAACCCGTAATCGACTCCGAAGCCTGGTGGGATGAAGAAAAGATAGCCTTCTCTGGGCGGGATATTTGGGAGACAGTTCCTCCTCCACGTGTGACAGACAGGATCTTATCATGGGCAATGACGAGGTGATTATCTGTGCCAGATATTATCGATATATAATAATCATAAATGACTGTAAACCTTTTTGTATGTTAGTTTGCCTTTTATCCACTTGTTGATATACTTGTATATTAGCATTTGCATTTTACTTATGTACTATTTACACATGTATATCTATTTAACGTGTGTATCTTGGAAGAGAAATAAATTAAATAAAATATAATAAATTGGTATTACGTAGTAAGATAATAGATTATGAGCAAAACTGATTAACAAGCCTGAAATTGCAGCTTTGATAAAATTATACAGTGCATTCAAAAAGTACGGATTGCATTGGTACACTTGAAAATTGGCATTGAAATAGACGAATTTCATAACCTTTTGTTTTCTCATTGGCGTGTTTATGGGAAATTATTTGAAATTGAAAAAGCGTTGATAAGCTCATCTACATATTAAATATTTATAAATGAACATAATTAATTGTTTGAGATATAATCTTAATCTTATTTCGGTTTTAACCTTTTTTCTTGGAAAATTGATACTACTTTCATTATAAGAGTAGAGGTAGATACTCAAATTTTAACAAACATCTCTTTTCAAAATATAGCTGCAATCTTCTTCTGTATTTATTAATTTTATATTTATTGTCCATGTATATCAAAAAGAAATAGCAGCAATGGAAAACATCTATTAATGATCGGTAGACATAGTTCGAAATGTGTTGTACAACTCGACACAGAAAAAAAAAACTAGTTTCATACGTAGTACAAGAAAATGCTGTAACTGAATGTGACATATTATTTCAGTTGCAACAGAAAGTTCTCTTATATTTTTTTAAAACTTACGATTTGACAGCATGCTAAGCATCTTACTGACCAATATTGAAAAACAATATCATTGTCATATGTAAGATTCAATCTTCACTAGTTCTTTGTTATGCTAATTTTGTATTTTGGATGAATGTAGACTTCAAGTGTCACTTCAAAAACTGTTTTGCACTACTACTAAGTACTTGAAACAAATTTTGGGAGACAATTATTTGCGTTAAGCGGATACACTACGTAAAAAGTGCAAATACAATTAATTATCTTAACATTGTCAAACGTCAGTCGGTAAAAATGTTCTACTACGACAAAAATGGAAGTATGTCAGTGGCTCGTGAGATTCCACCTATCTTCCAGCCAGAATAAACTCTGTAACTCTGTTCAGATAATAAAGTAACACATGGGCTGAAAAGTCCCGGGCCTAACAAAGAAAACACGGTTTTTTTGGTTCAAAATTAGCTTTATTCATCAACGTAATCTCCATCAAGAGCAACGCAATCATTCCAGCGCCGCTCTAACATTTCAATACCACTTTTGTAGAACGATTTATCTTTTGCATCAAAATAGGCCTCAGTTTCAGCGATAACCTCTTCATTCGTGCGAAATTTCTTACCGGCGAGCATCTTTTTGAGATCTGCGAATAGCCAGTAGTCGCTGGGCGCCAAATCTGGCGAATACGGTGGATGTGGGTGCAATTCGAAGTTCAATTCATGCAGTCTTGCCATTGTTTTGATTGACTTGTGACACGGTGCGTTGTCTTGATGAAACAAATTTTTTTCTTTGCCATATGCGGTCGTTTCTTTGCAATTTCGGCCTTCAAACGCTCCAATAACGCTATATAATATTCACTGTTGATGGTATTTCCTTTCTCAAGATAGTCGATGAATATTACACCACGCACATCCCAAAATACCGAGGCCATAACCTTTCCAGTCGATTGTTGTGCTTTCGGGCGCTTTGGACGAGGTTCAACTGTTGCTGTCCACTCAGATGACGATCGTTTTGATTCCGGAGTGAAGTGATGGATCCATGTTTCATCGATTGTCACATATCGACGCAAAAATTCCGGTTTGTTACGTTCAAACATGGCCAAACACTGCTCAGAATCATCAACACGTTCTTGTTTTTGATCAACAGTGAGCAAACGCGGCACCCACTTTGAACAGAGCTTTCTCATAGTCAAATGCTCATGCAATATAAAGCCAATACGTTCTTTTGATATCTTTACGATGTCAGCTAACTCGCGCAACTTCACTTTTCGATCATTCAAAACGATTTTGTGGATTTTTTTGATGTTTTCTGGTGTTACCGCCTCATTTGGACGTCCACTGCGTTCTGCATCATCGGTGTCTCTACGACCACGTTTGAAGTCAGCAAACCAACGTTTTATTGTTGTTTCTGATGGTGCGGAGTCCCCATAACACTTTTCAAGCAATTGCTTCCCTTGAACGGTATTTTTTCCCAGAAGCAGTGTAAAATTAAAACACGAAATTGTTTTTGATCCATTGTTTTGAAAATAACAAAAGTAGCGTGACTCTTAGCACAATAACTCACAAACTAATGAATAGAATATCATGGAATTTTAACAGCTGTCTTTTGAAGGTTAGTACTAACTGAGAGAAAGGTGACTGCAATAAAACTAGCGTCATCTATGTATTAGGCCCGGGACTTTTCAGCCCATGTGTTAAGCAGCTTTTTCACCACGACAATACACCGGCACATTCACCCCGCATCGTCATGTCCAAATTGAATGAGTTGCGCTACGAATTAGTCTCTCATTCTCCATATTCACCGAATCTAGCCTCCAGCGGCCTTTTCCTATTCCCAAACCTGAAAAGATCACTGGGAGGAAAGGGTTTGCCTCAAATGAGAAGATCATCCCGCTACAGATGAGTATTTTGCAGACCTCGAAACATCCTACTTTTCGGACAACTGAAGAGACTGAAATACCGTTTGAAAAAGTGGATTGATCTTCGAGGAAACTACATCCAAAAACAAAAATAAAATGCCACACCAATATCATGTTTCTTCGTGTCAATTCCGGAAACATTTCAGGTAGCTCTCGTAGTCCATTGTGAGCTTTTGGAAAGAGGTCAAACCATCATTGCGAACTTGTACTGCGAACAGGTACAGCTAGTACTAGCAGCACTCATCCAAAGACAACTTTTTTGATCAATCGAAAAAAGTGGTATTCTTACAAGATAACGCCAGACCGCATACCGAAAGATTGACCCGGGAAAGAATGTCTGAACTTGGCCGGGAACCGCTACTGCACCTTCCACACCATCCTGCCATTCTGCCAAATGATTACTGCTTATTTTTTGTTTCTTGAAAACTGTATGAGGCATAGACAGTTCGAAACTAGAGGTTATGTAATAGATGCAGTCCGTCAATTTTTTTTTTTTTTTGATTCAGAATCCATAATACTTCTACAAAAGCGGTATACAAAAATTGGTGTCACTCCATAAAAAAAACCACACAAACTTATTTAATTACCTGATATATTTACTTGAGCTAAGAAAGTACGTCCTCCATTCATGGAATATTTGAATTAAAACAATGACTATTGTTCAATACTCTCTTTAAAATAAGCCGCATTTGAAACAAATAAATTTATTTAAGTTGAATGTATGTAATTTTGATTTGATCAAAATCGATATTCTCAAAACAAATGAAATCAATCCAAGAATATTAAACTGAGAGGATAATTATTTCAATCCAATGATGAATTTACTGCAGCATAATACAAAAGTTAAATTTATTTCGTTTGAAACAAATTCTGTTACTAAGAAGATATTTTTTTTTTAATTTGGAGACATCCTGTATATACGCAAGATATTTATTTATTCATCTCCCAGTACATAATCCCACCTTTTTAAGGAACAACTATATACAACATAATCCGAGAAAACACAACACCTACGGTCGAACATGCGGTGTTCCATGGCAAGGTGATCTAGACAGGCCGTGGTCGAGCAAGGCACACTTAGTCCGATCAAACGCGCTCTTCACAATCGACGGTTTCGTCTAGTTCGTGCGCGGCTCCGGTAGAAAAACAAAAAACAAACGACGTCTAAGTGTCACAAAAAAACCGCCGATAAAAACTAATTAAAGTCGAACAGATCTACATCCAGTGAGTCGATTCTGTTTGTTACGCCGTGTTTTTTTTTTTTCATCTTAAATTTGCCATAAACTTCGTTATTGTTTTGTTTCCCTCTCCAAAGTCGACTTGATTATTTATACAGCTTAATATCGCCGATACACTTCGAAAAAGGTAAGTTTTTTTCTCGTTTTTCGAAAAGAATCTTTTCCGAACGCGATAAAACTCGAAGATTGAATAATTCAACGTTGACATTGCCGCGACAAAGTTTTCCATGTCGTTAGGCGATTTGCGCGGCCGTTTGATGTTGTTTGTTCAAGTGAAGTCATTGCTATATTTGTAGAGGAGCTGTATATGTGCTATTTGTCCGATCTGTCGTAATGACCGTTCGGATTTCTATTAGTTTTTCTTTTCGAAGCGCTCCTGAGTATTTACACTCTATAACTTCGTGTCTATTGCCTCTAAATATGGTCAATTTGATTAGCTCCGAGATGCGGAGATTTTCCCAGATCGATTGCAACGTTTACTTTGCAAAATAGATGCTTGAATGTTCTATGATTGTATAACAATAAAATTTCTACTAGTTACTGGGAATCTTATTGATGATCAGAAATAAAGGATATCCTCTTTAGAATTGTTAAATTTTTAATGGAAGGGTTATTTTGAATAATAAGTTGGTACTCCGTATGATTACTGTATCATTGTGATAGATTCTATTCTAAATAGTTTTAACACAATCGCGAAATTTTGATAAAACAATTATTACAAGTTACTTCTTTTTTCTTTTAATTTATTTGAAGCCGTAATCATCAACAGTGTCTAAAGTAACGTTCGACGACACGCCACTGATGCTTAAAGACGTTAAATATGACAGTTTTTTGAATATGTGATCACATGTTGTTCACAACAACATTCTGTCTTACGAGTATTTATCAGAGCATACATTTTGTCTTATAGACCGCTGAACGCATTTTCTTTGACGGTAAATGGCCTTATTATTGCGTCATAATAAATATTAACAAACAGGTAAACGATACGATAAATTTCACAAGATTAATGTTGTCATTAAATAAAAAAAATAAGTCCTTTCTAGCTTACAATTCAGTTGGTACAAAAAAAAATTTAAATTATGTCCTATATAAACAGTTGAAATTTTAAAACGAAGTAACTAAAATCTCGCCTAACCCTAGAGACACCACAATAATAATCATCCCAAAAGATAATTAGGCGAAGTATGTATCCTGTATAACATGTGCTGTTATAAAGTTGTTATGTTAAGGTGTACATGTTATGTTACGTACCAACATATTTTAGAAGTATGTATCGCAAGTATGTTAGAAGTAAAATATGGCGCAGGAAAGTTATCAGCTGATTAGTCTTTTACTTCTAATCAATTAGGACGTTCGTATAATTTGCTAGTAGATTAGTAAGTTTATTTATTTTAAATTAAATTGGACAAGGAGTGTGGAGATTTGTTTAGTGCTGTCAGTCATATTTTAGATGACTTAGATTTTTTCTAGACGGTATTCGTTTCTAAAGATTTGAAAACATGTGGAAAATGTAATAACTATTGCTAAATCCTCTTCTAATTTTAGAATATTAAGTGTTTCGCCATTATGGATAATTTTACTACAATCTAATCATCAAAATCTTGAATTGCATATGCATTTTGACATATTTTATGTTCCACGAGTGGCCTACGGAGGTAGGGCATATTTTTCGGACCCTCAGCAAACATAACCGCAACCACGTTTAATAACAAGAAAATAATTGCTGACAAATTTGAGTCGAATATAGTCGAACACTATATTATACGAGGAACGTATTGTACCTTTTCTTTTGTATCAATTAACATATGTATAAAGTTATTCTTTACGGATGACATAAAAATGCTCACAAAACTTTGTACCTGTTATTCTAATAAAGATGATAATCTAGCAGTTTTTACGAGGATACAAACTATTAAAAAATCGCAAAGTTGTTATGAACATCGTTGTAATTCAACATGCTTGAAAATAACATGCATGTTATTATATACATATAACAGAAAGGATACATACTATACTCCATTCACGTTAAGATTTCAGACTTGGAATAGATAGGCCATTCGCTAATGGGCGAGGCATGTTCACACTGGAGAAATTCATGCAATTTCCGTCAGTTGTCAAATTTACTTACGATTTTGTTGCAAGTTATTTCCTGCAGTTTTTCATGGTATTTTATCATTATAAACAAGTTGTGGCAAAAATAATTATTTTCAGAGCTCTTTTATCTCATAATTTAATAATTCAAGGCACTACACAATTAATTATACAAACAAAATAATTTTTACTCTACCATTACAAAATTACAGCTTTGATTTCGTATGCCTGCGGAAGCAGTAGTACATCTAGTTGCAGGACCATCGAAAAACCCTCAAGGGAAACGTATTGGCAGTAGGCAGAGGGTAATGGCTTACGATTTACATCTGCAAACTGAAGCAAAAAAATTGCAAATCAAGGTTTGTTAAATTGACGGCAACACGACTTGGTTTAAGTGAAAGAACAGTATGAGAGTAATGCCAAAGAGATTAATACAAGAAGAATTCCCTAAGAAACGCCTTCGTGAAACAATATCACTTAGACGAAGCTCAAAAATTTATAATAAGGGGATATCTCCACTCATTCATTTTAAGAAATTAATTGCCTACAAGTACAAGATTATTAAATGTAAATATAATACATTTTGACCTTCGATTTAAACCAATTTATTAATCTTTTGCAGTTTATTACTGCAGATGACAAAATGTCATAGTTGAAACACACATTACGGAAAAATAAAAAAAAATAGCATTCAATTTGTTAAAAAGGAATCGAAACTGTGTGCTAATGGAACAAGACATTTTGCTATGGAGACGTCGGTATTTAACTAGCATTAGAAACTTAAATAAATTGAAATTATTTGTTCACCTTTTTCACTCTACCCTTTGATTTATAAATCAAATTCATATGTTTATTTCATTTGTTATTTTATAAATAAAATGCTAACAGTAAAGAAAAATTTTTTATTAAATTTATTGCAGATATGAAGAGAATTATATAAATTTGTAATATGTGCATTTAAGAGATTTTTATAATTAATGAATATATTTGATATTTTATTGTATTTTTTTAAAATTTTATTATATTGTCATTAAATGCATGCAATTATTTAGTGACTGTACTGTCGTTGAAAATGTACACTGGTTTTACTGCAGTCGTGGTACAGTCGACAAATATACTTGCACTGCTGTTTTCTTTTTCACCAAACAACTCATCTAACTTCACCATTGACAATAACCAAACTCTATGCAAGATTTAAGGATCTTATATGTTGGCATATATTTTGAAGCCATTCGATGGACTTAGATACAGTCCCTTTGAACCTATAATCAGCAAACATTCTTCCTCGTTTGGCTTTATCTCATACATATTGAATTGCTTAGTTTCAATCATACCATTGAAACTTTCTCTTTTAAAATTGATGGAGATTACCAACGGAGAGATTTACTTCATTATAAAAGACTTGGTATAACACTATGTATACAACCATTCATGTAGTTATATTTAAGTATATTTTCGATTCAAGTTTATCCATGGTAATATTGTTATTTTAAAGCTTGTCATATGGCATTTATGTTCCCTTTGCAATCTCATTTACTTTTTAACATAATTAAATAAGTTCCAACTATTTCGGTAAATGAAACAACCGAAGGATACATTTATATTGCAATTGATGTTACATTTACTTTATTGTTGCGGTATTATTTTACCAGGTCATATAACCATAATGTTTTGCACATAAAATATGAAAAACTTTACTATTTATTATACAAGATTTTAATAACCAAACTTTCATGTTAACGATGTTATCATTTGACAGTTCCATTAAATTTCACCAGTGTAATACAGCCGCCGATCGTAGCGCTACCTACTGCATTCTTAACGTGAATGAAGTATAGGTCTGAATAATGAGTACCGTTAATGCACACATGGCAAAGTTGGTATAGTAATGATTTTCAAAGTCTGTGCAGCTCATTACTGACAACATAAGGATTTAAATCTTTTGCCATTTCATTAAAATTTAAATTATTTATTACCAAGGTGTTTCTCCTTTTGTTATACAATAACTTAGAAGAATGTTTAGTACGTTGTCCTTTAATAGTTGCCAGTACAACAAAATATCAGACGTTACTACGCTTCGATTTTCGCTTTAATTTATTTGCATTGTAGGTTTCATTAAGACTTCTAATAATTTATGTTTTTACGTGAAATAAAAGAGAAGGTTTATTTATGTAATCTTAGTGTCTACTATTATTACGCTTTTGAACTCATAAATTTTATTATTACCGCCTTGCAACGTAAGAGCTTACCATGTTGTATTCTGTTTGATCTCTCGAAGGCGTTCGACAGCCTAGTCCATTCTAAATTAATTTGTAAGCTGAAGCGCTTTGGTGTTCGAGGCATATCTTTATCCTGTTTCAAATCTTACTTCAGTCATAGACAGTAGACAGTTGAGATCAACTTTAATGGTGTTTGTGTTGATTCAAATCCCATTTATACTTGTAGGGGCGTACTTCAAGTAGTACCTTGAGACCACTACTACTTGTTATTTATTTTAATGATGTCTATGCTGTCGAATGTCCTTTAATGGAGAATAGACTCATGTTGGCGAACTACGCCGATGACACTTCTTTGGTAGTTGTAGGATCTTCATTTAATACAGTCATCGATAATGGCCCCAGGTATTTGAAATTACTTGAACAGTCGTTAGCTCCTAATAGCTTAATTCTTAATCACAGTAGAACCACCATTATGCTCTTAAAAGCGAAGGAAATAAATTATCCTGAGCTTCTATCTCTCAATAACTACAACTATGATTCAGCACATCTTTTGGGTCTTGCTGTGAATGACTGTCTTAAGGGGAATAGTTATATAGATGTAGTTTGTAAGAAAGTAAGTACTTTCTGTTATTGCATACGAATATTGCGTGATATGGTTAACGCCGATGTACTGCGATTGGTTTACTTTTCTGTCTGCTATCCGGATTTAAAGTTTGGTGTCTTTTTTTAGTTTAGTTTAGTTAGGTTAGTCAAAAATGTCTAGAAGTAATTGCGACTCCCTCCATATCTACGAGAAACGCCATAAGAATGTTTTATATGGAGAATATGGTACCCCATTACTTCTCATAAGAACTTTTTATTATTATAACGCAAATTTAGGGAGAGAAATTAAATACAAACACACTCATCACATCAGTTGTTGTAACGATATGGCGGCCGGATGTATATCAAATATCGCGAGTGTAATTTCTGTTAAAAACTGACTAATAGGTGGACTACCTTTTATCTCTTCAATTTAAAAATTCTCCTCCGAATTAAAAAAAAAAAGTATACTTAGTTGCATGAATTGTTTAACATTTTGTTGTTTTTCGATAAGTGGTATGAATCTTATGAGCGACAGTGTACTTCCGAATTGCCAGGTTAGCTCATTTTTATACTAAAAATGTTTTATGTTTATAATAAAAATATATATACTTATAATTTTGACTCAACAGGAAACATAAATCCTCCACAATATATAAAGACCTAGCATTGAAGTCTCCAAATGAGAATAAAGAATAATTTATAACATATTAAAATAAAGCATCAGTAAATTCACACAATTCTAACATGTTATTTGAAAATATTCTAATATTGCATTTTTCCTATTTATGGTCGAATATATACAATACCGTTCATAAGTTTTATCACATCTAGTAAGAATATTGTGTTACCCTTATAATTATATAATTTAAAAATGTTTTGGGGGTTTGTTTCTTTAATTAATTTATAAATAAATATTATCTGATTAAATTATAAAAGCGATAAAAGTACACGATGTGTATAATTCTGGTTACATTATCTATATATCTATATATCTATATATCTATATATCTATATATCTATATATCTATATATCTATATATCTATATATCTATATATCTATATATCTATATATCTATATATCTATATATCTATATATCTATATATCTATATATCTATATATCTATATATCTATATATCTATATATCTATATATCTATATATCTATATATCTATATATCTATATATCTATATATCTATATATCTATATATCTATATATCTATATATCTATATATCTATATATCTATCTATATATCTATATATCTATCGTTTAAACCTCCTTTTAAAGAAATTCCAGGAAAACTTTGACATTCTTTTAGCTGTAACAAGAATAGTACAGTTACGTCATAACATGTAATTATTACCATCAAAATTTGAACGCACCTCAAAAACATAGGATAAAATAAACAATAGAAGAATGTCGTCAAAATCCAGCAATTAAACCGAACAGAAAAACAAAATTCTTCTAACGATGACACGGTAGTTTTCATGGAATTTCATTCTATGTGTACATATCTATATATGTACATCAAGATTGTAGCCAAGACGGTATGAATTTAATTTTAGTGAAATAACTGCAATTAAATAAATTTTTATAGACGAAGATATTTTTACGTATAAAGTGTAACATTAGAACTTGTAGAGTTCGGCGTAAAACCTAGACGCAGAAAATATTGTGTTTCCAAGTAAAAACTAAACGATAAACCAAGTGTGGAAGGTTGTAATGAAAAAAAAAGACGCAAATTTGTACTATGAGATGGATATTATAACAGCCTTGTATTTTATTGTAAATAGTACAAGTAGAACGTCGAAAGTAGTGTAAGAGTCATGTTCTCTTGTTTAAATGCTTTAAATTCGAATATGCTTAGGAAATGAGTTTAAAAATGATATATTTAAGCCCATTTTACTGTAGGTTTTGTTTGCATGGAATATAGGACGATTGTTCTTGGGCAGGCTGAGAAAATATTTAAAGGAAAACAACTGGTTTTCGACCACCAGTTTGAATTTGGAACAGATGTCATAGAAAAATCTCTGGGAGGAATAAAATCTGCTCGGCCATCTTTCTACAGGTGTTCATAAATGATTGAAATGCGTTTGAATTTTCCGCTTTCTATTTTTTTTGCTGTAAGTTGGTGTTAAGTACTAGTCAACGCCTCAAGCTGTAAACACCATATATCATAGGCGTAATATAGAAATATGAGAAAGATAATTACAATGAAATTGTTTTCTAATTTTGATATTTTAAATTGCACTCTCTAGTTTAATTTCAGATTAGACTGCTCAATTAACATTATTATGCAAAACTATAACACTTACATATTCACCATTTAAACACTCTAAAATTACAACATTTCATAATGTTGCCCACGTACATTTAAACTCAAATTTACCCTTCGTTTCATACTGTTGAACACATTCTGTAATACTTCTGGTCTAATGTAATTTACAGCTTGCACAATTGTACGTTGCAATTCCTCCAAGGTATGGATACGGTTAGAATGAAGTTTATTCTTTAAATAACCAAACATGAAATAATCCGAGGGGGTCAAATCTGGTGATCAGGAAGGCGAAAGGTTTCTACATATCAATCGGTGTCCGAAAAACTGTTTTAGACAGTCTAATGTTCAAGTTCTAGTTGTTCAATAAAAGGATCTAACATCGGATTTTGATACGTACTGGCATGGTTTTGATAAAAGAAAAAATAAGGCTAATAAATAAGGCTGATTCTTCTTCTTGATATCGCTAAGCATACACCAATCTTCTGACGATGTAACACAGTCTCTACGAAAACATGAGGATTCTCAGCAGAAAGTCCATTATTCTGTGAATTTACATATCCCCTAAGATGAAACTATGATATGTCATTGAAGAAAGTAATATCCAAGATATCGTCATTGTTTAATACATCGTTGAACCATTCACAGTATTGGATACAAAGGGGGAAAATCTAGATGTAACAATTCATGAGTCACAGTTATTTCATAAGGATGTAAATGAGGAATTTTCTTAGAAGCTTTTCGACAGGTACCAATCAATAAGATTGTTTGGGCTGATAAGCAACGTAAAGATTTTGTTTGGATTCACATCCAGTCTTTGATTAATATCCACTGCAACTTCTTCAGTAGGGAAACCTGTAGATTTTCCTTTTACAGACTTCTTGTTCTGCGAAATCTGTCTGTTATAGGACGAACATGCTGCGCAAAACAATACGGGGACGGTATGTTGGGGAATTCTGCTTGAAATTACTGGTGGCAATTTTGATAGGAATAATTCCATATTCCTACATGATTGCGTTGTCCTGAACGAAAACATGCCCCAACAATACATTTGTTGTGCTGTTCCATGAAGACGAACATTGTGATTGTTCGTAAAAATGGATCCTCTAGAACATGTATGGGCAACCTTTAACATGTAGCGGGCCAAACTGCAGTGTGCAAATACGTTTGTGGGACGCGTTTAAACGCCATATTACCCGATCTTCCTCATTTGGAGTTAGTATACGTAAGTAGTGTAATATTTTTTTAATTGGGTTTTTCAAAATGTCTCGCGGGTCGGATCAAATCTTTCAGCGGCCCGGTTGTTGCCCACATATGCTCTAGAACAAAGAGCCGTAATAAAATACCTTCAGAAAGAGGGTGAATTGATAAAGGCATTATGGCAACTATTGGCGAGGCTGCAGTTTCTTAAGGTGTCGAGATTTTAAATGCGAAAGAACATCGTGTGAAAACCAACATGCCGATGGTCCTTCCATAACGGTAACAACAGACAAAAACATTAAAAAGGTGCCGTCTGCTGGAGAGGTTTTACTATCTGTGTTCTGGGATGCTCAAGGAATCATCCTGACTGACTATATCTGCAAAAGGGACAGGGACCTACTACGCAGAATTGAGAGACGCTATTAAAGAAAAACGCCGAGGAAAGTTAACGGTGTGCTGTTGCATCAGGATGATGCTCCTAGCCATAGATCTGGCACTGCTGTTCCTGCTATACACCATGCTGATTTTGAAATACTGTTGAGATGTTAGAGCACCGATGGACCAAGTGCATTAGCGTAGAGGTAGACTATGTCGTAAAATAGAAAATATAATGCTGTAGTTTTACCGTAAGGGGGTCAAGGGTGCAACATAAAGATCCACCCCCGTAAACGATAAACAAATAAATGAAAACAAAAATATATAATGTCGAAGCAATAATAGGATAGACGCTGTCGATTATTGTCGCCATGTCTTACAGAAGCACCAACTTTCCAACACAAGAAAACGAGGGTGATTCAAACATCCTTCAATCATTGTTCAATACAGTGTAGATATGACTCAAGTATTTGATAAAGCATGACTGTTCTCTTTGATTCGTATTATTTAAAAATGCCCAGATGAATCTCTGCGTGAAAAATTTGCACCCCTGTAAAATTCATAATATAAGTATATAATAGGAATAGGAATAGAAATAAATCAAAGAAATATTATACTATAATCCAGTTTTTTTTCCGAAATTTACTGCAAATTTGAATGTTATTCAAATCATTTAGAATAAAATCGTTTGATTTATAATATACGACATAGATATATAAATAGATATCTTACATAACGAAATCCTATAAATTTTACGATTATGTTTCTATACACATGTTACTCTTTTTTGCATCATATTCGATTTTAATTTATATTTTATAGTTTTGTAACAGGTTTGATGCAACTGCCGTCCTATAAATGTATAAAGTTTTACATAACGACTGTTTACATACATAACTTTCTTTTTCGTTCCTCAAAAGGCCCGCACGTAAGATAGCGAGGATGTGGAAACGCGTCCATAAATTAATTTCATTTCATTACGCGTTGTCTCTAATATGTAGTCGATAGATAAATATTTTTTTTGTCGTTATTAATGACGACCGGAGTGTTTTAAATAGGTAACAACGTCGGAGTACATGCGTAGCGTTTTATTATTTCATACAACGTCCGGTGCATAGCAAATAGGACCTCGTGTTTCATGGGGCTCGCTTGCATTCCTATGAATCATGAATTTATAATAATGTATTGCACACGGATAGATTTTCTAGATAGCCTTGTAATCTGATTTTATGGCTTTTTCCGGCCAAATATAATTTTTTAGATTTACTTCGTATGGACATAGAGATTGCAACTTCGAGAAGTGGTGGGAATTTTTTGATCAAATTTGGAAAAAATCTTATAACTAGAGACCGGATTATATGCAAAGAAAAGCTAAGGAGTATATGCGCATATACACTAGGGTGACAGAATAAAATAGACACCTACTAATTAAAAAAAAGATTCTATTCTCGTTATATATACAAAATATTTTAAAATTTTTAAATTAGACTAATATTTTGTCGATCCACCTTTACTTGCGTGAAGTGCTGCGAGTCTATTAAATGATTAATGGTGTCTTCTGGAATATTTAACCACTCTTCTGTAACAGCTGCCACGAGTTCTTCCTTATTGCTGGGTTTTCGGGGTCGTTTCGCCATATTTGTCTGGATTATGTGCCAAACATTCTCTATCGGATTCATGTCTGGTGATTGGCCTGGCCATGGTAAAACCCGAATCCCCTGTTCCTCTTTCCATGTGGTTGTTGTTCTTGCTTTGTGGCAGGGTGCTCCATCCTCCATAAAAGTGGCGTCTTCTTTAGATAAAATGGCGTTGTCAAATATCGGTAGTAGTCCTTCTGTTAATATCTGGATATATTTTGCCGCATTTATATTTCCGTCGCAGATTACTAATTGCGATCTTCCACCATACCATATCGCGCCCCACACCATGATGTTCACACCGCCGTATTTCACCGTCTGATGCAAAAATTTGTCGTTCAGTTGCTGTGACGAACGTCTCCATACCCACGTACGACCACTATCGCTGAATTGGCAGTATCTGCTTTCGTCTGAAAAAATGACAGACCGCCAAAACTCTTCGGGCTTCGTTCGCATTTCGATTGACCAAGCCATTCGGCGCCGTTTCTGAAACGCCGTAAGGAGAGGTTTTTCTTTGCCACCTTTTTATACATCCTCACACTGTGGAGGTATCGCAGAACGCTGCGCTGACTTTTCTGTGAAGTTGCCGCAAGCTCAGCTGTATGTACTTTTTCGCGGTTCTCTTAACACTTCGCGCACAAGTACCCTTTCACTTCTTTCTGAATGTCCGGCACGACCTGGTCTCGGCTCCACTGTTATTTTTTCCTTGCGTTTAAATTGTGTAATCACACGGTTAACTGTGGACAAATTCCAAAACAAGCTCTAAATTTGATGGAAGAAGTGGAAAGTTATATTGATGTTGCATCAATTTGGCTTAAGGTTTACTAGTGTACCACCTTTCATAAATGTAGGGAGGGTTCAGTAAGTAGAAACAACTTCAACAGCAGCTGAGTGTGCGGATAATATCTTAGAAGTTTATAACAACTACGAGGGGAGGTCCAGAAGTTCGTGGAATGGAGGGGATGGAGTGGAGATAGAGGCGGTCCCTAGGTGCCATTCTGATTGGCGACTCATCATTAGTATATGAATGAAATGGAAACCGTTTATGGGGAACAGTGCCCTAGTAAATCAATGATTTATAAGTGGCATGGTCTTTTTAAATATGGTCGGGAGTCGATTGAAGACGACCCCCGCTCCGGACGGCCAGTTGAGACAACCACATCAGACATCGTCGAAAATGTGCAAAAATTTCTACTGCAAGATGTCCGTTTGATGAAAAAACAATTATCTGCATTAGTTGGAGTATCAGATACCACCATTTTGCGTATCCTACATGACCATCTGGGTATGACAAAAGTCAGTGCAAGATGGGTACCGAGAATGCTCACGCCGCTGCAGAAACAGCAGCGCGTCTGTGCGTCCAAACAATTTTTGGAGCTGTATGGAGACAAACCTGCATGGATTTTGGAGCTGATTGTTACCGGAGATGAAACATGGGTTCATCACTTTGAGCCTGAGTGCAAACAGGAGTCCATACAATGGCATAAAAAGGGGACACCACCGCCAAAGAAATTCAAAGTGTCAGAATCCGATGGAAAGTTGATGGCTACTGTGTTTTGGGATTGTGAGGGGATATTATTGATTGATTACAAAGAAAAAGGTAGAAGCATAACCGGAGAATATTACGCAGCGATATTAGAAAAATTAAAGGAGGCCATCAAGGAAAAACGTCGAGGAAAATTGACCAAGGGTGTGTTGCTCTTGCAAGACAATGCGCCGGTTCACAAGAGCAAAGTTCAATGGCTGCTCTGCACAAGCATGGCTTTCAATCAACAGTCCATCCACCCTACAGTGCAGACCTGGCACCTAGTGATTTTTATTTGTTCCCCAATTTAAAAAAGGACTTACGTGGAAGAAAGTTTTCCGACGACAATGAGGTAAAGGAGGCAATTTTGGCCCATTTTGAGACGAAAGATAAAAAATATTTTTATGATGGTTTAGAAAAATTAATTCATAGATCTAATAAATGTATTGTGCTTAAGGGTGATTATATTGAAAAGGAAAAATAGATTTATTGTTTTATTTTATTTAAAACCCTTTCATTCTGGACCTCCCCTCGTATATATTGACTTTCTTTGCAAAACGTTGTCAGAAATATGACTCACTTATTAGCATTACCTTAATTACCGCTAGTTACTTCGCAAAAAAGCAAGACCTTACTTGAGAAACCAAAACGTTAAAGAGCTTCCGCAATTTAAGAATTTAAACGACGAATTTTATAAACAACTGAACGAAATTGAATTTCTTAATCGTTTATTTCGTTAGTTACTATCATTAAGGACGCGGAAACTGAATCACGCGATTAATTACTATACACAAAGCACCATTCCTTCGTCGGCTAACAAGCTGTAAGCGTATCACTTCCGAAAAATCAAGCCTTCCTCTTAAATGACGCAGATATTACATAGAGGGGCGCTGATATCCATTCATATATAGCCCTCTGTTGTTCTTGTTCCGCGAAAACATGGTCGATCGAGTCGCCGACGAGATGAATGTCAATTATTTTGAGGGAACGCGTATGAAATGCTTATGAAGTGGATGGATCATTAATAGGCAGACTGTGATGCGCTAATGGAGTTATTTAACCGATATACGTCCTCTGTGGCGTCAATTGCTTTTACGTAAAAGGATTAGAGATGAAAGGATAATGGAGGCGTACATATTACTAATTAAATAGGGATAATGTCTTTTAAAGAATACAGGAAAAGGCTCAACAACTCTACGATCTATAAATTTAGCTACAGCAGCATTAAAATATTTCTCTTGGCGTTGTCAATTTTTGATATTAAATATGTTTACATCTATTCAATAGCTGAACTTATACTTTGGTTCGCACCAATATTTTTTTTGATTCCGTTTGCAAGCAAAATTTTTTTGTTTGAACAATGTCCTTTCATTAAAGATCGTATTCAGCGATGAATGAAAACTAGAAGCCATGACCGAAAGAGCTCAATTTGTTAGACGACGTTCACCTGAAGGGTATGGTGAAGCTAGTGTACTAAAAATGGTAAAACACCCTCCGTCAGTTATGAGTCCTGTATATCAGTCGAAGGTCCTGGATCACTTTTTGCCAAAACAGCATGAATCAACATCAATATAAACGTATATTAGAGGATGTCTTGATGCCATATATCGACGCTACAATTAAATATACAGCATGCGAAAAGGAATAAGAGCAATTATAAAAGCCAATGGATACATTACAAAATATTGGCTATATACGAGGGGAGGTCCAGAAGTTCGTGGAATCGAGGGGATGGAGTGGGGATAGGGGCGCTCGCTAGGTGTCATGATTGGCGACTCATCGTTAGTATATAAGTTAAGTTGCAGCCCTATAGCGTCACTCGTTTACGAATAGTTGCCTCTTAAACAAGTCAATCCGGAAGGAAACTGAAACTATGGAGGAAATTGAACATCGTGTTGTGATAAAGTTCCTTATAAAGCAAGGAAAGAACGCTCAAACCATATTGAATAAAATGGAAACCGTTTACGGGGAACAGTACCCTAGTAAATCAATGATTTATAAGTGGGATGGTCTTTTTAAATATGGTCGGGAGTCGATTGAAGACGACCCCCGCTCAGGACGGCCAGTTGAGGCAACACCACATCAGACGTCGTCGAAAAAGTGCAAAAATTTCTACTGCAAGATGTCCGTTTGATGAAAAAACAATTATCTGCATTAGTTGGAGCATCAGATACCACTATTTTACGTATCCTAGATGACCATCTGGGTATGACAAAAGCCAGTGCAAGATGGGTACCGAGAATGCTCACGCCGCTGCAGAAACAGCAGCACGTCTGTGCGCCCAAACAATTTTTGGAGCTGTGTGGAGACAAACCTGCACAGATTTTGGAGCGGATTGTTACCGGAGATAAAATATGGGTTCATCACCTTGAGCCTGAGTCCAAACAGGAGTCCATGCAATGGCATAAAAAGGCGACACCACCGCCAAAGAAATTCAAAGTGTCAGAATCGGTTGGAAAGTTGATGGCTACTGTTTTTTGGGATTGTGAGGGGATATTATTGATTGGTTACAAAGAAAAATGTAGGACCATAACCGGAGAATATTACGCAGCGATATTAGAAAAATTAAAAGAGGCCATCAAGAAAAAACGTCGAGGAAAATTGACCAAGGATGTGTTGCTCTTGCAAGATAATGCGCCGGTTCACAAGAGCAAAGTTGCAATGGCTGCTCTGCACCAGCATGGCTTTCAATCAATAGTCCAGACCTGGCACCTAGTGATTTTTATTTGTTCCCTAATTAAAAAAAAGGGCTTACGTGGAAGAAAGTTTTCCGACGACAATGAGGTAAAGGAGGCAATTTTGGCCTATTTTGAGGCGAAAGATAAAAAATATTTTTATGATGGTTTAGGAAAATTAATTCATAGATCTAATAAATGTATTGTGCTTAAGGGTGATTATATTGAAAAGGAAAAGTAGATTTATTGTTTTATTTTATTTAAAACCCTTTCATTCCACGAACTTCTGGACCTCCCCTCGTAAGTACTTGGATTAGTAATTCGACGTTGTCGTAACTTTCAAAATACTGTTATTGTAAAAAAATTATACTATTCATTAGTTAGGAGTCCTTTAGAATATGCATCTATAGTATGGTTTCCATATTATACCTACCGACACGAGGCAATCGAACGAATTCAGAAAAGGTTTTTAAAATACTTGTGCTTCAAGACTTCTGGAGTTTATCCAGACAGGGGTATAGATTATACTGCTTTGTTATTTTTACATAACTTCGATGGTTTATCTAATAGAAGGAATCAATATAACGCATGTTTCTTGTTGAATTTATTAGATTTTTTTTATTATTATATTTATTAGATTCATTCCACGAACTTCTGGACCTCCCCTCGTAGTTGTGACAATATCTATAAACAGTTCTGAACAAACTCATGCTTGTACAATACGTTTTTCATTATATATTTTAATAAAATCGCTAGTATACCAAGTGGCCCTAATAAATTGGACAGGGACTGTATGCACGTCAATCTATATCGTATATCTGTGGAATATCTATTATTATGATGCAGTATCTGAGTCACACTTAAATTTGACACTCAATTTGTGTGTGCAATACGTCACTTCCAAGAATTCACAACGTTGTCGTCTGCCAATGTGTTTTGACTTACTGAATCTTGCAAGTATAAACATTTCTTGCATTTTCGCTTTGTTTTGTCATCTGCTTTGCGCAATTTGCGAGACATTGTGGTGTCTTGTATTAGTTGGTCCAAAAAACTAATAAATTATTAAATTCAATTATTTAAAAGAACTAATAGTAATGTTACAATAAATAACTAGAAATATAGATCAATAATATGCCGATCACAACATCCTATTACCTAACCCAATTATATAAGGTAGAATTTCCGTTAGATTTGCAGCTTTTCATCAACGGTTTCAATCGGTACGGTTGCTACCTTTACAATTAACATTGAAAGTTATTCAATAATGACAATAAACAGAACTTGCGGTTTTTTCGTTGGCAATTCCATTGGTGTAACCTGCGTCAAGTTTTCCTATCGCGAAACAGATATGCAGTGTTGAACGCTCTCGTATATAGATAGATGATTATGTAATTTATTATAATTATTGTAAACTGGTAAGTATTATTCTAACAGCGGAACCGCATGACTTTAGATTTGCAATTAGTGTGGAATGTAGTATTGTTTCTATTGTATCACATCTGCGAATAGATTGAGGCATTTTATTTCTTTATAATCAATTCGCCAATATTGTTGCCATAAAACGAATAAGCTTTTGATGTTTTTTTATTTGTGTTTTACCGCTGTGACGGTGCAAAAAAGAAAGGTGCATTTAATTTATGATATCGAAGCAGTTTTTTTCTTGTTGGAATTTCGGGATACAATAAAAATGAGATTGCCGGTCGTTAAATGATTTAAAAGATAACATTCGAATAGGTTAAAAGAATTTTGCGTTATAGATCACGTATGCACTCTAGCAAAATTACATGTAAAATCGATTGCAATTTTGTTACCAACGATTTGTCATGTAAAAAACATGGAAATTTTATAAAGGTGTAATTTTGCTACCTAAATCTATACTACTGAGAATAATAAAGGCAAGGGGGAATTTCCATGTCTATTTTCATCAGCTACAAGAATAGTACTGGTAAAGAAATTCGAACTATTTAACACATGGGCTGAAAAGTCCCGGGCCTAACACATAGATGACGCTAGTTTTATTGCAGTCACTTTTCTCTCAGCTAGTACTAACCTTCAAAAGACAGCTGTTAAAATTTCATGATATTCTATTCATTAGTTTGTGAGTTATTGTGCTAAGAGTCACGCTACTTTTGTTATTTTCAAAACAATGGATCAAAAACAATTTCGTGTTTTAATTTTACACTGCTTCTTGATGGGAAAAAATACCGTTCAAGCGAAGCAATGGCGTGAAAAGTGTTATGGGGACTCCGCTCCGTCAGAAACAACAATAAAACGATGGTTTGCTGACTTCAAACGTGGTCGTAGAGACACCGATGATGCAGAACGCAGTGGACGTCCAAATGAGGCGGTAACACCAGAAAACATTAAAAAAATCCACAAAATCGTTTTGAATGATCGAAAAGTGAAGTTGCGTGAGTTAGCTGACATCGTAAAGATATCAAAAGAACGTATTGGCTATATATAGCATGAGCATTTGAGTATGAGAAAGGTCTATTCAAAGTGGGTGTCGCGTTTGCTCACTGTTGACTAAAAACAAGAACGTGTTGATGATTCTGAGCAGTGTTTGGCCATGTTTAAACGTAACAAACCGGAATTTTTGCGTCGATATATGACAATGGATGAAACATGGATCCATCACTTCACTCCGGAATCAAAACGATCGTCATCTGAGTGGACAACAACTGGTGAACCTCGTCCAAAGCGCACAACAATCGGCTGGAAAGGTTATGGCCTCGGTATTTTGGGGTGTGCGTGATGTAATATTCATCGACTATCTTGAGAAAGGAAATACCATCAACAGTGAATATTATATAGCGCTATTGGAGCGTTTGAAAGCCGAAATTGCAAAGAAACGACCGCATATGGCAAAGAAGAAAAATCTGTTTCATCAATACAACGCACCGTTCACAAGTCAATCAAAACAATGGCTAAACTACGAATTGCTCCCACATCCACCGTATTCGCCAGATTTGGCTCCCAGCGACAACTGGCTGTTCGCAGACCTTAAAAAAATGCTCGCCGGTAAGAAATTTCGCACGAATGAAGAGGTTATCGCTGAAACTGAGGCCTATTTTGAGGCAAAAGATAAATCGTTCTACAAAAGTGGTATTGAAATGTTAGAGCGGCGTTGGAATGATTGCGTTGCTCTTGACGGAGATTACTTTGATGAATAAAGCTAATTTTGAACCAAAAAAAAACGTGTTTTCTTTGTTAGGCCCGGGACTTTTCAGTGCATTGTTGTTTTTGATGGAGCGGAGTCCCCATAACACTTTTCAAGCCATTTCTTCGCTTGAACGGTATTTTTTTCCCATCAAGAAACAGTGTAAAATTAAAACACGAAATTGTTTTTGATCCATTGTTTTGAAAATAACAAAAGTAGCGTGACTCTTAGCACAATAACTCACAAACTAATGAATAGAATATCATGAAATTTTAACAGCTGTCTTTTGAAGGTTAGTACTAACTGAGAGAAAAGTGACTGCAATAAAAATAGCGTCATCTATGTGTTAGACCCGGGAC
This sequence comes from Trypoxylus dichotomus, assembly GCA_023509865.1. Classification (NCBI taxonomy): domain Eukaryota; kingdom Metazoa; phylum Arthropoda; class Insecta; order Coleoptera; family Scarabaeidae; genus Trypoxylus; species Trypoxylus dichotomus. The sequence goes on along the minus strand of CM042080.1, from coordinate 50,299,646 downwards.
TTTTCAGCCCATGTGTTATACAAGACTGCATTTTTCCTCATTATATCCGAAAATAAAACGATATATTTACCATCTCTTTCTTAGCGGTTACAAATTCGGTCTGAATTTGCAGTACGTTTTCTTCGGTTTGTTGCCGTAATAGTCAGGTTTCCTTTTAGTAATCCCATAGCGGGAGAAATGTTGGCGAGCTAATAGTCTGTCGCTATATTTTTAGAGACACCTTCAATTTATTTTTACACAGGCAACCATTCAGGATACAATTGCAAATATAAATATGAAAACACGTGGTTGAAAATTTAAAATGAAAAATTTTAACGCCAAGTTTTTAAGTGTATCAACACAATCAATGCTTTCTATTCACCCTGTATTACTATTGTCATATTATTCATCACAATATAATACATATTCTAAGTAACAGCCAATGAATCATTATTCTGTCATACGTTGCATTCCCAATATAGTAGAATAAAAGGAACACAGATAACATAAACAAACTTCAATCACCTCTATAACACAATAAGGTATAAGGTTACCAGCGTATTCGTCGTATATTCGTCCAGCACCTTGCACCATGTCTACACGTACAAAAAGGAAGGGATACCACCATACAGATACCCAGCAACCTTGTCACTATTTTCAGGCACAATCCATAAACGGCTCTTCAAGGAGAAGACATGATCTGCTTACTTTAAAACGTTGGGCGTTGTATGGTGTTCTTTTTAGACCTTAAAAACATATTTCACATTCAAATTTCTTGTATACACATTCAACAAGATCTGTTGGAATCTCAAAAAGATATCGAATCACAGAAAGGTCGCAGATGCAAAATATTTAAACGCGTACGTCTGGTATAAGGTTTCTAATCGAGTTAGCTACGATCAAGGCCGCCTCGATCGCGAACCATATGTTTCTCACGTCATCCATGTAAATATTAATTGTTTACCTAGGAATGGGCATTGTTTTCTGTGTTGACAATGAGGTGGGTTTGACGAAAATGACAGGTTTAGGTGATCTGGATAAGAAGGAGTACTTCGTGATGCTAAACGGAGAGAATCTAGTTGACTTTGAAGTCGATCGTGTGGGTAAAGCAAGCAAAACAAATCATAAACGTTGTATATCATATAGAAGTAAAATATTAGCGCATATGTTACATTTTTGTGCAAATAAAACTTCTCGGTTATGTTTGGAGAAAAAATTAGTGTAATTGCGTTTAGTTTTTATACGAATAAGAGTCTCTAAGACGCCAAGAAGATTTGAATAACGACTTGAATAGTTGCTATGTGTATCGAGAAATATCTCCAGTGCAAGTGATAAGAAAATACAGTTGATTATCCAATCAAAGACAAAAGAAGTGATTTTTGTGGTCAACATCACAGTGCAACATAAAAAAGACATCCAATTTCAAGTTACTTTTCCTAAAGTTGGTTCTTGTGTAGATTACACTGGCTAATAAATAACAATTTCTTCTTGCTGACTAAGATTTGAGACACATTTTTAAACAAATATAAATACACTAATGCCAAATATGAAACCCATTTTCCCCTAGTACGTCATATTTTTCTGCTACGGGATTTCTTGTTTCCTGAAATTGGATCTAATCAGGCAATACGTTAAAGCCCTAAAATTGCAAGGGGACTGTTTCAAGTACATATGTCACAAATTTCCTCGACTAGGTTAGGAAAAAAGTAAACCTGGGGTATTTGATGAACCCCATTAAATTAGGACTTTGATAGTAGATCCAGATTTTATCAACTCTATGAACGAAGGTGAGAAAGAAGGCTGGAGATCCTTCACTACCCACCAAAGCCTCCTTGGTGTGTACCTGCCGTAGCAATACCAGATGTACGACTGGGAGTATTATCCTGATGGAGCAGCACATCGCGCCTTAACTTTCTTCGGCGTTTCTCTTTAATAGCGTCTCGCAATTTTGAAATCAAAGGGCCCCTGTAATGCTCTGTCCCTTTTGTAAATAATCAGTCAGGGTGATTCCTTGGGCATTCCAGAACACAGATAGCAAAAGCCTTTCCAGCAGACCATACGACCTTAAATTTGCGTGAAATAGGAGAACCATGATGTTTCCACTCTCTACTTTGCACTTTGGTCTCGAGAACATAATGGTACATCCATAACTCATTCGTGGTCCCATACCGACTAAGAAAATTCTCTTTGTTTACTTGGTACCTTTCCAAAAGACGCTTACAGATCAACACCCGATTTCTTTTTTGATCAATGGTTAACATTTTGATCAATGGTTAACCCATTTTGCACTCATCTTTTTCACATCTAATTCTTTAGTCAGTATGTTGTGCACCACATGTCACCGATGCGTATTCGTTGATTTTGCAGTACGATATCGTATAGCTCTTTGATGCTTTTGTCTATTGTTACCGTTATGGCGAGACCACCGGCATGTTGGTTTTCACTTCCGCATTTAAAATCTCGACACCAGCGTTTGACTATATCACAAGAAACTGCAAACCCACCAATAGTTGCCATAATACTTTTATGAATTTGAGTTGCCATCGTACCCTTTTTGTAGAAGTATTTTATTATGGCTCTCTGTTCTACAGGAATATAAACAATCACGACAATTCAAGAATTAGCCACAGCACAACAGATACAAACTTGATGTTATTAGCACGTTTCTTTCGGATCAAATCAAACAATGGCTTTTATCACCATTACGGTGTCGATTTTTGTTTATTTATACCTATTGTATGTATGTGTTCATATTATCCACTTTCTGTTGAATAATAAAAGGTATATGTCATATGTTGAACGTGTTAGTGCAAGCATGTAACTTGCTTGTTTATATGCGTGTATTAGTCGCAGCGTGACCGTTAATTTGTGCTAATCGAAATCAACTGAAGCAAGAAAATATATAAACATGTTATTCAAAAAAAATCCAAACAGTTTCTATTACATATATTTGTTCGGACTTCACAATTTCAATGTAGCAAAAAAGACTGGTGTATCTATTAATCTTTCCGAAAATAAAATTTTATTAAAATAAAGTAGTTTATCCGTAATATTTCGCGTGAATAACTCTGTATAAAATTTTTGTTTTATATTACCACAAAAATATAGTTAGCAATCCTTTTATTACAAATATTTCATTGAATCTGTTATATTATTTTTCAAGTGCACCAAGACAGTCAATACTTTTTAATCACACCGTATATTCTAAATCTCAAAAACTAGATCCAATCTGGGAAAAGTAACGAGGCAATCAGTGATATCATTGTTTATTAAGATATTCCCACTAAAGAAATAATTTTGTCTCCCAATGTAATCAAACATTATTATACGTAATATTTTATCCATTCTTCAAGAAGTAATTCTTGTTATTGCTTAATCTTACAGATAGTATGAAACAACAATGACAGAGGCAGCTGATCTAATACCTGCGGGTCACAAAGTCTTAGTGGAACGACACTACCAAGCAGCATCTCCCGTCGGATTAGAACTAGTAAGTATACAATTTGTTGAAAATGTAGAATGACTCTAACCAGCATCCAATATGTTAATATCACGATTACCGCATATACACACGCGTATTGCTGTTATACTGCGCTATCAGAGTTCCAATGGACAATCGTGTAACCTTTACCATTGACACGCTGCTGCTAGTTGTGTTGCCTACTAACAACCTCGATTTCTCACAATGAACAGCGTAAAACCAGTTAAAAGTGCGGAAGGTATAAGCAATACCCTAGCTGTACATATATACAAATTCCAAATACGAGGTTTGTTCAGAAAATAACTGAACTTTATTTCTTTAACTTTGACTATTAATCTTGTAGATTATTAATAATAATAATAATAATCTTTATTACCCAACAGAAAATAATTCCATTTACAGGATAATGTGACAATAACATAAAATAGTATAATACAGCATAATGTAGTAATGATATAATATATACAGTGCAGTAATAAACTTAAATTACAAAAATGATACAACTGAATCATGAACATAAAAATAGCTCGGTGACACCAGAATGCAAGAACAAAGTAGGACGACATTGTAAATCCATGTAGACACTTCAACAAAAAGGATCATCGAGTAATTCATTTGCATTCCTAATCATATGCGTAATGGGTGCTTTAATAATAATAATAATAATAATATCTTTATTGCCCAACAGAAAATAATTCCATTTACAGGACAATGCGAGAATAATGTAACCTAGCATATATATGTAGTAACAATATACAGCGCAGTAATAAATTAAAATTAGTCGAAAAAGATACAACTGAATCATAAATATAATAATGGCTCGGTGACATCAGAATGCAAGAACAAAATAGGACGACAATGTAGATCCAAGTAGACTCTTCAATAAAAAGGATCGTGAAGTAATTCATTGGCATTTCTAATCATATGCGTAAAGGGTGCTTTAAGCAGAACATTAGTTTTGCATGGCGGGACCTTAAAATTAGGGAAGGACCTGGTATCGTACTGAGGTACCACAAAATTAATTTTGGAGAGAAGAGATGGAGCGTCAATAGCGTGATTAATTAGTTTAAGTAGAAATTGACTGCTAAATTCCTTCCTTCGATCCGATAACGATACAAAGCCGTGTCTCCTCAGCAGACCAGCATAATCAACATCGCGTTCAGGGTAAGTGCCATCAATTTTGAAGGACAGGTATTTCAAAAATCGTTTTTGCATTATTGGTCTTTACCTGCTTCAAACTGCTCCCCACATCTATTCGCATATTTTTTCACTGGGGTTTCTGCTCAAAACAGCACTCCTAAATGAGGGGAAATCGCTTAATTTCGGATATTTTAGACCACTCCAAAATATATATTCCATATCCTTCTTTGTTCAAAGATCTACGTTCATGTTGTGATTACATTGGACATCAGCTTTGAAATCCGAGTTACCATCAACTGTAAATATTTTCGTTTTTATCTGGTTCTTTTTAAGTACACCTGACTTTATTTTCCTTTCTGAAGATTCTTTCTCTGTTTACAGTTGCTCTTTCCTCTCCTTATCTGCAAGGTTTTCAGACAATTAGTCTTTATCTGGGGTAAAAATGTTGAATCTTGACGTGATTTTCTTGTGGTTGTAGAAAGTTTCCTATAAAATGGTATTGGGTTAATCTCTTCTGGCCATACAAGCTCTAGGCCTGCAGGTCTGTTCACTGCGCTGAGGTACACCTGGAAGATGTAGTTTGGGGTTTTGTTAGTGGTGTCCTCTCTTATATTAAAGTCGAAATATTCCACTATTTTTGAAAACTGTATTTTGCATCTTTCCCCCAGTTCTCTACTTTAAATACGCTGGAACCAGATAGAAAAATATGATAAACCGTAATATTGTTTCCAGGATTTAGCCTCAAGCAAGTTTGAATTTCTCTAGAATAAAATGAGTTTTGAATGATGACATGGACGTTAAATCCAAAGGCTGGATCTTGTGTGTTGTATGTGATGGTAGGAAAATAATAGAAACGTTGGCGATCTTTAAAACATCTAGTGTTCGCGTATGTGAATAATGACCCACAAAAATTAAGTATGATCGGGTCAGTAGCACTTAATTTAATACGTTGGATAAAATATTTTAGTCACTGCACAAACAAATGTTGCTGTTCTCTGTTCGTCAATTATACTTTCATATTTTGGCGTAGAAAGATTGGCATGGGGGGTATAAAATCGCCAATTTTGGATTCATATATGCCACTGCAGTTATCAATGTACATCTGCCAAAAACCTTTACCGTGACAACGCCGGACACATTTATTTTGGACAGTTATTACTAGAGACCGGATTATATGCAAAGTGCAAAGATTTAATTTAATTTATTTATTATGATGAGTCCTTGATTTGGTTTTGTCTAACGTTCCATGGTTAATTGCAGCATCTCATGATACTGATCCGTTTGTATTCCAGAATGTATTTCATCCTGCATTGAGTATAACCCTTGACATAGCTAATACTAAATCTGCGAAAAACCTTCCATCCAACACAAACCTCAAATATAATTTTAAAAATGCCGATTTACCGTCGTTGTATGATAGTATTATGAATGTGGATTGGTCCTTTGTTGATGCATTTTCTAATGTTGATGATGCTGTTTCTGCATTTTGTGATCTGTCATGATCTGGCTGATCTGTCTGGCACCTTAAGTCCTTTTGTTCCAAGATGTAGAAGTTCTAGAAGCAATTTTCCTCTGCGGTTTAATGTGGAAAGAGGAATCTGAAAACGAAGAAGCTAACTGGAAAAGAACTGGGTCGGCTGCCTATAGAAGAGAGTTTTCACGATTAAGGTTCTTAATCAAAACACAAGTCAAAATAACCTACAAAGAGTACCACAGAAGGATTGAAGACGATATTGTTAGTGATCCAAGAATTTATGAATACTAAACGAAACTCCTCCAGAATTCCCGGGTCTATGAAGTATAATAATACTGTTCTTGACCAGCCTTCTGATATTCTGCAGGCCTTTGCCAGTGTGTTTTCAAATGGAAATACCACTAACTTCTCCAATAACACTACTATCTCCAAATCGGAAATCAACAGCTGTTCTTTGAATATCGGGTACCTTTCGGGGCGAGATGTTTTGCATGCTTTGAACAGGCTCAAAACAATTTCTGTTTCTGGACATGATGATATTCCGAGCTTTCTCATGCATGATTGTGCTCCGGTGTTGTGCGATCCTCTTTGCTATATTTTCAACTTGGCTATTCGCACTTCTACCTTTCCATCTTACTGGAAGGTCAGTAGGATAACACCAGTTTACAAGAAGGGCGATAAGGTTGATATTCTTAACTACAGCCCAATTAGTATTCTCCCTAATTGTGCTAAAGTTTTTGAGCAACTGTATACTAGGTTGTACAACTGTGATAAGCCATACCTCTCTATTAATCAGCATGGCTTTGTTAGTGTACGGTCAACTGTTACCAATTTAGTTGAACTCACTCAGTATGTCAGCGAAGCACTTAACAATCGTCGACAAGTAGATGTTATCTACACGGATTTTACCAAAGCATTTGACACAATTGACCATTACATTCTAATAGATAAACTATCTGCTATTGGTTTTTCTCTTAGCGTTATCACTCTAATTCAATCCTACCTTCACAACCGATCATGCCATGTCCATTACAATGAGTTTGTGTCGCACACATCCATTGCTTCTAGCGGCGTACCTCAGGGCTCCAATTTGGGACCACTCCTCTTCAATATCTATATCAATGATCTTCTACTATCATTGGATTGTAATGCTCTTGTATACGCTGACGATCTTAAAGTTTATAGCACAATTAGCTCTTCCTCTGATTCTTTAAGGCTAGAGAGAAACGTTGGTGTCATTAATGATTGGTGTTATATAAACAAAATTCAGCTAAACCTTAATAAATCTGCAATACCTACCTTTACTCGGTCATCCAACCCGCAAATATTTCACTATAGTATTTCTAGCGCTTTCATCACAAGAGTTGACGTTTTTAGGGATCTTGGAATCTTATTTGATTCCCAACTCTCATTCTCCCCATATATAGACGTAATGACTTCTGCTGCATCTAGGTCGCTCGGATTCTTGTTCAGATCCTGCAAGAATTTTTATAACACCTGCGTGAATATGCTTCTATTGTTTGGTACCCACGTTATCACTACCACCAATTATCAATTGTACGAGTTCAGAAGAGATTTCTTAAATATCTTTCGTATAAATCTGATGGCATTTATCCTCCTCGTGGTACTGATTATATCAATTTACTCTGTAGGCATGATTTCGAGTCGCTGTCGCGTCGCAGAGACGCAGCTAGCGCGAAATTTCTTATTAAATTGATACACCAGCATATTGGTTCCCCGTCTTTACTATCCCAGGTGGACTTTAGCATACCCCATTACAATTATAGATCTGTTGACACTTTTTTTATCTCCACGGCACGAACCAACATACTATTAAAAGCACCACTAACACATATGTCTAAAAATGCCAACGTCTTATACAGTGACCCTTTTTTTCTTTCGTGAGGATTTTTCCTTTTTTTTATATACTCTTGTACCATAGGGTAATAGTAATATTTAGTATGTCCATCACTAAAATCAATACAAAATGATATCTGAAAAGAATGAAGCAGCTGAAGTTTTCCTAGACCTGCCAAAAGCATTCGACAGCGTAGGTCATACGACTTTGCTTGAAAAACTAGAAAGAATGGGTTTCAGAGGAATGCTACATAATGTACTAATGTCTTATTTAACAAGCAGAATCCAGTACCTGTGAATGAATTTAATGGAGAAAGATACTTGGTTCGTTATAATTTAATATTACCTTTAATGAATAAGTTGAGGCTACAAGAAAAATATTTAATTCAACAATTTATGTGGAACTATGGAAATTTCGCCGCCAAATATCGAATTACCTTCAACGTCCAAACCATTAAAGATAGATTACACTCTTGATCAATTTCCAAAGATAACCAGTTGAAGCCAAAGAATTTAATATTGTTTTCCTGTCGAACAGTTTCGGGTTCTTTTTGTTTGAACGCCACTGTATACGAAGGCGTTTCATTAAATATGTAGTAACCGACATTGTTCTCACGGTATAGAAACAGAAACTGAAAGTAACTCAACAATACCATACCGCTACCCGCCAATAACATCGGTTAGAATTGGCCCGACAACCTAACGTAAATAACAACCGTTTGTTATAAAATGGAAATAGACGCATTCTTAGAATACCGTAGTATACCTCGGTGTTGAACGCCCACCTGGGCGGCCTAACCTCCCTTGGATTCCCTTTCTGCACGATGTTCTATTGTTTTTTTTTATTACAACAATTTGGCGCACCTTAATTATACAGCGTTGTAGGAGAGATTTTTCTTTGATGATTTGTGTTTAGTTGTTGTTTCGTCTACGGAAAAGAAAGAAATAGCCGTCTTACAAAATTTTGGAAGAAGGCATAACTGCTTCTGTGTTCTACTTATAGAAGGCTAAAATTTTATGTACAGTGTAATCTCCCTTGAACGGACACCAACGGGACCAACTGAAGATGTCCGATCAGGAGGGGTGTCCGCATAAAAGAAATATGTAGTAGATACAACAAAAATCGTGTTTTAACGAAAAATGAATATATTAAAGAAACTGGGACATTTATATATGTATATAAATGTTTTTAAAATAAATAAGAAACTTTAAACTTAAGAAAAAAAAAGTATTTCCTTTAGATATATACATACAAAGTATAATATGTGTATGTACATAGATACATAGATGTAGTATGAATAGTCACTTTAAGGACGCAAAAACTCATATATTGTTGTTTGTCTTTTCTTTTTTATCTTTCTTTTCGTATTTCTAATTTAGAAAGAAGCTCCAAAGACTCTGTATCTCCGTGATTTTTGACAAAACTTTTGAGCTGCTTGGTCAGGGTAATAGCTTTACCATAATTTGGGATAGCTTCTGTTGGTACTAGAACCTCATCGACATCAGAATCTTCCGAAAGTTCTTGTATTTCAACTGGATTTGCAATTTCTTGTTCTGAATCTGGATCTTCAACATACAAATCTTCATCTACGTTCAAAAAATCATTAAGGTTTTTATTATCCGTCAATTTCAATAAATTCTTATTTTTGAGGATATCTGAAAGTACACTAAGAGGCAAATCATGTTCTAGGTCGGATGTATCAGCCTCAGTTAACTGGTCTTCACTTTGCATATTTACATGATTAAATCTTGCTTTGCGGAAACAATTTTGAACTGTCTCTTTGGTTACTTGGTCCCAAGCGGTTTTTGCCAAATAAACTGCATCCAGTGGTGTAATTTTCTTTATTAACTCAAAAGCTTTACTAGCAGTTTCAATGTTTACTAGCAGATGTTTGAATATTAGATTTCGGTAATAAGTCTTAAAATTCTTTATAATCCCCTGATCAAGTGGTTCACAAGCTGATGTACAATTAGGGGGTAAAAATAATATTTTTATATTGTTTAAGCGAACGTCTTTCGGATGAGATCCCGCATTGTCTAAAAATAACAAAATGTTTCTCTTTTCTATAGCCATTTTCCAATCTAGGTCTTGCAACCACTTTGTCATAATTTGTCTTATCATCTAAGATTTCTTATTATATTTCCAAGTTACAGGTAGGTTATTTATATTAATGTTTTTAAAAGCTTTACTTTTTACTTTAAGGAAGTTAAGAAAAAAGAACATTTTAAGAGAATAGATGCAATAAAATTGCTAAGTTTAATTCTGTTCCACAAGAATCTATAACGCGTCCTTTCATATAATGTGTGCACGCGTTTTTCTTCAATCATATTAAATCTCTTCCCATCTGCAACACAGCTGCGAACATCTTACTTTTTCACGACACCTGAACCAAATTCCTCCAGCTTTTTTTTAACTAAGTAGTATACTTAGATTTATGAGTGCGATTAAATAACAAAATAAGTTTTGTCTCCCATAACTAGTTTTTTAATAAAGTTCACGTCTTCTCCGAAATTCTCTCGAAGATGGACACAATAGTTTAACCGTGTCTGACGATTTATCAGCTTTAACAACTGTACTTGTGTTGAACCATTCCAACATCTTTTTATATGCGCCCCAAAGTACTGCTAAATTTTAGAGTAGTATATAATTTGACCTAGATTATTGTTAGTCACTGGTGAGTTTATTTATAATAAATTTGAAGCTCTTCAAAAATCTTTTGCAACATAGAATCGCCACCGCTACCAGTAGATCTCATTTCTATAGAGCAGGGCTCTCCAAATTTATTAGCTTTGTAGGTAGTTCATCACATTAACATTTGAATGTAATTCAAGAAAATATTAATCAAAGATTGCATCATTGATGGAGGAAAAGAAATGTGTTCAGAAAAAGGTAATTTATTTCAACAGATCAGTTTGTCAGCAACCACCGTGGTTAGAAGAGTGGATATTCTGTTTGGCCTTGGATGGATCAATAATTGTTTTAGATACTGCCCAGATGTTACTTTCCATTCGAGGGTAGATTCTGAAGTGTATGAATACCATTCATGGCACGATGATTGGGCGTCCACTGCGTGGTTCGTCACTTGTGCTTGTGTGGCCACGTTTGAACTCGCTCACCCAGAAGCTGATGGTCGAAAATCATGGAGTACATCCGCTATGAACCTCCAGCAAAATATTTCGAATTTCCGTAGACGCCTTCTCAACCATCTAGAAGTGTTTTATCACTGCAGGAAATCTGATTTTATCCATTTTTGCCACACAAACCGCATTCTTAAACAAAGACTATTCGTGCGCCATCTCTTCGATTCCGGAAACATTTCAGGCCGCTCTCGTTAGGTTAACTAAAGATGGAGGTTAATTTTTGGTACTGACATTTGATTAGTGGCGCCCTTTGTGTTAATATGCAAAACTTAAAAAAAAATTCCCTCGCATACGTAAAACACAGACAGGGGTGGATTTTGTGATGAAACCACCATCATTTGAGCTCTGTGGGTAATTTTTTATGAAATAACCTTCTCCATTTCTAACAAATATCTGTTTAATTGCCCTTAGGACGTTCGAAAACTTACGAACGTCAGTGTATATTTGCGATGCACTAGTCAGCCTTACGCAGATTTCACCGTAGCCTAGCGTTTGGCTTTGGAAGTCGTATTCATTGCGCGATTTCCCAACTAGGACGCCGGACTTTAAACTCGGCATACTCACAGGTGGAACAATAACAGTACGCTGATGTAATAATTATAACATACTAGCATTGGACGAAAAACGGTAGAATAACTATCCACAGCTCTCGGTTCTACAGTTCCGACGTCGTCGCTGTTATTCCGTTGCAATATCGCACCATGTCGATTTCGTGACCGCGCTCGAAACACCCTGAAACGAATAGAAGCGTTTTCGGCTAGGTTCTAGTCGCGGGGTGGCGACCGTATCGTAATCTAGACGGCTGTTACCTCGGACGCGCGAAACAAGTGCACCGCATTCGAAATCGCCGCTTGTCGTTCGTCGTTTGTAGATAATCGATCGTATGCATGCACGGGTAACTCGATCTATCGTTTTAGGTGTATACGATTCGCTAGATGCGATGTAATAAATAACGAGGTCGACCTTTAGCAGTTTCAGGACGGAAGTTGAGTGTTTAGTGCATCTCGGTGATTTGCGGGGCTGCTTGATTGTGTGGTGATTTTATTTTTGTTCGGTTTTGTAAATTTCTCCTGCGTAAAAAAGGGATTTTTGGGAGAGGATGAAGTTTCTTTGAAAGGTAGAAAACTGCGTAGTTTATAGGAGTTGATTTTATTATTTCCGAAGCAAATGGGAAACGATTTTTTATGTATTTTTTTTTTATAAAACTCGAAGCATTAAAAGGAAATTCTTCGCTTTATAATTCACACAGATATTTAGAGCTAAATTGAAGAATATGTACAGTAAAAATGATCCTTTGGTATATAATTTAGTAAGAAGCTGAAAATGTTTTTTGAAAAAGTAGATTTTCATATCCGCACTGAATTTTCGAACAGCTTCGTATAAAATTTTTGAAATATATCTACGGCAACAAGTTGGCTTTGGTGTTGACAGTAAATATCTCAAAACTGATCTAAGTGGCTGATACTGAGTGAAAGAAACGAGTGTTTGAAGCGCAACCAATACAAGAACGGGTGTGATTATATAATTCACAGGTATCACAGTAAACTCAAAAAATTGATAGCTCATTCTGAACGCGACAATAGGAGTTCGCGTGCTCTCGAAACGCTACGTGTAGAATAAATTATTAATTTGTGTGAGGTGGGATTTACTGTGATGCCTGTGAGATGTTTAAAGCATGCTGCAATGCTGATTGTAAATGTCCGCATATAAATATTAAATATCAAATCACCAAATTCATTGATACATTCAATAATCCATTTTTCAAAACTTAATGGCAGATTGACAAACGTAACTTTCTTATAAGATAACCCTATATTCCCACAACACACGTGATCACACTTGGTACACCTTGCAGCAAACACAACACAATATATCAACTAGGTCGTTGCTATTAGCATATGCCATTTTGATAATTACTGTGAGAATGGGAATTTTCACATTTTGCCACTGTTTACAAGCCAGTAATAGCAAATAAAAGACACGAATTGCGTGTACGAATGCGCCTTGGACGTTTCCATAACGTTACAAAACAATTTAGATATCTCATTCGATAAATAGACAGCTATCCCGGCGCAATTTTAATTTCCCAAAATGCGTGGAAAGGTTGGACGTGCAATTGGCTTGTGAAACGACTATTTTGTCGTGAAATTACATAATTTAAAGCGTTGCCTTTGAAATAGTGTCGGTGAAACGTCTGGAAGTCCACGCGGTGAATATTAAGACCGTTTCTTATTGTCCAACGATAGATTTGCTATCGCTATCATTGGTAATTCTGGTCGATAGGTCCGATCAAGGACCCCTCTAATATTATAACATTGTCAGGTGTTAAATTGTTTCTAAAAGGAGGTTAACTAACGAGTCGTATTTTAACAATACTGAGCTTTCGACATCGCGCAACATGAATTATAATTATTGTCTCTTGCTTATCTTTTTGTATAATTAACGGATATCTGATGAAATAGATGTTTTGCCTTATTAGCAAGCTTTCCTGTCACATTGCATGCATTGAAGCTTGTTGTCAAAAAGCGCTTAATGCTTTCTTCCTTTGGCTGTAAAGAATGTTGTTTTGGTTCAGAGACTAGAATTCTTAATATCGAGGTGCTACAATTCCAAGTTTTCAAATTAATCGCAATAGTTGCCATAACGTCTTTATGAATTTGAGTAGGTGCGATTCTTTGTGCTACAGGATCCATTTTTATGAGCAATCACGATATACAATTCAAGAATTAGCCACAGCATAACAACATCTAACAACATTAATCAAACAACCAATTAGAAGTAGGTGAGGGGTGGGGCATGAGGTCCTGCCCTCGTATTTTGAATGCCACAATTTATCGAAGGATTACGTGATTTTTACCAACGATCGAAGAAGTAAGTTGGGTGCTGCAAATCTACGCTGTTACGAACGATAATTTCAATCTCCTTAATAAAGACCAAGCTGACGTTTTGCGGTTGTCGGATTACTTCTTCCATGAATCCTCCTCCAAAAAAAACCAAGGCACTTCTATCAGTGTGCAAAGTAATGTCTACGATTTTTTTAGATTTGTAGACTACTTTGCGAACGGCCAAGTCATTAACGCTATTAACAGGACAGTGTGGCCTCGTTCTAACACATGGGCTGAAAAGTCCCGGGCCTAACATATAGATGACGCTAGTTTTATTGCAGTCACCTTTCTCTCAGTTAGTACTAACTTTCAAAAGACAGCTGTTAAAATTTCATGATATTCTATTCATTAGTTTGTGAGTTATTGTGCTAAGAGTCACGCTACTTTTGTTATTTTCAAAACAATGGATCAAAAACAATTTCGTGTTTTAATTTTACACTGCTTCTTGATGGGAAAAAATACCGTTCAAGCGAAGCAATGGCTTGAAAAGTGTTATGGGGACTCCGCTCCATCAGAAACAACAATAAAACGTTGGTTTGCTGACTTCAAACGTGGTCGTAGAGACACCGACGATGCAGAACGCAGTGGACGTCCAAATGAGGCGGTAACACCAGAAAACATCAAAAAAATCCACAAAATCGTTTTGAATGATCGAAAAGTGAAGTTGCGTGAGTTAGCTGACATCGTAAAGATATCAAAAGAACGTATTGGCTTTATATTGCATGAGCATTTGACTATGAGAAAGCTCTGTTCAAAGTGGGTGCCGCGTTTGCTCACTGTTGACCAAAAACAAGAATGTGTTGATGATTCTGAGTAGTATTTAGCCATGTTTAAACATAAGAAACCGGAATTTTTGCGTCGATATGTGACAATGGATGAAACATGGATCCATCACTTCACTCCGGAATCAAAACGGTCGGCATCTGAGTGGACAGCAACTGGTGAACCTCGTCCAAAGCGCCCGAAAGCACAACAATCGGCTGGAAAGCTTATGGCCTCGGTATTTTAGGATGCGCGTGGTGTAATATTCATCGACTATCTTGAGAAAGGAAATACCATCAACAGTGAATATTATATAGCGTTATTGGAGCGTTTGAAGGCCGAAATTGCAAAGAAACGACCGCATATGGCAAAGAAAAAAATTTTGTTTCATCAAGACAACGCATCGTGTCACAAGTCAATCAAAACAACGGCAAAACTACGCGAATTGAACTTCGAATTGCTCCCACATCCACCGTATTCGCCAGATTTGGCTCCCAGCGACTACTGACTGTTCGCAGACCTCAAAAAGATGCTCGCCGGTAAGAAATTTCGCACGAATGAAGAGGTTATCGCTGAAACGGAGGCCTATTTTGAGGCAAAAGATAAATCGTTCGCCAAAAGTGGTATTGAAATGTTAGAGCGGAGCTGGAATGATTGCGTTGCTCTTGATGGAGGGTACGTTGATGAATAAAGCTAATTTTGAACCAAAAAAACCGTGTTTTCTTTGTTAGGCCCGGGACTTTTCAGCCCATGTGTTACTTTATGTTCAAAGTTAAAAATCTCATTGGTATTCAGAATCGGACCTAATGCGATACCTTTAGGTGCTCTTGCTTCACTTTCGTTTAAATAAGAATGAAGAAGCATTTTTCTGATAAATAAGACCTTTCGTAGTTCTATCTCATCTACTTCTTTTTTGGGAGGAAGACAAAATTACAGAGGAAATATTGAGAATTTAATAGATAACTGAATAGTTTATTTACATACAACAGGCTATGCAATAAAACATGAAGAACGGAATTAAATATATAATCAAATATAGTGCTCAAAAATATGCATATACAAATACTTCTTAGAGGTACTAATATTATTATTATTATTAGTTTTAATTTCATATGGTAAAGTATTATATAACATGAAACCATTTACAAATATATTTTTGGAAATCTAGGTTCTATGAAAGGGAGTAATATAAAAATCATTGTAGAGTTTAGTGCTGTAAGCATGAATATCACGAACCGTTTTCCATGTTTCGCTGTCACTTGGAAGTAGATTATTTTTCATTTTATGTATAAACAGTAGACTCTTAAATAAAATTCTTTGACGAACATTCATTAAGTTAAATGTAATTAACATATTTTTAACTGGAGTATATCTGTTACATTTTAAAATTATTCTCATTAGTAAATTTTTTGAATTTACTGAATCTCATTCTTGTTTAGATTATAAAGTACTGTGGAACAAAATTTTTTGTATGTATATGTGGTGCAACTACTGATTTTTAAATAATCAATTTTACATACATTAATAAATATTTACTAGTTCTACCCATAAACCTTACTTTTTTCAACATTTTGTTCATAATACTTTTTGCATGTTCTTTGAATAGCAAATGTTTATCTAAAGAAACCCCCAAGTATTTAATGTTGTGTGTTTCTAAATCACTATTATCAATTATTATCCTAATACTAGTTATACCTATATTGTTTAATTTATGCATGCTGTCTATAATCATATATTTTGATTTAGAAACACTAATACTTAGTTTATTACCAAAAGTTAACCGGTTGACAAGGAGTTTAGTTTTGTAAGGATACAGACCGCATTTGCAATTCTTAATTCGAATAAAAATCAAATTACAATAATAATAATAACGCCTTTTACCAGTTCTGATGCTATACAAGGCTATTCGAAACTAAGGGGCATGCAGAAAAAGAAACAGCCATTCCTCAGATATTACCTTACTCTTGAAAAATTTTATTTTTAAGTTGGTAGTACTTGTCAGCTGTTTTTTATTACAACAGGTGAAAGTTATAGAGCATTTTTTTTTTCTAATAGGGTTAAGATTGATTGATTGAGGTCGAAAATCTAAATCAATTAATAATTAATCACTTAAAAAGGCACATTATAATATCTATTTGCTATAAAAGCATCGTAGAGATTATAGATTACGTATTATAATTTTTTTCTTTCAACAAGGTTCCGTACTTTAGTAAATTTTGCAAGACCTTTCCCATTACTGATTTTTTGGGGGCATTATAATTAAGCACTCTATATATAGAAAAAAAATTAAACATTTAACTCACTCGAATCAGTCGTATTTTTTTGGGAACGGATGTCCTACATTCCTAGAGAAAAAAAAACGATTTCATTAGACCTCATTTGTTCTAATAACTTTCGTTTTCTATATACCTAGAATACAGTGCCATTCGCAAGTATTTGGTCATGTTATCATCACTTGAGAACCTTGTTTTTTCCTGAAATACTTACAAAAAATAATTCAATAATAATAATGAATGAAAGTAAATGAAAATGCAAAAATTTCTTAAGCAACAGAAAACTGCTCTAACAAAAGTTGCCTCAAAGCATTGATAGAAATGTTAAACAAATCAAATCTAGATGCATATACATTAACACAGTTACATATTGACATAATTGGTGACTGAGAATGGTGGCGCGTGTTAGCCATGGGAAGATAAAAAGTTAAACTATTCCTACTATTAAGTCTTGGTATATAAAAATTCGAGAGGAACAGCAAATCCGGAACTTGTAAATCACCATTTACAATTCTATGTGCAAAAATTATTTGATACAACACGACGATCCGCCAAAAAAATAAATGCAAATTCTTTTAGAAGATTAGTATATAGATAGCCATGTTACAAAAAAACGTGGTGTTTACGGAAATATAAGGTTTTCAAAAATTTACGCTGTGCCATCTCAACTAAATTGATATAATCATGGATATCCCGGATTCCACACAATAGAACCATATTCTAATCTCGCTCGAACAAATGCAGCAACAAGGGCATCACTACTCAAATGTTTAGTATTGCGAAACAGAAAGCTTAACGTTTTAAGAGTCTGTTGACATATACTTAAAATATGCTTGTTAAATGTTAGCTTAGTATCAAAAAATATACCAAGATCTCTGTACTCCTCGCAACGCGTTAAAAGTTCACCGCCAACATTGTACGCATACCCCACTGTATCAGTTCTACGGGTAAACGTCACCGCTTTACACTTAGCAATATTTAGTGGTAAATGGTTCCTTAGACACCAAAGGTGAATAGATAGCAGGTCACCCTGCAAAATGTCACAATCTACAGTGGAGTATATTCTGCGAAAAATTTTAAGGTCATCGGCGTATAGTAAGCATTTAGATCTAAGCCGGTCAGGAAGATCATTAATGAAAATAATAAATAGGAGCGGTTCAAGAACAGAGCCCTGTGGCATACCTGAAGGAGACTGATATAACCCGGATCGAAAACCACGGTATTCAACGTAATTGGTACGCCCGCTCAAATAGGATTGCAACAACAATATCAGATCGTCAGAGATACCCCACATATTCAGTTTATGTAATAGGGTTTGATGTTCAACCCTATCGAAAGCCTGAGCGAAATCTGTATAAATGACATCTGTCTGAAGACATAAATCTAAAGCCTCAGACACATCATTAGAAAATGCGCATAGTTTGGAAACCATATTGCACCGCGGACAGTTTAGCAGCAACGTGCGAATATACATATTTATATAAGATAATTTCAAAAACTTTAGCATAGTAACATAATATAGATATCGGGCGATAATTCCCAATGTTATTCCTCGACCCGGACTTAAAAACAGGTGTAACACGAGTTACTTTCCAACAACTTGGAAAAACTCCCTGTCTCAATATTAAATTGTAAATGTGAAAGAGCGGC
Source organism: Trypoxylus dichotomus (assembly GCA_023509865.1). Classification (NCBI taxonomy): domain Eukaryota; kingdom Metazoa; phylum Arthropoda; class Insecta; order Coleoptera; family Scarabaeidae; genus Trypoxylus; species Trypoxylus dichotomus. Next base: position 50,281,004 of record CM042080.1, on the reverse strand, counting down.
CCATAAAGAAGGAATCTACAGTCTCTAACAACAAAATCTGGAACGTTATCAGGACCAGCTGTCATTTTTCCTTTCAATTGGCACATGGCTTGTAAGACATCTTCCTAGTTAAATTCTTTAAGAAAAAATGAATCGAAAACGAAGGTATTGTTATCGGAATGGAGAGTAGTGACGTTTGCCTCAGACATGGTCTCCGAGAAATACGAAGCAAAGGCGTCAGTAATCTGTTCAGGGAACGAAAAGGTACTGCTGTTATCACAATACCTGGTATACGTGTAGAATTCAGTTTAGAATTAATGTAAGGCCAGAGTCTGCTGGTGTCCGCCTGAATAGATGGGTCAATATCCCTAATATAATTATCGGAATCCCGTTAAACAGATATTTGAACATATTTTCTGTATTCTTTAAATTTATTATTATATAATTGTAACGCCGTGCTTCTATATTTCTTGAGATAATGGCGCTTAATTTTAATATTTCTACGTGTTTCATTAGAGAACCAAGGTGGAAATATATTCTTCCTAGGTACTATCTTAGGAAAAGTCTTATCAAAATAATCAGATAATGTAGAATAAAGTTCATTGCAGGCACCCTCAACCGAATCACAACTGATCACTGAATCCCGTTGTGTGTTAAGTAAGAGTTAACTTATCCTTTTCTGTATGTGGTAATAGGAAAATTGCGCAATTTAAACAAGGAAACAGTCAAAATAAATTGTCCTTCATCCTTCTCTAAAGGGAGTAATCTTGGTGAAGTTATTACTAACGTTGCAATCATTATAAACCTGTTTGCTCGTTTCACAGCCATCTAAAATCTAAACTATAAATGTACGTATATAAGCAACAGTTGTAAACGTTTCCATTAAACAAGGCAATTAAAAAAATTAACCACGACAACTACACAGCCACCATAATAGCAGTTAATAACACAGTCTAACATAAACGTCGTCACATGTCGCGAAGTACCGTAACGTAAGAACTAATTATTACGGCTTTAAAACCTGACTTTAATATATCCATTTGGTGATATCTAACTTTACTGGATATATTGAAATTTTACATTTGTAAAATAATGTATAGGATATACATTCATTTAGTTTAGGATGCATTATTACATGTATTACTCTTAGTTTATACGAGGACCATTCGAAAAGTAAAGAATGTTTTGTTTTCACAAGTCATCGCATACATCAGTTACCTTTGAAGCAAGAACCACGGAGACTGGACACTATACAAAAAAGAACGGAACAGAGTAAATACAATGATAAGAGAAATAAAGGAAGGATATTGGGAACAATCCGCAAAACAAATGAAGAGGGACATGTACGGAAACCAGAGAATAATTTGGGGATTGTTCAGAAGAAATAAGATGGAAATTAAGGACGCCATGTAGACAAAAAAATTCAATGCAGAGGGCATATTTCCGAAACCTATACAAAGACAATAAGTGAAGCAAACAATCGCTGGTTGAGGAAGATGAAGAACAAGACACAGATATAAAACTAACACAGAAAACAACAAAGCCCAGGACCCGATGAGATAGCAAATGAAATGCTGATACATGGAAGAGAAAACATAGAAGAAGAACTATTAAAACTCTTTGGAAGCATCATAACCGAGGAGAAAATACAAAACGAATGGAAAAACAATATAACGATTCCAATTTTCAAAAAGGGACAAAAAAGAATAACCCTTAAAGCATTTACAAAAGCAATCCCAGAAGAAATATGTAAAATTAATAATTATTATAACAAGGATTCCGAAAAAATAAGTCCACTATCGACGCAATATTCATTATCTGGCAAATAGCAGAAAAATCGCTGGAATTTAATAAAGCGGTGTTCATGTGTTTTCTGATTAACACCAATCTCTGCGAGATTTGACGAAATTCAGCAGTTGACGCATGGAAAATGTAGACGCAATTTTTAAAAGTTCTGAAGAGAATGTAAAACAGAAATTAATTAAAAGATATGAAGAAGTTATAACTTCCTTTCGTTTTTTAGGTTATTCCGTTGATCCTTTTAGAAGACAAAATAAATACCAGTTGTCAAGTTAAATAAAAATTTCAGTCTCGTGAATGATTTCTAAACATGATTCTGGTGCAGAATTATACGTCATTAAGTTTTCACAAGAAATATTACAAAGTGGAGATTCCAGAAAAATACTCCAAAATTTTATATGCATATAATTCAGTTGTGGATGTCGAAAGAACTTCCTGATCATATGGGCTTATCCGGAAATAAAATGCGCAATAAGGAAGCTTCAAAATTAGTATTTCTTTTGAAAAACATTATAATGGACATGGGATTTAAAGAAAAAAGATCTTCTAGATCGGATATTACCTTTTAACCACTCAACGTTCAGAAACTCAGAAACAGACATCAATAAAAGAATTGAGAAAACAACGAAATTATATAACACTATGAATACTAAATTTATAAACAAGAAAAAAGTCTCTCGTAAAACGAGAATGAAAGTATACAAGTCTATTTAACGACCGATATTAACATTTGGTTTCGAATCGTGGGCACTAAACCAAAAACAAGAGAGTAAGATACCAGCCATGGAGATGAAGTATCTGAGAAGAGTTATAGGGATCTCAAAATGTGATAGAATAAAAAACATCAACATAAAGGAAGATTTTGTAGGATGGGACCGATTTTATTTTCTATTAAAACACTTGCTTCGTCTTAACTGTCTTACGCTACTTTCTCTTGCTAACTTAACTTTTAACTTAGTTCCAACTACCGAACCAGGATTGCCAACCCAACACGGCCGGTAAGGCAGCAATCTCACCAAGAGATTAAGTCGGTTAATTTAAAATTATTTACCACAATTTAGACATTAATTCAGAACTGGTATTTATTGAACAGAACCACTTGGAACGGTAGGAGTATCTGCAAAGAATGGATAACGGGAGACAACGAAGAAGAATGAGTAAAACAAATATTCCGCAAAATAAAAGAAAGGCCAGGGCAGACTTGGGATAGTGTCGTAGCGAAAATTCTGAAAAGAAGGGGTAAAACATGGACTGAAGTAGCGGTGTTGGCGAAGGATAGGAAGCAGTGGAAAAAGTTTGTAACTCCCGAGACCATGTATGTGACACATTGCCTAGCTGAAGCCTATATCGAGACCAAAATCTACTTTTGCACAATGCTAGTCACCGAACAAGTTATGAGAAAATATCCTCGAATAAACAAACTTTTGATGATCACTGTACGTCGTCAGGTTGATCCAACAAATAATATATCGATTACATAAATCCTCACTGAACAAAATCTATAAATAGACTTTAAGGGCACTGTCACTGCAACCGAACGGTCTATTCATCCTGGCTGGCCGTGTCTCGTTGCGTGACACAAATCACCATAACGTGACGCTTGTATACGCGACCGTTTGATCGCTATTGTATCCTTTAGCTATCTCTCACCGTCGCGTAGCGATTAAATCTCGTGTCTTTTGCGCGCCGCAATAACAATTACGCTCTGTATACGAACGTCAAAACCTCAAACAAACGAGAGTCGCAACAAATAAAATAGAAGAAAAAAAAGACGAACGTTATGCAATATGCGGTCGCGCTCTCGTTTGTTTTCCACGGCCAACTGTTGTTTTCTTCCGTTGCAATTATTTTTTTATTCTGGACGCTTGTTAGACGTGTATGAATGGAAAATGTTATACCTGTCGTTTTTTTATATCTTTTACTACATTTATAATAATAATGATAATGATAACGATAATAATAATAATAATGATAATAATGACAATAATGATAATAACGATGATAATAAGGATGCCAAATAGATCGCCCTCAGTTGCCCAGTCTTCTGTTGTTAATGCGAGTACACTTGAGATCACTGTCTATAAGGAGACCTAAGATTTCCACATTACTTTGAAGTTTCAGGAGTATGTTATTAATTGCAAGTTTGATGTTAGAAAGTATCTTCATCCAAACGTTAGAACAACTAAAAACAGAAAAGTATGATTTAGATTAATTTATAAATAGGCAATGTTTTGTTGCAATAGTATGTAGATTGTTAAGCTCGCAATTGATGTCATCAATAACATTGTGAACCTCATCAATGGAGAAGGATCTATATAACTGTGAGTCATCAGCGTGGATATGAAGATTACATGTGAAATAATCAATATAAATATATAATTTAATATATATAATTACATAATTTAATGAGTTACTATCCTAGATTGACTGTGTTGTTGATGTAGAATGAAGCAAAAATTTGCTGTAGTATTCTGTCATTAGTATGCTCTCCAGTGCTGATTCATACATTTAAACTACAAACATACACAAGTTGAGTCCGCCAAGAACTAGTGTTTTTGCTCCATCTTTCAGCGATCATGTCGAGTTTTGCGCCTGAAAAAGGACATTTGCGCCACGCATCACTTTTCCTATTTCATTTGACAGTTTAAAAGTGGTGATTTCAATGTGAAAGACAGTGAAAGCTTTGGTAGACCACAAAAATGCGATGACGAGGAATTAGCAGAAGCATTACATGTGTCACAAGAAACAATTAGCGGATGCTTGCGGGACGGTGGGGAAGATGAATAAATTCGGTAAATGGGTCCCACGCGATTTGAATGAACGTCAAATAGAAAATCGCAGTCACCTGTGAAATGCTGCTTCAACGCTACGAAAGGAAATCATTTTTGTATTGAATTGTGATGGGTGACGAGAAATAGATTTATTTTCAAAACTCGAAGCGGAAAAGATTGAAGGTTTTCACCTGGCGAAATGCATGGCCCTTCAACGCCAAGGCCAAATCGCTTCGACAAGAAGACCATGCTCTATCTCTTGTGGGATCAGAACAGTATTCGTGTTTATCTCCATGTTTATCTTTGTTAGTTCTTCTTGGTATATCTTCAAGTTTTGCTGTAGTGTCTCTTCCGAGTGTGCTATCTGCGAACATTAGTTCCTGTACGTTAATTGCATTCATTTTCCAGTTTCCTACTTTCATATTTTTTCCTTTTTGTATAGCTTTTTTAACAGCGTCTTCTATTAATATAGAGAATAACAATGGGCTCAATGCGCATCCCTGTTTTAATCCAATTTGCGATTCGAATTCAGCTGATTCTGCATTGAAAGTTCTCACCTTATTCTTATTGCTTTTATACAATGCTTTAATCATCTCTATCATTCCTTTCTCTAAACCTCTCCTTTCCAAGCTCTGCCATACGTCTTCTCTTCTTACCCTATCAAAAGCTTTTTTAAGATCTATAAAACATATATGTATTTCCTTTCCTTTCCCTATTAGTTTTTCTCCTAATTGTGTGATTACAAATATTAAGTCCTGGGTGCTTCTTCCTTTTCTAAATCCATGTTGAGTATCTTCTAGTGTTGTTTCCAGTTTCTCTCGGAGTCTCTTTTCTAGTTTTCTTGTCAATACTTTTCCTGGGATGCTAGTTAATGTTATTCCTCTATAGTTTGAGCATTCCTTAGAGTCTCCCTTTTTGTATATGGGCATAATTATTCCCATATTCCATTCCTTAGGTATTTCTTTTTTTATTATAATGTTGTTTAAGAAGTCAAGTAGTTCTTCGTTACCTTTCTCTCCCATATATTTTATCATTTCAGCTGTGATTCCATCCTCCCCGGCCGTCTTTCCTAGTTTTAGTTTGCTAACTGCTTCTCTGACTTCTTCGTCGCTTATTGATGTGATACGTTCATCGTCGTTTTTTGTTTTATGCTCTTTTTCTCTTATATATCCGTCTTGTTTTATTCTTGTGAGTTCTTCAAAGTACTGTTTCCATCTTTCCATTATCTCTTTTTCCTCAGTCAGTATATTTCCTTTGTCATCCTTTATATTTTTTAATATCGGCGCCTTCTTCTGTCTCAATTGTTTTATTGTTCCGTAGAATAATTTTTGGTTTTCTCTATAGTTATCTCTCAGTTTTATTCCGAACTCTCTCCAAAAATTTTCTTTGGCTTTCTTGATACTCTCTTTAGCTTCTTTTCTTGCCATTTTGTACATATTGTAATCCCCCTCTTTCCTGGTATGCATATATCTGATCCATTTATTTTTCTTATCTTTCACTTTGAGTTGTATTTCTGCTGTCCACCGTTTGCTTCTTTTTGTGTACGTATTTGCTATTTTTGTTATTCCACAGCTTTCTTGTGCCGCCTTCAGTATGATGTTTTTCAATCTTATCCATTTGTCCTCTGTCCCTGTTTCATTTTTAGTCTCTTGTTTAAATAGTTGATTTGACTTGTACAATACAATACAATACAAGGAGCAGCAGACATACAACTAAATCCTGGACGAAAACTAGATCTTACACCAATTTGTGGACTAGAATTGCAAGCAGATCCTTAAAATGCTAATGGGATCAAGGGAAATTTAAATTGCGTAGAACAATTAATGTTGCGTTAATCTTTGCTAACCGAGGATTCTTCATTTCGAATGTGAATTTCAAATTTTTGCAATCCTATTACTTCATCTTCCAATACGTTTTACATAACTTAAAAGTATCAACAGCAACAATGATTATGCATGCCATTACTTAAAGAAAAACACAATATTTCCATTAACTATCGAGTCAAATAATCAAAAACTTTCGCGTATAATGTTTCTCCTTTGAATTAACGATACGACCGTATCGCTTTAACCATGAAACGAATAATAACAAACAACATATGCCGGTCATGAGAGAGCTAGATAGGATCTTACATAAAACACCCATAAAAGCGTATAATAACGTAATTTGCTGGTTAAGACGAACCTTCCTCCGTTAATAGATGAATGGGAACAGTCAGTCGGACTTTAAGAAGTAAACATTTATTAAAAGCGGCTCGCGGTGATTAAATAGCACAACTAAATTGTGTAAGGTTAAATGTAATTAAGAAGGCCACGCTTCATAATTAGTGGCGTTGGCAATCCGAGCGTTCTGACGGTAGAGTAGCGCGAGCTTAGAGAACGTACAAAGAATTTTGGCAAGCAATAAATGTAAAAAACGCTTGTGCTAAAAAATAAAAAAAAGTTTAACACTGCTATTCCCTTTTGAACACAAAAAAAAATAATTAAATAGTTGGCAGCACTTTCCTAATGTGTTTTTTATTTTGAAGTTTATGGATCAAAATATGTAGGTGATTTATAGTGGGGTACAGAGATAATAAATAGTTACTAAAGGCATAGCCACAATATTAAACAACACGTTGAGAATCATAGCAGAAGAACTAATAGAAGAGGAAGAAATGTGCTTTAGAAAACACACATGAATTAAGATGGAATATTCACTCTACACTAGGGTGACAGGATAAAGTAGATACCTGCTAATTAAACAAAAGATACTATTCTCGTTGTATATACAAAATATTTTAAAATATTTAAAGTAGACTAATATTTTGTCGATCCACTCTTTACTTGCGTGAAGTGCTGCGAGTCGTCGTGGCATAGAATCTATTAAATGATTAATGGTGTCTTCTGGAATATTTAACCACTCTTCTGTAACAGCTGCCACGAGTGCTTCCTTATTGCTGGATTTTCGGGGTCGTTTCGCCATATTTGTCTGGATTATGTGCCAAACATTCTCCATCGGATTCATGTCTGGTGATTGGCCTGGCCATGGTAAAATCCGAATCCCCTGTTCCTCTTTCCATATGGTTGTTGTTCTTGCTTTGTGGTAGGGTGCTCCATCTTCCACCATACCATATCGCACCCCACACCATGATGTTCACACCGCCGAATTTCACCGTCTGATGCAAAAATTTGTCGTCCAGTTGCTGTGACGAACGTCTCCATACCCACGTAGGACCAGTATCACTGAATTGGCAATATCTGCTTTCGTCTGAAAAAAGACCGTCAAAACTCTTCGGGCTTCGTTCGCATTTCGATTGCCCAAGCCATTCGGCGCCGTTTCTGAAACGCCGTAAGGAGAGGTTTTTCTTTGCCACCCTTTTATACATCCCCACACTGTGGAGGTATCGCAGAACGACGCGCTGACTTTTCTGTGAAATTGCCGCAAGCTCAGCTGTACTTTTTCGCGGTTCTCTTAATACTTCGCGTAGAAGCGCCCTTTTACTTCTTTCAGAAGGTCCGGCACGACCTGGTCTCGGCTCCACTGTTGTTTTTTCTTGCGTTTAAATTGTGTAATCACACGGTTAACTATGTGGACAACGGAATATTTAAAATTTACTTATTTCACGTTGCGAAGTGCCGCGTTCACTCTGGCCAACAATACGACCCCGGGTGAAGTCGCTAATATCACTCGAACCTTGTAAGCTAGGCATAGTTGTAACGATACTAAACTATGACGAATTCTTTCCGATACATCTACCCCTACCCTAATGACAAGAGAAAATTCTTAATTCGTTCTTAGAATTTAGCTGTTTACATATTTATACGGCTTTACCTGGTGTCTATGTTATTCTGTCACCCTAGTGTATATTCTGAATCCGTTAGTAATTAATAATTGATTATTCCTGCAAATTTGGACGAAAATTACTAAATAATCTTACTAAATCTCCTTTTTCCAAATCTGTAATTTGTGTAATGCTTATGAAATTTTCGTTTGGAAGATCAATTTCGTTTATAAATTTGCATATTATCAAGACAATAAAGGGAACTTGATTTCTTTCAGATTTAACTCATAATCTAAAAGAGCAAATTTGGAAACGATAAACAAAATAGAAACAATTCTTCATAGCAAATGTACCCGTAAGTCAAACCTATTTGCTAAAATATCCACAAAGAGCAGGACAATGACATCAATCAACGCTTAAAATTACAATTAGCAATGCCTATTAGGGAAAACAATACCATTGGTTAATTGCGTAAAAGGATCAATTCCGCAGGTGTTAATGCACAATGAGAAACAACTGGTATACAAGGAGAATAATAAATATATTGACTCATATTCATGTTCTCTCTTTCATATAAAAACTCGTAATTTTTTTGTACATCTATGTATTTTTTTAATCGCTAGTAAATGTAATTCGCATATAATCATGTTAGTCAAGCCCAATCTTTTAAATCTCTTAGCAGCTTTGATCTTCCCCCAATTAACTCTTTTGGAAGCAAGTAAGATAGGGGATGACAGTTCAAGCTCTTCCATTGTACGTACCATCACATTCACCGCGGAATATTTTGTCGATCGGTTATTTTGTCCACACCTAACCACAATTTTTTTATCTTTCAATTCTGCTTTAATTCTTCCTTCAACATAGCCACGAACAGATGGCAAAAAGTGTCTTAACGATGTCCGGCTTGCTAATGCATAATCCGAATGCTTGCTCCAGAAGGAGACAAATGCTTGTTGATCTAGTAAAGTGAGCGGCATATTACATTGCCAAATTGGTGCCTGTTTTTAAAAATGGTGAGAAGTGTGTTATTTCCAACTATCGTCCCATATCGTTATTAAATAATTTTGCTAAAGTTTTTGAGCAATGTTTGTACAAGTATATTTATGCTCAAGTTTGACCCTGGATTTCAAATGACCAACACGGTTTCGTTCCTCAACGATCTGCGGTAACTAATCTTGTTACAACTACACAATACCTATCTGATAGTATTGATGCTGGTGGACAGGTAGATGTTGGGTATACTGACCTAACAAAAGCTTTTGATCGAATCGACCACACCGTGCTTATTAATAAATTGGACAATATTGGATTTTCGTCTTCTCTTTTGTCTTTATTCCAATCGTATCTTCTTGATAGAAAGCAATTTGTGACATACATGGGATTTGAGTCTGATTACTTCGCGCCGAGCTCTGGAGTTCCTCAAGGGAGTAACTTGGGTCCACTTCTGTTCCTCTTATATATAAATGGTTTGTGCTATCAACTGAACTGTCCGAAGTTGTTATACGCAGATGACTTGAAGTTGTACTCAACAATTAATAATTCTCAGGATTGCAATCATTTGCAAAGCCAACTCGATATATTCCACACGTGGTGTGTCAACAACAAACTAACAGTTAATGTAAACAAATGCAAAATTGTCACCTACACTCGTAAGACGACTCCAATTATATATACCTATCACTTGGCTGGATCTTCTTTACCTAGAGAGACCTCTATGAGAGACTTGGGCGTCGTCTTTGACGCAAGACTGACCTTTATGGAGCATATATCCAGTATTTCTACATCAGCGTTGAGTATGTTAGGATTCATTATACGTGTTACACGACCATTTGCTTCTATAACAACCATTCTTCCTCTTTATTTCGCTTTTGTGCGATCTCGACTGGAGTATGCGTCCTTGGTCTGGTCACCTATGTACATCTATCAGATACATCTTCTAGAGCGGATTCAGAGAAGGTGTTTGAAGTTCTCGTACTTTAAAAAAAATTAATACTTACCCGATCCGAGGATTTATCCACAGTGCTCTGCTAGAGGCATTTAATATTGATTCATTAGAACTACGTCGAAAACAGGCTGAGTTCAAATTCCTATTTACTTTACTTCATAATAGTCTTAATGTCCCTGAGTTGTTGAGTAAAATCAACTTCATTGTACCACGTTCAGGATCTAGGCAAACAAATACGTTTTTCTGTTTCGCACCTAGAACAAACATCGCCATCAGGTCCCCAATACACAGATTGTGTAGCAATTTCAACTCTATGGAGTTTGCCGAGTTGGATATACATACCTGCACTTTACCGTCCTTTTTGACGGTATGTAGACCATAGTGCATTACACTTAGTTGAATACTTTTTCCGTTCTCTTTTTTTCCTAACCACTGGTAAACTACTTTTTTTAATTTAAATTAAAGCAACTAGTTACTAAGTTTTCTAATTTGACATACTTTAATTTTATGTTACTTATACTTGCATGTGTACATTATTTAACATTGCCTTGTAATTGGATATTTGTATCTGTTGGGCATTAAATATTATTATTATTATTATTATTACATAGAATAAAACAAACACCCATATCGAATATTAATTGTTCGCTGCATCGTTTGTCACGAGCAGCAGAACAGTGTTTTATACTTTTTACCAGCAGGTGGCGTTCACACTTTCACCTACTTGTGCACTTTACACATTTAACTTTATTGCCTTCATATTTTAAATCCAACACACTCGCTATTACGTTTTCTAGTTTATTCGAAATATGTCGTTTCCGAAACGTACCTAAATGCGACATTTTCCAAGTATGTGTGTACTGACAAACACTTATAACGACCACTCGAATAATACTGAACAAGTGTGCTTTGATACGGCACTGAAACCTGCCCCTCTTTGCCGAGACTAGTGATGACATTATATTTCCTCAAATTAGATAAAATAAGTACATTTCATGCAAATCAAGTAAAAGGTGTGAAAAGCAACACCTTACATTCAAACAGATGGCCATATTTATTCGTAAAACCAAATAATTTCTATATATATACATACGTTACCTGCTTATTTAACGCAATAATAGAGAAAATGTATACTAATATGTCGCAATGGCACAATTACCGAAAGAATTTACGTTTAATAAAAACGCCTTCGTACGTAAACTTAGGTGTATCTGAAACCGTTTATACGTACAATTTCCAGCAGGCTGACCAACTTCAATTAGAATTAGAAAATTACATAATGACGGTAATTTAGAGAAGCGATAGAGAAGGTTACAAAGAAAAAAAACTTTCCCTGAAACGCGAATTTACAAGCTAATCAGGACGGCGTCTCGTCTTCATTCGCCCGGAAAACTTTCACCCTCCGCAGCCAGCCGATAATTAAATTTATTTATTTTTCCTTTCCTTAAGAGCAGACGTGTTCGCAGCTCAATGAATAAATTTGTGAATCTTTAACTTACAAAAAAGAATTACCACACGAATCAAGTTGGCCGATAAACAATCGCTATCAATTAACGTGACAGACAACTATACCGTTCACCGCGCCCTCCAGCGGGTGTCGTACGCGTTTTCGAGTGTCTTTTCTCTGTTTTTCCAATCGAACTGTTACCGATGACCGGCCCACTAGATAGATCGATTAATCGATCGTAGCAGTAATGCGGTAGCGATTTCGTTCGATGATAGTGAGACGCAACGTTTCGGACGCAATTCGTGTGATAGTTTGCCATGTTGGATGGTGGTTATAGTGATAATACAGGACCCCGGAGGTCCGCCGCAAAGACCCCCGAAAAAACGCGTATCGTTTGTTTCGTACGTAAGGATTAAACCTATTTTCTTGTATGCGCAGGTTGAACCTGGTGAAACGGTCGCTACTACCAAAGAAGGTAAGTTCTTTTTTTCAGTATTAACACATGGGCTGAAAAGTCCCGGGCCTAACAAAGAAAACACGGTTTTTTTGGTTCAAAATTAGCTTTATTCATCAACGTAATCTCCATCAAGAGCAACGCAATCATTCCAGCGCCGCTCTAACATTTCAATACCGCTTTTGTAGAACGATTTATCTTTTGCCTCAAAATAGGCCTCAGTTTCAGCGATAACCTCTTCATTCGTGCGAAATTTCTTACCAACGAGCATTTTTTTTAGATCTGCGAACAGCCAGTAGTCACTGGGAGCCAAATCTGGCGAATACGGTGGCTGTGGGAGCAATTCGAAGTTCAATTCATGTAGTTTTGCCATTGTTTTGATTGACTTGTGACACGCTGCGTTGTCTTGATGAAACAACATTTTTTCTTTGCCATATGCGGTCGTTTCTTTGCAATTTCAGCCTACAAACGCTCCAATAGCGCTATATAATATTCACTGTTGATGGTATTTCCCTTCTCAAGATAGTCGATGAATATTACACCACGCACATCCCAAAATACCGAGGCCATAACCTTTCCAGCCGATTGTTGTGCTTTCGGGCGCTTTGGACGATGTTCACCAGTTGCTGTCCACTCAGATGACGATCGTTTTGATTCCGGAGTGAAGTGATGGATCCATGTTTCATCCAATGTCACATATCCACGCAAAAATTCCGGTTTGTTACGTTTAAACATGGCCAAACGCTGCTGAGAATCGTCAACACGTTCTTGTTTTTGGTCAACAGTGAGCAAACGCGGCACCCACTTTGAACAAAGCTTTCTCACAGTCAAATGCTCATGCAATATAAAGCCAATACGTTCTTTTGATATCTTTACGATGTCAGCTAACTCACGCAACTTCACTTTTCGATCATTCAAAACGATTTTGTGGATTTTTTTGATGTTTTCTGGTGTTACCGCCTCATTTGGACGTCCACTGCGTTCTGCATCATCGGTGTCTCTACGACCACGTTTGAAGTCAGCAAACCAACGTTTTATTGTTGTTTCTGATGGAGCGGAGTCCCCATAAAACTTTTCAAGCCACTGCTTCGCTTGAACGGTATTTTTTCCCATCAAGAAGCAGTGTACAATTAAAACACGAAATTGTTTTTGATCCATTGTTTTGAAAATAACAAAAGTAGCGCGATTCGTAGCACAATAACTCACAAACTAATGAATAGAATATCATGGAATTTTAACAGCTGTCTTTTGAAGGTTAGTACTAACTGAGAGAAAGGTGACTGCAATAAAACTAACGTCATCTATGTGTTAGGCCCGGGACCTTTCAGCCCATGTGTTAAATGTAGTGAATTTATTTTGGGAACCTCTAAGTGTTTTGCAGTGTACAATTACTCTATTTTCATTGTAAACAGTGCTTCAATAAGAGCGGCAGATTTTAAAGTTCAATAAAACATGGTTTCTGTAGCAAAGTGTTGAAATATTTATTGATTTATAATGTGTACATTTGGGCATTATGTATGAAACAAAATATCTTGTAAATGACCGCCATGGCTTTGCTGACACATGCGTACTCTTTTGACAAAATTTGCAATAACACTATTGTATACAGGTGGCGGTATTTCATTGATCGAACGTCTAATTTCGGGCTTCAATGCTTCGGTAGTCACGCAGTTATTAGCACAAACCTGTGACTTTAGATAACTCCACAGCCTGAAGTCCAAAGGTGTTAAACCGCAAAAACGTGTCGGCCAATTCTGGTCACCAAACCGGGAGTTGATACGAGCAGGAGCAAACTCGTGCACGGGTGATATAACATGTGGCACCGTCCTGCTATAACCACATACCGTCACGAGCAATATTTTCCAAATTGAAGTACAAAGGAACTACCATTCACCGTTAGTGCATTACCTTCCCAATCTTCAAAAAAGTACGGTCCAATTGTTCCTCCAGACTACAATGCACACCAAACAGTGACACGTTTCGGATGCATTGCTTTCTGATGAATCATCCGTGAATTTTCTGAGCCTTAAATGCGGCAGGTTTCCGATTAACACACCCATCGAGGTGAAAATGCAACTCATCACTGAAAATGATTTTGTCCGTAAAATCAGCATTCACTTCCGTTTGCCCAAGGATCTAATTGGCGAACTTTCTTCGCTGTGTATAGCCTGTTGGCAGAAGTTGTTGGGTCAATTGGACTTTGTAGGCGCGGAGATGTAAATCTATAGTTAGAATACGCTGAAGAGTTGATGTTGTAATGTCCGATTCTTGAGAACGATGACGAATCGACGTCTTTGTACTTTCGGCGACACTCTCGCGAACTGCCGTGATGTTTTGTTTTGAACGACCTCTGCGAGCTTGTGTCGTGTGTTTCACATCATTAATCGAACCAGTATTTTCGAATTTTTCGATTATTCTTTTCACGGTAGATGGATTAGGAACATTATGTCGACCGAATATTGGATACACTTTAAGAATGGTGGTAATTAAACTTTTACCATTTTTATAATAATGTTTAACAATGAGGACGCATTGTTCTGTCATGTAATACTCCATGCTTACTAACTCTCATCTGTCAACTTTCGTTCTGTCACGTCACAATCGCGTGTTAAGATTCAGCTCGTACAGTGTCGGTGTAAAGAATATTTGAAGCATATCAAGATATCGAGCGGATGTTACTGTCGCTTCACTACCATCCTCACGTGCAAAAAAATAAGAGCCGATAACACCATGGCATGATACAGCACACTATATTGTGACCTTGTCGCTATGTAGTGGTCGCTGGTGTAACTCACAAGGATTGTCCTGGTCCCAATAACGAAAACTCTGTTTCTTTACGTAACCGTTCAGGTGGAAATGGGCTTCGTCTGATATCCATATGTTACCAACGAAATTCGTGTCCTCGTTAATTTCAGCTAATATCTGCCTACTAAACTCCATACGTGACGCTGGGTCTTGTTCATGTAATTGTTGCACAATCTGCAACTTATAGGGATGGAAATGTAATTCGTGCAGTATTCTTTGTAAGCTTCGTCGCCTAATCCCCAGCGTAGATGCATGCTGTCGAACGGAGCGGCGAGGACTTGTCTCGATTCCAGCTCTAACAGCCTCAATGTTCTCTGGGGTACGTACCGTTCGAATGCCACCTGGAGCTTTCTTTTTCAAGACAGATCCTGTTTCTTCAAAATTACGCACCCACGTTGCAATCGCATGCGCAGATGGGACACGTCCATGACGTCCAAGCTGGTAATGCTGTCGAAATATTCTCTGCGCGGCAGTCGCACTGTCACCATTTTTATAAAACGCTCTCACAGCTACTGCACGTTCCGCACCAGTCCAACGATCCATGATTACTAAATGGCAATGCGTTCACAACAATTGTGCGACGTTACGAACAACTGCCGGCTCTACAGTGCTGACAACTGTAACGTTCAAAATTTCCCGTTCCCCTGCGCCACCCTGTATTTTGTATTTAAATATCGTCCTAGATATATATCACAGTCTAAAAGTTCGTATAATAAAACGATCTTTTATTTTAACATTATATAGGCACAACATTGTATTGGTTCAAATTATTATCGTAGTATGCTGCAAAACTTTGTATATCAAGTATGCGAGATCGTGGCAGTAATAGTATAATTTTCAAGAAAAACGCAATGCATACAAAGTTACAGTAAAATTTGGAAATGAGAAAATTGTCAATGAAAAATCGCAACGCGATGAAGCAAAATCCTTCGTATATTTTTTTCTAATTCACGATTCTCGCGCCTAAGAGACCACACCCGGATGAAGCAAATCTAAACCATTATTCCGACCGAGATATTAAAAGCGAGGAGACCTCAAGGTCTATAGTTCTAGGTGTTCCATCCAAGTTGAAAGCTACGCCTAATATATATATAGTAATATTCTAATTATTGCAACACTTGAATACTCCGCTCCATTAATGAAAATATTTTATTATGCAATTACTACGGAGCTGATTTGGCTATTAAACGATTATGCAATATCCTACGAAATAATACGTTTAAGTATTCTGAATTTGCTCTGAGAGATTATACACAATACAACCTAATTGTGACTGCGATATTGATTCTTATTTTGTAACTTGGACACTTGCAGTTACTAGATCATTATCCTTTATGGTATTTATACTATGACTTGGCACCATTGCCGATGTCTACGTGTAGTGTGGGGTTATTAAATCTATACAAAAACTTAGTATGAATCGTTATTATTTGTTTGGTGAAAAGTTCTTCGTAAATTCAATAGAAGAATTTGAATTTCAAATTGGCATTGACCGAAAGTAAAATATAGTTTCGTACATGATTAAAAGTAATTGATAACATCTAGATGCTTAATGTAATTAATTACTGGTTTCTCCTGGCGTTGACGAAGAACAAGAGTTTATCCTGTTTTCAAAAATGATGGCAAATTGCAGACCAATTTCAAAACTTTCCAAGTGTGCAAAGATCTTTGATGACGCTTATCTGCTTGTAGATTTTCCACAACACGATGGCTTCCATTTCCCCTTCTCAACAAGGATTAATCTGTGGACCATTAACATTAACAAATCTAGTAGTGATGCTAAAGCAATATGTTTGTTAACAGCTTGATAATCAAGGCCACATAGATGTGATCTGGATGTATTTTAATCAAGCATTTGATATTGTGGACCATGTAATGTTGCTCAACGAACTTGCCTCTTTTGGATTTTATTTGCTCCTACTTCATTTACTACAGTCTTACCTGATAAATATAAGCGATTACGTAGTTAATAATAGTTATAAATCTTTGGAGTTTTATCATACACCTAGAATGCTGTAAGGTCCAAATTCGGCACCATCATTATTTATTTTATATCAAAATGAATTGCCTACCTCTTTGACTTGTGCTATTCCATATGCCGATGATTTAAAAATTTACTCTAACCTAGAATGTTGTTCCGCACCCGCAAAACAATTTAAATATACTCACTGAATAGGACCAGCTTTCTATAATTATTATTACTTCGTCAGAATGATAATAAATTTTAAAAAATTTTTGCATTTTAACTTCAATATTTTTAAGCAAGTGTCTGAACATATTACAATGTTTTAAATTTACCTAATCTTAGCCTAACCACAAAATTAAGTGCTGCAAAACTCGTAAGGTAAATATAAATTACGATAAATATTACTGATCTAAGGTCCTCTTAATTGTCAAATCAAGATATATCTAAATAATCCTTATAGATTTCAATTCCTCCGTAATACATCTTACTTACGACTTTCTGTCTTAAATCTCTTGCAGAAGAATGGGTAAGCAAAAAGAAAACCGAAGTTACCAACACCAAACAGATCGAGACCAGGGTCAAACGCCAAGTAGTCTTAGAAGATGGAAAGGTCGTCGAAGATACGGGTCCAATGGTTACCACCAATACCACAGAGGATACAGAAACTCAAGAACATCACCAGACCGAAGTAAGACTTGATCTTCATCGTTCTTTCAAAGATTTCTTCAGTAATTTAATCCGAAACACGTTCGTAGTTAAATTAAACAATTTTGTCTATCAAATGTTTATCGTAAAACCGAGACTTATTTTGATTGTTTCAACTTGCAGCTTCGAAAATTAGGCGAAGACGACGTAGATGGGGAACAATTAGCGTTGGAAGGGGGTTCTAGGGATACGCCGGACTCGGCTAAATGGGTAGTCGTACCAAATCCGGATGGATTGGTGCGGGAAGTTAAAGAAAAACGGGTCATATCCAGGGAAGAGATTGAGGATGTCAAGGAGACTGAAGAGGTGCAACATTTGGGCGATATCACCGATGAGGTAAGAATGTTATATTTATTTTAGAAGTATTTTTAAATAAATTAAGTTGAGAAATAAACCAGAATACGCAATGAGTTTGAATGTATCTGTGCCGAAAGCATAACGTTGTTTCACAGAGTAATCGAACTTATGCAACCATTCCTACTGTTTGCAATACAAAATTGTCTATTGTGTTGCCTATATTAACTGACTCGGTAGTAGTTTACAGCAGGTTTACAGCCAGCGTCACTTCATGTAGATATATTGTTTGCATACTTCTAGTATCAACAGTATCTATATTTAATCCTGCAATTCAAGTTACTAATCATTTTAGAGATAATCATGACGAATGCGATTAGTTTTCTACAGTATATCAAAGATGTAGCGAGGTACAATGGTTTCTCTTCTTTGGATGTCGACCGTGTTTTAAGGAAGGTCCAATACAAACAACACATCAGAAATTCCACGACCTTGACGTCAACAAACACCGGTAATAAGAAATTTATAACTCTTCCTTTTCACCCAACAGTAAAAGGGTTAAGTAAAATTTTCCGACAACTAAATATGAGCGTGTCTTTTGTGTCAAAAAACAACTTAAAGAATCTTTTAGGGAATCCCAAAGATAAACCGGAGATGATAAAAAGGTCTGGAATATACCAAATCGCATGCAATGATTGTGAGAAAGTTTATATTGGACAAACAAAAAGGAGTATCGAAACGAGGTTCAAAGAACGTATTAGACACTATCGTTTCGACAAACCTGAACTATCAAGCGTAGCAGAGCATATGATAAAATCCAGACATAAGATTGATTTAAAAAATCTGACACTACTTATAAACGTAAACTCGTATAGAGAATTAGACGCGTACGAAACGATATGTATGAAAAAGAACGGAAACTTATTGAACAGAGAACCACCCCCAATTGCACACTCGAGTTTGATTGATTTATTACCATAGGCCCTGTTAAAGATACGGTTCGCTTTCGGTCCATCCTTTCCCGAAAAAGGCATTAGACCACCGAGTAGATTGTAAATAGTCATATGTTTTAGAAATTTTAGAGCCTGCGTAGAAAATAATTTGCATGTGTGATACAGTTTTTACTTTCAGTCGGTAACACGGTTGACAATGAGAGCCCATGTGCTCTCGAAACGCTGCGTTCCGCATAATTCATAAATTTGTGTGAGTGGAGTTTACTGCTATACCTGTGAATTGTACATCCACACAGTCCTTGCAATCGTCATATGACGAAACAAATTAAAATTCAGTCAAGTTCCGAACATAGTGCTGGAACATCCACCTTCCGTAAATTGTAACTCAAATTAGTATTAGATGGAAAATCTAGTGGATCTGATGGTAGGTCGAGACTAATCAGTATATCAAGAGCAGGATGGTGCGGGTCCTCACCAACAAAGGAGGCCAAATCATGGTCAACCGCGGACTCCACATCCAAGTTCGTAAGAACAAGGTCGAGCAATTTTCCATTTAAGTTTGTTATATCGTTCAGCTGTCGCGGATTGAGAGTCTCCATCAAAAGCAAAATACTGCTAGTTCTTCTATCATCCAAATCTGGCATGTTAAACCCTGGAGCATTAAAATCTCCAACTAATATGCATTGCTTGTCTAACAGGAAAATTCCTAAAGCATCAATAAATGTCTGATAATCATCGAGTCCGATATTTGGAGGAATGTATAAATTGACAATATACACCAACAAGAAGGACATCTTGCATTTACATATCACTACATCACTCAGCGGCACGAGGTCAGCCAAGGTAGAAGCATTCACTGGAGCTATGGACAGTTTCTCCCTAAATGCAGACAAAACACCCCTTCCAATAGACCTCTCCACTAAAGCAAATCTTCTATCACTCCTATATAATACAAAAGCAGGATCCATAAATTCTCCGTTATCCACATCATCAGCCAACCAGGTTTCTATAAGGAATACACCCTCCGCATCACAAACGCTGCTGGAAGAAAGCACTGTATCAGTTTTTGTACGAAGACCACGAACATTTTGGTATTTGAAGCGAAGTGTACTATTAACGTTGGACTTGTTTAGTTTAAAGGCCTCAATTTAACAATTTTCGGTATGTCTCTTATATATTTTATGTAGATATCGGATTCTCCCGCACTTTTCCGTGCGAGAAGTTCCTCTCTCACCCTGCGATATAAAACAATTTGCTGCGGAGTTCTGTCCTTAGACACATTAACTAGTTTAATGTCTGTGGAAGACTTTAAATGCTTATAATTCCGAATTGCCCTATTAACCTGATCATTGCTTTCAAGTGTGGTCTTTATTGGACGCTTTCTGTTAGATTTGGAAGGATCATACTTGCCGAGACGGATTGGTCTAATCGGACCGGTAAGCACAACATCCAGATTAGGATTTCAATAGATATAGGAAACTGCATAGAAGAAAAAAGCATGTCGTACCAAATAATATTAAAAACGATCATAGACAATTTTGGACCAGCAAAATCCTGCAACATTAAATAATAATCAATGACCAGTGTGATGTCAATTCAAGAATTAAATGTTTATCGTGCATTGAGACAGTTAAAAAATAAACACACAACGAGATGACAAGTTACTCACCTTCATAGTTAAGAGATTGTAGAAGTGTTTTCGCTAAGCCATTATGCTATCTATTTCATCTTTGTTTAAGAACCTGTGTTTTTCTAAATTGCTGGAATCATTCCTATTCATACGATCACTAATAACTTTGCCAAAGCATTTGCAATACCCACAAATCCCACCATACCTTTCAGAATATCAGTATAGTTTCGTAAAGAACCGATCAATGTTTAGGCATGGGTGTTTACATAATCCATTGTATTTTGTTTTTCATATCTAATTATCAAGGTCATTTGATCGACTTTTGAAAGATCCTGTAGCTCTGTCTATAATTAAGGCAAAAATGAAATTTATCAACTGTACAGTATTAAATGTTATTCTAATTCACAGGTATAGCAGTAAACTCCACTCACACAAATTAATTAATTATGCGGAACGCAGCGTTTCGGGAGCACGTGGGCTCCCATTGTCAACCGTGTTACCGACTGAAAGTAAAAACTGTATCACACATGCAAATTATTTTCTACGCAGGCTCTAAAATTTCTAACCATATGACTATTTACAATCTACTAGGTGGCCTCATGCCTTTTACGGGGAAGGATGGACCGAAAGCGAACCGTATCATTTAACAGGGTCTATGGTAATAAATCCATCAAACTCGAGTGTGCAATTGGGGTGGTTCTCTGTTCAATAAGTTTCCGTTCTTTTTCATATATACCGTTTCGTACGCGTCTAATTCTCTATACGAGTTCACGTTTTTAAGTAGTGTCAGATTTTTAAATCAATCTTATGTCCGGATTTTACCATATGCTCTGCTACGCTTGATAGTTCAGGTTTGTCGAAACGATAGTGTCTAATATGTTCTTTGAACCTCGTTTCGATACTCCTTTTTGTTTTTCCAATATAAACTTTCTCACAATCATTGCATGCGATTTGGTATATTCCAGACTTTTTTATCATCTCCGGTTTATCTTTGGGATTCCCTAAGAGATTCTTTAAGTTGTTTTTTGACACAAAAGACACGTTCATGTTTAGTTGTCGGAAAATTTTACTTAACCCTTTTACTGTTGGGTGAAAAGGAAGAGTTATAAATTTCTTGTTACCGGTGTTTGTTGATGTCAAAGTCGTGGAATTTCTGATGTGTTGTTTGTATTGGACCTTCCTTAAAATACGGTCGACATCCATAGAAGAGAAACCATTGTACCTCGCTACATCTTTGATATATTTTAATTCTTTGTCATACCTGCTCTTGTTTAGCGGAAATCTGACGAGTCTATTGACCAGAAAACTAATCGCGGACATTTTTTGTTGTTCGCAATGGTGCGAATCAAACGTGATGAATCTGTTGAAATTAACCAAGAATTTAGACGAAAACAATTTTCAAAAATGGTGTGATTTCCAAAGACGTAACGTCGAACGCGTTAACAAGAAATTTAAATTAAAAATGGTAACTGTTAACAAAAAATTTAGGCGACTCTGTCCAAAAAAGTCTAGTAAGGAGAATGTGAATGTCATGGAGAGAACACCACTCGTGTACAACCAATCTTCTGAGACCTTTAATAAAGACGAAATGAACCTCCTAAATAAAGGATTAAGATATAGTATTCGCGGACCGAAATCGCCCGTTGAGGATTCAATCGCCTCAATAGAAACAAACATTAGAAACTTAGATGTAGCTACAAAAGACTTCGTTAGAAACGCGTGCAAAATTCAGATTTCGAGGAATTTAGAAAATGTTAAAAATTGCGGCCAAGATAGGAGGAATTTAGGAATTATTAAAAGTCTGAGAAATAAAAATTGTTTTTATCTTAAAGCAGATAAAGGAAATAAAATAGTCATTCTGGACAAACCGGATTATTATAATCGCGTCAACACTATGTTAGCGTCAGGACCGTACAGAGAATTAAAGAAAACCCCCCTACCGTCAATGATTAGAATCACTAAAGATACTATTAAGGACTGTCCCAACTTAATCAATAATAACCTGAAATTCAAAATAACAAGTTCAAACCCTACTATTCCAAAAATGTATTGTCTTCCAAAAATCCACAAACCAGGCAATTCCATGAGACCTATAGTATCCGGCATTGATTCTCCAACATACAAATTGTCCAAATGGCTAGTGAATGAATATAAGAACTTGCCCCATAAAGCAGATAACCTATGTGTAGAAAACTCCGTAGATTTTGTAAATAAAATTGAAAATATTGAATTAAAAGATGGTGAAGTCCTTGTATCATTCGACGTTTGTTCACTTTTCCCAAGCGTACCAATTCCAGAAACGATGGAGTATTTGGTTGAATTTTTGAAATCAAATAACGTAGATGATGTGAAAACCGCGGAATATAAAAGGTTAACTAAATTATGCATGTCACAGAATTGTTTTCAAATAGGCGGAAAATGGTTCGAACAGGTGGAAGGCACGGCGATGGGTAATCCTCTATCGCCTTTTATTGCGAACCTTTTCATGAGCAAATTTGAAACAAACCTGAAAAAAGAAACCAAATAATTCCCGAGAATTTGGCTTAGGTACGTAGATGATATTTTCGCTGTGTTTGACACCAACAAAGGAAACATACAAGATTTTCTAGCAGAACTGAACTCAAAATTTACCACGATCAAGTTTACCATTGAAGAAGAAGTGAACAATCGCCTTCCGTTTCTAGATACTCTAGTCATACGTAATAATAATAAATTAGAAATAGACATCTACAGAAAAGAAACTAATTCCAACAGATTCATCACGTTTGATTCGCACCATTGCGAACAACAAAAAATGTCCGCGATTAGTTTTCTGGTCAATAGACTCGTCAGATTTCCGCTAAACAAGAGCAGGTATGACAAAGAATTAAAATATATCAAAGATGTAGCGAGGTACAATGGTTTCTCTTCTATGGATGTCGACCGTATTTTAAGGAAGGTCCAATACAAACAACACATCAGAAATTCCACGACTTTGACATCAACAAACACCGGTAATAAGAAATTTATAACTCTTCCTTTTCACCCAACAGTAAAAGGGTTAAGTAAAATTTTCCGACAACTAAACATGAACGTGTCTTTTGTGTCAAAAACAACTTAAAGAATCTCTTAGGGAATCCCAAAGATAAACCGGAGATGATAAAAAAGTCTGGAATATACCAAATCGCATGCAATGATTGTGAGAAAGTTTATATTGGACAAACAGAAAGGAGTATCGAAACGAGGTTCAAAGAACATATCAGACACTATCGTTTCGACAAACCTGAACTATCAAGCGTAGCAGAGCATATGCTAAAATCCGGACATAAGATTGATTTAAAAAATCTGACACTACTTAAAAACGTGAACTCGTATAGAGAATTAGATGCGTACGAAACGGTATATATGAAAAGAACGGAAACTTATTGAACAGAGAACCACCCCCAATTGCACACTCGAGTTTGATGGATTTATTACCATAGACCCTGTTAAATGATACGGTTCGCTTTCGGTCCATCCTTCCCCGTAAAAGGCATGAGGCCACCTAGTAGATTGTAAATAGTCATATGGTTAGAAATTTTAGAGCCTGCGTAGAAAATAATTTGCATGTGTGATACAGTTTTTACTTTCAGTCGGTAACACGGTTGACAATGGGAGCCCACGTGCTCCCGAAACGCTGCGTTCCGCATAATTAATTAATTTGTGTGAGTGGAGTTTACTGCTATACCTGTGAATTGTACATCCACACAGTCCTTGCAATCGTCATTTGTTATTCTAATGTTTAAACAAGTTGTTGAATTAATTACCACCAAAGAAGGGGGTAGAATTAAAGTATAATATTGAGCCATCTAGATTTCTGCAAGTGTACATAGAGAATACAAGACCATTAAATAAACAAATAATAAAAGAAGGTACCTATCAATGTATGTACAAACAAATAACTGCTAAACGAATCTCATTGCAATCTTTGCATTTCATAAGCTAGGATAACCCCGGGTAATGATTACTTTCCGTATATATTTTTCTATACACAAATATCACAGTAATCTCTTCTTCTTAACGAACAAGCGGCAATTTGAAAATGCCAGGTAAAAAAGAACCCGGCAAGCTTTAGCGGTGCCGCGACAATGTAGATGCACGATCGGTGATTGCTGCTTACTCTTCCCTGTTAGTTAATTTATTCTCTGGCTTCGGGCTATCGCTAGAGCATCCTTCGCGCATTTAATTAATTTCGTTTAGCCGATAGGCGTAAAGTTAAACGGGTATCCTATGATGGGACACGATGGAATTGCGATTTGTGTCCGTTAATTTGATATTGTTAGGGAAATTTTAAAATTACTTCAGGAATACTTTAGTCTTTAGGACGTAAAGTATTTAGATACGATTTTGCGATGTATAGAGGAAAATAATTTGTCGTGGATTGTGATTATTTAATGAGAAGGTTTGACCAGTGTATCTGCAAGTTTTAATAAGTAATTTGTTAAATATGCCGGTTAGTTCATGTTGGTTTTTTTAAAACCGTTTTTAATTAATCTCTACGAAGAAAAGGACATACTTTTTGAATCGTAGTGTAGGACTTGCTTCTATTGCTTCGTTTGTTTTGCATACGACCTTACGTCATAGTCAATTAAACCCTAATGAAGTTCCAAGACGGACAGGACAATGTGGATCTTTTCAGTAATTGTTTAATTCAACCACTTGACTGCAACTTCTAATAAAGCAGCTTGTTCGCTTTAAGTTTAAAATCCAGTGCGCTGTAACGAAATTACGTCATCGGCATCATTAGCTGTCGAGTCTTATGTTAAGCACACGCAAACTGCATATGAATATTGGAAAAGATAAATTTGTCCAATTGAAGGAGGATGGATATTATAGAAATTGATCGTACGAACATTGACAAACAGAATTAGCCACAATACCAAGGAAAGTTCAACAATATATGCCAGTCAGTTAGAAACTGATGTAAATGAAAAAATAAACCATGTAAATAGGATATTTGTGCTACAGAAATTGTGTATAAGAAGCATCTCTATCTTCATCAAAAGACGTACCTTAAGATTATAGTGATCAATTTTGGGGTGACTAATCTAAAAATGCCGTCAGATTTGTTCTATCAGATCTAGTGTTCGAAAATTTAGGAAAAATTCGCCAGAATTAGCTATAGTATTTTGTTATGTACGTAACTTTTTAAATACTACTATTCGAGAACTGTTAACTGAAACGCAAGAAATGGGTAGGAGGTACATATTTATTTAACAGAAAAATACGCATATTTTTATATTTTACAGCTTTTCATCATCAGTTAAAAATTTCCTTTTATAAGATCTCAGGCTCTCACGGCCGGTATCTCTGAAAATGCGAACCGCAGTTGTTCGCGAAACGTCAAGGACAAAAGAACCTAGTGACACGGCGGAACCCGACAAACGTTACCACTATATTAAAGGCTTTAATCGCAATAACCGGCATAAATGGCGTTAGCAAGGAGACCTTTTCCTCATTCTGAAGAAATATCAATTCGAACGTTCAGTGACTTACCTATGCTTCCGGAGGATGACTCAGATACATCGTCTGATGAGGTGCAGTTCCAGAAAAGTGAAGGTGATAGTGAATTCGAAGGACCATCAGCGAGTCTCCAATGCTTCAGCCAACAATGACCTTGTTAGAGATCTCAAGCTCTCAAAGGAGTCGTCCGAATTGCTTGCTTTCAGAATTAAAGGAAAAGAACTTACTCTGTCCAGGTAGTAATATAACAGTTCATCGTACCAGAGAGACAAATCTGCTACAATATTTCCCTAAGGACAAAAAGTTCAAAAGAACCTAGTGTTTTGTAATTATATAAGAGGTCTCTAGAAGAAAATAGCGTTAAATGAATACACACAAGATGAATGGCGCCTTTTTACGGACAGTTCATCTGGAAGTTTAAATTGTACTTTTACACAAAGGTAATAAACATGGTTCTACACCTATTAGACATTCCAGTACTATAAAAGAGGAATACGAGACAATATCACTGATTCTTACAAATATCATGAATGAAGTGCATCAGTGGGTGATATGTGTCGATCTAAAAATAGTAAACTTCTTTCTCGAGCAACAAAGTGGTTACACAAAATATCCTAGTCTTTTTATGCCTTTGGTACAGCAGAGCTAAGGCCCAGCGCTGTATTATCAGCAAGTGGCCTTTAAGAAATGGTTTAGTTCAAGGAAAACACAACGTTCTTAACAAACCGTTGGTTGACAGAAACAAAATCATCTTTCCACCATTGCATATAAAGTTGGGACTTATATTTCCATGGAACTCCAATGGAAGTTCAAACGTGGCCGCACAAAACCCGCTACCAGCGATGAAATGGTCGACAAGACTCATGATGTCGTGTTAACCAAACTGAAAGAGATGGCATAGACGACAGGCATCTCAGAAGAACGCGTTGGCCATATCCTACACGAAATTTTGGGTATGAAAAAGTTTTCGGCGCGATGGGTACCGCTTTTGCTCACATCGGAGCAAAGACGAAATCAGGTGACCTGGTCAGGATCCAACGCAATCCAAGGAATTTCCTCATGCGTTTCGTAATCGTGGAAGAGACTTGGATCCACCACTACATATCGGAGACCAAGGAGCAGTCGAAGTAGTGGACTTTTCCGGGCGAATCGACTGCGAAGAAAGCAAAGACCGTTCCATCGGCCGGAAAGGTCATGGCGACCATTTTTTGGAATTGTCAAGGTGTGATCCTCATCGGCTATCTATAGAAGGAAAGGACCATCACGGGAAAATAAAAAAAAACACAGCAATGTGTGTGTGTGTTTTCTTGTCGATTCCGGAAACATTTCAGGTCGCCCTCGTAACAATGCCGTTAAATATTCTCGAATCCTTAAAGGCATATTTAAATTCTCTTTTACTATATTTCAGATGGTTTTCCGGTCAATTATTATTATTAATTAATAAAGATACGTAATTAATATAAAGACGTAAACAAATAATATAGAATAAAAAAATCTCTAAACATTCTAAGTGCTTATTGAAGAAGAAATACTATAATAACCTTTTCAAAAAGTAAATTACCATGTCATTGCCAATCATCGCGAGATAAACAAGAATTTAACTCAGACATCGCCGATCAAAGCCAGTAACCCACATCCGTCATGTACCAGCATCGGATTTCAACACGTATAAGGTAAATACGGGACAGACAGCTTTTTTTCGGCTCAACACTCGTGTCCATATGAAAGTAATTGCGCGATCTTTCTTTTCCGCGAATTAGAGTCGAAGGAAAAGAAGGTACATCGCGCTTTCCTCTGCATTGCAAACGTAATACTTCTAAAGAATCTATCTGTAGAAATGTATAGTATCTTCTAACTTGTGCGATGTCACTGTCGATGAAAATTTATTATTTTCTTGATTGGCTGTCCAACGAACGCGGCTACGTATAAGGTATGCATACTGAGAATAATACGCGATTTGAAATACAATAGAAGCGGCGATAGCCCCTATTATTACGCGGTATATCAAGTTCAAGGTGAAAGGCGTCTTCTTTGAAAGATAGATTAATGTCATAAAAAGTTTTATATGGTTATTCATATATTGCAGTAGCAATCTTGAATTCAGGTATTCATTTCATTAATTGAACTTTATATTATTACTTCACACAAACTAATGACCTATTCGGGACACGGTGCTTCGAGGGCACGTGGGTTTCCATCGTCAAATGAGTTAATGAATGCTAGTTTAACGCTCCGTTTCATCATTCTCATATAAACTAGGGTAATAGAATAAAATAGACACCTACTTATTAAAAAAAAGATTCTATTCTCGTTATATATACAAAATATTTTAAAATTTTTAAATTAGAGTAATATTTTGTCGATCCACCTTTACTTGCGTGAAGTGCTGCGAGTCGTCGTGGCATAGAATCTATTAAATAATTAATGGTGTCTTCTGAAATATTTAACCACTCTTCTGTAACAGCTGCCACGAGTTCTTCCTTATTGCTGGATTTTCGGGGTCGTTTCGCCATATTTGTCTGGATTATGTGCCAAACATTCTCTATCGGATTCATGTCTGGTGATTGGCCTGGCCATGATAAAATCCGAATCCCCTGTTCCTCTTGCCATGTGGTTGTTGTTCTTGCTTTGTGGCAGGGTGCTCCATCCTCCATAAAAGTGGTGTCTTCTTTAGATAAAATGGCGTTGTCGAATATCGGTAGTAGTCCTTCCGTTAATATTTGGATATATTTTGCCGCATTTATATTTCCGTCGCAGATTACTAATTGCGATCGATACTATACCATATCGCGCCCCACACCATAATGTTCATACCGCCGTATTTCACCGTCTGATGCAAAAATTTGTCGTCCAGTTGCTGTGACGAACGTCTCCATACCCACGTATGACCTATCACTGAATTGGCAGTATCTGCTTTGGTCTGAAAAAATGACAGACCGCCAAAACTCTTCGGGCTTCGTTCGCATTTCGATTGCCCAAGCCATTCGGCACCGTTTTTGAAACGCCATAAGAAGAGGTTTTTTCTTTGCCACCATTTTATACATCCCCACACTGTGGAGGTATCGCAGAACGGTGCGCTGACTTTCCTGTGAAGTTGCCGCAAGCTCAGCTGTACTTTTTCGCGGTCCTCTTAACAGTTTGCGCACAAGCACCCTTTTACTTCTTTCAGAAGGTCCGGCAAAATTTTGCAGTTAGATTTTTATACTTTTGCGGAATATAATTGTATATTTTCAAAGTTTGAGTCACTATACTATCTAAAAGAATGCCTAGAAAATAACACCAAATTCACGAGAAGGACATGTGGGACATAAAACGCTAACACACGGACATGTTTCTGCCTTCCCGTCGTCATCAGCGCGGTTTCGAGCAGTTTTATGCTAACACATGTAATTCTCATTACACAAACTAAGTTTGTTACACTCTCATAGCACGCAACAAATAATTTTTTTGTCGTGGTGCCTGTAAAATACGAACTGATTTAGCGTATCTCTGATGTGGTGGTTCTAAAAACAACTGGCATTTCTTCCTAGCAGCTCTAGTTTTTGAGATACACCACGGTGAAATTTATTACTCATACGGTTAAATTACAAATTCAAAATAAACTAAATATTTAGAACACACTGACTTACTTTATTTTGTTGGGCGGTGTAATCTAAATTTAAGGTTAGCAAGGCCTCAGGATTGGAATAGATACAAAGAATTAAGAAATCTTGCTCTCAATAAAGTTAGGTGTGAAAAACGACAATTTTTTTATGCTCTGGGGGGCGTCTTCACACTGGCAATCCGCATCAAGGAATTCTGTAGGTGGTTGCTCTGTATAATATCGGAATATCCCATTATCTCTATAGAGAGTAGTAAATTTATACTGGAGCGTGTGTAGACGCAGGAATTTTCACACACTGTATATGACTTATGCCAATTTAGAAATTTATTTTTGCGTTAGAGAATAATTTTTTCCCGGTAGTCCTTCAAGAAGACGTTCTTCGATTTTAAATATATGTCGTTGTTTCTACCATTTCGCATTAAGTTATAATTTCACTGCACATACGCCTATAGCACAGAATAACAGAAGGGACACATTAGTCGGCTTCTTTGATGTTTGCCTGGTATTATTTTTTGACGTTCAAAATTAAGTGAAGTTAGTTAGACGCCATATTGAAAATAACAGAATGGAAGGAAATTCAAACGACAAAATTGTAATTATAATTTATTCTGTTAATTTGTAAGCAACACGCTTGAAAAAAAGGGTTTGTAAGGTAAATAATATAATTGTGCTTTTATTTTAGAAACAAGAATAGCATTTAGAGAAAATTAGATGTATACGCTTGATTATAAATTACAGAAGTTGATTATAGAGGTGTAATATACAGCAGTCCTTCTGCTTCGAATCTTTGTTTCAATTTGTAGTCTGCACTTTGAATAATTTACGATAACTAATTTCTATAGCCTCTTGACCCTACAATGATTTCTTTGTTTTCAGTAATTGGCACAATAGATAATTGTGTCTGTATTTGTGAGTTATTTAACTGTAGTTGGTTTAGTACATTATCAAAACATACTATATCCTTCATCGTTTAAAGAATTTATATTACAGTTTTGCACGGCGCAAATATGAGGGTTTGCGGCCTTCTTTCCACTATCACCATCACTTCCAATTTTTATCTTATAGTCTAAATAAATAAATAAACAATAACAATGAAATACAAAAGAAAAATGAGAACGAAATAATTAACAAAAAACCGAAAACTGCATGTATTATAACTCAAACACTTTTAAAACTCTACGATGTATCTCAAACGTAAATTCTGCCATGTGCTGGTACACAAACCGATTAATAATGACAAGGTTATGGTTATGAAACGTAAATAAATAGGGTAAATACGATGAAGTTGTTTTGTTGTTCCCACATATTATTTTCAATATGGCGATTATGCGCAGGAATACTGAAAACACGCTATAGGAATTTTGGAAATTGTCCTTCCTGTTATTCTGTGCCTATGGCTACTCAAGTGTGTCCTGAAGACAAGCTGCTAACTTTGGGCAGGTAAATTCACACCGGTTTCAATACACAAGATATATGGTACAAAACTAAGAATGCAAATATGGCATAAAGTAAAAATTGTTCCAACCAGACACAATAGAGATAACACATGGGCTGAAAAGTCGCGGGCCTAACACATAGATGACGCTAGTTTTACTGCAGTCACCTTTCTCTCAGTTAGTACTAACCTTCAAAAGACAACTGTTAAAATTTCATGATATTCTATTCATTAGTTTGTAAGTTATTGTGCTAAGAGTCACGCTACTTTTGTTATTTTCAAAACAATGGATCAAAAACAATTTCGTGTTTTAATTTGACACTGCTTCTTGATGGGAAAGATACCGTTCAAGGAAGCAATGGCTTGGAAAGTGTTATGGGGACTCCGCTCCATCAGAAACAACAATAAAACGTTGGTTTGCTGATTTCAAACGTGGTCGTAGAGACATCGATGATGCAGAACGCAGTGGACGTCCAAATGAGGCGGTAACACCAGAAAACATCAAAAAAACCCACAAAATCGTTTTGAATGATCGAAAAGTGAAGTTGCGTGAGTTAACTGACATCGTAAAGATACCAAAAGAAGGTCGTGGCTTTATATTGCATGAGCATTTGACTATGAGAAAGCTCTGTTCAAAGTGAGTGCCGCGTTTGCTCACTGTTGACCAAAAACAAGAACGTGATGATGATTCTGAGCAGTGTTTGGCCATGTTTAAACGTAACAAACTGAAATTTTTGCGTCAATATGTGACATTGGATGAAATATGGATCCATCACTTCACTCCGGAATCAAAACGATCGTCATCTGAGTGGACAGCAACTGGTGAACCTCGTCCAAAGCGCCCGAAAGCACAACAATCGGCTGGAAAGGTTATGGCCTCGGTATTTTGGGATGTGCGTGGTGTAATATTCACCGACTATCTTGAGAAAGGAAATACCATCAACAGTGAATATTATATAGCGTTTTTGGAGCGTTTGAAGGCCGAAATTGCAAAGAAACGATCGCATATGGCAAAGAAAAAAAATGTTGTTTCATCAAGACAACGCACCGTGTTACAAGTCAATCAAAACAATGGCAAAAGTACATGAATTGAACTTCGAATTGCTCCCACATCCACCGTATTCGCCAGATTTGGCTCCCAGCGACTACTGGCTGTTCGCAGACCTCAAGAATATGTTCGCCGGTAAGAAATTTCGCACGAATGAAGAGGTTATCGCTGAAACTGAGGCCTATTTTGAGGCAAAAGATAAATCGTTCTAGAAAAGTGGTATTGAAATGTTAGAGCGGCGCTGGAATGATTGCGTTGCTCTGGATGGAGATTACGTTAATGAATAAAGCTAATTTTGAACCAAAAAAACCGTGTTTTCTTTGTTAGGCCCGGGGCTTTTCAGCCCATGTGTTATATGGGGTGAAAGCAACAACTACAGAAATCTACAAGCACCCAGCTTTTTCCGTGTAAAGCAATATGCATGATCCAATCCTCCAACATGTTTTTATACTTATATCAAAACGAATATAGAAACGTATATTGGAAATTTTCGAAATCAAATCTTTAATCCACTGTAATACCCCAAACAAACCAAAATATCTCCATCTAACCCCTTCCAAATCTAAAGCCTTAACACCGAAGAAACGCACCATAATAACCTCCGTATTATCGTTATACGACAACGAATCCAATTACCACCAATTTGCGTCGTTAGCCGATGTCCTTCCCGTCGACCATGCGTATTATAAATTTGACCCTTGCAAGCTGGTGCCTTTTCAAGTGGGAGAATGCCAGTAACAAAAGTAACAAGTGTACGTACCGTATCTACGTAAACGGATGCGTACTTTAAGCCTGCAGAAAACCGAACTTAAGATCTTGGAGGGGGTTATCTGTTCCGCAGAGGTGACCCGTCAAACCAGATGGTCTTGGTTATACGACGGCTCTCTCTCGAAGACACTGAAAAAGCGCAGAATATCGTTCGCGATTGGTTAGCGTGCACCGGCAAGTTCGAACGGACTCTCACGAAGCAGAATTGACTCTATGATTGTTAAATTAAAGCAGGAAAATAAAACGAGGTGTGATATTAGTGCAATTGATATTGAACTCGAATCGGAGGTGTGTTTTGTGTTTGTAAGAGGATTTCTTTTAAATTAGATGCATAAAATGAAAAGATTCCCGTAATTTATTGCAAAAAAATTATTGGTTATATGCTGTGAATAAACAATTTTAACTTGAACAAAATATCTTTTTTTTGATCGTCAGTGTTAAATGCAAAATGCAACACAAGGAATGGAAATGTATTGGGTTGGAGCTGATTTCTGAGCAAGGTAATTTTTGAAGGACCTTTATTAGTTGATATGCTTAAACATTACAATGCTAGAAGCTACTTGAGGATAGCTTTTATACCGAGTGTCTTACGCCATCGATATAGCCTCATATTTTTGTTATTTACAGTATTGATCGAAATTTTGAATGTACAATTTAGATCATATTTCCAATCCTTTTATCTATTCAATAACTTTCTACCCCTTCCGGTTTTACCGGAAATACCATCAAAAATATACAGGGTGTTTCTTTTAAAGCGTTAAATTCGGTGGTATTTACGGTGGTAATAGAAAGTTGCTAAATGGATAAAAAGAGTGCGATTATAATCTAAATCATGCATAAAAAAATTTAATCAGATCGTTCTATGAATACAAGGGATAAAAATCTGTGCCTATGATAGAGGAGGTCTGGTATAGTGCCTTACATTTTTACAAACAAAATGTGACTAAAATGATTCTTTTATGTAGAGGGAAGATAATTATGAATCATTAAATATGGTGGCACATTTTAGAAAAAATCATCAATCTTGACTAGAAATTGATAACAGTGCCATCTTCTTCAAAATAGTCACCAAATACCCATTATGTTAAAAAAAAAGTAATTTATGCAATTTTAAAATGCCCATCTTCTTCTTCTAATAGTTCCTATTCGTTTCGGATGTTGGCTACCATGCATGCTTAATATTGCTGCTGTTTATCTCTTTTTTGTTTCTTCATTGCCGACTTTAACGAAAGCAGATTGATTCCAGTATAGGTCAATTATTTTCCTAAGGTCTTTCCCATCTAAACCCATGTTCTTCAGAATTTCTACCATCTTTTGATGTCTTACTTTATCAAATGCCTTATGATAGTCAACAAAACATGCATACTCCCCACCGTGCATGTCTCTGCAACGTTGTGGGTTAGTCTGGTTAAGTGCCTACGTCTGCATGTCCCAGTTATTTCTTTAATTTTTCGGTATCGTGTTTTGCTTGTAATGTTTCGATTTCGGTGCACTTTTCTCTAATATCTACTTCTTTAGCTTCTTTGATCTTTCTCTTAAGGATTGGGTTTAAGCTGTTACATCCGATGGTGCCATCCTTCTTTTTACGCCTTTGTACCATTAATTCTAAAATCTCGTTGGCTGTCCAAGATCAAGAAGGTTGTAATAGGTCATCTTTAATAGTTTTAATTGTTGTGCTGAATTTATTCAGACTCTCAGGCCTGTCCTGGACTTCATTTCATTATTTAAGTGGGTCTTTACTTGATCTTTTATTAGTAGATCTTTTAATTTCTGCTAATCATGCTTCCGTACCTTCTTTCTTTTTGTGTTTTTCTTCTTTACTTTAAATACACCGATAAGGGGGTTGTGATCTGATTATAGGCCAACTCCTGGGTACGTTTCTACCGACTTACAGCTGCTCGTTTGTTCACAAAATGCCTATAGTGTCTATTAAATGAAATATTTTAATTGGAGGATGATTGTCCGAAAGATCTTTGTGAAATTTATCAATTATTTTTGATATCGTATCAATTTTTGATCGCATATTAAAAGAGTTGTGATTCAAGCTGGTTCTGATTCGCTTAAATCTCCTTTTGTTACTTTGGGGTGGACGAAGGCGATACGAAGGACTAAATTGATCCAACATATTTTTCATGTTATTATGTATTAAAACAAGCATTATTTTCTTTAGAAGATAAATAATAATTCTTATTCGAAAATATGTCTACAGAACACTAGTTGTAGTAGTTAGATGGTGTAAATAGAAAATTAATTGTTGATGGAAAACTTAAGCAGTTAATTAGTCTTTATTATTGAAGATGTGGTAATTTTTGTTAAGAAATGGTTCATTAACGAAAAATATATTCTTGAAAAACACATCTGGATGCTGAGTACTTCCATACAAAGAAACAACATCTTAGCAAAAGACTTTCGAATTAACAAATTCTTACATCTCTTTCCATTATTCGTACATTCCAATATTACCAACGGATTCTAAACAGTCTCACCCATTCCGTCAAACTTGTTCTCTAACGCACCTCTTTCTTAAAACGACTCACTTTTACTTTCATTAACTTGCATCAAGTTTTCAGAGGAACTTAACCTCTCCCCTGACCTATAGTTATGCTAAAATACTCCAGACCAACCCACTATCCTTTAACGCGTGAACCCTACACGTAATGCGAAAAACATAGTTACCAGTACCTAGCCATGGCGATGCAGTGGTGTAAAATGAAGACAGGTGAAGGTACGCATACTTACGTAGATGAATGCATAATAATGCTTGGCGCCCAATGGTGCATAGCAAGTTACGTTGTGAATTCAGAATAGATGAGTGGTTTAATGGTAGTATCTCAAGGTTTTGTCGGGTCTGGGATCTTTGAAAAGAGACAATAAAATCGTAACTCCTTCGTGTATTATTCTTGTGTTTAGATGTCGTGAACAATGTTAAAGAAGGAATAAGTTGTATTTATACATATACAGGTACTGCATAAGTAGAGTTAAAAGATTAGTTTTATTTTAGCTTTAATTAACGCATGAAATCAAATAAAAGTGCAGTAATTATAGTAATAATATCCTTTATTACCGAATAAAAAAATAATTCTATTTACAATACAATATAAGAAATATAGACTGCAGTAAAAATACAAAAAATTTGAAGAAAAGTACACACAAACTAACATATGAATAACAACTCGGTGGTGCTAAAACAACAAAAACAAGATGGAACAACAATATAAACCATATACAGACGTAAAGAAAAAGGATCCTCATTTAATCCATTGACATTTCTATTCATATGCATAATGAATGCTTTAAGTTATATACGTGTATATTATTTTTAAAAGAGAGATATTTTAAAACTCGTTTTTGTGCACTCTTTCAAATAGTACCTTTAAATGCAAATAACAAGGATAGTAGACTAATGAGGCATACTCTAATTTAGTATGGAAAACAGAATAATATAAAGGTTTTGGGTTCTTAAATACTCTGCAAGATCTCATGAGAATTCCTAAGGACTTCATAGTAGAACTTCATAGATAAACTGTATGGTATAACACATGGGCTGAATAGTCCCGGGCCTAACACATAGATGACGCTAGTTTTATTGCAGTCACCTTTCTCTCAGTTAGTACTAACCTTCAAAAGACAGCTGTTAAAATTTCATGATATTCTATTCATTAGTTTGTGAATTATTGTGCTAAGAGTCACGCTACTTTTGTTATTTTCAAAACAATAGATCAAAGACAATTTCGTGTTTTAATTTTACATTGCTTCTTGATGGAAAAAAATATCGTTCAAGCGAAGCAATGGCTTGAAAAGTGTTATGGGGACTCCGCTCTATCAGAAACAACAATAAAACGTTCGTTTGCTGACTTCAAACGTGGTCGTAGAGACACCGATGATGCAGAACGCAGTGGACGTCCAAATGAGGCGGTAACACCAGAAAACATCAAAAAAATCCACAAAATCGTTTTGAATGATCGAAAAGTGAAGTTGCGTGAGTTAGCTAACATCGTAAAGATATCGAAAGAACGTATTGGCTTTATATTGCATGAGCATTTGACTATGAGAAAGCTCTGTTCAAAGTGGGTGCCGCGTTTGCTCACTGTTGACCAAAAACAAGAACGTGTTGATGATTCTGAGCAGTGTTTGGCCATGTTTAAACGTAACAAACCGGAATTTTTGCGTCGATATGTGGCAATGGATGAAACATAGATCCATCACTTCACTCCGGAATCAAAACGATCGTCATCTGAGTGGACAGCAACTGGTGAACCTCGTCCAAAGCGCCCGAAAGCACAACAATTGGCTGGAAAGGTTATAGCCTCGGTATTTTGGGATGTGCGTGGTGTAATATTCATCGACTATCTTGAGAAAGTAAATACCATCGACATTGAAAATTATATCGCGTTATTGGAGCTTTTGAAGACCGAAATTGCAAAGAAACGACCGCATATGGCAAAGAAAAAATTTTGTTTCATCAAGACAACGCACCGTGTCACAAGTCAATCAAAACAATGGCAAAACTACATGAATTGAACTTCGAATTGCTCCCACATCCACCGTATTCGCCAGATTTGGCTCCCAGCGACTACTGGCTGTTTGCAGACCTCAAAAAAATGCTCGCCGGTAAGAAATTTCGCACGAATGAAGAGGTTATCGCTGAAACTGAGGCCTATTTTGAGGCAAAAGATAAATCGTTCTACAAAAGTGGTATTGAAATGTTAGAGCGGGGCTGGAATGATTGCGTTGCTCTTGATGGAGAATATTATATAGGTTATTGGAGCGTTTGAAGGCCGAAATTGCAAAGAAAAGACCGCATATGGCAAAGAGAAAAAAATTGTTTCATCAAGACAACGCACCGTGTCACAAGATCGTCTGGGTATGCAAGTGCATTGCAGTCCACTTTCTGCAGAAGATCGTTCAAATAAATATTGAATATCAGATGATTCAAATTGGATGCATGGCTTACACCAGAGGAACCTATAAGTGTTAAGAATGTGTAGCCGTTGTAGTGAAAAATAGCATGAACGGTGCACCTGCAGGAAAGCCAAATTCACTTAGATTAGAAAAAAAAATGGATGCTACTAATACTAATTTATTTACTGAAATACGCAGTGTGGTTTTACAATGATACTCGAGCAGAATTCTTTGTTTTTACTGACTAAGATTTTAAAATGAGATTTTATATTGCAAGTTATCTAAATAAATAATATAAAATTTAAATTGAGATGAAAGTCTCATGTGGTATACGTCATTGGCAAGTTATTGAAATAAAGATTTAACGATCAAAATTATAGTATATACGCTGTAAATATGCAGTGGAACAAATAATTAAATGAATGAGAAAATAGAGAACACGATGATAAATACAATGAATAATGCTAACTAAAATGTAACAGTGTCAAATGCTTTACTAAACTCAGTATATAGTACAACCACCTGTAGCAATATATTGTGTTAATTCTGCAAGGTTGGTTGTTGGGTAGCTATGAGATTTAAAACTAGTGTAGATTTTGTGACACAGTAGATGTTCAAAAATTTTTGGAAGGTTTGATAAAATATTTATTGGGTACAGTTTTGACAGTAGAAACGATTACCTTTCTTACACGGGCATAAAGGTTTCATTGAAAATGCGAACCGCAATTGTTCGCGAAACGTCAGGGCCAAAAAAACCTAGGGACACGGCGAAATCCGACAACCATTACGACTATAGTTGTCTTAAATATTCTTTTCTTTAAGTTTAGGAAACAAAAAACGAAAAAGTCGATAATTGTCAAAGAAGGTGATTGTGGTGGAACTTCAATTTCCATATGTAAGCCCATAATCCGGCCGTCAAAAAACGCACGAAGAAAAGCAATATTTCCTTGTGTTGTGTGTGTTGTTGCACCATCTTTCTGGAAATATCCATATTATAGTTCATCTTCGTGCAGCTGTTCAATAAATTTAAAATACACCGACGCAACTGGAAAGGCAATTATGAAACGAAATTGGGAATTACAGCTAAATCTGGGATGCGCTCTTAAAAATCATCCGAACATGTATGTTGTCTCTACATCCAAATTCCATCAATTCACGCTCCAGTTCGAAAATAAGTTTCAATCATATATCGTAAAGCATATTTGACTTTGTTCAAATTCGATGATCAAACTTGCGTTCAGCAGTTTTACACATTAATTGATGACAGTAAACGTCAGTGTCAAAATAATGTTCAAAATCGCTAACTCTTGACGTGATATTGTTGACGAAGGATTCTCATAATAACTAGAGTTGTTGTTTGGGCTATTTCCATCATTTCTTGAACTTATACAGTCCGATGTTTCGGCAGTTTGTCTACTGGCGTCTTCAGGGTAGCCCTGAGAAGGGCTGTTGCGTGCCAGAGCAATCATGCTTCGATGATTTTTTGAGAGGGAAGACAAATACGTTAGACAAAAAAATCATCGAAGCATGATTGCTCTGTCAAGCAACAGCCCTTCTCGGAGCTACCCTGAAGACGGTAGTAGACAGACTGCCGAAACGTCGGACTATACAAGTTCAACGAACGAAGGAAATAGTCCAAATAACAACTCTAGTTATTATATATTTTCTATTCCAATGCTATCTTCGACCTAGAAACTTTATGATATCACGGTATAATCAGGTTATTTCTCTGTTTTCAATATAGAGTTCATTAGTTTTACTAATATAGAAGGAAAATCCAGTTTTCTTCTCCACAAGGAAGCTTCGCAATAACTTTTCGAACAAAAAAGGACCATGAAAACACCTTACGGTTAGTTCACCGTAAGTGAAATTGGAATTAGGGAATCACCTGGTACCTCGGATAATAATAAACAAAGGAATCAATTCTTCGCTTTCAAAAAGATGGTACAATCAATATTTTTGCTTCACGAAATGAATGTGAGTCTTTTTTTTTTCGAAAACAAGACTATTTAATAATAGAGCAATAGAACAAAACAAAGTTATACGTACTTGGTAAAGAAAAGAAATAAACAATCAAAAATTTGTTGCTTCGTATAATTTACTCCTATATCGATACGAACATAAGGTATAGCAGAAACATTTCATAAACACCTACATCTTGACCTAATACAACTAACTATACATACTATAAATACACCAAAACCAGTTATACATTAATGGCGAGGCATCATTCACGGGAAAGGCAAATACATACAACTAGAGATACGATTATTTCTCATGGGAACGACAATAAAAAGAAAAAAAAAGAAAGAAAACAAAACAACGAAAATGATTTTTCAATTATTCTCTTGCACATGGCACAAGATGTAGATTAGTTTAGATGTCCTTGCTAGCCTTCTTTCGCTTATCTCAATGACTCATCTTCACGCAAAAACGGATGTAAAAAATAAGTAGTAATTGGTTTTCGTCCATCGTAATGGACCCTAATGAGTAAGTGAAGCTGATTCTTGGATAATGAATTTAGATCTTGATTTTGATTAAGGACAATTCCATTGAAATAATTCACTCAATTCTTTTTTGTATTTTAAAGAAAGAATAGCGAACTGTTAATGATTTGAAAATGTGATGTGATAATAAAGAAACACCATAATTAAAACTACTATTTGTGTGACATGTGTTATTCGAAAAACTTGAGTCAATTGAGAGATTCTTTTTTTTCTAAAAAAAAAAAACACTTTTAAGACGTTAACTGGTTCATGGTACACTATAGACATATAGAGATATGCTTGTGTATCTAGAAAAGTATGCGTCGGGAATTTTTTAGATCAAGGTGACAAAATCTGCAAGCCTTTAAAGAACGTTACTTTCTAATGATACGCGGCAACAGTAATGCTGTTTCAATATGTACCGCATATTTCGTCCCCTGCCGGTTGTATAAGGCATTATCAACTGTTGCAACGGTAGATTAAACGTTTATTTTTATTATTTCTAACACACCATCTAACAGGCTAGTGTCGCTAATTGGTGTAGTTATGTGTATGTGCGAATTGCACTACGGTAACTGAAGAGAATGTTTTACATATATAAAGACTCTTACGTAACAAATTCTTTTACGAATTTAACTCTGTTTCTTTCTTTGAATGCTTTACCTAATCGCGTTCTATTCGGTAATACAATGCGATCAAAAAATACTGATTAATGATTCTTATCAATGACATTTCTCTATTATTCTAATACTGTCGTTGGCGTACTGGTATTTTGTGGTATAAATATGTATCATAAATATACATACGTAATAACAACTCTGGAGTGTTTTTAAATTAACTTATTAACTAATTTACTATAGTTGAGTGTAGGCTTTCACGACCGTCGTCCATACTAGAAATGTTTTTCGGGTTTTGTCGTGTATTCACTGTTTTGCTAGACGTTTCGCTGATCATGCTGTCAGCCTCTTCAGAAGGTTTCTAACGACTTGTGTTGTTGTCTCTTGCTTCTCGTTATATATCTCATTTCCGTTCCGTTTTGCGTTATCGAAGCTACGGACTAAAGCCGTATACGAACTAAAACGCCATGTGAGTATACGACAAAACCCGAAAAACATTTCTGCTATCAATTAATTTACTACTTTACTCATTATATCGATAATAGGCTTACGTACCTCATCATGAACAATTGTTATAAATAGAAATAAGTTACTTAAGATTTGGAAAAAAGCTGTGTAATTTTAATCTTGTACTTGGGAATTTTACAAATGTTATCAAACTGTACGTAATCACATGTACGATCTCTTCTGCATGGTTTTAGGCAATCCATTCTCTTTAACTCAGGTAGACCTACATGATTCACTCATACGTTGTATATCCACAAAAAATTATAATCTTGTAATTATAAAAAACATTATTGTATATTACATTATACACAAAGAAATGAATTTCTTAAAACATAATCAACGTAATGGTTCATATAAGATAAGTAAAATCCGGAAGAAAACTGAAACTATGGAGGAAATTGAACACCGAGCTGTGATAAAGTTCCTTACAAAATAAGGAAAGAACGCTCAAACCATATTGAATGAAATGGAAACCGTTTATGGGGAACAGTGCCCTAGTAAATCAATGATTTATAAACATGGTCGGGAGTCGATTGAAGACGACCCCCGAAACATCGTCGAAAAAGTGCAAAAATTTCTACTGCAAGATGCCCGTTTGAAGAAAAAACAATTATCTGCATTAGTTGGAGTATCAGATACCACCATTTTGCGTATCCTACATGACCACTTGGGTATGACAAAAGTCGGTACAAGATGGGTACCGAGAATGCTCACGCCGCTGCAGAAACAGCAGCGCGTCTGTGCGTCCAAACAATTTTTCGAGCTGTGTGGAGACAAACCTGCACAGATTTTGGAGCGGATTGTTACCGGAGATGAAACATGGGTTCATCACTTTGAGCCTGAGTCCAAACAGTAGTCCATGCAATGACGTAAAAAGGGGACACCACCGCCAAAGAAATTCAAAGTGTCAGAATCGGCGCGGAAAGTTAACGGCTATTGCTTTTTGGGATTGTGAGGGGATATCATTGATTGATTACAAAGAAAAAGGTAGGAGCATAACCGAAGAATATTACGCAGCGATATTAGAAAAATTAAAGGAGGCCATCAAGGAAAAACATCTGTGTTGCTCTTGCAAGACAATGTTCACAAGAGCAAAGCTGCAATGGCTGCTCTGCACCAGCATGGCTTTCAATCAATAGTCCATCCACCCTACAGTCCAGGCCTGGCACCTCGTGATTTTTATTTGTTCCCCAATTTAAAAAAAGACTTACGTGGAAGAAAGTTTTCCGACGACAATGAGGTAAAGGAGGCAACTTTGGCCCATTTTGAGGCGAAAGATAAAAAATATTGTTATGATGGTTTAGAAAAATTAATTCATAGATCTAATAAATGTATTGCGCTTAAGGGTGATTATATTGAAAAGGAAAAATAGATTTATTGTTTTATTTTATTTAAAACCCTTTAATACCACGAACTTTTGGACCTCCCCTCGTACATTTCCTTAGAAACTTAAAATTCTTCTAAAGAAACACAAAAAACAATGTTAAGTCCTTAACATTATGGATTACATGTTCGAACTTGCGAGCACCAAACATAAAGCGAATACATACGACAACAATCTGAAATGTTTGACTTGACAGCCCATGTATTAGTTCTGCCTCCCATTTTTGCTACAGTATATTTCCTTTATATTATTTAAGTAAATCTAATGAAACCATAGGCGTGCAGAACATAGAAATCCTTTTAATCTACATTTACTTAGTTTCAACTTAACGTAATAAAAATCTCAGAAACGAACATATTAAATGCTTGTCACGGCTTGGCTCTTGTACATCACGAATGGCACGAAACACATTCATCCTGGTGAACCGTACCTGCTACAATCGAAATGCCTACGTATAGTTCTGTAGTTCCGTACGAAAACGGAATATTGATGCGGCTAATATTTATGTACGCGTGTACGTACATGTTCTTATGCGTGCGTCCATGATTCGATAAATCTCGTCCCTACTTTATTATGTTTTAGCTAGGTTAGCTTACAGACCTTAGCTTATGCATAGTAAATAAATTAATACTATTCAGAACTAAACTCACACTACGATTTGACTGAGAAATTTGAACAACAATCTAATGGAATGAAATCAGGTTGACAATCTTCTTATTATTATTGTTGGAACAGACAAATCTTCTAATTATGCGAGTGTAATATTTCTAATTTCTTTCTTTTTTCTCGAAGCGAATACATATTATCGAGAAACTACTTTATTTTAACCGATGATGCTATGGTCGATTAACAGGATAATAACGGGTATCATTCTTCCAGAAAGTAGGGAAAGATTATTTTTAAAAACTGGTTCTTTTCGCATGCAAAGATATAAACCGTTGCAAGGTGAGATATTTTTAAAGATTATGATATATACAGTCCCTGTCCAATTTATTAGGGCCACTTGCTAAAGTAGCGATTATGTTAAAGTATATAATAAAAAAAAACGTATTGTACAACCATAAGTTTATTTAGAACTGTTTATAGACATCGTCACAACTATATAACTAATATTTTGTAATGCCTCCATTCTGTATGTACTGTCTACGAAAAGTGTACTTTCTCAATTTCGTAGAAAGATATTTAGGGAATCTATTTAAATAAATATTATAAACCATATTCATGAACTTTATACTTGTATTTATAAATTATCGCGTTGGAAACATACAGCCTAAATTTATAAGGTAGCCCCAATAAAATGGACAGGGACT
Source organism: Trypoxylus dichotomus (assembly GCA_023509865.1). Classification (NCBI taxonomy): domain Eukaryota; kingdom Metazoa; phylum Arthropoda; class Insecta; order Coleoptera; family Scarabaeidae; genus Trypoxylus; species Trypoxylus dichotomus. Next base: position 50,236,950 of record CM042080.1, on the reverse strand, counting down.
GTATATATCCACCACAATATATATATATATATATATATATATATTGTGGTGGAAAATCTCAGGCTCGTTAAAATTGTGTAACTGGGTTCTTTGAATTAAAATTTTGTCTTATTTGTTTTGAATGAAGTGAAAAGGTTTTCTAAATTAAAATACCAAATATAAAGTTGAAAAAAATAAATTTATTGACAAGTAAAAAAATATCTATATATACCGCTTTTTTTACAAAAACAAAATTTTTTAACAGAAAACCTAAGGCAATCCCTGACTAGCTAAACTTGAAATATTCTAATTAATTTTCGGAACTAAATATGAGATCGAAAGATAGAATTAATTTTGAAGAACTTAAGAAGATTCGACGTCTATAACCTTTGAAATCGTACTCACTGGCGTTAGGATGGACTGGCCTTCGGCTTCCAACGTAAATGTCCGGAACTTTCAAATTTTGTACGTAGTATCAGCCGATACACATTATTATTGGATATAATACGAAGATATTTATAAATTTACCGAGTTATATGAGAAAAATAACGACTTATTCTTTCTCAGGAGAAAAGATGCCAACATCTCTCACTTTGGACCCGATCTTCATCTGTCTATTCTTTTGTTTTATATGCACGGCAACGTATTTATTCGCCTGTATGGTAGGCCACTCAGTACACACACACATACTCGATATGTGTGACATTATAAAGGAAATTGCTGCCAGTCATGCCATCCTTTCGTCGGACGAGAAATTTCGCAGATTATGAGTACAATTTCTTTTTTTACGTCTCCTCTGCAAGTGTTGTTGAAGGGACTCTTTCGTATTTAACAAGAAAAATTGTGAATAATTAGTTATTAAAGAATACTCAAGGTAGGTATCTGTAAAACTTTTAAAAGAAACCTGTACAGATTGAATATTTGTGTTTAAAATATCATAAAGAAGGAGTACTGACGGCACTTCGCCTCCAACTTCTAACATCAACCAAAATAAAAAATAACGGCGTGTACCAAACAGTGACGAAAAATATATCTGCAATAGGTGAACTAGTCAAATTATAGAAGAAATTCATTAGTAAATAAAGGACAACAATATATATATATAGAATTAAAAGCAATTTTTGGGGTTAATGATCTGTATACGTTGACAGAAATCTCATTATTCATTCTCAGTATTTCGCAATAATTAATACTTTAAAATTTATCAAAAAAATGTTTTAATGTATCAGGATTTGACAATAATCAAAGAAGAGTGTTAATAAATACCATGAAATGCAAGATAGTAATCCGTTATAGAAATAACAACAAAAGTTTAAACCGAAAAAAAACACACTGGGCATAGCTATAACGATGGGTAATTTCGTAAGACCACGCCGCGACCGAAAAGAGAAAGGTGTTAAGACGAACGGCTTACGGACCAGTAAGAAACGAAAGAAGTAGAGAAAAAAGATAACAAGACGATGAACACCAAGAGGAAAAGAGACATACGATAAGTTGCGATCGTTTAAACTTCGTGAATAGTGCAACGGAAAAGTAATAAATTTGCACTCATAAAGCATGTATTCGATTTATTTGATACAATTTAGATGTTGAACATGTTTGATATCTTGTTTTTTAACAACATTTTTGCAATTAGTCCTTTGTATTTTTTTAATTTGTTGTATTTGTTATTTATTTCGTAAAGAGTTATGGGTTTATTTAGTAGATCAGGGACCAGGGAATAAAGAGAAAAAAGAAAGAAAAACGAAAAAAGTGAAAAAGGGGGTGAAAAAAGAAGAAAAGTTGAAATAACACATGGGCTGAAAAGTCCCGGGCCCAACACATAGATGACGCTAGTTTTATTGCAGTCACCTTTCTCTCAGTTAGTGCTAACCTTCAAAAGACAGCTGTTAAAATTTCATAATATTCTATTCATTAGTTTGTGAGTTATTGTGCTAAGAGTCACGCTACTTTTGTTATTTTCAAAACAATGGATCAAAAACAGTTTCGTGTTTTAATTTTACACTGCTTCTTGTTGGGAAAAAATACCGTTCAAGCGAAGCAATGGCTTGAAAAGTGTTATGTGGACTCAGCTCCATCAGAAACAACAATTTGGTTTGCTGACTTCAAACGTGGTCGTAGAGACACCGATGATGCAGAACGCAGTGGACGTCCAAATGAGGCGGTAACACCAGAAAACATCAAAAAAATCCACAAAATCGTTTTGAATGATCGAAAAGTGAAGTTGCGTGAGTTAGCTGACATCGTAAAGATATCAAAAGAACGTACTGGCTTTATATTGCATGAGCATTTGACTATGAGCAAGCTCTGTTCAAAGTGGGTGCCGCGTTTGCTCACTGTTGACCAAAAACAAGAACGTGTTGATGATTCTGAGCAGTGTTTGGCCATGTTTAAACGTAACAAACCGGAATTTTTGCGTCGATATGTGATAATGGATGAAACACGGATCCATCACTTCACTCCGGAATCAAAACGATCATCATCTGAGTGGGCAGCAACTGGTGAACCTCGTCCAAAGACCCGAAAGCACAACAATCGGCTGGAAAGGTTATGGCCTCGCTATTTTGGGATGTGCGTGGTGTAATATTCATCGAATATCTTGAGAAAGGGAATACCATCAACAGTGAATATTATACAGCGTTATTGGAGTGTTTGAAGGCCGAAACTGCAAAGAAACGACCGCATATGGCAAAGAAAAAAATTTTGTTTCATCGAGACAACGCACCGTGTCACAAGTCAATCAAAACAATGGCAAAACTACATGAATTGAACTTCGAATTGCTCCCACATCCACCGCATTCGCCAGATTTGGCTCCTAGCGGCTACTGGCTGTTCGCAGACCTCAAAAAAATGCTCGCCGGTAAGAAATTTCGCACGAATGAAGAGGTTATCGCTGAAACTGAGGCCTATTTTGAGGCAAAAGATAAATCATTCTACAAAAGTGGTATTGAAATGTTAGAGCGGCGTTGGAATGATTGCGTTGCTCTTGATGGAGATTACGTTGATGAATAAAGCTAATTTTGAACCAAAAAAGACGTATTTTCCTTGTTAGGCCCGCGACTTTCAACCCATGTGTTAAGGAGTAAGAGAAGGAAACATAAAAGGGAGACAGGAAAAATCAAGAAGGTGGATTTCACTCTAGCGTGGTTTTCACGTCGAGTTACCGTGCCACTTTGGTTTCCCTGTTTTCTCCTGAAGAAGCCTCCTACGACGGAGATAAAACGTCGGGATTCCATTTCTCTCTTCCTTCTCTTACTCTTTATTTCACCATTTCTTCTTTTTTCACCCCCATCTTTCATTACTAGAAATTTGCAAATTAAAATCTGATTTATTAATTTTCATTAATTTAAGTTACGTTTTAAAAATTCAATGTTATGTTTAGTATCAAACACTAAGACATTAGTTTTGCTAAAATTAAGATATAAATTACGATCAAGTGATAACGGGTGAATTGTATCTAAGTCATGGCTGCTAACGTTAATTGCTTGTTGGTAATTACCAATAGGAAACGAGAAAAGCAAGCTTAAAATATCATTTGTATAAATTATGAAAAGGAGTGGTCCTAGAACAGCACTTTGGGGTACACCTGATAAAAAGTTCAAACTTTTCGATTTATTATTGTCGTAACAAATTGTTTGCGTTCTTCATGATAAGAATGAGCGCAGAAGTAATTGTGATTCTTCAGAAAACCCATAATAATTGCACATCGTAGACATGATGACAGACTCTCACTATCACTAATCTGTTGGATTCAGCTTCCTTTCTTTGTCAAATTGACTTTATCGAACCCTACCACAATCGTAGTTTCTTTTCTCTTCATATTTACTTTTTTTTCTTTTTGCATGTCGAGCAGTATTGTAAGTGTTTTCGTGTTTGATTTTATATGTTATTTAGTATTTCTATCATGTTACACTGCATTTTCTGTAATTTTTTATTAATTTTTTTTTACCTGTTTGGGAAAATAAAGTTTCTTCTTATTATTATTATTTCTGGAGAGTAAAGTGGTGAATAGGAGAATTTCGTGGAAGTAAAAAAAATATATACTTTGTAGATTATCTTAGAATCCCAGTTAAAGCTTGACTTGCTCCAGAGCTTCATCAAGTGTGTTAATCAATGTATTTAATACCATACAACATTGTATCATCAATAGACTTACAAATATTACTGTCATATATTATCCACCAAATTATTTACGTATAAATTAAATAACAATGGCCTTAAAATTGGCCCCTGAGGAACTCCAACATTTATTTTAATTGAACCAAAGACTATTTTTACATTTATACGATAATATTTGTCTATTTCCTTCCGTTTTACTCCAGCGATATCGAATTAGAGTTCAATGTAAGCTCGAAATAACGAAGAGCTTCCGTGGTATATTCCACAGCTTCTGTCGTACGTATTTCGCCGCAGTTTTAGAAGGTTGCCGCCGGACGAAACCTGCACCAGTACAGATTCGTTGATTGCGTGCGATAGTCGAGCGTGAGCGCTCGGTTTTTCACATGTTCACAGTTTAATCAGGGTCCGTGCGCCTTTCGTATAAGGTTACAGACTTTACGCGGAGAATGCTATCCGTGTATAGGTGATGTTCGTGTACGTCTAGGGAATCTATAGCTGTAGATTATCGTGTCTGCTTGCTTCGAATAAACAGTAAGGTGTATACGTTTTTAAAAGGTCAAAGCGCGCGCCTGCAGAATTAAAATAGTACATTGTGAAGTGAGGATAACTGAAAGTATGACTGGATAGGTGCTAAATGTAAGAGAAAAAGTGCGAATATTTAATCTTGTTCCTGTTTCGTATGCCAAATTTTTTGAGGAAATTTGAAGATATAGGAAGATAGAATGGATGTGTGGATATGGAACTCTTAAGGTATCTATCCTATAACCAAGAAATTTTACAAAATGTACAGGCTGATTCAAAACTGACGAAATTATTTGCCTCCTGTAATATTTTCAATCTCGTAGCGCATTTGATTAAATAAAAAGCAGATACTAACTTTCTTGTTGAGATTCTTAAAATACACTAGGGTGACAGAATAAAATAGACGCCAGGTAAAGCGGTATAAATAATACATTGGCTGAAAAGTCTCGGGCCTAACAAAGAAAACACGGTTTTTTTGGTTCAAAATTAGCTTTATTCATCAACGTAATCTCCATCAAGAGCAACGCAATTTGACAAAGAAAGGAAGCTGAATCCAACAGATTAGTGATAGTGAGAGTCTACATCATGTCTACGATGTGCAATTATTATGGGTTTTCTGAAGAATCACAATTACTTCTGCGCTCATTCTTATCACGAAGAACGGAAACAATTTGTTACGATAATAATAAGTCGAGAAGTTTGAACTTTTTATCAGGTGTACCCCAAAGTGCTGTTCTAGGACCACTCCTTTTCATAATTTATACAAATGATATTTTAAGCTTGTTTTTCTCGTTTCCTATTGGTAATTACCAACAAGCAATTAACGTTAGCAGCCAGGACTTAGATACAATTCACCCGTTATCACTTGATCGTAATTTATATCGTAATTTTAGCAAAACTAATGTCTTAGTGTTTGATACTAAACATAACATTGAATTTTTAAAACGTAACTTAAATTAATGAAAATTAATAAATCAAATTTTAATTTGCAAATTTCTAGTAATGAAATATGGGGGTGAAAAAAGAAGAAATGGTGAAATAAAGAGTAAGAGAAGGAAGAGAGAGATGGAATCCCGACGTTTTATCTCCGTCGTAGGAGAAAACAGGGAAACCAAAGTGGCACGGTAACTCGACGTGAAAACCACGCTAGGGGGGAATCCACCTTCTTGTTTTTTTCTGTCTCCCTTCTATGTTTCCTTCTATTACTCCTTAACACATGGGCTGAAATGTCCCGGGCCTAACAAAGAAAACACGTTTTTTTTGGTTCAAAATTAGCTTTATTCATCAACGTAATCTCCATCAAGAGCAACGCAATCATTCCAGCGCCGCTCTAACATTTCAATACCACTTTTGTAGAACGATTTATCTTTTGCCTCAAAATAGGCCTCAGTTTCAGCGATAGCCTCTTTATTCGTGCGAAATTCCTTACCGGCGAGCATTTTTTTGAGGTCTGCGAACAGCCAGTAGTCGCTGGGAGCCAAATCTGGCGAATACCATGAATGGCTGAACGATCTAAAGAAATGACAGACCATAGGTACCCACTGTACAGGCATCAGGCTTCACCTAGAAGGCTAAATTCTAGGAGGAATTTCATCAATGCGGTGGAGTTATTTACAGCATCGATTCGGACAACCCTAGAGGAATACTGGAGATGAAGATTTTCTACTGCACATCATTTGAACATCATTAGATGGAATGGTACCGAAAACTCTGCCCCGGGGTTTGAACTTTACTGGAAAACATGGAAAGTCCCGGGCCTAACAAAGAAAACACGGTTTTTTTGGTTCAAAATTAGCTTTATTCATCAACGTAATCTCCATCAAGAGCAACGCAATCATTCCAGCGCCGCTCTAACATTTCAATACCACTTTTGTAGAACGATTTATCTTTTGCCTCAAAATAGGCCCCAGTTTCAGCGATAACCTCTTCATTCGTGCGAAATTTCTTACCGGCGAGCATTTCTTTGAGGTCTGCGGACAGCCAGTAGTCGCTGGGAGCCAAATCTGGCGAATACGGTGGATATGGAAGTAATTCGAAGTTCAATTCATGTAGTTTTGCCATTGTTTTGATTGACTTGTGACACGGTACGTTGTCTTGATGAAACAAATTTTTTTTCTTTGCCATATGCGGTCGTTTCTTTACAATTTCGGTCTTCAAACGCTCCAATAACGCTATATAATGTTCATTGTCGATGGTATTTCCTTTCTCAAGATAGTCGATGAATATTACACCACGCACATCCCAAAATACCGAGGCCATAACCTTTCCAGCCGATTGTTGTGCTTTCGGGCGCTTTGGACGAAGTTCACCAGTTGCTGTCCACTCAGATGACGATCGTTTTGATTCCGGAGTGAAGTGATGGACCCATCTTTCATCCATTGTCACATATCGACGCAAAAATTCCGGTTTGTTACGTTTAAACATGGCCAAACACTGCTCAGAATCATCAACACGTTCTTTTTTGGTCAACAGTGAGCAAACGCGGCACCCACTTTGAACACAGCTTTCTCATAGTCAAATGCTCATGCAATATAAAGCCAATACGTTCTTTTGATATCTTTACGATCTCAGCTAATTCACGCAACTTCACTTTTTGATCATTCGAAACGATTTAGTGGATTTTTTTGATGTCTTCTGGTGTTACCGCCTCATTTGGACGTCCACTGCGTTCTGCATCGTCGGTGTCTCTACGACCACGTTTGAAGTCAGCAAATCAACGTTTTATTGTTGTTTCTGATGGAGCGGAGTCCCCATAACACTTTTCAAGCCATTGCTACGCTTGAACGGTATTTTTTCCCATCAAGAAGCAGTGTAAAATTAAAACACGAAATTGTTTTTGATCCATTGTTTTGAAAATAACAAAAGTAGCGTGACTCTTAGCACAATAACTCACAAACTAATGAATAGAATATAATGAAATTTTAACAGCTGTCTTTTGAAGGTTAGTACTAACTGAGAGAAAGGTGAATGCAATAAAACTAGCGTCATCTATGTGTTAGGCCCGGGACTTTTCAGCCCATGTGTTACATCACAAATAAAGTTGGTTCCAGGACAGAGTCTTGGGGAACGCCATCAATGTTTAATGGATTAGAACAATAACGGCTACAACGCACCTAACTTTGCAGGTATTACAAATCCAAAGATCAGGATGTGAACCAATTCTTAATACATTGCCTATACGGTGTCAAAATTTATATAATAATAAAGTTCTTATCGTTAGTACAATCGAATACTTTTGATAAGTCAATAAATAATGCTAACACTGAACTGCGATTATCCAAAGCTTCATAGACAGGGAAAAGGAAATACAAAATAGTAGTATCAGTATCCTTCCTGTTCAGAAACCATGCTGAGAATAACTTAATATATTGTTCCTAGATAAGAATTTTATCAGTTTTGTGTTCACCAAACATTCATATATTTTAGATGAAACAGGCGATATATTAATCGGTCTATCTAAGTTATTTAGATCGCCTTTTTTATATATAGGATGAATAATGGAAGATTTTAGTTTAGAAGTGAATACATCTGATTGAAAAGATTTGTTTTATCACGTGACACAACGGTATGGTATAACTGTTACAGTTCTTTGTATAAGTACAGAATAAAGGTTTATTTTATAATTACTTTTTGACTTGTTTCTGTAGTATTCTACAGATGGGTAAACACTTATGACCGGTAGTGTACCTAAGTATATAGTGCCCAAGGTGAAATTCGAGAGAAAAATAGCTTTTAGGAGGTTTTTTATCGTATACCTTTTATTTTAAAAATAACTTTTGGAACACCTTGTACATTCAATACTGCGTCTAATTTATTCAGTAATATTTCTTTTTCCACTAAATAACTGAAACCAAGTCTTAAACTTGAGATTATCAAAGGGTTTTCAGCGATTTTCGTTATTAAATTTTATGAGGCTGTTAACCAAATATAATATTTAATTATAACAATCCTAGTTCTTTGCTCTAATTCTAGTATATAATTAACAGCAATACATCCGTGACATTCCAAGAAAAAATCTGCTCCTTTTTTTTCTTTAACACAGACACGTAATACCCGCAATAAACCGCAAAAATACCGGCGTATTGCATCTGAACAATTTCCGTTATCCGAAAGAGGTATTTATTGCTAAAAAGATCTCGGTCACTTTCACCGAAATTTCAGTAACGGTTATTAGTGATTTTGAAATTTATACGGTCGTAAAGATCTATATGCTTGCATTTGTACTGTATACAAACGCTTACCTAATTAAGCATAAAAATTTGCAGCTCACGCAAGCCTATAACGTACAGAAAAGATGAAAAGTATTCACGTAATATTTTTATTAAGGTCTTCTGATGGTTTGTCTGAATATGGATATGAATGTAAAAATAACACGCGTATCTTAAAAGAGAGAAGATTACAACGACCTTTCGTACTGTAAGGAAGTAAATTAAATAATATTGCTTCGGGCTATCGAAAACTTTCATTGCTGGAAGCGCAGTGTGAATGCTGTGGTTCGATGGTACGAATCACATTGAGTCATACTTACACAGTTTATATATGTAAATTATATTCCCGAAGTTAATTAATTGTCAGTCCATAATTTACAGGTGTTGCTGTCATACAGTAAGTAACGGTGACCTTGATTAAAATTGTTGGACTAGAATCTTATACGAAGAAAAGTAGATTTTTGGAGAAGCAAGAAAATTGATTTCCTGTACTTTAAAAAATTATTCCGGTACAAATAACAGGCAATCTAATTATCAATAACTTAGCACTGGAATTTTGGATCCATTGTACGAGGGCGACCTGAAATGTTTCTAGGGGCCAGATCCGGCGAATATGGTGCGTGCTTAACAAATTCAAAGCCTGCTTGGTGTACAGTAGTCGTACCAACATTAGATCCATGGCTGGGACCATTATCCTGATAGAACAGCACACCGTGCACTAATTTTCCTCGGCGTTTCTCTTTAATAGCGTCCCACGGTTTAGAAATCAATTGTGATGCTCTGTCCTTTTTGCCAATAGTGACGACACGACATTAAATTTGCGTGGAGGAGGGGAACCGAAATGTTTCCACTCTTTACTTCACACTTTGGTCTCGAGAACATACTGGTACACCGATAACTCATCTGTGGTCCCATACTGACTAAGAAAGTCCTCTTTGTTTACTCGGTATCTTTCCAAAAGACGCTTGCAAATCAATACCCAATTTCTTTTTCGGTCAATGGTTAACATTCGGGGCACCCACCTTTTTCATATCTAATTCTTTAGTCAGTATGTTGTGCACCACATCATATGATAAGCCAGTATCTTTCTCGTCGGTCTTGCAGTTTTCGTAAAACAAAATTTACCACGATCAAGTTTACTATTGAAGAAGAAGTGAACAATCGTCTTCCGTTTCTAGATATTCTAGCCATACGCAACAACAATAAATTAGAAATAGACATCTACAGAAAAGAAACTAATTCCAACAGATTCATCACGTTTGATTCGCACCATTGCGAACAACAAAAAATGTCCGCGATTAGTTTTCTGGTCAATAGACTCGTCAGATTTCCGCTAAACAAGAGCAGGTACGACAAAGAATTAAAGTATATCAAAGATGTAGCGAGGTACAATGGTTTCTCTTCTGTGGATGTCGACCGTATTTTAGGGAAGGTCCAATACAAACAATACAGAAATTCCACGACCTTGACACCAACAAACACCGGTAATAAGAAACTTATAACTCTTCCTTTTTACCCAACAGTAAAAGGGTTAAGTAAAATTTTCCGACAACTAAATATGAACGTGTCTTTTGTGTCAAAAAACAACTTAAAGAATCTCTTAGGGAATCCCAAAGATAAACCGGAGATGATAAAAAGGTCTGGAATATACCAAATCGCATGCAATGATTGTGAGAAAGTTTATATTGGACAAACAAAAAGGAGTATCGAAACGAGGTTCAAAGAACATATTAGACACTATCGTTTCGACAAACCAGAACTATCAAGCGTAGCAGAGCATATGGTAAAATCCGGACATAAGATTGATTTAAAAAATCTGACACTACTTAAAAACGTGAACTCGTATAGAGAATTAGACGCGTACGAAACGGTATATATGAAAAAGAACGGAAACTTATTGAACAGAGAACCACCCCCAATTGCACACTCGAGTTTGATGGATTTATTACCATAGGCCCTGTTAAAGATACGATTCGCTTTCGGTCCATCCTTTCCCGAAAAAGGCATTAGACCACCGAGTAGATTGTAAATAGTCATATGTTTTAGAAATTTTAGAGCCTGTGTAGAAAATAATTTGCATGTGTGATACAGTTTTTACTTTCAGTCGGTAACACGGTTGACAATGAGAGCCCACGTGCTCTCGAAACGCTGCGTTCCGCATAATTAATAAATTTGTGTGAGTGGAGTTTACTGCTATACCTGTGAATCTTCACATTATGTTTTTCCGCATTTAAAATCTCGACACCAGCGTTTGACTATATCATAAGAAACTGCAGACTCACCAATAGTTGCAATGATGTCTTTATGGATTTCGGTTGGCGTCATGCGCTTTTTCTGGAGATATTTTATTACGGCTCTTTGTTCCGCAGGACACAATTCAAGAATTAGCCACAGCACAACATTTTGAGATAGAAACTTGATATTATGTATATATGATCTACAAGTGTCAGTTCATCAAACAGTCAATTAGAAGTAGGTAAGGGCTGGGGCATGAGGATCAGCGCTTGTACAATTACATTACATTTGATATCATAAGAAATGATCACAATTACGTTACAGTACTTCGCCATGAAAGTGAATATGAGATTTAAGTACACGATCTTGTTTGGCATTAGTTTACAGCATATTGGACTACACTACGTTTAGATGAACTGAGTTCGTCTTACATCGGTTGATGAAATTTCATATTCTTTGAATCTCCAGGGTTGAGATCGTTCCACATACTACTACATATTACTTCCCTGTATATAGTATTTAGTATATATGTATGTCTATTTATGTAAGTTCACTTTTACGTTATTACCTTTTGGCATTGTAAATTTATATTATTTAACAGATTTCCTGTAACTGAGTGTTATTTAATAATATTGTTATAATTTTTGTTATAGTTCTGAAAAAATAAACTGACACCCACTAAAATTTCTTAATAAAGTTCTTTCCTCCTTTTTAAAAGAGATAATGCTTATGACAGCATTCACATTTCACATAAAAAGCAATTCATTTCTAATTTATCAGATAAACATTATTCATAAAACTTATTTACAGTGAGTATTCTCCAGTGCACCATTATTAAATTCTTGTTTCAACAATAAAAGAATATACGTTTACTAATGATAACTTTATATCTGAATAATGCACCAGCAACAGGTGTACTCAATAAAAGTGAAGGTCAGTTTCAATCATATTGAGCAATCTTAAAGAGTTGTTAGATAAGAACAATGGATAATTAATATACCAATATATTCAGCATCTGTAAGTTTATATGCGCTAATTCTGGAATTAAAATAGAATAGAAAATAGAATCGAAATTTTTCCACGTTTCCCTAAATAAAACAAAAAAGAAAACATATTAATCTATCATAATTAAACGGAATTCATTTAAGTTTACCGTCACATTTCTATTTCTCCCGATTTAAACACGCGAACGTTATTAATCGTGCAATTTCATGCGATCTAAAAATACCAATAAAATACCATCTTGATATTTAAACTCGAATTCTCTAATTCCGAGGGAAACGACGCAAGAAACCACTGCCATGTCTTAATTAACTGATTTATTGGATTCGTACGAGTTAAACGATGCCTTCCTTCACGCTAATAAATCCAGAATAATATGATTAATTGTCTCGATCCGTCTTAGCCGTTTGTTGTTCAACGTAATCGATGACATTACGTTTTACTTTCTGTTTTGTGGTAGCTACGTTTATTCACGATGATTAGGTAGTTTTCTCTTCCAATTTCAGTGTTGGAAAAAGCGAAGTAAGCATTGATGAATCGAGTAGTCACGAAAATTGATAAGAAACTAATGGAATGGTCATGTCCGCGGAGAAATGGATTCTCTATGAGAAGAAAGTGCCTTGTTTCGCTTATTAAAAGATGATCCATTACTTCTTTTGAGAATGAGGATGTTAAATGCTGTTAAATGTGAAAGGAAAATCATTTTATTATTGCCGTTTTTTATTCTTTATGCGCCGGCGTTTTTGTACCATTAGATTTGTTGCTACCTTTGTAGATAAATAGAGTGATAACTTTGACAACGTTTTTAGATAGCGTTTGTTATTTCGAAGCCAACCAGGTACAGTGCACGAATCTTTTTATAAAAAAGTTTCGTCGTTTTTGTCCATTTTAATATATACGAAGCTTAACTGAAATGTTTCCGGAATCGGCACGAGGCAACCTTTTTTATTGCAACTATCAAAATTTCAGATGTCTACTGTTGTTTAAGAGTGTGTTTTGTGTCGCAAAAATGCATAAAATCGAATTTCGTGCAGTGATAAAATACTTCTGGATGGCTGGGAAAAAGGCCACGGATATTCTAAATATTTTGCTAGAGGTTCATGAGGGATGTACTCCACCATTTTCGACAATCAGCTTCTGAGTGAGCGAGTTAAAACGTGGCCGCTCAGGCACACGTGACGAACCACGCTGTGGACGCCCAAGAACCACTACCAACGATGAAATGGCCGAGAAGATTGATGATGTCGTGTTAGCCGATCGCAGATTGAATCTGTAGGAGATAGCAGAGACAACAGGTATCTCAGAAGAACCCGTTGGTCACATCGTAAATTTTGGGTACGAAAAAGTTTTGGGCGCGATGGGTACCGCGTTTGCTCACACCGGAGTAAAAACGAAATCGGGTGACCGTTTCGGAGGAGTGTCTGGCCACCATCTAACACAATCCAAGGGATATCTTCATCCTTTAACCGTGGATGAGACTTGGATCCACCTCTATATACCGGAGACTAAGAAACAGTCGAAGCAGTGGACTTTCACTTAATCATATATTTGGAATCGCGCTCGTACAAGGGTATTCTGAAAAGTTATGCCATTCTTTCGATTCGAAACACCAGTACGTGCAACAGGATCTGAATGAGCAAAATCAAACAGATATTTTACATGGTTAAAACATGGCAACCACAGAGTCCAGATCTCAACCCGATTGAATTACTGTGGGATAAACTTGATAGAAGAGTTCGAAGTACCGGTCCCATTTCCCAGAAACAGCTTTGGAATATCCTTCAACAAGAATGGAACAACGTCCCACGCGAAAACCATAAAAAAATAATGGAAAGGATGCCGCGAGTTGTTCGAACTGTGATCATTGCAACATGTGGATTTTTTGATGAAAAGAATGTTTAGGAATGTTGTTAATAATGAATAAGAAAAAATAAAAATTGTCGTTAGATTTTGCTATTTTTAGAAATAATACGTTTATTTCTTGAATATCAATTGCTTTCTATTTTTCGATGTTTTCAATTTTTGTTAATGGCCAAACTTCCATGGACGGTAGTGTATATAGAACAAAAATCTTAAACTTATGATTTAAAAATTATTCAGGGATATTCGAAGGTGTCGATAGTTACAAAAGCTGAACACAAATACCTTTTGCTATATTTTGTTTAAAAAGACTTTTCGATATGTAATAAAACCATTGAAATACAGAAGTTTTAAAGAGGTACTACCCACTATATGACTCATTCTGTTCTGCTCAGTATAAATCACTACGAGCAATCAGTAACAAAAAGTTATTTTATTTTCATTCACGCCAATTGTCATTGACACCGTTATATTTCATTAACTTAAACCTGACCCCTTACTAAATCCGTTTCGTAGTTATTTAAGAATAAAATTATCTTTTTTTTTACAACGTAGTATTTATTATTTTTCCTTACAAACGTTGTATAAATTCGACACGCCAAATAAAGAAACTTTACCTCGAATATTCACTAAACAAACAATGTTACCTTCACTTTCAGTTCATGAATACTAAGAAAATGTCACTAACGAATAATTATCGATTGTAAAAAATAGACGTGATGTTAGTAACGGTGAAGAGGATTTGTCATAAGGATATTGTAGCTGTGCTAGGTGTGTTGGAATTGATATATCTCGATGAAAAAATAAGTATGATAATAAAATAACGATTTGGAAATTTACCTCAATCGAGGAATATTGTGACCTTGAAATGAATCGTGAATTTTTATATTTGATAATGAAGAAGAGAAAAAGAATTTAAAGCGAATATATTAACAATTATTTCTGCAAGGACCGTTCATTAGTTAATAAGCTGGCATTGTATGCAATTAATTCTCTAAAAGACATTAAATACAACCGATGTGCGATAAAATCAGCTTAATATGACCTAAATACAGTCCCTGTCCAATCTATTACGACCACTTGCTAAAATACGCAACTACATAACTAATACACAGGTATAGCAGTAAACTCCACTCACACAAATTAATTAATTATGCGGAACGCAGCGTTTCGAGAGCACGTGGGCTCTCATTGTCAACCGTGTTACCGACTGAAAGTAAAAACTGTATCACACATGAAAATTATTTTCTACGCAGGCTCTAAAATTTCTAAAACATATGACTATTTACAATCTACTCGGTGGTCTAACGCCTTTTACGGAAAAGGATGGACCGAGAGCGAACCGTATCTTTAACAGGACCTATGGTAATAAATCCATCAAACTCGAGTGCGCAATTGGGGGTGGTTCTCTGTTCAATAAGTTTCCGTTCTTTTTCATATATATCGTTTCGTACGCGTCTAATTCTCTATACGAGTTCACGTTTTTAAGTAGTGTCGGATTTTTTAAATCAATCTTATGTCCGGATTTTACCATATGCATTTTACCATAGCGTAGCAGAGCATATTCCAGCCTATGAAGAAGACGTTCAAAGATATAAATAGGCGTAGCCGGTTGTATATAAACAACTATAATGGTCATGAAGCGATTGTGCTAACTCAACCTAACGGCAGGCAAATCAACATTACTACTAATTAAGTCCACATCATCATCAATCACAATCTGGTCACACAAAAAGTTAGACCTGACAGCAATCAACACACCCCCACCCCGTCCAGATCTTCTATCAGCCCGGAAAACAACGAAATCATCACAAACCAAAATATTATTATAGAATTGTAGCGTCTTTGAATTTAATCCACGGACGTTTTGGTAATAGAATGATTATTAATGAATTAATCTTGACTTTTTCAGGGGGCGTCTGCATTTTAATTCGGCTTCGTACTGCGCGCGTGGATATTTGCACTCCTTGTCGAGACATTACATTTCCTATTTTTTTTGACGGATGACCCTCGGTTTTCATTTGGTAGTTGCAGGACACGTCGATTAGCAGTGCCGCAGACCGCTCTTCCGGTACTTGTAGTTGGTACCCTTTCTTTTATTAAAACGGCAACTCGCTAGACTGTTTATCGGAATATATTTCTTCTTTCTTTACAAGAATAAGGCTTTCTTTTAAATTTAACGCTCATAAATCCACTTTGTAAGAAGCGCACTGTAGTAATACTTTTAATACGCTCATTTCCTGGCAGATTGCATAATGTCCGTACATGTTAATTACTGGCTGTTACGATTAATCTATGTATGATTTGTGTTTGCTACTGCATTAGCTGCTACCTCTGAATAAAAGATATGCTTCAATAATCGCGAATAAGTAAGTACCTGCATGATTAACATTCTCATATCTTTATTATTGTAGTAGAGGTTCTTATATTATTTGTATAAAGACTGTTAGTAAAGGGGTTTACAAAAGAATACAATCTATATTTTCTACATCCAAAGTATTTAGTCAATATACAACAAAATAACCTTTGGAAGCAATGCCCTTTTCCAATTTTTTGAATTTTTATGTTATTACAAGTTAAATATATAATACTTTTCAAGATGATACATAAAATGATTGCACATTATAATTATAGAATAGATATGAACCTAAGTTATAAAATAAAACTAGCGCACAAAGTATCATTAAAATAAGGTTATGTATATATACTTGACGTCAAACCTATGTCTCTGTATCGAATATTGTAGGAACGATCTTTACATTCTCATGTCACGTGGTTCGTGCAGATTGGTTTCTTCCGAATTTAATACTACTGTATCAATGAGGGAATAAAAAAAGAAAAAGAAGATCAGGGCCACAAATTTGAGATCTCTCCCCATGTACTAAACCATTTGACCCAACGGTATTACTGTAGGTATCCCACCTCATCTCCGTCTTGGAAAAGAGTTATTCGGGTGAAACTTGTATCTTTTATATTTGCATACAATAATTTATAATTGCGATTAACGATTTCACGATATGCCTATCAATTGTACAGGGTGGCGCAGGGGAACGGGAAATTTTGAACGTTACAGTTGTCAGCACTGTAGAGCCGGCAGTAGCGTCGCACAATTGTTGTGTGAACGCATTGCCATTTAATAATCATGGATCGTTGGACTGGTGCGGAACGTGCAGTAGCTGTGAGAGCGTTTTATAAAAAATGGTGATAGTGCGACTGCCGCGCAGAGAATATTTCGACAGCATTACCAGCTTGGACGTCATGGACGTGTCCCATCTGCGCATCCGATTACAACGTGGGTGCGTAATTTTGAAGAAACAGGATCTGTCTTGAAAAAGAAAGCTGCAGGTGGCATTGGAACGGTACGTACCCCAGAGAACATTGAGGCTGTTAGAGCTGCAATCGAGAGAAGTCCTCGCCGCTCCGTTCGACAGCATGCATCTACATAGGGATTAGACGACGAAGCTTACAAAGAATACTGCACGAATTACATTTCCATCCCTATAAGTTGCAGATTGTGCAACAATTACATGCACGAAACCCAGCGTCACGTATGGAGTTTAGTAGGCAGATATTGACTAAAATTAACGAGGACGCGAATTTCGTTGGTAACATATGGATATCAGACGAAGCCCATTTCCACCTGAACGGTTTCGTAAACAAACAGAATTTTCGTTATTGAGCCCAGGACAATCCTTGTAAGTTACACCAGCGACCACTACATAGCGACAAGGTCACAATATGGTGTGCTGCATCATGTCATGGTGTTATCGGCCCTTATTTTTTGCACGTGAGGATGGTAGTGCAGCGACAGTAACATCCGCTCGATATGTTGAAATGCTTCAAACATTCTTTACACCGAGACTGTACGAGCTTAATCTTAACATGGAAAACATGTGGTTTCAGCAGGACGGAGCCACGTCACACACTGCTCGACATTCGATGGCAGCAGTTCGTCAATTGTTTGGCATTATTTCACGTAACGATGACATTGAATGGCCTGCGAAATCCCCTGATCTTAGTGTGTGCGACTTCTTCCTGTGGGGGTATCAAGATGTACCGTACACGACCTGCAACAATCCATGAACTGAAGGAGAACATCCAACAAGAAATCACTGCCATTCCCCAAGATTTGCTACACCGCGCATTCCAGAGTTTTCATAACAGGCTGTTAGAGTGTGAACGCCGAACGGGAGGACATCTTTCCGATGTCATCTTTTATAAGTAAAGAGACACGTTTGGACATTTTGATTGTAAAATATAAGTGGCATGTCGCATACATGCACTTTCGTTAATAAATTACTAGTTTTATGAATTTATTCGTGGAAATGGCGTTATTTCAAAATTTCCCGTTCCCCTGCGCCACCCTGTATTATTTTAAAGGAATTTCACCTTGTTTCCAAACTTGTGGACGATATTGTATATGAAAGCACACCTGTAGTATCAGTTAGGAACATATTTTCTTCTTCGAAAGTAGGGGAACGAATTTTAATATTATAGTCTCTCCGCGTCACAAAACTCGTAAGATTTAACAGCTAGCAAATTTATTACCATCTAGCACAAGTCCATAATGTCTTTATTGACCTTAAAAAGAGAAATGTCCACATGTTCATCTGTTTTCATCCAGCAGATAAAGTCGTACGTTACTACTCTAACGCTTAGAAATGGGAACTAATTAACACAGACGATCGTAATGATTATAAGGAGGTATGTAGGTATCTCGTTTAAGATCTATGCGTATAATTAGGAAACAGAACGTACAATTGCTTTACGACCTCTCGTAGTTCTGTTTCTTTCGTACGGACGATTTAATTTGCTAAGCAAATAAGCTGAGGTGTGTTACCTAGCGATAGCTATACGGTTCAGATGTAACGATTCTGTTCTGCGAAGTAATTTAACTGAAGAGAATCATAATAGAAATAATTTATTTGTGAGATCGAAAGGGTACATGCATTTTTTCCAGTTTTTTGCTAAAAAGAAACACATATCGCCCGTTTTTCAGGTAATTTATGTATTCCATGACTTTTACGGCAAACCATTCGTCGAGCCATTTTCCAACTTCCTCGAAATTGCCGAAGTGCTGCTCTGTGAGCGCGTCCCCCATTGATGTGAAGAGGTGATAGTCAGATGGCGCTAGGTCTGGGGAATATGGCGGATATGGAACATCCTTCCACACCCGCCATACTCCCGAGACATGCAAAATGGAGTAATGGGTTTGCAAAATTTGAAATTGAGATTCGAAATAAAGAATCCTCGGTTAGCAAGGATTAACACAACATTCATTGTTTTACGCAATTTAAACTTCTCTTGGCCCATGTAGCATTTTAAGAATTTGCTTGCAATTATAGCCCACAAATTGTTGTAAGAACTGGTTTTCGTCCAGGATTTACTTGTATGTCTGCTCCTCCTTGCATTGTCGATGGCATCTTATCAACGAGCGACATTGGCGACCTGACAGTACTGCTATACGTGTGGTTGGGCAGCTACGCGTTTTGCCGATTCTTTGCTAAAAAGAAAGACGTAATTTGCAAGGGAAATGTATTTTATTCAAAATATTGGCCGTCGGCTTCTATACGTTTTACCCATCTTTCAAGTAATTTATAGATACCATGCTAGAAAAACTGCTTGTCTTTTGCGGCAAACCGTTCCTCGAGCCATTTTTCAACTTCCTTGAAATTGCTGAATTGATGTGAAGAGGTAACGGTCAGATGGCGCTAGGTTTGCAGAGTACGGCGGGTGTGGAAACACGTCCCATCCAAGCAATTCGAAGGTGTTTTTCGCTGGTCTTGCTGTTTGAGACGGCGAATTGTCGTGTAACAAAATCACTTTGCCGTGTCTTCTGGTCCATTCCGGTCGTCTTTCGATTAATGCGTGGTTTCAATTAATCATTTGTTGATCATAGCCTTGTGTATTAACGGTTTCGTCGGGCTTCAAGAGTTCATAATACACAATACCCCTCTGGTTCCAGCAGACACAGAGTATGATCTCCTTACCGAAGCGATTTGGACTTGGTGTTGAAGGACCGGCTTCGCCTGGTGAAAACTCGTCATGATCACTCAACGATAAAGCAAAGATGCTAGTTTTTGACGGACTCAATTTGTATGTATTTGTAGTTTAAATATCAAACGAACAAAATGACGTACACTACCGCTCAAAAGTGTTTAGGCACCCCTGTTCTCATGGATTATTCATATAGTATTACCTTTACCAAAAAAAACATTATAATAAAATGAAATACGTATTCAAAATGTAGTTCAGTAAGATAAATACCCATTATATCGCATAAGGTTTACTATCATTTACCTGCACTTGGTCGGATTACCATAAACTGTTTATTGCGGTGCAATTACAATAACAATCCCTCTGAATTTGCTGGGTAAATTTAGTCATCTGTTAGATTGTGGGTAATAATATTTAAATTACCTTCCTAGAAGATTATAGTGAAATCTGTAAGCTATGGTCAGTTGCAGTGTGGTATTTACTCTATTCACGTAGTGAGCGAAATATCGTGTGACGATTTTTTAAAATGCCTCCGCGAAGAGAAATTAGTACGGAAACACGTGCGCTTATAATAGCTTACCATAAAAGTGGTATAAGTAATCGACAAATTGCCAAAAAAATGAAAATACACCACGCTACGGTTGACTATAACGTAAAAAAATATCGGGAAACTGGCAGTTTTGTTAATAAAAGACGGAGTGGAAGGCCAAAAGCGACAACATCTGCAGATCATCGCAGAATAGTGGTTACCAGCAAGTTATAGACGCAAAACAGCCCCGGAAATCACCGCAGAATTAAATGTTGGTCGCCAAAAACTAGTCAGTGTTTCTACAGTCAAACGTCGCCTACAGAAAGCCGGGCTCCATGGACGTATTTCTATGAAAAAGCCATTACTACGCAAGCAAAACAAGCAAAAGCGACTTAAATGGCCTCGTGAACACCAACACTGGACCATAGAAGAGTGGAACAACGTCCTCTGGACGGATGAGTCCAAATTTGAGTTGTTCGGAACCCGAAGACGCATATTCGTAAGAAGATCTGTGGGTGAACGTGCCAGAGAAGAGTGTATCGCTGCTACCGAGAAGCATGGCGGAGGTTCTATCATCTTTTGGGGCTGTTTTGCTGGCACTAGTGTAGGGGACATTGTGAAAATTGACGGTATATTAAAAAGAAGGCTACCGCGAAATTTTGGAGAACAACGCAATACCTTCCGGAATTCGACTTTTGGGTCAAAATTTTATCTTCCAGCAAGATAATGACTCAAAACATTCCTCTAAATTATCTAAAGACTATTTACGCCATTTAGAAGAGGAAGGAACTCTCAAAATTATGGAATGGCCTCCCCAGAACCCCGACTTGAATCTAATCGAGTTACTATGGGAAGAACTGGATCGGGAAGTACGGAAATCGGCTCCGACATCAGCTACTGACGTGTGGCACAAATTGCAATCGAGTTGGACCTCAATAACACAAGAAACTCTGGCAAAACTTATTGCGAGAATGCCTGGATCGTGTGCTGCGATTATTAAATCAAGAGGAGGTCACATAGATGAAAGCAAAATTTAAATTAAACGTTTTAATTTTCACATTTATTTAATATATTTTTATTCATGTACGTGTATCTGTACATAAAAAATAGTTATTATTAACATTTTTGATCAGTGAGAGTGCCTAAACACTTTTGGGCGGTAGTGTATATGTCTCTTAGTTAAACCGGAAAAAGGTTATGTATATACCTAAGTCGCTCAATAAGTGACTGTAGAAGAAGTCAAGAAGCTTCAAGTCAAAAGAACCTACAGGGTGTGGGGTCTAATTACATGAAATGCATTATAAAGATGTATTGTATTTATTTCAGTTTATAGTTCTCTTCTGATGTAAAATTTCAGCAGTGATAATAATAACAATAGCAATATTAATTTTTTTAATACAAAATACAAACCAAATATAAAGGTAACGTAAAAAGGTAGTCTCACTTGGATGAAAAATCGCGCCAAATTAAGTTTATCTTCCAAAACTTCTTTCTTGAAAGTAGTATTATATTCCCTTTCTTTTTGTTTGCAGGACTTTTTAGAAGCGGTCAAAAGCGGCCAGAAAGACCTTAGAGGCGTACTGAAAACAATAGATCATCAAAATAAAGCGCTTGTCTCCACCGGACCAAGAGTTGTCAAAGAGACAACCCGTTCCAATAAGGTTATAGACACCGAGGAGACCAGGGAATCCAGCTCGGTCAGACCGGACGGTCGGATCATTACGGAAACGGAGAGAACCACCGAACACGAAGAGGTAAAGGACGACGAGTTGCCGGAAGACGCACCAGAACAAAATCTACATTTGGAGAGCTCGCAAAGGTCAGTTGTTAAATTTTGTACGATTCCTTAAGTAACAATTAAAGTCTTTCGTTGTTCTTAAAGACAATGGAATTGCACATTTTCTTTTGTGGCGACCTTTTCTTACCAACTTTGTCATCCGCCGATCTGTTTTCCAAATTTTACTAGAATTTCCTCCAATATTTTTATCCAGCATATTGTGGTCCTTTGTGTGGTAACTAGAAGCAGCCCATACCATAACAATTTTACCGCTTCAATTGCTTTTTCTTGATAATACCAAAGCAATAAAATTAATATCCTAAATCAGCTACCAACTTGTCATTTGTTATCATCAATTCGTTCCGTTCATTTGTTGTCAGAAGTCTATCTTCTTGTTATTGAGAGGTTCGCCTGTAATTTGTCTAGATGTCAATTTTCTAAAAATTGTAAGTCATAAAATTGAGTTCTTTTGTACAATCATCACACAAGTTTGAAACGTTGAACATTATTCGTCTGGATGTATTACCTTTGTTTGTTATTGGCTGAAGTGGCACAACCCAATTTTCTATTGTCATTTATTTGTTCGTTCTTTATAGCTGTGTCAACAGTTCCTTTTGTCATATTATGCAATAATATAATATTCACTTCAAACAGTGGGAACTATATTGTAACACCAATGGAACTATAACACATGGGCTGAAAAGTCCCGGGCCTAACAAAGAAAACACGGTTTTTTTGGTTCAAAATTAGCTTTATTCATCAACGTAATCTCCATCAAGAGCAACGCAATCATTCCAGCGCCGCTCTAACATTTCAACACCACTTTTGTAGAACGGTTTATCTTTTGCCTCAAAATAGGCCTCACTTTCAGCGATAACCTCTTCATTCGTGCGAAATTTTTTACCTGCGAGCATTTTTTTGAAGTCTGCGTACAGCCAGTAGTCGCTGGCAGCCAAATCTGGCGAATATGGTGGATGTGGGAGCAATTCGAAGTTCAATTCATGTAGTTTTGCCATTGTTTTGATTGACTTGTGACACGGTACGTTGTCTTGATGAAACAAAATTTTTTTCTTTGCCATATGCGGTCGTTTCTTTGCAATTTCGGCCTTCAAACGCTCCAATAACGCTATATAATATTCACTGTTGATGGTATTTCCTTTCTCAAGATAGTCGATGAATATTACACCACGCACATCCCAAAATACCGAGGCCATAACCTTTCCAGCCGATTATTGTGCTTTCGGGTGCTTTGGTCGAGGTTCACCAGTTGCTGTCCACTCAGATGACGATCGTTTTGATTCCGGAGTGAAGTGATGGATCCATGTTTCATCCATTGTCACATATCGACGCAAAAATTCCGGTTTGTTACGTTTAAACATGGCCAAACACTGCTCAGAATCATCAACACGTTCTTGTTTTTGGTGAACAGTGAGCAAACGCGGTACGCACTTTGAACAGAGCTTTCTCATAGTCAAATGCCCATGCAATATAAAGCCAATACGTTCTTTTGATATCTTTACGATGTCAGCTAACTCACGCAACTTCACTTTTCGATCATTCAAAACGATTTTGTGGATTTTTTTTTGTTTTCTGGTGTTACCGCCTCATTTGGACGTCCACTGCGTCCCGCATCATCGGTGTCTCGACGACCACGTTTGTAGTCTGCAAACCAACGTTTTATTGTTGTTTCTGATGGAGCAGAGTCCCCATAACACTTTTCAAGCCATTGCTACGCTTGAACGGTATTTTTTCCCATCAAGAAGCAGTGTAAAATTAAAACACGAAATTGTTTTTAATCCATTGTTTTGAAAATAACAAAAGTAGCGTGATTCTTAGCACAATAACCCACAAACTAATGAATAGAATATCATGAAATTTTAACAGCTGTCTTTTGAAGGTTAGTACTAACTGAGAGAAAGGTGATTGCAATAAAACTAGCGTCATCTATGTGTTAGGCCCGGGACTTTTCAGCCCATGTGTTAGTAATTTCGATGAGTTCAACACTGTCCTTTCCAAATCCATGGGAATTTATCAATTGAAATGTGAATAAGTCAAAAACACCTTTCTTCTAACTTTGCAGGTATTACAAATCCAAAGATCAGGAGGAAGTTGAATACATTGCCGACGGTGTCAAAATTGGTGGCGAGATGAGGTACAAAGGTGAGACTACTGAATTCGAAAGACGTGGGGATGGTATTGATGAACCAGATTGGGATTCCTTGTCTGCTAGGATCAAACGAAGGACAAACAATGTAAAACAACCCCATAGATATAGAGGTACGTTTTGGATCCTCAGTTTCTGTTATAGTAACTTGTTTTAAGT
Organism: Trypoxylus dichotomus; assembly: GCA_023509865.1. Classification (NCBI taxonomy): domain Eukaryota; kingdom Metazoa; phylum Arthropoda; class Insecta; order Coleoptera; family Scarabaeidae; genus Trypoxylus; species Trypoxylus dichotomus. The sequence goes on along the minus strand of CM042080.1, from coordinate 50,212,399 downwards.
GTTGGTCACAGATTAATTTGGGAAATTTAAGGTGTGAAATGGTTGTGTTTAGAGTCCTTTTGTTCGATAAGCAAACAATGATCCTGAACCGGGAAATTCAAAAAAACTATGGAAACTATGGGATTGAGAACATGTTGATCACATATACAGTACCGTTCATGAGTTTGATCACACTATATAAAGTAACAAAATAAACTGGATAGATGTTTGTGAGAAATTGATTAAAGAAATAAACTTTACTTGTTAACTTAAAATCTTCTATTGACAAAATAATAACCCCCTTTTGCTTTAATAATTGCCTCACAGATACGCGACATCCTTAGAAGTAATTGCTCCAAATACTATTCATCTATAGCATTCCACGCTTCCTGTGGAGCATTCCAGAAAACTGCATTGCCGGTGATCCCCTAAGGGCTCATTAGGGTTACACTACATAAAGCAGACAATCATTGTTCCCATTTTCAAGAGAAACAAAAGAGAAGAACCACAAAATTACAGGCCTGTCTCGTTGCTCTTCTCATTAAATTAATTTCTCCACTAAGTTCCAACAGCCAAGACCAAGAAGATTTTTACTGGCATGGTTATCACAACTTACTCGAAAGATGGGAAAAAATGTATAACAAGCTATGAAGCACTTTTTATCATTCTTCTAAATTTAACGCGTTCTTTTTTTAGAAAAAAATTGAAACACTTGTTTCGTGAAAAAATTCATATTCTAGTGCACGTTTCAATATCAAATTCCTTTCTTTTTGGCATATCGTCGATCAAATAAACTAAGAATATAAAGTAGGCTCTTCCTAACGTAATTACACATGTCTCCAGCATCTCAATAATATACTGAATGCATATTGAATGTACAGTTTATTATACGGCAGGTGGATGATTCGGTACCCTTTCCAAATTCTATTTCATAACGTATTCATCCCCAATTTCCTACTATTATACTATTATTGCATTATTTAGAATTTTGATTTAAAAGTTTGAATGATGATCAGTGTGCTTTCTCACTGATTAAATAAATTGCTTATAATCGCAGTAACCAAATCGAATAATAAATAAAATAGAATAGAATCCTTATTGGGTTAGAAAAAGCTTAGATCTTTTAATAATCCTTCTTCTTTGTCTTCCGTAGGAATATCTTCAACATCTCGCGCACGATTTCATCTCTAACATACAACAGTACAACCTTTAGGTACGCATTTGCTTGTGTAATAGGAAGATATTAAAGACAGCGACGTTACGTAATGCAATAATATTTCGTAACTCTCACTTGCAACTTACCAAGATTATTCTCGGTTTAAATAACTCGTATCGAATCTTCTGCTCTTCACGTTTAGATAAATGACGGAAAAACGAAAGGAGACGATCTTCAATAAGTCATTGCTTCGTGAACTTTCTCATTTGCTCATCTTTGCTCGTGCCGAGAGAGGTTGTTGATGCGGTTCCTTTTGAATGTACGGACTGTTCTTTTATATAAACAACTTTTAAATTATTAGCAATTCGTTCATTCTTTTAATTGGAAAAATTTAAAATTAGGGTCGTGATTTCTAATGTTCTAAAGTTTAAGTGATTGGCGAAACTGTAAGTTGCTGTATTTTCTCTGTTATTGATTTTTGAAATGAAACTAGTCAAGTACCTCGATGGCCTACATACAATCTACTCTAAAGTTTTTGGTAAATTAGAAGAAAATAGTGGCTGATAACACAAGATCCGGAAGACTAAAAAGTTTATAAGAGATACAATTATGAAGTAAAAGAAGAAACCCATGAATAATTGTTGGGAAGAAAAAGGTGATAAAGTGGACAGACTTATAGGGGGATCAAAATCTAGGCAATCATGGAAAACCTTGGGAACACTGAACAAAAATGGAAGGAAAGTGAAATCTATACATCAAATAGGAATGGATAACTGGAATCTTTAAATAATTGAAGGCAGAAATAATTTTAGGGGAGTTAGATTACACAAATGAACCGGTCAACCAGATCGTCAGAGAAGTAACGGTGAAGGAAGTTATAGAGGCAATGAAAACTATGAAAAATTACAAAGCGGCAGGTTCAAGAGGTATGCTCATGGAACTTGTTAACAATTCTCCAATTGTAACATTAGAAGCAATTGCCAGGTTGTTTAGATCCTATTTACAGGGTAGTAAAGTCCTGGAATAATGGAAAATCGCACATGTAAGTTCTATATCCAAGAAAGGCAGCAAAATGGAAACGAAAGGGGAATTAGTGTTACGTCTTCTATATGTGGACTATATGGACGCATGGTAAAATCGACAATTAAAAGACACAGAGGAACAGAATGGTTTCAAACCAGGAAGACGATTGATAATGTTTTCTGTTTAAAACAATTAACTCAAAAAAGTATAGCACACGAACGTGAACTACATCTTATATTTATAGAGTTAAAAAAACCTTATGACAGTGTTCCCATAAATCAGTTATGGCAAGCATTGAAGGACAACGGAGTACCTGGATGAATTCACTGTAAATAAAGGGTTGCGACAGGGATGCTGCATATCACCAACGTTATTTAAAATATATGTATGTGAAGACGGTACTGAGGAATTGAAAAAAGAAATGCACGCCAATGGAGGTGCTCCTCGATGAACAGCATATATATAGTTTGGAGTTCGCTGACGGTCAGGTTATATTAGCCGAGGACGGAGATGACATCGATTACATGTTCAGCAAGCTGTGGGACGAATACGCGAGATGGTGTTTGGAGATCAATATGGATAAGAAAGAGTACATGGTAATCGGTTCACAAGGAAAACAGTTAGATAAATGCGTATAGATATCTAGAAGTTGCATTGACTTCCGATGGTAGGAGATGCAGTAGACATACAGAATAAAATGATAAAGGGAAAAACTATCATTAGACAACTACACTACTATGGTATAGAATGACTGTAATGGAAGTGAAGTGTGGGCGCTAAATAAGATGTGAAACAAAATAATGTCAAGGGAGATGATGTACTGAAGACGCTGCTGTAAGAAGACATTATTAGATCATGAGAAGTGAAAGAGTAAGAGAAATAATGCAGGTTGGGACATCAATAATACATGAAATAGAACGGAAACAACTATTGTGGTATGGCCACATGAGGAGAATGGACCAGGACAGACTACCATAAGATGTTTGGAAATTGCTAATAGAAGGAAAAAAGGAAGACCAAGAAGGAGTTGGGAAAAAGGAATTGAAGAAGCTATACAGAAGAAAGGCCATGAGAAGTGAAAGAGTAAGAGAAATAATGCAGGTTGGGACATCAATAATACATGAAATAGAACGGAAACAACTATTGTGGTATGGCCACATGAGGAGAATGGACCAGGACAGACTACCATAAGATGTTTGGAAATTGCTAATAGAAGGAAAAAAGGAAGACCAAGAAGGAGTTGGGAAAAAGGAATTGAAGAAGCTATACAGAAGAAAGGCTTGGGGGAAGATGGTGTTAGGGATAGAGGCTCCTGAAGATGGCAAAATTAGCTGTTTACATACCGCCATAATAATAAAAAAAATTGATTTTTGAATTTGTTTCTGCATTAAGAATAAAAAGAACATAAAACCCTAACAAACACTTAAAGGATGTAATGAACGAGCTACATAACGTCAAACAGAGAAAAAGTGAATGGAGCAAGAGAAAGAAAGAGAGAGGAAAGAGAAGAAAAGAGAAAGGTGGGATCTCGACGTTTCGCCTCCGTCGTAGGAGGCTTCTTCAGGAAGGGTTTCTTTTATCTTTTTTCTTTTTATTTCTTTCTCCTCTTACTCTTATTTCTTTTCTATATATATCTCATCAAGACACGGTCCAATTCCGGAAGTAGTTCGTTTATTAGTAACTTTAGCCGTGGAAGCCTACGTATTCAACTAAAGGATGTCTTTTTTTAAATTCCAGAGATGCTTCCTTCAACTTCTCCAATGGATAGAAAAGATGCCTTAACAAAGAAACCGCTGGACTTTGATCAAGAAGAAGAAACCAGAAAAATGGAGACCTCCAAATGGTTAGAAAACCATTTCGGCAGCGAATCCCGATCATCGAGAGACTCACTGGTCGAAGAAGAGGAACAGCAACATCCTCCAAAAACCAGCTACTTTAACGTCACCATCAAATCTCAACCACCAAGAGCCCACGAAGCACCTCCAATACAACAATCTTACCCTGGCAATCACGACAGATCACCTAGCAAACAAGAACCTGAAAGGGACAGAAACTATTTTCAAGGTAATGCTTGTTCTATTCTCTTTAACATCATCGTAATCATTCCATTTGAACTCCAGGCGTTTCAGATTGGTCAGAACGGAGAAAGGAGATCTACACCGCTGAGAAGAGATACTCGCCCGTTAGAGATCAAAGAACATCGCCGCTTGGTTCTCGCGATTATCAAAGATCTCCGATTCCGGATTATAGGACATCGCCTGTCCACCACGAGCATCGAGTGTCTCCCATTCGGGAAACGACTCCGACGCCTCCGCAAAGAAAGAAGGCTGTCGAAAGACGTCAGAGAATCTCCCAAGATAGTCGCTACGATAGCGGATATAGGACGCCGTCTAGGAACGAAACCAGGGACAGTAGGGATGAGCCTTTGGAGGAACCGCCGCCTGACTATTCCCCGCCAAGTCCGCCACAACCGCCTGTCGAGAAGAAGCATCAGAAGACCAGATTTGCTGCGGAACCTGTCAAGCATAAAAGTGGGAATATTATTGGTAAGTGGTTGAGAGGTTTAATTCTTATTAGGAAAGTTGAACGCTTGAATTTTATTGAAAAATAAAATTGAAATGGTGATAGTAATTTTTGAGTGCCTTAATAAATGATGTTTTCAAGAAGTTTGGTATTTAATTTTGGAATTTCTCCAAAAGGCCTCAAGCAAAGGTCGTGCTATCAAAATATTTATTTATTTTTAATTTATTTATTTCATTTCCGCCCAACAGATTAAGAATCAAAAAGAAGAATAAAATATAATTGCAGACTATGCTAAAGTACTAATCTAATAATAACAATAAGTTAATAATATACAGATTGTTCCCTTTTCAGTATGTGTTAAAGACATCAGCACAAATACGTCCAGGCAAAGCCGAATATTTTTAAGAGGCTAATACAGGATGGCGCAGAGGAACGGGAAATTTTGAAATAACGTCATTTCCACGAATAAATTCATAAAACTAGTAATTTATTAACGAAGGTGCATGTATGTAGCATGTCATTTATGTTTTTACAATCAAAATGTCCAAAAGTGTCTCTTTACTTTTATAAAGATGACATCGGAAAGATGTCCTCCCATTCGGCGTTCACACTTTAACAGCCTGTTATGAAAACTCAGGAATGCACGGTGTAGCAAATCTTGGAGAATGGCAGTGATTTCTTGTTGAATGTTCTCCTTCAGTTCAAGGATTGTTGCAGGTCGTGTACGGTACACCTTGCCTTTAAGATACCTCCACAGGAAGAAGTCTCACACACTAAGATCAGGGGATCTCGCAGGCCATTCAATGTCACCGTTACGTGAAATAATGCATCTTCCAAACAATTGACGAACTGCTGCCATCGAATGTCGAGCAGTGTGTGACATGGCTCCGTCCTGCTGAAACCACATGTTTTCCATGTTAAGATTAACCTCATACAGTCTCGGTGTAAACAATGTTTGAAGCATTTCAACATATCGAGCGGATGTTACTGTCGCTGCACTACCATCCTCACGTGCAAAAAATTGATCTGATATCCATATGTTACCAACGAAATTCGCGTCCTCGTTAATTTTAGCCAATATCTGCCTACTGAACTCCATACGTGACGCTGGGTCTCGTTCATGTAATTGTTGCACAATCTGCAACTTATAGGGATGGAAATGTAATTCGTGCAGTATTCTTTGTAAGCTTCGTCGCTTAATCCCTAGCGTAGCTGCATGCTGTCGAACGGAGCGGTGAGGACTTCTCTCGATTGCAGCTCTAACAGCCTCAATGTTCTCTGGGGTACGTACCGTTCGAATGCCACCTGGAGCTCTCTTTTTCAAGACAGATCCTGTTTCTTCAAAATTACGCACCCACGTTGTAATCGCATGCGGAGATGGGACACGTTCATGACGTCCAAGCTGGTAATGCTGTCGAAATATTCTCTGCGCGGCAGTCGCACTATCACCATTTTTATAAAACGCTCTCACAGCTACTGCACGTTCCGCACCAGTCCAACGATTCATGATTACTAAATGGCAATGCGTTCACACAACAATTGTGCGACGTTACTGCCGGCTCTACAGTGCTGACAACTGTAACGTTCAAAATTTCCCTTTCACCTGCGTCACCCTGTATAATGTATGTCGCAGGTAGGGATATTGCATTCGTCGTTGCTGAAATTGACTGTTCCTGGATTTCACAAAGATCAAGTTAGATTAATACTATGATAACCCGATAGGAACGAAATAAAGCAAGAAAATGATAGCGTTTATACTCGGCTTATCTTTTATGCAATTTCAATGGTTCTTCTATTGAATTTCTTCGTTTAAAATCTTTCCCAAAGAATTCATTTGGAAAAAATCTAATCTACTAAAAACCGCAATTCGCTTTATTTGACGATTTTTCAAAGATATTTGAAATACAAGCGCATGAAAATTCCTTGAATACTAGGGATTTATCTCTGTTACAATTGGATATTATTTACTATATTTTTAAGAGAAAAGTAGCCATTAAGTGTTTGTTAGACATGCTAGAGAGTCTCTCAATATTTTTTGTCAAATCTCTAAACAAAAGATTGTAAAAAGAAATCTTGCAAAATTACATTCCACTTTATCGATCCTACTTAGTAAAATTCCAGCTTGGTAGAGCTATTACAAATCAGATTTATAGTCTGTTGTTCTATTGGAGAGTACTAAAGTGCTGGAAATGTAAATAGCTATATTAAATAGTGAAATTCGTTACAATATTTTATGTCTTTACATTAACATAACACGAAGCGTTCATATTTTATTAACAAAAAAATTATTAAAAATTAGTCTTGTTTGTTTCGTAAATCTTTCATTATTAATGTCGAATGTAATCACATTATTACATCTTACTTTTCTTAAAAATTACAAGAGGAATAAACATAAAATAATTATTTATACAATAAAATTAAATTTCGTTGTTTCGGAGGTTACTTTCCTTTACTTTGGATACAATCATATAACACCGGTTTCATGGTAACATCTTTTTATAATTCCTAAATTTGGTTCCGTTAATTCATAATTACTGTCTTCAATAATTCGGGTGATTTCCTCCACTTCGCTACCTTTAACCACTATGATATGATTTAATTCATACTTTTTAAAATGTCTCCATTTTCATTGCTGTCTTTCCCACTTCTTGGACTTTTGTTTTCTTGTAAATTCACCTCTAGTAACTTTCTTGGATATACAAAATTAATAATTATGAATTCCTCGATAAAAACATATCCATAGAATCGATTGCAATTACTTGCACGTTATTACTCTGTTTGGTTTTTGAATTATATTCGTTAAAACAGCAAAAATTGCGGTAGCAAATTTCTCAGATCTTGCTTTAATTTTTAACTGAAAATAAAAGGTTCTTTTATTTGACGCAGATCATTACATGCTATAAAATTAGCTTTTATGATTGCCTAAATCATCAACTTGCCTTCTTCCTCGAGTGACATCAAATAATATGTCTTGATGAAACAACATTTTTTTCTTTGCCATATGCGGTCTTTTATTTGCAATTTCGGCCTTCAAATGCTCCAATAATGCTATATAATATTCACTGTTGATGGTATTTCCTTTCTCAAGATAGTTGATGAATATTACACCACGCACATCCCAAAATACCGAGGCCATTACCTTTCCAGCCGATTGTTGTGCTTTCGGCCGCTTTGGACGAGGTTCACCAGTTGCTGTCCACTCAGATGACGATCGTTTTGATTCCGGAGTGAAGTGATGGATCCATGTTTCATCCATTGTCACATATCGACGCAAAACTTCCGGTTTGTTACGTTTAAACATGGCCAAACACTGCTCAGAATCACCAACACGTTCTTGTTTTTGGTCAACAGTGAGCAAACGCGGCACCCACTTTGAACAGAGCTTTCTCATAGTCAAATGCTCATGCAATATAAAGCCAATACGTTCTTTTGATTGGTGTTACCGCCTCATTTGGACGTCCACTGCGTTCTGCATCATCGATGTCTCTACGACCACGTTTGAAGTCAGCAAACCAACGTTTTATTGTTGTTTCTGATGGAGCGGAGTCCCCATAACACTTTTCAAGCCATTGCTTCGCTTGAACGGTATTTTTTCCCATCAAGAAGCAGTGTAAAACTAAAACACGAAATTGTTTTTGATCCATTGTTTTGAAAATAAGAAAAGTAGCATGATTCTTAGCACAATAACTCACAAACTAATAAATACAATGTCATGAAATTTTAACAGCTGTCTTTTGAAGGTTGGTACTAACTGAGAGAAAGGTGACTGCAATAAAACTAGCGTCATCTATATGTTAGGCCCGGGACTTTTCAGCCCGTGTGTTAGAACGAGGCCACACTGTCCTGTTAATAGCGTTAATGACATGGCCGTTCGCAAAGTAGTCTACAAATCTAAAATAATCATTTCATAGTAGGGACCATACGTTGGTTACTTACCCCTTCTCTAACGTTCCACATTTTGAACCAAACGATCGATAGTTTCAACCAAATGTTTGTATCTTGGATTCATCTGTCCATAATACTCTGTACCATTGCTAAAGGGTCCAGTCTTTGTGTGCAATGGTCCATTCCAGTCTCTTTTTCTTATTTTGTTGTTTCAGCAATGGCTCTTTCACAGCTATCCTTTCTCTTAGCCCTGCTGCGAAAAATTTCCGCTTAAGTGCTGTAATATTTCTGTTCTTGAAATATTGAGTTGTTGAGTGATATCTAGAACAGAGTCACCTTTACTATTAGAACGATTTGTGCTATTAAATATCCTCCACCGGGAAATGTTATAATTGTCGTTTCGGCATTTTTAACTACGATCTCACACGCGAGATAAAAAATGTTAAACTGGCGCTTTATACGAAATACTTGCATACATTTTCAGATATTTTTATAATTTAGTCTTGCAACTGTTTCGTCTGACATCACAAACAATTCTTTCCTAGAATGTATCTGAATCTGATTATAGTATGTTAGAGATCAATCAGTTCCAATTATCGTATAACGTCAAATAAAGCGGACGTCGCAATTTCTAATGCAAATTAGTTTTACAGTGTACTGTATTAGGGTTATTGTTATGTGTAAACTGCGGTATAAATCTATGAAGATATAATTAACATGTATAATACAAGGTGAAGATACTCGTAATATTTCTGTGTGTTTCTATATTTTTAATAGTCGTCCCTATATATATGGAGAATAGTGTAGATCTTTACAGCTTATTATGTGAAGTTTTTAGTCAGATTTAAATAAACTAATGTCACCATCTTAAAAAATAAACTTCTCATATGAAACTATAGATATTTCCCCAAGTATACGAAGTAGTCTCTGATAATTTTACAAGCCCAAAAATTATCGAGCAAACTACTCTCGATGATCAATTAAGTCATCTATAACGATCTCAAACAAAATCAGGAGAAACACTTTCCTTCTCTTTAAATAAATCAAAATTCTATAGCAATACAATACACCTAAACAATGTAAGAAATAAAATGCAAGAATGAAAGTCACAAAGTTGTCAACTTTATATATGAAGTACACAAGTTACGATCATCACGTGTAAATTCAAACACTTCTTCTTATTTATGTATGCACATATATACAAACACCTGATATTACATACAAACCAATAAGCTCAACATAATTTATATTCATCTGCGTACTTAAATATTCAGAGACACGCATTAAACAGGTTCGAATTTCAATCGCTTGACTCACCTTTTATATGCTTACCTTCAATTGCCATGTGATATGTATCTACACATACAGGGTGAGTCGTACGTAACAGCGCATACTTTAATACGTTATTGTAGTGGATATTGACGTACCCAACTGAAGTTGTTGGAAATGCTTTTTGGAAACGATGGAGGTAAAAAATACATATAACATCTAATAAAAGATTTTATTGCTCTTGAACGTATAAGGCTTTACCTAGGCATACGTTAAACGTGAAACTTTGTATGTGCACCCAATTCCGAAATTAGAGTTTTCGTCCAATATTGGAAATCTTTCTCTTATTTTATCCTTCAAAGAGTATCCTGCTGTAATAAATTTAATGGTATTTCTGGTGAAATTAGAGCCGGTGAAAATATGATCCAAAACATCCAAAATTTCAATAGCTATCATTTCGAATAGTTCTATAAGTAAACGAAATAAAAGGTTAGATTAATGTGAGACTTATGTTGGGTTTTTGTAGTGATAAATTATAAATTTCTTGTAAACACCAACGTTAAAATTTTCCGAAAAAATGTTGGTGTCGATAGGATTTGAACCCACCTCCACAGAACTTGCAGGAACAAATTACATTTGCCACTTAAATGTCGTAATATCTGTAAATCAGGGGTGCTCAGATTTGAACTGCTGGCGAACTACGTGCATACTGTGAGATACAGCAAATATGGGCAATCTCTGACATGCTGCGGGCTAAACTTTAGTGTCCAAATACGTTCGCGGGCCGGGTTTAAACCCCATATCACTCGATCTTCCTCATTTGGAGTGAGAATGAGTAACTCCTGTAATATTTTTTTTTAAATGGGTTTTTCAAAATGTCTCGCGGGCCGGTTGTTGCCCACATATGTGATACAGGATTGTACTGTAGGTAGGGTGTATCATGGCGTAGATAGGCCACTGCCCTAAGAAGTTAATGAAAAAACCGATATTCAAAAATACGTCTCTATTGGTGTTTTACAAAACGATGTTTTAGTTATTAAACTAAAGAATCACCAGTCCTTGAATGTCGGTGCATGGCACTGCATGTCTTCGGCAACTTTTAAACACAAAACGTGCTGATGGATAATGCAATGGAATGAGAAAAACGAAATTGTTTTATTCTTAAAATCTCCAAATAAAACTTAACTTCACCCGCTTTAAAAATGCTTTCTTTACAACCATTCCGTCTTCAAAGAGTTTTTTGTGTTTCGCCAATATACGAGGAATTTTAAATGACGCAATCCTTGCAGCTTTTGATTGTTTGGCTGGTCTTGTGAGCATGATTTGTTGTTTTTTCAAACAAATTATCAAGTGATGCACATTTCTTCTTTTTAATTCACTCTTTGCTGGGAAATCGTTTCCATGGTTGTTATGAATGGTGTATAATACCTCTCTATGTTCTCACGCTTAGGTATTACAACTGATGCACGGAGACGAATGCACTTATCACTTTTAATACTAGATATTAAAAATGATTTGTTCCTACAGGCCTTGTGGTCTAGGTGGTAAGACACTCGTCCGGATAGCGAGAGGACGTAGGTTCGAATCCTATCGGCAGTGAAATTTTTTCAATGAATGTTAACGTTTATAATAAAATTATAATTTATCGAAATAAAAGGTCTAAGATACGTAAGGTGTATAATAAATTAAATTTAAGAAATATACATGAGAATACTCGCTGAGAAGCGAAACGTTGCGTGAGATTTTCATCAGCATCACCTTAAAAATAGCTCAGTAATCATAAAAAGTGAATTTAATTCAAGAGAAGAATTTTAGTTAATAAAACAAAAAGTGCCATCACAAATATCCAATTAGCTAGTTCATCCTGTATATATATGTACCTCCATACGATCATACTAACCAGTGGTTCACCTCAACGCGGAAGATGTATAAAAAAAGCTAACAATCATCATAGAACAACATTAGATATATAAAGATGTCGCGATCTCCGCAAGATCAACAACATTCAAGGTCAAACCGCCGTTCCCATCAAGCGACATACATACATAACACATAGATATACAAGACGCGTATTTGAAACGCGAAGCAAAAGAACTATAGGCGAAAAAAAGACCGCCATAAAATTAACATACTTCGCATAACCAAACGCGAATTCGAAAACGTTATTATACTCGATCAACGCGTTCGATTCGACAGGCCAGTCAATCCGGAAACTCGTCGGGAAAATCAGGTCCGCCAGTGCCGAAAGGAAGGCCAGACAGAGGGCTAAACGATCGCCTTCACCCTCCTATCAAAAAGGTCACGTCATCGATAGCAACATCAATAATCATCACGACATCATGGACGCCAGACGGAGGGCCTCCAGTCCGGTCCATAGGTACTATCTGGGGGAGGATCCTTTCGGCGGTAGCATCTACGGAAGGGAGAATAAATACGACGGCGTCAGGCCGGTTCGGAGCTCCAGGAAGCCGCCTGGTCGCGAAGAAGAGAACAGGTAGGTCGCTTTTTCAATGCTAGCTTTGATGTGCGCGTTTATCGATGTAAATTTCGGGAGATACTTTCGAATTTTGCGTAGTTGGTGCGGAGGCTGAAACCGGAGAACTTTGAAAACTGGAGCGTTATGTACCGAATGTATACGAAGCAAAAAAGAACAAAAATTCTATTTCGTTTTGTATATGTTATTCCGATGATGTTCGTAAATATTTTTTTCTGCACTGTGAAAGCTATATTAAATATTTTTATTAATATTTATAATATTAACAATAACATAGGCATATATGGCATAAAAACTTTCCCAAATAAATACCTTGGATGCACATCGTATATAATGAAAGAAATATTGCGCATGTTAAATTACACTCATGCGAAATTTCTATAGTTCCATATAATTTTGTAGTTCCCCTATAAACACTTGGGAACGATATGAGTTATCAATATCATAACTATTAAATACGTAGGGGAAATACTTGCCGTATAAATACGAGCAGAGTTAGACAGACATCCTACGAAATCATGGATTACCTTTCAGTATAAAAAAGCTTCTAAACATCTTCAAAGTTTATTATTTATTATCGAAGTATGCATATCAGTTAATAAAAATAAATTCTTATAAAGAGGTAGGGTTTCCAAACCGAACCATAGCTAAACTAGGACGATCCCATCATCTCATCAACAATTTTATAAAGTAGGGCAATTTCTACGGCAAAAATCGAGCTAAGGGGAGTAATCAAAAACTAACTCTTCCTTTTTCAATTCAAGTAGGCCTCTGGATATTACGCAAAAAAACAATACCACAACTATAAATAAATACCTCTAGTACTCCATTCCAATAAAGACTTTTGTCGTAACTTGTTACTTTTAGTTGCGTTAGTAGTCAATTGGACAAAGTATTCGTTCAGATGCGTAGTTGAAAGGAACTAGGACACAAAGGTATGACATATATGGAAGTTTTTAGGTTTCCGAGTTGAAACCTATACGTCATAGCTTTAAGCATGTGCTTGGTTGGGCTATTTGCACACAATATTTCAAATTTTCTGAGTTTTCGGATTGGATTTGATTATTGGAAGTTAATTATATTTATTATATTGTACCGTATAGTTATTTTTATTTGGAAATACATATATATATATATATATATATATATATATATATATATATATATAATCAAATCCAATATATGTATATATATATATGCAATAATCAAGTCCAATATATGTATATATATATATATCCAATAATCAAATCAAATCCGAAAACTCAGAAAATTTGAAATATTGTGTGCAAATAGCCCAACCCAGCACATGCTTAAAGCTATGACGCATAGGTTTCGACTCGGAAACCTAAAAACTTCCATATATGTCATACCTTTGAATCCTAGTTCCTTTCAACTACGCATCTGAACGAATACTTTGTCAAATTGACTACTAACGCAACTAAAAGTAATACAAGTTACGACAAAAGTCTTTATTGGATTGGAGTACTAGAGGTAAAATTTATTTGAACGCTTTTTATTAACTATTTTAAACTCCTAAGATTTATAACTATACAATTGTACGACTTTTCAATTTGTGTGAACCTCATATGCGAATATTATATACAAAAGCGCGTAATTTAGAAATTCGACCTAAGGAAACACTATATTTCGCTACCGGTGTGAAGTGAGAGGTAGATGTTTCTTTCGGATAGAACCAACTTCAAATGTAAACCAAACACGTCATGTAAACAAAGTCAGTTCAGAGAACAAAATGTAAAACTGCCTATATTCTTATAAACCGGCAACGCTCCTAACCGTTACTGACCGTGCTGACTAAATGGGCGTACCGCCGTGGACATTGGCGCACCACCGAAAAAAATTCAGGAAATATTTTAGTAAAATTTAAAAATGACCAATATCTTTGTAACAAATTTTATAAAAAGCCAATATTTTGATGACGTTGCCCTCTTTTCAGCTCAAATTTCTATTCGTAGTCATATTCTAGAATGACCAAAACTAGACACCGTGGCACTGGTATACTGAAACATTTCAAAATTTCCCTAACCACACTTTACTAAAAACTGGACGCACGTTTCCATAGTTAAGCTATCATCTGCAGTACTGATACTGAAGTAATAAACTGTATTTTCTGGTATAGATTTCGTATTTATATACATATATGCACATATTTCATTTTGAGTCTCCACCTTTGTCGTTAAAAATTATAAATTTTACCTATACTTTGCAGAAATATTCTAATGCAAACCCTATCTATTCTATAATCCAACTTTTGCTAAATACGTCTTTCGAGTACCATATCCCAAACTTATCTGCATGAAACAAAGAAAAAACAAAGTAATTCTGGAAGTGGAAGGTTGGTTTGAATTAACCCCTAAGCATTAATCATGCGTTTCACAAATAATATCATGTAGATCAATATACGATTACTAAGGCGAAAAACGCGCAGAATTAAAATGTAATCAATGTAAAAAGTGTTACCATTGCGTGTGTAGGAATTGCACAGTGATCTGTGAATCTGAATACGAGGGATGTCTATTAAATTTTGCATACTGGGACATGGAAGGCGACACTAATCAAATGACAGTACTAAAAATTAGCCTCCATCTTTAGTTAACATAAGTTCAAAGTTACAGTGTGATATGTCTAGTGTTGTAGTTACAACTAACTGACATATTTTGGGGTTGAGGTACCGTGCAAGAAAATTAAATTTTTAATGGAACAAAATGTTAGACCATCTTCCCAACAATCCGAACCGAAGTCCCAAAGAGTTCTTTATCTTTGCAAAAATCAAGAACGGACTGCGTGTTCAAGGGTTGCTGTCGTCAAAGGAGCAGTCAATGCTTTCAAAAACGCCATCTTATCTGGATCCAAAAAGTCGTGAATTAACTGCTTCCAGAACAATAGAGTCTGTAAAAGTTATCTACTGTTTAATTCCAGCTCTACATGCAAAATTAAGGAGACAACCCTCGTATCGGCTTTTTATAGAACTTGTTACAAAGAAATTATCATTTTAAAAGTTGTGATACAGGTACCTTAGATCCAACCACAGGGCTATATACTTTAACTACTGTAGACAACGCAACATGCGAACCATTAAATGTAGAAAAACTAGATACTGTCATTAATGAACCACTAGAGGAGAGGCTAAATGACTGACAATTGTATTTTAGTTTTCTTTCGCCTTCTGGTATGTAAGCTGGTATTTTAGTTTAGAAAGGCTGAAACAATTTGAATTGTTCAATATTTGTTACGAATGTTTGTGATATCAAAATTTTGAATATAAGTATTTTTGTATATTTTGTATTGTACATTTTATTAAATATTTTATAGCAAAATACATTTCATTTGGTCTTGTTAATACGACAGTCTTAAAGTATTTACTGTTATAATTTATTTATCACTTAAATTATTATGAATGATTGCTCAATTAACTTATAGAAAAATTATTGTAAATATACTGAAGTGAAAAATTGTATAATAAACAAGAGCAGACATGTACTACAAATTGTATGATTAAAAATAAAAGCTTGAAGTATTTTACACGTGTTATGCAAATCGTTATATTCTAACTGTGTTTCAATTCAAACAGACGACATTATTTAAATAAAAATTATTTATATACAAAACTAAACTAATGAGCTATTATCACAGTAAACCCCATACCACAAAAATTAGCTAGCTATTAGGAACGCAACGTTTCAAGAGCATGCGAGCTTCTGTCAACCGAGTTACCAACTAAATTGTAATATTACAACCGCATGCTCTAAAAATTTTTATTGGGTGATCCCAAATACATCTACATTTCATCGAAAAGAAGAAGGTATTTGTATTAATATTACATAAAACTTTCCTATGTTACGTAGTTTGAAAAGTATTATATATTGAAACAAAATTAGCTGTTTGCAATCAAAATTGTTTTACAAGATATATTTACATAAAATATTCAGGAAGGATAAAATAAAGCTACTTACTCAGAGATGTATGTATATTTATAATCAAAGTTACAAGATACAAGCAGAAGTATATTTTGCTCCAGGTGTTTGGTGTTTTTTTGGATTTATTTTGTATAAGTTTAGAATATGACAAAATATGAATTTGCTTTGTTCATTTTAATACCGAATAATATAAGTGGCATAGAAATAATAAAATGTTCACCGATAAATTATTTTTTTATACCAAATAATTTTGTCAAATGCGACTAGCCCATCAGAACCTCAACATTTCCTCACTCAAATTTATAACTTCGTTTTTAATATTTCTTTTAACTTTGTTTCGTTGATTTCAGACTGAAAGAGTATTTTTTATTTGATTCGATTAAATCGCTTTTTTTCGTCGTGGCAGATTAAACATTGAGAACTCTAGATGCTTCTTTTCAGACGATTCAGTCGACTGTTATACGAGGGCTGTTTTTTTTTTTCCGATAGCTCATAAAAACAAGGCAAGTGTAAATAACAAAATGAATTTATTTCCAAAAGATGTACAAACATGGTTACTTTTCTACATAATCACCGTGAAGATTGATATATTTGTCATATCTACGGACCTTCCAATCCCCTCTGCATAGAATGTAGCCTCCAGTGAGTTGAGGTGATTCGTGACGTCGTTATAACGTTACAAAGAAATTATCATTTTAAAAGTTTTTTTGTTAATCCTACGCCATTACGTACCTTACGGTGTCGGACTTTTAAAGTTTACTTTCAATAAAACAGAAAATATCCACATTAAAAATATTTAATTTTTTATACACTATTAATATCGTTATTTCAAATATTGGATTTATATTCTTAATAGTAAGAAATACATTCTTTTATTAACGTCCGAACTCTATTCGTGACTACATATACATATAAGTTATATATTTTAAACATTGTATTTGTACCAACCATTTCTGCGAAAGAGATTAATCATTGAAACCAATATCATTCCCAACATTTCCTTATTTACTTAAAAGTAGTCGAGGCCATAAAAACACTACAACAAAGATAACGGACAAAATTGTTCCGACAGGTAACCTTATACCGCCAAATACGGCATCGAATAACTTTCAAGATCGCTCCAAAATTAGGCACGTGCACACTACCGAGCAGCTGTCCTCCTTTATTGAACAAATAGCGCCATACGATTACTTATTCATTAGAGTATGGAAATTTATTCATAATATTGGGTGTAAATCCTGACGTAACCGCTTAAAGAATGCATCTAGTTTCGTTATTTTAATATATAAAAATTATACTCGCTCCAAATCCGACACCTACTTAATTCATTTTCATTCCTCCACAGGTCCCAAAGCACTCTGGGTCGTTTCAGTAAGTCAACCGGCCGCTTAGTGTCCACATCGGCGCCGAACGGCAATAGCAGATTCTCCCAGACGCTTCCGAGACATTCTACGAAGAACGAAGTGCCATCTAGGTTAGAAAATAAGTCCAATAATACTATAAACGTGTCCATAATCAATACTGTTTCGCCACCTCCGCGACCTATAGTGAACGGCGGCCCCGCCAAGCCAGCTAGGACCTACAAGTCGAATCTAGCAAGAAGTCAAAGCTTCAACGTCCACGCCGGCGATATCTCGAATAGGAGGACGATGCACAAGAGTAATCCGCAATTGAATCGATTGGTGGAGGAGCCGACCGGTTTGAAGAGCCCCGCTTTGATCTCCAGCATCAATAGGAGCACCCAAAACCTAGCCGAGACCTACGAGGAGAACTATAACGTAAATAACACTAGCCGTTTCGTAAGAAACGGTTACAGTGAGAGTAATAACGAGAACAAGAGGGTTTTGATGAAAGGAATCCGCGATAAAAATCCGGAATTTTTCAAAACGGTCCGCGAAAACGAAGACGACACGTGGAAATCGAATAATTACAGTAAGAGGAACTACAATCCGGATATCTACGAACCGCCTACTAGATTACGCGACAGCATGAGTCCTACGACCAGTTCTAAGAATGTCGTGAGACGCGGATCTAGTTCTAGTAACGATTATTCGGAGACCTACCATACGACTTCTCGAAATGACGATCCTCTACGACCTAGTGTTACCAACACCGTTCAGAGCTTCAGTAAGAAGACGGTCCCTAGCAAAGACGGTCGAGGTTTCCAAACTATCGAGTCAACTGAAAAGAAATCGGTAACCAAA
Organism: Trypoxylus dichotomus; assembly: GCA_023509865.1. Classification (NCBI taxonomy): domain Eukaryota; kingdom Metazoa; phylum Arthropoda; class Insecta; order Coleoptera; family Scarabaeidae; genus Trypoxylus; species Trypoxylus dichotomus. The sequence continues at coordinate 50,193,931 of CM042080.1, read as the reverse complement.
AGTAGATACGTCGATCCTCATGGAAATAGGTATTACGAGTCTGATAGAAGATACGCTTCGGCAAGTCCGGTTGTTATAGAGGTCAGGAACAACTACAGGAAATAAGTGAAGCTTTAAGATGGTATTTTATTTTCGTTTATTTACGTATCATTCATTTGTGCAGTGTTTCCATTAGAGAGCCAAACTAAATGAACCGTCATCACTGTAAAAACTTTACCAATCACTTGATTAGAAGTAAATTTTGGTCAATAGTATTAATATTGCTTCCAGTGGAGCTTCAAAATACTAAACGACAAAATCTCTTTTAATTCAAGCAAGAGTTGCTAGCAGAAGTCCTTGAATTTGTTTCATACGCATCATTTGGCTATCCTATGGACATACTCTATATTTATACTTATTTAATACATGAAAATGCATATAGATGGTGTCACAAAAAGTTTATGGTGTTAAGCAAATTCCTCTAGTCAAATTTTGGTTATTGGCAAAAATGTTTGTCGATTTTTAATACTTATTCTATTGTACAGCCATGACTATAAGTATTGAGCCACCCAGGTTAACTTAAATTGAAACATCTTGTATAAGTCTATGTTTATTCAAAAAAAAAAAACAATATTTAGTAGGTCCACCGTTTTCCTTAATTGCAGTAGAAATCCTCTTTGGTAGAGAGACCACAAACTTTTTAGTCTTCGGAACTTACGAAGATAAGCTGAAAAATTCAGTAACTAAAGCATAGCAAATAGCAATATGTCAATGAAATATGTTTTATTTTTCGATATAATCTCCCTCAAGATCAATACATTTATTTAGTCGATGCTCAAGTTTCTTTATGACTTCATAGTACTCATTTTCCTCGAACACCTCAAAATAGTAGTCCAGTGCAGCTAGCAACTCTTCATCCGAAACAAATCCCAAACCGCGGAGTTGTTTCTTAAGCTTGGGGAAGGGATGATAGTCCGACGGAGCTAAATTCGGTGAATTGGGGGGATGCTCAAGCGCTTCGATGAACTTTGATTTGACCAATTTTGCTTCGACAGCTTCGCTCTTGTGAATTGGCGCATTGCCTAGATGGAAAAGAACGATAGCTGGCTTCAATCGATTCAAAAGTTTAGAATAGTATTGTCCCTTTGGAAGGTAATCGATCCCTTTTCATCCCAGCAGACGGAAGTCATCACCTTTCCTCCCGATAGAATGACTTTGGCCTTCTTTGGTGCCGGTTCACCGCGTTTAGTCCAATGTTTTGATTGCTCTTTACTTTTCGGTATGTAGCGGTGGATCCACGTTTAATCGCAAGTCACAAATTGGCGCAAAAAATCTGTTGGATTTTGCTGAAACTACTCCAAAATGGCTGTGGAGCATTCCACGCGTTTGAGTTTTTGCGGTGGTGTGCACGACACTCATTGTTTGTTTGTTTTATTGATAGCATTGGCGTAATTGTTTTTAACCTTCTCTTTAGATGCCGACAAAATAGTTATTATACAACAGCGTTTATCTACTGCTACACAAAATTTGTAAGGTGCCCTATACTTTTGCCTATTGCTGTATATGAAAAGTTTGACTGCAAAAATTGTCTCCATTTCTATGATCATAATTAAAAAGTTTTTCGCAATCTATTTCTGTAACATTTCTTCTAATAAGTAGCCATGCTCCAACTATCTGTGACACCGTTTATTTTTGTTATCAGCGCGCACAATATTATATATTTTCCATATTTCAAAGAGAATATCCTCTATATAATTATTGCATAATAATCCTAATATGCTTTAACAACAAAAAATACATACTGATACTTATATAACATTCTTTCTACAATCATATTGTTTTTTTGTTGATGTTTCTTTCTTTATATTAGTATTAACATACTGCCACCAATGTTACTATTGTATTTGTATTATTTAACAAACACTCGTAGTAGTATTATTGTTTGATATGTAACGATGTAAAAAAAAATAAAATTGGATTTAATAAAAATTTTATAGAGACTGGTAATTAGCTTGTTTTATTTAGCCTCAAAGAAATTTCTGGTTTATTCTTCCCGACAATGAGTTATCCAATAATTTTATATCTTTGATATTAAATGCTCAAATGGCTAGGACAGAAATGAAAAGAATGAATATGGGGGATGTTAAAAATAATACGCAAGGAACAGGAAGTACCAAGAGAATGGGAAAATAGTCTGATAATTCCGATTTACAAGAAAGAAACGCTGACCCAATGCGAAAATTATAGAGCTATATGTTTAGCATAAATAAGCCACGAACTATACAACCGAATATTGGAAAAACGACTAAGAGTTTATGTGGAAGAAAGACTAGAGGAACTTTCAGAGCAGAGAGACAAACGAACAATATCTATATAATGAAGAACTTAATAGAAAGAAAAATTGTTCATCGATCAGAAAATAGCCTATGATACGATAGATAGAAGAGAGACATGGCAAAGCTTACAAGAAATGGAGATCCCTAAAACCCCGCTAAATGTCATCAGAAGAACATACGATCTAACTCCATTCTTATTCGTACTCATGCCGACAAAGTAGTTAAACGAATAAGAGCACAAACCAAACAGCACAGTAATAGGGCACATAAGTCTAGAATCTGTAGGAGTCAGTAGCTTATTATATGCAGATGATGTGGTCCTGATTGCAAACTCTAAACATAAAATGCAAAAGCTAATGAACATCAGGAGGAATGAAATAGAAAACGTGAAGACAGAAGTAAACTTGAATGAAACGTAGAAAATAGATAACAGAGACTAGAGGGGAGGTCTAGAAGTTCGTGGAATGAAAGGGTTTTAAATAAAATAAAACAATAAATCTATTTTTCCTTTTCAATATAATCACCTTTAAGCACAATACATTTATTAGATCTATGAATTAATTTTTGTAAACCATCATAAAAATATTTTTTATCTTTCGCCTAAATTGCCTCCTTTACCCCATTGTCTTCGGAAAACTTTCTTCCACGTGTCTTTTTTTTAAATTGGGGAACAAATAAAAATCACTAGGTGCCAGGTCTGGACTGTAGGGTGGATAGACTATTGATTGAAAACCATGCTTGTGCAGAGCAGCCATTGCAACTTTGCTCTTGTGAACTGGCGCATTGTCTTCCAAGAGCAACACACCCTTGATCAATTTTGTTCGACGTTTTTTCTTGATGGCCTCCTTTAATTTTTCTAATATCGCTGCGTAATATTCTCCGGTTATGCTCCTATCTTTTTCTTTATAATCAATCGATAATATCCCCTCACAATCCCAAAAAACAATTCCTTCGGGAATTTAGTGAAAATTAATGGTACTTGAGAAGAGAGTACAGAAATATTTTAGAAAATAATGTGTACTATCGAGGTTGCGACTAATCAATGAAAATATTTTCCTGACAATGAATTTGAAACATAGTTAACGTATGCCGCAATTACTTGTACGAAAAACAAGAGTAAGCCAACCTTATGATTATAGAATCTCCCAACCTCAATCCCATTAAATTATTATGGGATGAATTAAATAGAAAGGTAAAACAATCCACTCCAATATTTGTTATCGTCATATGCACCCTTCTCCAGAAGGAATGGAACACGATACCAAAAGTATCTTTGACAAAAATGATTGGTAGAATACAAATATTAACTAAGTATGATTAAATATACACAACTCAAAGACGATTTCATTTCGAAATTAAAAAAAAAAGACGCAGGTAGGTAAATACTTTTGAACAGTAGTGTATACAGCTGTGGCCATATGTATTCGCCACCATTTTTTGTTTTTTATTCCGACGAATATATAAGAAATAAAAGAAAATTGATCGATGAAAATGTTTCATTGTGAGTGTATACAGATATATACAGATATTGCTTAATATTTCGTAGCTCCTCCCTGGGCTTTTATCACCGCACGAATTCGTCGGGGCATACTGCTCACTAAGTTCTAGCACTGTTCGGGGGTGATTTTATTCCACTCTTCGAATGTTTTTGTTTTTAAGCATTGCTTTGTGGTAGATGAGTATTTAGCTACATTTCGCTTTAAAATGTACCATAAATGCTCAATTGGCGATAAGTCCGGGGATTGTGCCGGCCATTCCAGGACCCGCACGTTATTTTCCTCGAACCAGCGCATTACTTCGCGAGATTTATGGCACGGTGCATTATCTTGTTGGAAGTAATACTCTGGCTCATCATTATCGAATAATTTTAACGCACACGGTTCCAGAACTTCTTCCAACATGTCGATGTACGTCCGACTGTTCATTCGGCCCTCGCAGACGAACAGTTCTCCGACGCCTGTTGCAGTCATGGAACCCCAAACTTGACAGTCGGGATGATACAGTCTGGATGGAAGGCCTATCCTCGCCTGCGTCGCACGTATTGAGGCCCAGGTTTACCACAAAGCTACCAACAAAAACATGAATACTGTCACATTTTGGAACCCATTAAAAAGAATAAAAACACTGTAGATACCAGGAATTGAAAACAGAATACCGCAAATACAATAATTATGTATTAGTTACCTCAATATTTGACTCATCCGTCCACATAACATTGACCCAATTGTCAATGGTCCAGTCGCGGTAACTTTTAGCCCACAGCAGTCTCTTTTTCTTTTGTTGCGGAGACAACCGTGGTTTATGTCGAGCTTTCTATCCACCTAAATTTAATTCACAAAGGCATCTTCTAACCGTGCGAGGAGAAAAAGCAACATTATGTAGCCGGAAAAGCTCACTGGAAAGCAGTCTAGACCCTTTTTTCCGGTCTCGCAAAGACATCCGCTCTAAGACTCGCTCATCTCTGCTAGTTGTCTTCCTTTTTCGACCAGTTTTCGGTTTGTTTGTCAAAGATCCACTCTTTGTATCGTTTTATCGTCATTCTAACTGTCGATCGCACACATTTCACTTGTCGGGCAATAGCAGACACCGACAACCCTTGCTTTTCTAACACCACAATTTGTCCTCGCTCTACCTCCGTCAATTCGCTTGTTTTCGGTATTACTTTTTACTGTATACTATCGTATTACACAGACAAAATCACAGATACAATATCTTCACTGTAACTACCTCAACCTTACTCTTACAACTTTTAAGAAAGACTAAAGAAATATTCAGACATTACAATTTTACGTCTATTTTCTAATTTACTCAGAATGGCCTACAATAAACCACTAAACCCTCATTACCAGGTACCTAGTTAAGTCCGTCATCGACCCTGCTTCTTAGAAATACAATAATATTCGTGTAACACGTTCAAAACGAGAGTGGCGAATACATATGGCCACAGCTGTATACTTCCATCGCATGAGGTATTAATTTATTACAATAACACATCAAACTTACCTGCTGAAAAAATTTACGTGAAACGCCCAGATGCGGTTATAAAAAGCTCAATAATTACACGATTTACCCAAAAATACTTTTTATTATCACGACACACAAAAAAAGGCGAAACTAGAGATTAAGAGGAAGTTAAGCAGGTTCAGGTAAGGTAAAGAAAAATCTACAATAAAACAATCTGTTTTGTACATCGAGCGGTCTTTATTAAAAAAAATTAAAACTAACATTTAATTATCTTATATTCTAAAAAAAAGAGTTCAGACATAAACAAGTAGTTTGAAAGGTCGACCAAACTGTATGCTGTTGGATATTTTGTTTATTATACTTTATTTCACGTACGTTGTTGCACTGAATACACATGAGATAAACATCGAAAATTTACAGCTCCTGTTGTCTCATTGCTCTAGCCTGAGCCCGAACGCGCTTTTCATATTCCATTCGATTTTGACTACAAAAAAATATAGAAATTTAACCTCAAAAATTAAGAAGGAAATTATCCAATTTTAAAGCTAATAGATAACAATTTAAATCTAAGTCATGAAAGTGCGAAAACTTTTAATTTTTTACTTATTAATCAGCGCTAAATATGATGCTAACTAGTCTCGACAAAGAGGGTCAAGTTTCACTGCCGTGCGAAGAACAACGTGGAGGGGTGAAGCGCGCGGCACGAACAATCGAGTACCCGTATCGAAGCACGCTTGTTCAGTGTTATTCGACTGGTCGTTGTGAGTACTTGTCAGTACACACATACTTAGAAACTGTCACGTTTCGGAAAAGGTGTATTTCGAATAAACTAGAAAACGTAGTAGCGAGTATGCCGGGGGACTTAGAATACGAAGGCGGTAGAGTTATATGTGTAAAGTGCGACAACTATTTGATGTGTACCAGCACGTGGAAGTGCTTGTGAGTGACGTTGCCGTTAATATGCTTTCCTTAGGCCAATCTCTGAAAGAAGAGAGTGGCAATCTGTTTTTTCACGAACTGTGTCGCAAAGTGCCTGAACCACCACAGCCGATTACTACGCGTTGGGGAGCAGGTTTGATACGACTACTCAGCCCCACCACATTGTTCTCCGCACTGCACTGTAATTTGCTCCACTTTGCCGAGACTAGTGCTAACATTCTCCCAGTAGTTAGCTCAAATGATTACCAACATGATTCAAGAAAATCCCTATATGATATTTCTTTCATTGAATTGGTCCATAAACCAATTTCCTTTCAATACTAAAACCCCAATCATAAACGTTTTTAATCTATAACTCACCAGTAAATTGTGTAAGCTTCGGCTTGGGCAGGATCCTTAACGTTCGGTTCGTTTAATAAGTCCTGAATGCCCAACAAGATCTGTTTTATGGTAATGGCGGGTCTCCAATCTTTCTCCTCGTCCAGCAACGATAAGCATACGGTTCCCGAAGGATACACGTTAGGATGGAAGAGAGGCGGTTCGAATTTACATTTCGGGGGACTGCTGGGGTAGTCATCTTTGAATATCATGCGCAGCTTGTAATGGCCGCCTTCCCAGGGGGTGCCCTTCTTTCCGGGAATGCAACATTCCCAATTCATAAGATTCAAAGAGCCGTCTGGAGCTTTAGATGGCCTCGCCACGAAACCCTACGCGAAATAAGCGAATCAAAAGGAAGATTTCAAATTCTAACGCGCATCGGTGATGTATAGTGCGACCAATTCTATTTGACCGGCAGAAAATATGTGAACTAATACGCGAAATTCTTTACCCCACACCTCCTTAACCCATATATTCGGCTATAGTACAGTCAAGTACAACATCATATCTGTTTTTTGTAATTTCATTAGTTAAAGTTTCTTTTTTATGTCCCATGAGAAGCTGGGTTTAACAGTGTTTTATCTATGGTGTTAATAAGCAAGTCATAACCTCGCATTTACAATTGTCTACATTATAACTATAAATGTCGAAAGTTTGAATTAAGCGCCATAATTTTTTTCTCCGAGTTTACTTTCACAGCGATGGTGCTGCTTGACCGGCCACATTGAATTGCTTGCACTATAGAAATCTGTATAAATTTACAGCTGCGTAAATGACACACAGATGGCGCAAAAACAAAAGTCAATATCGCTCAACATGTTTATGTCAATTGTGTAAAATTTGACAATTGCCAATCTCAATCAATATAAATTAGTTAATGTTAAGTACATTCGTAGAAAAAAAAGGATTTTTAATTATAAACAAATATTTTAACCTCAAACTTAATTGAAGAACATTTAAAATTTCGAAGTACAAAAGATTATAAACAATTTCATGCTCTAAAAACATTATCTATAAAGATTACCAAGCCAAAATCATTACAATGACTTGTTCCGTTTCTAAGTAATTTTCGTCAAAAGTTAGTGAATCCCAGATAAAGCTCCTTGAAGCAAAAAAGAAAAAAAACGTGAAGGCTTTGATACAACAAAATGGCGGTCACTTCCATATAATGTATCCCTGTATCTTGCTTCTATGCATGTCTCAAAAATTTACAAACAAAATATGAGATGAACGTTAATGCTAGAATAAAGAAACTTACAAATGGATGTTCCTTCCTCCAGGCTTTTCTTTCTTCGGCTAATCTAGCAGCGGCAATACCGGACATATTCTAGTTTTCTGGAACAAACAATAATATTGGCGTTTGAAGGGTAACTTAGTATCAATTAAAGAAATCAAGTAATTCAATCGAATTATAAGGATGCTAATAGTAAACGTGTTGGGGATTAAACTAACTCACCTATAAATATTACTTAATAATTTACTCGTAAAGCGATAAAATAATACTCTCAATAATTAACCGAACGGTTATGACATTCGGTTAATACAACCTGGAAAGCGCGATATTCAATAGGGAATTTCGGTACGCCAACATATAGATTGTGAAGTCACTAATATTAATTTTTCTGGTAAATTTGCAATTTATATAAGAAATAGAATGAAATATACGTCTAAATTATTCTAACTTCTTTAATAACTAATTAAGTAAATATACTTCCCCTAATTTAATTGCTTTACCATCAACTTAATCATGAAAGCATTTCTCAGGACAAGTTGGGACTTTTCGATTCATCTGGTTTTCATCACTTGGTAATTCCCAGACTTCCAGTTCGTCTGTCCATTACGTCCGTTGTTGCAAGATAACATATCTCGTAACTTCATTTCTATAATCTCCACGTTATATTTGATAAAAAGTGTTAAATTAATTCAAGAAATTTTTATTTACGAATAGGAGAGATTATAAGATTGCATATTTTCAACAAACACAAAGTGAGAAAACGTTTTCAGTGAAGTGCGTATTGTGAAATTTATTTAGCATAACGCCATTTTACTTTATCCTACTCCGGAACAGAAAATAGGATCTTATCTACGTTAACTACGGCAGAAAATAGCAGAATAATAAGCAAAATGCCGAAACCTGGCGGTAAGAGAAACTGGAAAAGTAACCAATATTTCGGTAAGTTGATATGTGATGTCATTTTTCCGAAAATAAGAATTTAATCCTAAATTCGGTTTCTAGAGCATGACTTTAGACCTGAAAACACTCGTCGTGTTACGTTTAAGTCGAACAATAAATACGGCAAGTCGGATAAGTATCAAAAAGATTGGACTGATGCTGTTCGTTCACATTTTACCGAGGAGGATATTGATATGAGCAATGCGAGTATCAGGAACATATCAACTAAGAAATTCATGAAGAAGCACCGGTCAGCATCACCGATGCCGCATTTGAAGGGGGGTTTTAGAAAGAAATTACTAGAAGGCCCTATGGGTTGGTACAGAGTTGTTCTTCCGTTCGGGAACAAATACGACAAACCTTATATATTGAAGACTTTATTGGATAAATTAAATCCTGAACCATTCCAACCAATCACTGTAAGTATTTCTTATTATATTGGTTACTTAGTATAAATGAAAATAATTCCTCAGTGGCAAGTGAACGGAAACTCCTGTACATTTTACGTCGATGATTTCAAAGTTGCCGAAAAGCTAAATAACATGGATAAAGAGATTCAATTACCCGATGGTTTCCGATTGCTGATCAGAGTTAACCCGGGATGTCCTAATGTTGACGTCAATACAGCCATGAAAGAGAAAATGAAGCTTGCGATGGTGAAACGGTATAATCCGGCAACGAAAGCATTAGATTTGTCCAAATTCCATGCCGATCCTGACTTGTCTTTGTTATTTTGTGCCCTATTCAAACCGATCATCTTATTATCGGTGATTGATATCATTGCGGAACATATACCCGATATTGAGGCAATAAATCTTTCTGATAACAAAATTCACATGCTGAGCCATCTCAAAAGATTATCGCAGAAGTTGACTCACCTGAAAGTATTGCATTTGGGAAATAATAAGGTGAGTTTGATTTTGAAGGTCTTGTGATTGATGTTTTTTTTTTGGACTAATATCGCTTCGGTTTCAGATCAAAGATGTCGTCCAGCTAGATTCTTTAATGGGCTTGAATATCGTGGATTTAGTCCTGGATGGCAATCCTTTGTGCGATAAGTTTAAGGATCAAACTACGTATATCAGGTAATGTAATTTTAATTTAGGAAGACGATACCATGAAGGTAATTTGAGTACACAGAAATAAGGTTTGACTGGGAAACAAGTGATAGGTGGGGGGGAAATGAAGTAGTGATCCTGCGTTGCTTGATCTATGTATAAATTATTTGGTGATTTTGTATTTAAGGGGTTGGTAATTGTTTTGTTTAATTAAAAGAAAAATGGTGTCAACCTCTATTGTTAAAATTGGTAAATTGTTTGGTAATTTTATCTTTAGGAGGTTGGTACGATTTTGGTCAATTTTTTTTTACCATCTTTCGGATAATAATTTGTCAATTATATCACAAAAATATCTCAACCTTGACGAATTTATTTTCAAAAATAAACTTAATTGAATATGGTGTCGTAAAAAAGGAACAAATGAGAAAAATGATTTTTTTTATTGATATTTTGGGGTTCTAATTTTGTTGACAATGTAAAAGTGCAATTAAAAGTTATAATTTAAATATTTTGTCTCGTTATTCAACATTCTTTTGTAAACTCAATTATAGTTTTTACACTTCACAATTTTAAGAAATTAAAAAAAAAAACCCTTTTTATAAATGCAAATAACAGTTTAAAAAAAAAGTAAATAAATAAACTTCAAAGAAAAAAGAAAAATAAAAAATTCGATTAAAAATATAGACATGCACCATACCCCTTGATTTGCTTTACCACACATCCAAAAAAAAAAAAATCATCCCACCTTCACCAACAAAAAAATTTAAAAAAGAAGGTACCGTAGTTGGTTACCAAATTACAAAACTACGACCGCCCCCACTCGAAAAGTTGAAAAGTGATTGCAAGACTTTTCACAGCCTTCTCAATGTTTACCGACACCTAGATGGCGTTTAACATCTTTGCTATCTTTTTGATGAAAAAAAAAAAAAAAGAATAAACCTCCAAATGTCTATTCTGCACACTAATGAACCTCTGTCCTATAACTGAAATAGCGTTCTGCTTGAAATAAAGCAGAGTAATGCTAAGTAGGTCATGGACGTGCGTTCTAACCACGTATTGTGCATTCCAAGAATAAATTGGAATATTAGCGAGAGTTGGGGGTAATAGGTGAAAAACAAAAGGAAAATGGTTACAAAAAAAAGATATCCTTATCCTTTTTAATATTTTTTTTATCTGGAAAAAGGTGCTTGTCTATATCGTAAATGAAGAAGTAATAAAAAAATTTAAAAAAAGAAATATAGGAAAAAAATATTATGGCTGTTATTTACATTTCTTCAAATTTTTGTTTATTTAAGTGGGACGGAGGCTTAATTAACCAGATTTTTTTATTTAAGAAGTGTTAAAAACTATATTTACATGTTAATAAATTAATTAACCAAAAAAATTGGAATTAAAAATATTTAATATTATAATTTTTAGTTCGTTTTTTTTTTAATTTGGGTGTATAGATTCTTATTTGTTCCAAAAGAAATATTTTTTGCGGCCCATTTCGAAAGAATCCTCAAGAAAAATATGTAGTTTTAAGTTACTTATTTCCAATGCAAGTTTCGATGTGATAATTTTTTTTTCTGTTCTTGTATCTTTTTCTGTGTATTGGCGAGAGTACTTGCAGGCCACTAATTGGGGCCATCGGCTCCCTTCTTTGTCTACAGCGAAGTGCGTAAGAGATTCCCCAAGGTCATGAAGTTGGTAAGTCTTGATTTTATACAATATCGTCGTTTTCTTTCTATCTCGCAGCGTTAATCGAAAAATTTATCCGATCCATTGAAAATTATGTAAAAATGAAAATAAATGAATGCGGTCCTGCGCAATAAGGGTTTTATACTTTTTACAAATTACTGTTGTGATAAAGATTCATAACTTTCGTGTTCGTTCAGTAAACTTTGTTTTTACAGCCACATTTTAATAAAGGTCACCACTAATAACTAAGACTATAGAAACGAGTGCTCTCGCAGTGGCGTACATCTGGGTTACTATCAATATTAAAAATAGTGAATGTAATTATTACTTTAGTTTGATTGTGTTGTTGATGTAGGGTGACGCAAAATATAACACGTACTTCAAACCCGTTGGTCAGTATGTGAGTACTTTATTGCATGGCTGTTGTTACGTATTATATCACGGCACCTGTTAGGCAGAGAATTTACTAGTATCCCTTCGCTGTAGTTGCTTCTCATAGAAGGGCGTTGTGTCCGTATATCGTATAAATGGAGTTATGGATTAACACAAATACATCAGCATGATGGAAACTATTGCTGAGCCACACGTTAAACACATACTTGCTATTTGGAAAATCTGCTAAGCAGTGATAAAATTACAATTTCCTTCCAGCGGAATTAAATTCCTTCAGTGTCGGAGGGATTCGAACCCATAATCTTTACGTTTCCGGCGTACTGTGCTACTATTATACCACGAGACCACCGAGTTCAAGTCGCTTTCAATCTTACTAGCGAATTTTTTTATGATGCTCACTGCGCAGGACCGTATTCTTTATCTATAATTCTGTAGATTTTATATTATCGCGTATTTACAAATGTAGACGTATCAAGACAAAGAATGGCAAAAAAATTTTCAGGATGGTACCGATCTACCCCCACCAATATCCTTCGATATTTCCGAAGAGGTACATATGCCGCAAAGTCAGCAGACCTTTCTTTGCAGTGCCGACGGTCAAGGAATTGTCAGGCAATTTCTCGAACAGTACATCCAAATTATGGACAGCGATAATAGGCAACCATTGGCTAGTGCCTATCACGAGAATGCCTTACTGTCCATGACTACGTGTTACCCGTACGGACAACACCAGAAGAACAGTAGTTGGTTGAATTGGTACAGCACAGATAATAGAAATATATTGCGCGTGAGCGATACGGATAGAAGGCTTAAATTGCTCAAACAAGGGCAGCTGGCCATCATTTCTTTTTTGCAAGAGATGCCGTCATCGAAACATGACATTCATAGCTTCACGGTCGATCTAAATTTGTTTACGGTAAGCCGGTTTGTTTTGGTGAATTATTTAGAGAGGTTGGTAACACATGTCGTTTTTTTTTGCAGCCGCAAATGATGTTGCTGTCAGTGTCTGGGATGTTCAGAGAGTTGAATTCCGGACACAAGTCGCCTCCGTTGAGATATTTCTTTAGGACAATGGTTATAGTTCCTGCGGGTAGTGGATTTTGTATAGTTAATGAAGAGTTGCACATATCGAATGCTACGGAGGAACAAGCAAAGGTAAAAAATACGTTTGAAGTATATAATTTGATTTAATTTTAAGCCAGTAGGCTTCGCTTTGTATATTTTGTTTAGAGGAAATTTTAGCAAATTACTAGGTTTTATCAAATTCATGGAAAAAACTTTGTATTTCCTTTAGTTAGACTTTTTAAAATGGTCTGCTTCACAAAAGATGTCGAAAAGCTTTAAGTAAAATCTGCACCAAACTACCAACATTGCTGCCTATTGTACAAGGTGTCCCAAAAGTTGTTTTCAAAATATCAGATGTGCAAGTATGAAATGCGGATTTTTTCTTCTAAATAAAACATTAAATTAAATTCAGAAGAATGATAAAAGGTGCTACCATCCTTCGGGCAATTTGTGAATAGCGTGCCAGTAAAAATCTTCCGATTTCACTGCGAACCATTCATCGAGCCATTTCTTTCCATCTTCGTACGAACCAAAGCACTTCTCAACAAGTTCATGATCCATTAATGTAAACAAAAAATACGGGTTGATAATTCCTTGCGCTGACAATGCGGTTCAAACAGTAACTTTTGGTGAAGTGGTCGTATGCTTTTGTTCTGGAGTTGTTAAAGCTCAATAACGGCAGATCACGCACGCAGAAACACGCCTCATCGGAAAAAGTTTTTGCAAAACTCGCGTGTACAGCATACTGACTAAATGTCCAAGGAAGGCTCTCCCAATAAGACTAAATAAATTACTTGGAAACGCTCCTGTTATTAAAAGAAGCTAAGTACATGTGAATTCACATCAGCTAGAAAAAGAAAACTATACACTAGGGTGACAGAATAAAATAGACACCTACTAATTAAAGAAAAGATTCTATTCTCGTTATATATACAAAATATTTTAAAATTTTTAAATTAGACTAATATTTTGTCGATCCACCTGTACTTGCGTGAAGTGCTGCAAGTCGTCGTGGCATAGAATCTATTAAATGATTAATGGTGTCTTCTGGAATATTTAACTACTCTTCTGTAACAGCTGCCACGAGTTCTTCCTTATTGCTGGGTTTTCGGGGTCGTTCTGCCATATTTGTCTGGATTATGTGCCAAACATTCTCTATCGGATTCATGTCTGGTTATTGGCCTGGCCATGATGAAATCCGAATCCCCTGTTCCTCTTTCCATGTGGTTGTTGTTCTTGCTTTGTGGCAGGGTGCTCCATCCTTCATAAAAGTGGCGTCTTCTTTAGATAAAATGGCGTTGTCGAATATCGGTAGTAGTCCTTCTGTTAATATTTGGATATATTTTGCCGCATTTATATTTCCGTCGCAGATTACTAATTGCGATCTTCTACCATACCATACCGCGCCCCACGCCATGATGTTCACACCGCCGTATTTCACCGTCTGATGCAAAAATTTATCGTCCAGTGGCTGTGACGAACGTCTCCATACCAACGTACGACCACTATCACTGAATTGGCAGTATCTGCTTTCGTCTGAAAAATGACAGACCCCCAAAACTCTTCGGGCTTCGTTCGCATTTCGATTGCCCAAGCCATTCGGCGCTGTTTTTGAAACGCAGTAAGGAGAGGTTTTTTCTTTGCCACCCATTTATACATCCCCACACTGAGGAGGTATCGCAGAACGGTGCGCAGGCTTTTCTGAGAAGTTGCCGCAAGCTCAGCTGTACTTTCTCGCGGTTCTCTTAACACTTCGCGCACAAGCACCCTTTTACTTCTTTCAGAAGGTCCGACACGACCTGGTCTCGGCTCCACTGTTGTCTTTTACTTGCGTTTAAATTGTGTAATCACACGGTTAACTGTGGGGACAACGGAATATTTAAAATTTACTTATTTCACGTTGCGAAGCGCCGCGTTCACTCTGGCCAACGATGCGACCCCGGGTGAAGTCGCTAATATCACTTGAACCTTGTAAGTGAGGCATAGTTGTAACGATACAAAACTATGACGAATTCCTTTGGATGCATCTACGCCTACCCTAATGACAAGAGAAAGTTCTTAATTCGTTCTTAGAATTTAGCTGCTTACATATTTATACCGCTTTACCTGGTGTCTACTTTATTCTGTCACCCTAGTGTACTTCGTTAGACTTAATACTTCGAAACCTGGGTTAGATAGTCTGTAAACAAAATCAGTCACTATTTAGTAAACGAATAACCTAAATGTGATTTTGGAAAAAAAACTATTTAAACTTAACTAAACATTCAAACAAATTTTGCTGTCTTATTAACAGTAAAGGTACGAAGAGTACACCTTATGGAACTCCGTGTTTATTCACTAATAAATACAAAAAGAGCACTCTCCTTTGTACACGTTTAATTCTTATTTAAATTCAGTTACTTTCGGAATTCCCCAACACACCAGCTTAGCACCATTACAGTTAATACATACTAAAACGCTACAAACAAAGGAAATTTACAGAAGTCATTTCTGCGACCTAATTATACAAATTCCACAAAGATACTGAGCCATCTCCACTACTACAGCCATTATACGAGGGCTGTTTTCTTTATTTCAACCTCTAATAGCTCATAAAAACAAGACGGTGTAAATAATGAATTTATTACTAAAAGTTAAATACAAACGTGGTAACTTTTTTATATAATCACCGTGAAGATTGATGCATTTGTCATATTTATGGACGGGCCTTCCAATTCCTTCTCCATGGAATGTTGCCGCCAGCCAGTAGAACCTATCGACGGCATAGTTTTTTTTTTTGTAGCGTAGGCTCCACACTCAAGTCACTGATGGTAAATCTCCGTTTTGAGTAATGTCTTCTGATGTGACAGACTTGCGACCTTGTCTCCTTTCATCGTGAACATCGGCTCGGCCTTTTTTAAACTTCCTACACCATTCACGCACTACACTATAACACATGGGCTGAAAAGTCCCGTGCCTAACAAAGAAAACACGGTTTCTTTGGTTCAAAATTAGCTTTATTCATCAACGTAATCTCCATCAAGAGCAACGCAATCATTCCAGCGCCGCTCTAACATTTCAATACCACCTTTGTAGAACGATTTATCTTTTGCCTCAAAATAGGCCTCAGTTTCAGCGATAACCTCTTCATTCGTGCGAAATTTCTTACCGGCGAGCATTTTGTTGAGGTCTGCGAACAGCCAGTAGTCGCTGGGAACCAAATCTGGTGAATACGGTGGATGTGGGAGCAATTCGAAATTCAATTCATGTAGTTTTGCCATTGTTTTGATTGACTTGTGACACGGTGCGTTTTCTTGATGAAACAAAATTCTTTTCTTTGCCATATGCGGTCGTTTCTTTGCAATTTCGGCCCTCAAAAGCTCCAATAACGCTAAATAATATTCACTGTTGATGGTATTTCCTTTCTCAAGATAGTCGATGAATATTACACCACGCACACCCAAAATACCGAGGCCATAACCTTTCCAGCCGATTGTTGTGCTTTCGGGCGCTTTGGACGAGGTTCAGCAGTTGCTGTCCATTCAGATGACGATCGTTTTGATTCCGGAGTGAAGTGATTGATCTATGTTTCATCCATTGCCACATATCGACGCAAAAATTCCGGTTTGTTATGTTTAAACATGGCCAAACACTGCTCAGAATCATCAACACGTTCTTGTTTTTGGTCAACAGTGAGCAAACGCGGCACCCACTTTGTACACAGCTTTCTCATAGTCAAATGCTCATGCAATATAAAGCCAATACGTTCTTTTGATATCTTTACGATGTCAGCTAACTCACGCAACTTCACTTTTCGATCATTCAAAACGATTTTGTGGATTTTGGACGTCCAGTGCGTTCTGCATCATCGGTGTCTCTGCGACCACGTTTGAAGTCAGCAAACCAACGTTTTATTGTTGTTTCTGATGGAGCGGAGTCCCCATAACACTTTTCAAGCCATTGCTTCGCTTGAACGGTATTTTTTCCCATCAAGAAGCAGTGTAAAATTAAAACACGAAATTGTTTTTGATCCATTGTTTTGAAAATAACAAAAGTAGCGTGACTCTTAGCACAATAACTCACAAACTAATGAATAGAATATCATGAAATTTTAACAGCTGTCTTTTGAAGATTAGTACTAACTGAGAGAAAGGTGACTGCAATAAAATTAGCGTCATCTATGTGTTAGGCCTGGGACTTTTCAGCCCATGCGTTACTCCATAAAGTTTTCGCCGTATACTCTGCTCATTCTTCGATGAATTTCAGTCACACTATTCCTTTCTGCTTGAAGGAATAGAATTACACTGCGCAACTCGCAGTTGGTAAGACGATCAATTTGTACCAGCCATGTTTGCTCTCCTACAACTCGGCTGGAAATGGCGTAATGACGTTGCAAGTGGTAGATATTATATAAGGGGAAATGTGCAGCCAGCTTCTGGGCATTACCGTCTCCCACCGGTTGTGTGACTGTTTACAAACACGAACGCAGTTTCAAAAAAAAATAACAGCCCTCGTATTTGACTTTCAATAATTGACAATACTTGGCGAAAAGTGGGACCCTTCAAACAATATTTAGTGAAAAAGAAACTCGAAAATCTAACAAAATTAATACGAAAACAAGATTTCTGCAGTAGACCTCGTGGATCTATTCTTAAATTATATTTTCTTCTAATTTTCAACAGAAAGCATTCAAAACACCAATCGCACCAACACCAGCGCCATCTTCAGTACCTGATGTAGTAGTACCAGCGACGTCTGCGCCTAATGACGAAATGAAAGCACAGATGATACGAGCCTTGGAACAGCAATCTGGGATGAATTCTTCGTGGTCAGAGAAGTAAGTTTTTGATCTCTAAATTATCCCCGAAATTGTGTATCTTGTATTTTATTGGCTCTCTTTTTTCCTCCTTAAAAAACAATAGGTGCTTGGCAGAATCTGATTGGAACTTCCAACATGCAATATTCGTCTTCACCCAGCTTCAAGGGAAAGGTGTTATACCACCTGAAGCTTTCGTATCGATATCGTGAAGTATATGTTAGGTGTTTTCATATACTTTTTTTTTTGTTAATGATCGAATTTTCTTCGAAGTTTCTTTTCTCTTATTCCTCTTATTTTTAATTTTATTTCCGATAAGAAATTGTAAACAATTTTTTATCTTAAGTGTGTACATACTTTTCGCAAAAAAGATCATATTTTCGAAGGTACTTTTCTTGTTTGAAGCAAGGAAGATGTGATGTGATTTATTATTGTTAGGATGTTGTATAATTAGTTATTAAGTTTAAGAAGTTGAAATCTGTAAATATAGTTCTAATACATTCTTTATATACATGTACAAGATTAGCGAATGAGACAGATCATGATAAAAAAGAAATAGGACAAAAACAGGAAGATATCTTTAAAATTTAAATTAAAAAAATAATTTTGAATATATGCAAAAAAATTGACACAACTTAGAAGGGTTTCAGGAATTGGTAGAAATGTTTTTCGGGTTTACTATGGACGACGGTCGTGAAAGCCTACACTCAACTATTTGGTTCAGGTATTATTGAATGTTACTTATGTACGCGTTACGTTTGCATGTATTTCAAGATGATTCACGAGAGAAAATCTCTTTCATTTTGCAATTGTTTAATTTAAAATCCAGATAAGTTAATTGACATGAAATTTCGGACTTGGTTTTTTGAATCTTCGAGCATATTTTTTCTTTTTCTTTCAAAAAGTACGTTTACTATCTTGGATTTTAGATTAAACATTTCAAATTAATCCCCTAATATCTTCCTGTTTTTATTGTAATGTCCTTATTTCCTTTAGATACCTTTTATTTTATATTCAAATAAATTAACGATAAATGAAGTTGTCTTAACGATGTTAAAGACGAAGATAGAAACGTCTGTGTTAACTGTGAGATATTTTGTAATAAAAAAAAAATGAAAATTTTGAACATAAAATATTTAAATAAAGCTCCTTTCTTTTTATAAAAATATATCTGTGTTTTATTGTACCATCTGTAATATATGGAAGAAGTTTTATTAGAAGGTGTTGGAAATAGCCGATAACAGGTAAGTTTTCCTTGGTGCTAATACGTAAGTACTGTAAATCCCAAATTAGTAGAATTAGAAATAGTGGGAAGCTTTGTAATAGGTTTTACATAAAGTTACAAGAAATCATAGGCGGCGTGTTACAGTAAAATGTATACAAATTTATTTTTTTAACTGTTATATTTACGTGAAATCAATTAGACGATTCAGCAATAATTAAATGCTTTCATTACCAAACGAAATGATATAAATAATTAGATTTTAATGTACACTCTGCGACACTTGACTAAACGCAAGCGTAATATTTTAAAAACAAAGTTTCTCTAGGAATCTATAGAATTTTAAATATAGTATACACTTTCTAATATTTCTTGGAAATCCGGCTGGTACCTGCGAGCTGCAAGAACCGGATGTAGGGCGCGGGGGGTTTTTAATAGTAGGGATATACACTACCGCTCAAAAGTGTTTAGGCACTCTCACTAACAGCAATAATGTATCAAAACTCAGCAAAAATCTTAATAATATTCATTTTTTATGTACCGATACACGTACATGAATAAAAATATATTAAATAAATGTGAAAATTAAAACGTTTCATTTAAATTTTGCTTTCAGCTATGTGACCTCCTCTTGATTTAATAATTGCAGCACACAATCGAGGCATTCTCGCAATAAGTTTTGCCAGAGTTTCTTGTGTTATTGAGGTCCAACTCGATTGCGGTTTGTTCCACACGTCAGTAGCTGATGTCGGAGCCGATTTCTGTACTTCCCGATCTAGTTTTTCCCATAGTAACTCGATTGGATTCAAGTCGGGGCTCGGGGGAGGCCATTCCATAATTTCTAGAGTTCCTTCCTCTTCTAATTGGCGTAAATAGTCTTTACATGATTTAGAGGAATGTTTTGGGTTATTATCTTGCTGGAAGATAAAATTTTGACCCAAAAGTCGAATTCCGGAAGGTATTGCGTGGTTCTCCAAAATTTCGCGGTAGCCTTCTTTCTTTAATATACCGTCAATTTTCACAATGTCCCCTACACTAGTGCCAGCAAAACAGCCCCAAATGATGATAGAACCTCCACCATGCTTCACGGTAGCAGCAATACACTCTTCTTCGGCACGTTCACCCACAGATCTTGTTACGAATGTGCGTCTTCGGATTCCGAACAGCTCAAATTTGGACTCATCCGTCCATAGGACGTTGTTCCACTCTTCTATGGTCCAGTGTTGGTGTTCACGAGCCCATTTAAGTCGCTTTTGCTTGTTTTGTTTGCGTAGTAATTGCTTTTCCATCGCAATACGTCCATGGAGCCCGGCTTTCTGTAGGCGACGTTTGACTGTAGAAACACTGACTAGTTTTTGACGACCAACATTTAATTCTGCGGTGATTTCCGGGGCTGTTTTGCGTCTATTTAACTTGCTGGTAACCACTATTCTGCGATCATCTGCAGATGTTGTCGCTTTTGGCCTTCCACTCCGTCTTTTATTAACAAAACTGCCAGTTTCCCGATATTTTTATACGTTATAGTCAACCGTAGCGTGGTGTATTTTAATTCTTTTGGCAATTTGTCGATTACTTATGCCACTTTTATGGTAAGCTATTATACGCGCACGTGTTTCCGTACTAATTTCTCTTCGCGGAGGCATTTTAAAAAATTGTCACACGATATTTCGCTCACGACGTGAATAGAGTAAATACCACACTGCAACCGACCATAGGTTACAGATTTCACTATAATCTTTTAGGAAGGTAATTTAAACATTATTACCTACAATCTAGCAGATGACTAAATTTACCCAGTAAATTCAGAGGGATTGTTATTGTAATTGCACCGTAATAAACAGTTTATGGTAATCCGACCAAGTGCAGGTAAATGATAGTAAACCTTATGCGATATAATGGGTGTTTATCTTATTTGATCTGAACTACATTTTAAATACGTATTTCATTCGTTATGGGACACGGAAAAACTCTTACGGAAGCAGAAAGATCGCAAATCGATACTTTAAATAACGAAAATTATTCCATAAGAGAAATCGCTAAGCAATTAAAACGGAGTACTTACGCAATCCATAATTATCTCCGCGACAAGGAGAACAACGGACAAAAAGGGTAGTTTTCAAAGTAACATTTATTATGCTCCATTTTTTAATTCGGAGGAGTAAAATGAAAAAAACGCGTTTACACTGTGGAATTTTTGAAAGCTACTTTTTGGCGGCAGTTTTAAAACTAACTAGGATTTTCTGTAAGTTTACGTAATTATTATTACAACGGAAATTTATGGAGAAAAATTAAATACAAACGTACTCAGCCAAATATACGATCTAAATGTCAAACAGTTGTTGCAACAATATGGCGGCCGGCAACATATTAAATATCGCTAGTGTAATTTTTACTGAAAACTGACCAACAGTTATCTTGCTTTTTGGCGTCTCAATTCAAAAATACTTTTTCGAATTAAAAAATAGAGTATAGTTAGGTTAAATTTTAATTTTTTTTTACTCTTATTTGGAATACTTGAGTAAAATAGCAATAGATTACCGGCATAAAGCACAAGAATTGAAAAGTATTCTTTTAACAAAGTTATAGATTTTGCGTTTAATTAAGTGTCGCGGGGTGTATAAGTAGGTATTTAAGAATATTTTTAAAATAGTATGAATTTGTAGAGGAAGAAGCAGTTTGATGTTACAATTAATTAAACAATTTACATATGAAATGAGATTAAAATGTACAAATAGGTTGTTAAGAATATTGCAAATCACAATTCTATTTACTTGCGTATGTAACACATGGGCTGAAAAGTTGCGGGCCTAACACATAGATGACGCTAGTTTTATTGCAGTCACCTTTCTCTCAGTTAGTACTAACCTTCAAAAGACAGCTGTTAAAATTTCATGATGTTCTATTCATTAGTTTGTGAGTTATTGTGCTAAGAGTCACGCTACTTTTGCTATTTTCAAAACAATGGATCGAAAACAATTTCATGTTTTAATTTTACACTACGTCTTGTTGCGAAAAAGTACCGTTCAAGCGAAGCAATGGCTTGAAAAGTGTTATGGGGATTCCGCTCCATCAGAAACAACAATAAAACGTTGGTTTGCTGACTTCAAACGTGGTCGTAGAGACATCGATGATGCAGAACGCAGTGGACGTGCAAATGAGGCGGTAACACCAGAAAACATCAAAAAAATCCACAAAATCGTTTTGAATGATCGAAAAATGAAGTTACGTGAGTTAGCTGACAAACCGGAATTTTTGCGTCGATATGTGACAATGGATGAAACATGGATCCATCACTTCACTCCGGAATCAAAACGATCGTCATCTGAATGGATAGCAACTGATGAACCTCGTCTAAAGCGCCCGAAAGCACAACAATCCGCTGGAAAGGTTATGGCCTCGGTATTTTGGGATGCGCGTGGTGTAATATTCATCGACTATCTTGAGAAAGGAAATACCATCAACAGTGAATATTGTATAGCGTTATTGGAGCGTTTGAAGGCCGAAATTGCAAAAAGACGACCGCATATGGCAAAGAAAAAAAAATTTGTTTCATCAAGACACCGCACCGTGTCACAAGTCAATCAAAACAATGGCGAAACTACATGAATTGAACTTCGAATTGCTCCCACATCCACCGTATTCGCCAGATTTGGCTCCCAGCGACTACTGGCTGTTCGCAGACCTCAAAAAAATGCTCGCCGGTAAGATATTTCGCACGAATGAAGAGGTTATCGCTGAAACTGAAGCCTATTTTGAGGCAAAAGATAAATCGTTCTACAAAAGTGGTATTGAAATGTTAGAGCGGCGCTGGAATGATTGCGTTGCTCTTGATGGAGATTACGTTGCTGAATAAAGCTAATTTTGAACTAAAAAAATCGTGTTTTCTTTGTTAGGCCCGGGACTTTTCAGCCCATGTGTTATAAAGAATATTTAATTTATAAATGGTATATTCCTTTATTACAAACAGTCCAATGGACTGCATTTCTTAAAAATATTTGTAATAGTACATTACAGTTTTAAATAAACAAATTAGTCTTGTTCGGAACTGAAATTGTCGTTACTATCACTCTCATTATTTAAATTAATAATTAAACTTTGTGTCGTTTCATCAACTAATATTTCTGATTCTAAATATTTATCTTCAATATTAACATGTTCACAACGTTGTTGCCAAACTTCCTGAGAAATTCTCGAATATTCAGCTATTTCACGAACATCTTCCATCTTATAATTTACATGTCTTTCAGCGACATTGTGTTTGACGGTAACCCGAATCAACTCAATTGGATTTAGATCAGGGTGATACGGTGGAAGTCTCAAAACTGTGTGTCCGTTGTGCTGTAGAATTTATAGCGTTCAATTAGCTGGTATAGTTCTGGCTTTAACATTCTAGTATCAACAGGAATATTTTTTAACGCTAACCATTCTACTTACTTTCTCGCATTTGAGTGTGTAACACTTTATGATCCCCTACCAAAGATATTATGATCTACCACTAGCAAATACACTTTATTTCTTCAGTTAGTGGGCATGCGCGTTTTTAAAAACGACTACAGCGCAACCTCACCGCTCGCCATCTAATTTGGGGTTTACATTTTTATATTGAAATTCGATAAAATTAGTAAGTGTTATACTATATCTTTGGAAAGAAAATATTTTCAATCGAAAGATTCACTCTCCTAAAATTAATGAAGCAAATAAGGTGACACTGTTTAAAATAAGTATATTCCTTCACGTGTATAAACATCACATTTAAAACACTTACGTTTTTAATATGAAGTTTAAAATTTACTCATCCTCAAGCAATGTAACATTTATTGTACTACAAGTACAACCATCGCATTTAAAAGTGCGCTAGTGATAAAATGTAAATTAATCCCGGAAATTCCGTTTTAAGCATATGTTTACGCAGATATAAAATTAGCAACACTTAATTTATTAAGACACTGTTATCTGCAGTAGTAAGTTAGTGCGTTAAGTAAATTTATCAGTGAAACTGTAGTGTAAACATTCGTCTTACAGTAAATTAAATAGTAGAGATACAGTTAAACTAACATCCATATTAATATAAATACTAAACCAGCGTTGGTATTAGTAATGATAAAATTACAATTTTCTTGCAATTTCCCACGTATTAAATGTCCGAAAAAATATCGGTCTCGGAGGGGACTTGAACCCATATAGAGATGTCGGGTTCAAGTCCCCTCCGAGACTGATATTTTTTCGGAAATTTAATACGTTGGAAATTGCAATAAAATTATAATTTTATCAGTAGAGATACTTACAAGTAAAATGTAGCATTGGTAAGAAAAGAAGCTGCACTCCCGAATTGCATTATCTTAAATTTAATACATAGAAACTTGTCTTATAAACTCATAAATTTTTCAAAAAGAATGGTGTATAATGCAAAAAAATATCTAAAAAAAAAATAAGACGACATTACAGTTTCTAAAGTGCCAGACGCTATTATAGAAACAGGCCGAGGAAAGTTAAGGCACGGTGTGCTGTTCCATTAGGCTGCTATACACCAAGCAGACTTCAAATT
Organism: Trypoxylus dichotomus; assembly: GCA_023509865.1. Lineage (NCBI taxonomy): Eukaryota > Metazoa > Arthropoda > Insecta > Coleoptera > Scarabaeidae > Trypoxylus > Trypoxylus dichotomus. The sequence continues at coordinate 50,169,404 of CM042080.1, read as the reverse complement.
AGTGGAGCATTCATATTCGCCGTATCTGGCCCCTATTGATTACAGGCTGTTCCCCAAATTAAAAGAAATCTTAAGCGGGGCAAAATTTTCCGGTAACTATGAAGTGATGCAAGCTGTAAGAAGGTGGTTTGCAGAGGTCGGAAAAACATTTTTTTCAGGAGGCTGTTGAGATGTGTCACTGTAGTTTCACTGCGAGGGGTACAGCATAGGGATCCACCCTCGTATATTTACTGCTAGACACATTTTCTACTACTCAGGTGAAATAATTCCAAAAAAAATTTATACTCTTTGCTTATGATATGGCCGCCACTGTATCATCGCCGCCAATGTGTGCGTACTCATTTTTGCAGGTTAGTAAAATACGCAAAAAAACTTGATTACATATTTTCACTTATTCAGTTACCACAACAAATGATTTGAACAAACTGGTAACTTTTATGAAGAATCCCAAATTGTTAATCAACAAACTTCCCGATCCATCCAAAATTAAAGTCCTCCTCTTAATTTTATCTTTCCCAATCTATACGAATCCATAGATCATGACATCAATATCCGTTCGACACCGCCATCTCGTTCCTTTCGCAGGCCGTCAAAAGAAATTGCGAAAGTTCAACTGCACCTGAGCATTTGTCACCGTTCGAACGGTCTTTACGTTTCCGTCAAGGAAAAGAAAAGAGAAAAACGATCGCAGTTACGTACGGCGCTTCGCTCGCTGGCGTTGCACGAAACGGACGACCGACGTTGGCCGGGGATGAAAGGTCGTAGGATTCGCTTTTTCGCGAATGCGGAGACTTCTTCATCTTTGCCGCTGGCATCGTTGGAAACGCGGTGAGTAATCGATACCATATTTTGCGCGCTCGTCGACGGCTGTGTCCGCGGGGAATTACCGGACTAGGTAGAATCTAGGGGGTTCAACTTGGCGGAGAAAAAGGAGAAAGAATGGAAAAACTCTTGCATATAGAGTGAGCTTTAAAAAGGGAGATATTTGATCTGCTCTGTTTGGTGGTTACTATGTTACTTTTTTTTTTATTATGCGTATGTATTAGATGAATATTAGAGAAGTTTGTTAAATAATGGAATGCTATGGTAAACAAATTGACTCCAATACAATAGACAAAACAATTTATTTATTATTTTCATTAGAGTACCTGCATATAATTTCTATGGACAATATCATTAATAAATAGAGCCATCATGTTTTGTGTATCAATCACACTTTATGTCAATTTAATCCAATAGAATTGGTTTAGGGCAAGCAATTAACACATGGACTGAAAAGTCGCGGGCCTAACAAAGAAAACACGTTTTTTTTTTGTTCAAAATTAGCTTTATTCATCAACGTAATCTCCATCAAGAGCAACGCAATCATTCCAGCGTCGCTCTAACATTTCAATACCACTTTTGTAGAACGATTTATCTTTTGCCACAAAATAGGCCTCAGTTTCAGCGATAACCTCTTCATTCGTGCGAAATTTCTTACCCGCGAGCATTTTTTTGAGGTCTGCGAACAGCCAGTAGTCGCTGGGAGCCAAATCTGGCGAATACGGTGGATGTGGGAGCAATTCGAAATTCAATTCATGTAGTTTTGCCATTTTTTTTTGATTGACTTGTGACACGGTGCGTTGTCTTGATGAAACAAAATTCTTTTCTTTGCCATATGCGGTCGTTTCTTTGCAATTTCGGCCTTCAAACGCTCCAATAACGCTATATAATATTCACTGTTGATGGTATTTCCTTTCTCAAGATAGTCGATGAATATTACACCACGCACATCCCAAAATACCAGCCATAACCTTTCCAGCGGATTGTTGTGCTTTCGGGCGCTTTGGACGAGGTTCACCAGTTGCTGTCCACTCAGATGACGATCGTTTTGATTCCGGAGTGAAGTGATGGATCCATGTTTCATCCATTGTCACATATCGACGTAAAAATTCCGGTTTGTTACGTTTAAACATGGCCAAACACTGCTCAGAATCATCAACACGTTCTTGTTTTTGGTCAACAGTGAGCAAACGCGGCACCCACTTTGAACAGAGCTTTCTCATAGTCAAATGCTCATGCAATATAAAGCCAATACGTTCTTTTGATGTCTTTACGATGTCAGCTAACTCACGCAACTTCACTTTTCGATCATTCAAAATGATTTTGTGGATTTTTTTAATGTTTTCTGGTGTTACCGCCTCATTTGGACGTCCACTGCGTTCTGCATCATCGGTGTCTCTACGACCACGTTCGAAGTCAGCAAACCAACGTTTTATTGTTGTTTCTGATGGAACGGAGTCCCCATAACACTTTTCAAGCCATTGCTTCGCTTGAACGGTATTTTTTCCCATCAAGAAGCAGTGTAAAATTAAAACACCAAATTGTTTTTGATCAATTGTTTTGAAAATAACAAAAATAGCGTGACTCTTAGCACAATAACTCACAAACTAATGAATAGAATATCATGAAATTTTAACAGCTATCTTTTGAAGGTTAGTACTAACTAAGAGAAAGGTGACTGCAATAAAACTAGCCTCATCTATTTATTATTTATTGTTTTATTTTATTTAAAACCCTTTCATTCCACGAACTTCTGGGCCTCCCCTCGTAATTATAATTTCAAAGGCTACTTTGAGGTAACATTTATTTGAACGCTTATTACAACGGCATTGTTTGACATATTCTTTTATCCGACACAGTATATTCCTCATGTAATTACGTAGAATTTATTCCGTGTTCCCTTTGGTCTTTGGAAAAAAATGTGCAAATATCGTGAGCGTATTTTTCAAAGGACGTCCAGGTCACAACCGATAAATACCTTGCCCGCAGAGCGGCTTGGTGTTTCTGTATTTTTAGCGCACGTGGCAACATACGTATAAATATCCATCATCAACCCCTAACGGCCTCTTTTCGACCCTCGCGCGTCACATGCAAATTGGCAGATTCACAAATCGGCGTCATCGAACCGTTATACTCGGTCTGTCATGTTCTTTTCAGTTTTTACATCAATATGGTAATGTGCGGGTAATAGGTATGCCTAATATATCATTGACCGGTATTGAAATAACAGAGAAATGTAATTTGAATCGTTTTAAAAATTTAGTTTTACATTTAGGTAGGTTGTGAATAAAAGAAAATTGCACCAGATATACCTTTAAACTAATTAATTTTACAGTTAGTGATACGTTTATAATGCCCTGTATAAATGTACTTGATCTAGATCAGGTTATATATGACAAGTATTCCTTCCGAAATTTATTATAGTAAGGTAAACATTAAATCCTCCCGAGGATAATTGAAGCGTATTAGTGCATCTGCTTACGTTTTCTTGAAGATTCAAAACTGAAACGCGCGTCTATAGGATACCTAACAGCGGTGGTTTGGAGATGTATTTTTCTGGAGATTGACTTAAATCGTTTCACATACATTAGTAAAAGAAAGAAAGGTGACAAATGCATTGTACGTATTCTATCTCATTATTTACATATGAAAGTCTCTTCGCTAAATTAAATTCTCTCCTGTTCTAGACCTTGCAAACTCTATACAATGCCTTATCGGTCCCCCTTTTCGGAGTTTAGGGGATCGTCAGCGCTTAATTAATACGTATTCCTGGAGCGAACGCCGCGATCGGTCGCCTCTGTCGTGTTAGACGACGTCCACCCTGCCTCCTAAGGCGTGCAGAATGTATTAGTGGTAGACGCAGGACCGGCGTGCAGTGGGACAACGCTGGAAATAATTGCGGCCGGCAAAACGTGGCAATTTGTGATGCAGGGTTCTTCTCTTATGATTCTGAGAGTTGTTTTCTTAATAACGGTCAGCTACAAGTCGTTTTACTGTGATTTAATTTGATAAATTGTTTAAACATCCTCTTTTGTCTTGTTCTAACTTTTATGAAGGTTTATTTTTTACGCCTGCATATGTACAGCATTTATTTCTCAACTCAATATCATTCGCACCGTTTTTAAACGAATCTTCCCTTTTGACAAATTTAATAAACCGATCCCCACCACGATAGCAACTAAGACAGCGTTATACGAATTAAATAAATACTCCAAAGAAAATTCCTCACCACTTCACGATAAAACGAACTCCTTGTTCCTCCGACGAAATAATATCGTGGTAAGGCCGGTTCTGGCATTTCGCCCCCGCTAGGAAATCTCGATCCCTCGTGCCCTTCTACCGCGCCCCACCCCGTGCAGAAGAGGAATATCTCGCACGACCGTGAAAATTCGTCTTGCTCCGCGTTCGGCGGGGCCAGGAAATGGGAGCGGAACAGGTGATGATTTTCGAGGGGATACCAGGGCGGTGGAGGCGCAGAGGAGGTTAGGCAATAAGTTTTTGGACTGGGGGGAGATATAAACGGAAGTCGACGGCAAGTGGGGAAGAACAAAAGTTTGCTGCGGTTCGACGTGGGTGGCGGGTGATGCTCTACGTTATGAGGAAATAATGGAAAATAATCAGAGAAAAGGGAGAGGACGCGAACGGGCGAGGTAGTCGGAACGAAGATGTTGTAGGAAGGTGAATTGATTTAATTCTTTTTTATGAATCTACGAAAAAAAATATGAAAGGCAGCAAAATGATGAGTGAAACGAATTAGTGTTATGTCTTCTATGTGTAGACTGTATAGATGAATAGTAAAATCAAAAATATGTATATGTATATGCATGAATGTGTTTGCTTTTTATACTATAAATTTTATTTAATGTTTGATACGGTTTCCGTAAATGTTTGCCATACGCTTGCACACATATGTTTGTATTAGGACTAACACTTTTTGTTTAGGAACTGGAAGACCCAGTAGAGTGACTGTGGCGATTAATAGTCGGTCCAACGTCTGTCGTAAATACGACCCAACTTTCGGCTACCTAGATCTTTCTTATATTTTTCGTATAATATTTGTTTGCTATGCCTATGCTTTCGTAGGATAGGCTTCACATCAATGGACGTATAATATGAGTCCGTAGACTTTGCTTTGTTTCTGTGTGCTTATATATACGCACGTAAACGATACATTACTTGCTCCATTGTCACAGCACTATAGGGAGAAAACCTTAAACCACCAATCGTGGTAAAAGAATGATCATATATTGGCTGTGTAATACGTGCGGAGCACCCCGAGCCCGAGCGTGCGCAGGGTCCGGCGTGAACGTTGCTATGACAATAGATTGAATACGTATGTAGCGTGCTGCCGTAAAGCGCTCAGCTAAATTCTGCAGCAACAGCATGCTAATATATCATATATTATAAATGCATTTTTAAGCGATTTCTTTTGCGCAGTTGCATTCGTCTGTTTCGCTTATACCAAACCTGCGAAGGTATGCCTGATAGGAACCATGTCCTATCAGAAACCGCGTACGTAGCTCACCTGACCATGGTTTCTGTCTACCTACAGCCTTAGGTCCCATATTAGTATCCATCCAGCACGCTCAGTATCGCTGCTCCATCTATTCTGCCATCTGTCGAGTATGATATTATGGATGTGCTCACTGCTCGAGCCACTTCCCTGCTCAGTTTTACTCCTCTTTTGTACCAGCAAGTCTCTAGGTGATCTCCTGTTTATAAACACCATTCGTATTCATTAGAAAAAGTACAAAGAACACTGTTAAAATATTTATATTATAAGCAACATGAACGAATATCCATTACAAAGTTATAGTCACATAGATTTACTTAGATTATATAACACATGGGCTGAAAAGTCCCGGGCCTAACAAAGAAAACACGGTTTCTTTGGTTCAAAATTAGCTTTATTCATCGACGTAATCTCCATCAAGAGCAACGCAATCATTCCAGCGCCGCTCTAACATTTCAATACCACTTTTGTAGAACGATTTATCTTTTGCCTCAAAATAGGCCTCAGTTTCAGCGATAACCTCTTCATTGGTGCGAAATTTCTTACCGGCGAGCATTTTTTTGAGGTCTGCGAACAGCCAGTAGTTGCTGAAAGCCCAATCTGGCGAATATGGTGGATGTGGGAGCAATTCGAAGTTCAGTTCATGTAGTTTTGCCATTGTTTTGATTGACTTGTGACACGGTGCGTTGTCTTGATGAAACAAAATTCTTTTCTTTGCCATATGCGGTCGTTTCTTTGCAATTTCGGCCTCCAAACGCTCCAGTAACGCTATATAATATTCACTGTTGATGGTACTTCCTTTCTCAAGATAGTCGATGAATATTACACCACGCACATCTCAAAATACCGAGGCCATAACCTTTCCAGTCGATTATTGCGCTTTCGGGCGCTTTGGACGAGGTTCACCAGTTGCTGTCCACTCAGATGACGATCGTTTTGATTCCGGAGTGAAGTGATGGATCCATGTTTCATCCATTGTCACATATCGACGCAAAAATTCCGGTTTGTTACGTTTAAATATGGCCAAACACTGCTCAGAATCATCAACACGTTGTTGTTTTTGGTCAACAATGGGCAAACGCGGCACCAACTTTGAACAGAGCTTTCTCATAGTCAAATGCTCATGTAATATAAAGCCAATACGTTCTTTTGATATCTTTAGAATGTCAGCTAACTCACGCAACTTCGCTTTTCGATCATTCAAAACGATTTTGTGGATTTTTTTGATGTTTTTTGGTGTTACCGCCTCATTCGGACGTCCACTGCGTTCTGCATCATCGGTGTCTCTACGACCACGTTTGAAGTCAGCAAACCAACGTTTTATTGTTGTTTCTGATGGAACGGAGTCCCCATAACACTTTTCAAGCCATTGCTTCGCTTGAACGGTATTTTTTCCCATCAAGAAGCAGTGTAAAATTAAAACACGAAATTGTTTTTGATCCATTGTTTTCAAAAAAAAACAAAAGTAGCGTGACTCATAGCACAATATCTCACAAACTAATGAATAGAATATCATGAAATTTTAACAGCTGTCTTCTGAAGGTTAGTATTAACTCAGAGAAAGGTGACTGCAATAAAACTAGCGTCATCTATGTGTTGGGCCCGGGACTTTTCAGCCCATGTGTTAAAGTTGATCTCCTGGATGTACGCCGCGATAAAACGGATTTGTCTCCAGTGGCTACCCCCTTGGCTAAATACACTTCGTCCTTACACTTTTTGAAATTACACTTAAGTTTTATTGATTATAATGTTCTTGAGTTTAGTATTTAACATTACATTTAAGTCTAAACTACTATGTAATTTACTTTTGTTACAAATTATATCGTCCTATAATTGGATTATTAATCTGTTGGGCAATAAATTATCATTATCATTATGCTCATTTACAGTTTTAATCCTACAAAGTTGTCACACACGTTAAAACCATTTAAAATTAACATTTTTCTATTTTTCGGAAGATGATCTTTAACTTACGTGTGATGGTGTATAACGTAGGGAGAAATGTTGAATCCTCGAAGTTAGAAGCATGAAGCCATTGTATAACGGTCGCGTAAACTGGGAGATTGGAATTAAAATATAAGATACTCACGAGACCAATAACACGACATTGTAGTGATAAAAGTTGTTCTAGGAGTGGCCACCTTACCTTATCCTTGTTTACAATCCGCTGAAATAAAAGGACACTTTCTACCAAGTGAAGCTTAATAATAATGTGCTCCCTTAGCTGCTTGCTTTCTTACATACATACATAAATCTAGGTAGATCTGTATTATACTACGAAGTGTCCCAAAATCATTATAATATAATAAAATAACAACCATATTTAATGAATAAATGCTTATATTTTTTAAATTCAGGGTTTGGGAATTTATTTCTTAAAAATTATGTTTTCTAAATGCGTTCCGTTATTTTGGTGGCATTCTTCTAACCGCGGGGCAATATTTTCGAGAACTACTCGATACATACGATGCAGGCGCCATAAATTCTCGGCCTGATATAGTAAAAGAGAACTTGGAATATAAGAAATTTTATAACAACGATTCATTAATAATTCGATATACTTGTAAAAACAATTTGAAGTTTTTCCGTCAGAATATTCTATAATAGCTACTTGTAACTCCATAAAACAACGTCCCCTAAGGTCTTTTTTTTTAAATAGAAAACAAATAAAAATCACAAGGAGCCATATCCGGACTATACGGTGGATGTTCCAATTCTTGAAAGCCACACACAGCGTGGATGTGAAACGGAAGCATTGTCGTACAATAATCGCATACCTTTTGTCAACTTTCCAGGTCGTTTTGCACGAATACTGTCCCTTAATTTATGCAATGAAGACGCATAATATGTGCCGTTCACAGTTGTATTACGTCGTAAAATGTTTGCTTCTCGTTTCGGTCGCCGTGATTTCGAGACGCTGGTTTGCCGCCACTATTTGGCAGCTCTAGTTATTATTTGAAGTGGTACTGAAGCAGAGGTGAATAAGCTACGAAAATTTAAGTAACATAGATTTGCGTCTTCTTATTTTCTTGTTTTGTTCTAATATACTTATTTCCTTGTAAGTATACACATCGTACCATTGTGAACTTCATCTAGAACACAACGACTGCCTGGATTAGATAGTGACAGAAATACGGAAGGCGCATCCTAAGGTATTATTTCCGAAATGTTTCGAGATGCGCTGAGTCCTGTGTACCATATACATACATTGTATATATTGGTAAGTGCTGCGTTCGTTGTACACTAAAGTTGTTCTGGCAGCGTACGCTTTATCATTCTAATGAAGTCTAGCTGGCTTTTCTTTGAAGTAGCCGACTACTTGCATTGAATAGGATTTCGTGTAACTCAAGTAATATCCTACACAAATGTACACGCTTGAATATAGGGACTTTATTTGTTCTTGGTTGTTTGTAACTAGCGTCTTGTTGCAAAAGGATCCTCCAGGGCTGTATTTCAACGAGGGCTTTTGTAAGATTCATAGTTCGTTCACAAAAATACATATATACATCAGTCAAGTGAATTTCACAACAATATTCAAGTAATTCGTGGTATTATAATGACGATTGCAAGGACTGTGTGGATGTACAATTCACAGGTATAGCAGTAAACTCCACTCACACAAATTTATTAATTATGCGGGACGCAGCGTTTCGAGAGCACGTGGGCTCTCATTGTCAACCGTGTTACCGACCAGTCGGTGTGTGGGTGGAGTTTACTGCTATACCTGTGAAGCGTGGTATTATAGTTGCATCCGTGGAATATAAAGTTATTAGGAAGATCTACTCCATCATTTTCAGCGATCAGTTTCTGGGTAAGTGAATTCATACGTGGCCGTATGAATTCACTTACACAAGCACAAGTGACGAGAAAAGGACGCCCAAAAACCGCTACCAACCATGAAATAGTCGACAGAGTTGAAGCTGGAAAAGATAGCAGAGACAACAGGCATCTAAGAAGAACACGTTGGCCATATCCTACACGAAATTTTGGGTATGAAAAAGCTTTCGGCGCGATGAATCCCGCATTTGCTCACACCGGAGCAAAAATGAAATCCGGTGACCGTTTCGCGGGAGTGTCTGGCTAGGATCCAACGCAATCCAAGGGATTTCTTCATGCGTTTCGTAACCGTGTATGAGACTTGGATCCACCACTACATACCGGAGACCAAATAACAGTCGAAGCAGTGGACTTTTCCTGGCGAATCGGCTCCGAAGAAAACAAACCACTTTTTGGGGTTCCCAAGGTGTGATCCTCATCGACTCTCTGCAGAAAGGAAGGAAGATCACGGAACAATACTGCAGCGGTTTATTGGCGCGATTCGATGCACTATTGAAGGAGAAACGGCCTCGTTTGCTGCGGAAAAGAAGTGCTTTTCCACCACGACAATGCACCGGCTCATTCATCCCGCGTCGTCGTGTCCAAATTGCGTTACGAATTAGTCTCTCATCCTCCATATTCACCGAATCTAGCCCCCAGCGACTTTTTCCTATTTACTTTTCCACTTTGTAAAATTGTTCATGAGACGATGGGATCGTCTTGTTTTCTTTGCTATGGCTCGGTTCGAAAACTCCACCTCCTTATAATAATTTATTTTTTTGTTTTCCTTCCCGAATAGCAATTAATTTTTACCGCATTTTTATTAACTGATATGGATACATCATAGACTTTTTTATTAACTTCGATAATTCCTATAATCTCACGAAAATATCCAACTAATTCTGCTTCAACCTGCTCATTTTGTACGTGTTTCCGTGGCTATTATTTCTGATAAAACAATTGTTCTATCTTCTCTATGCCCAACTTGCCAGAGCACGTAGTGACAAACATTCTACGTCAAAATACGACCCTTTCAATAGGTGAATTCGGATAATAACTTGCCACGTACATGCAGCATACAAATGCTCAACAACGATGAGAAGCTTATTCACGCCGAAATATCGGCCCGAACATTCGTATTGTTCTGTGGAAAAGCGAAAACTAGATAATGAACACGACGCCGGGAATGAAACTGGTTCTAGTTCGCAGATCTACATGCATGTATGCATCTAACAGGGCGTTGAGTGTAAGTTCAGTTAGAAATAAATTCAAGATGAGTTTTGATAATTTTTTTCTTGTTTTGCGTATTATTTTTTGGATATATTTATTACTTAAATCAATATTAAACCACCGTTGGTGTTAGTAATAATAAAATTATAATTTTTTTACAACTAACCAACGCAATTAAATTCCTGAAAAAATAACAGTCTCGACAGGACTTGAACTCACGACTTCTGTGCGTACTTTGTGCTACCATTACATCACGAGACCGAACGTGAGTTTAAATCGCTTTTAATACTTAGATGTCATATTTTCTCATTGAGAACAAAAATATAGTTCTTATAAGAAAGTAATTGAACAACATATTCGCAATCACACTTCATGAAACATTAAAGATACGATCGGCACAGTGCTCACCGCTAAAAGACAAAGACGCCCACAATCATGTTTTGAATTTAGGCAACAAATAACCTATATCCTCTGCAGTTATTGTAAGATGTGGAAATATTAAACACTCGTTGGAATAGCGGGATCCTATGAATTGTAGTAGTAATAAAATTTCTATGTCGCAAACCCAGGCGATGAATATCAATACGAAAACTTAGTTTGTTTTATAAGATTTTGGAGCCTTAAAGATAACAATAGGAAAATATATACATCCCCTCTGCAAATGTAATCTCTGTACCACATTCAACCAATTCAAATCAGTGAATTTATGTGTTACGTTCTCCTGGTTTAAAGAACAGTGCCGCTGTAGCCTGCTCGTAAATTCCTTGACCAATACTTACCTGCAAAGTATGTTCGCTTATTTACTATGTTGAAGGTTGTACAGTTAAACTCAATGCGCATGCGCAAAAAACTATATTAAAAGATAAAATGTGTACACGGTTTCCACTCTGGCCTATGTACAGTTACGATGTACGTAAGATATATATAATATTTGCAATAATTGCAATTATTCGAGCTCTCTTACATATGTAATGTACATTAGCATGTGTATATGTATGCTTTCCTTTAGTTTTACAATATAAGGTACCGCCGCAGCGTGTACGTTGCTAAGCTATGTTTAAATTCTTATACGCTTCCGCAAAGGCATGTACTAATGCCTCTATACATATGCATACACCACTACGTTTATATAGGGGAGCCAACCCTATTTACTTGTTAATTTTATAAGCGCACCTCGGTGCTGTGCTTATTCATATACTCCTTTCCGGGAGCCTAATACTTTTTCCTAAGGGACTTGGTCCTGTTTCATTGGCTTGTGTTTATACTTGAACCAAACACTTCCGTTATTTACACTTTTATAAGGGAACCCACTCTATCTCTTAGAGCCTGAACGCCTGGTCGAGGGCGACAGAAGCGATAATAGCCAATCTTAAAACAAAAGTATGTAATGTGGCTACCCAGGCGTTCTCGTAAGAAATAATACGCTATGTTCAATCTAGCTCTTTGCTACGACAGAGGACCGAACAAACGTACAGATGACAACTGGCACTACAGCCACGACGACCGTCAACTAGAAGCACTACGCATGCGCTCCGACGACCTTACAAAAATACTAAATACTAAGTATATGTATAGACGACAACGGACACCGTAGTCTCGACGAACGATAATAGAAAGCCGAGAAATCGTACTTGTTATGCATATTGTTATATATGCTCCGACTACGTTACAATAAAGGTTTCCACTATACGATAACCGAACTTGAAAATATTAAAACTCTCAATAATTGTCCGACGACCTTACAAATACATTTCCTTAGAAACTTAAAATTTTTCTAGAGAAACACAAAAACGATGTTAAGTCTTTAACATTATGGATTACGTGTTCGAACTTGCGAGCACCAAATATCAAGCGAATACATACGGTGACAACCTGAATCGACATTCGGATCTTCTTGACGATTCCGGAAACATTTCAGATCGCCTTCGTATCATATAAACTACTTCACTGCTAGAATTCCTTTAGTTCGAATAACAATTCGCTAGTTCCCTTTTTTACATCTACACCCTTAACACCCTTCCTCATCAGCACGACGAAATTTCGTCCCTCGCATAATTGACGAAGGATTACCCGGTAAAACGTGAGGATAGATTACAGTAGCGGGACGGCGAATAAGCTACGTGAACCGTTCAGCCGCGAGCGCTAACTTGACATGTGTCAATACGATTGTCATACGTTACATTGAACTCGGGGAGAGCTCCAAAGCGCTGCTGGGTGAAGCGGATACCCCCGTTCGGCGTAATCATCTATTTCGCCTACATAGACCGCTTTTGGCGGAGGAAGGGGAGAATTCCCTGTCGCTGTGGAACCGTAGTACGTGCTTTTATTGTTAAAAGAGCTGCTGGCGTAAGGGATTTCCTTCTTTAACATTTTAACTGTCGCCGTAGTTAGGAAGGTCGCAAGTGGACGAAGATGTACTAGTAGGTGTTCCGGATAAGAGATAAGACATGGAAAGGGTTGGTCGATGAGGAAGATTCGATTTAAAAAATATACGTAATTTCATTTACGAGATGGGCGCCATAAATTCTCGGCCTGATAAAGAAAATTGAAACTTGGAACAATATAAGAAATTTTATGTTCCAATACAATAACTTTTATACATTTATTACAACGATTAATTAGTAATTCAACACCCTTGTAAAAACAATCTCAAGTGTCTCGAGTGTGCAATTGGGAGTGGTTCTCTATTCAATAGGTTTATGTTCTTTTTCATAAATATCGTTTCGTACGCGTCTAATTCTCTACACGAGTTTTTGTTTTTAAAAAGTTTAGAAGTTCTAGAATTTAGGCGAAAACATTTTTCAAAAATGGCTTGATTTCCAAAGATGTGACGTCGAACGCGTTAACAAGAAATTTAAATTAAAAATGGTAATTCTCAATAAAAAATTTAGGCAATTCTATTCAAAAAAGTCAAATAAGAAAAATGTTAACGCCATAGAGACAACACCACTCGTACGCAACCTTCTGAGACCTTTAATAAAGACGAAATGAACTTCCCAAATAAAGGAATATAGGATTCACGGTCCTAAATCGGTCGTCGAGGAATCAATCGCACCAATAGAAACAAATTAGGAACTTGGATATCGCTACGAAAGTCTTCGTCAGAAACGCGTGCAAAATTAAGATCTCTAGAAATTTGGAAAATGCTACAAATCGCGGCCAAGATAGGAGGAATCTAGAAATTATTAAGAGTCTCAGAAATAAAAAATTGTTTTTACTTTAAAGCAGATAAAGGAAATAAAATAGTTATTTTGGACAAACCGGATTATTAACACATGGGCTGAAAAGTCCCGGGCCTAACACATAGATGACGCTAGTTTTATTGCAGTCACCTTTCTCTCAGTTAGTACTAACCTTCAAAAGACAGCTGTTAAAATTTCATGATATTCTATTCATTAGTTTGTGAGTTATTGTGCTAAGAGTCACGCTACTTTTGTTATTTTCAGAACAATGGATCAAAAACAATTTCGTGTTTTAATTTTACACTGCTTCTTGATGGGAAAAAATACCGTTCAAGCGAAGCAACGGCTTGAAAAGTGTTATGGGGACTCCGCTCCATCAGAAACAACAATAAAACGTTGGTTTGCTGACTTCAAACGTGGTCGTAGAGAGACCGATGATGCAGAACGCAGTGGACGTCCAAATGAGGCGGTAACACCAGAAAACATCAAAAAAATCCACAAAATCGTTTTGAATGATCGAAAAGTGAAGTTGCGTGAGTTAGCTGCCATCGTAAAGGTATCAAAAGAACGTATTGGCTTTATATTGCATGAGCATTTGACTATGAGAAAGCTCTGTTCAAAGTGGGTGCTGCGTTTGCTCACTGTTGACCAAAAACAAGAACGTGTTGATGATTCTGAGCAGTGTTTGGTCATGTTTAAACGTAACAAACCGGAATTTTTGCGTCGATATGTCACAATGGATGGAACTAGATCCATGTTCCTTCACTCCGGAATCAAAACGATCGTCATCTGAGTGGACAGCAACTGGTGAACCTCGTCCAAAGCGCCCGAAAGCACAACAATCGGCTGGAAAGGTTATGGCCTCGGTATTTTGGGATATGCGTGGTGTAATATTTATCGACTATCTTGAGAAAGGAAATACCACCAACAGTGAATATTGTATAGCGTTATTGGAGCGTTTGAAGGCCGAAATTGCAAAGAAACGACCGCATATGGCAAAGAAAAGAATCTTGTATCATCAAGACAACACACCGTGTCACACGTCAATCAAAACAATGGCAAAACTACATGAATTGAACTTCGAATTGCTCCCACATCCACCGTATTCGCCATATTTGGCTCCCAGCGACTACTGGCTGTCCGCACACCTTAAAAAAATGCTCGCCGGCAAGAAATTTCGCACGAATGAAGAGGTTATCGCTGAAACTGAGACCTATTTTGAGGCAAAAGATAAATCGTTCTACAAAAGTGATATTGAAATGTTAGAGCGGCACTGGAATGATTGCGTTACTCTTGATGGAGATTACGTTGATGAATAAAGCTAATTTTGAACCAAAAAAACTGTGTTTTCTTTGTTAGGCCCGGGAGTTTTCAGCCCATGTCTTACAATCGCTTCAACACTATGGTATCGACCCAGCGAATTAAAGAGAAACTTCCTACCGTCAATGATCAGAGGTACTATTAAGGACTGCCCCAATTTAATCAATAATAATCTGAAATTTAAAATAACAAGTTCAAACGCCACCATTCCAAGAAAGTGTTGTCTTCCAAAGATTCACAAACCAGGTAATTTCATGAGACCTGTAGTATCCGGTATTGATTCCCCAACATAAAAGAACTTTCCCCGCAAAGTAGATACCCTAACCGCAGAAAACTAGTTGGATTTTGTAAATAAAATTGAAAAGATTGAATTAAGAGATGGGAAAATATTTGTATCATTCGACGTTTGTTCACTTTTCCCAAGCGTACCAATTCCAGAAGCTATAGAGTATTTGGTTGAATTTCTGAAATTAAATAACGTAGATGACGTAAAAACCGAGGAATATGAAAGCTTAACTAAATTATGTATGTCACAAAATTGTTTTCAAATAGGCGGAAAATGGTTCGAGCAGGTGGAGGGCACGCCGATGGGTAATCCATTATCTCCTTTTATTGCGAACCTTTTCATGAGCAAATTTGAAACGAACTTGAAAAAAGAAACCAAATATTTTCGGAGAATTTGGCTTAGGTACGTAGATGATATTTTCGCGGAGTTTGATACTAATAGGGGAATATACAAGATTTTATAGCAGAACTCAAAATTCACTACGATCAAGTTTACTATTGAACAAGAAGTGAACAATCGGGTTGCGTTTCTAGATACTCTAGTCATACGCAGTAACAATAAATTAGAAATAGACATCTCCAGAATAGAAACTAATTCCAACAGATTCATCACGTTTGATTCGCACCATTGCGAACAACAAAAAATGTCCGCGATTAGTTTTCTGATCAATAGACTCGTCAGATTTCCGGTAAGCAAGAGCAGGTACGAAAGAGAATTAAAATATATCAAAGATGTAGCGAGGTACAATGGTTTCTCTTCTACTGATACTAACCGTATGTTAAGCAAGGTCCAATACAAACAACACATCAGAAATTCCGCGACCTTGACATCAACAAACACTGCTTCCTTTCCACCCAACAGCAAAAGGATTAAGTAAAATTTTCCGCCAACAAAATATGAACGTGCCTTTTGAATCTAAAAAAAAAAAACTTAAATAATGTTTTAGGCAATCCCAAAGATAAACCGGAGATGACAAGGAGGTCTGGAATTTACCAAATCGCATGCAATGATTGTGATAAAGTTTATATTGGAGGCGAGTATCAAAACGAAGTTTAGGCACTATCGTTTCGATAAACCAGAAATATCAATATGGTAAAATCCGTACATAAAATTGATTTAAAAAATCTTGAGCTTCTCAAGAACGTAAACTCGCGTAGATAATTAGACGCGTACGATGAAAAAGAAGAGAAACTTATTGAACAGAGAACCGCCTCCAATTACACACTCGAGTCTGATGGATTTATTACCATAAGGCATTAAATATACGGTTCGTTTTCGTTCCATCCTCCCCTGAAAATACGCACAATTCCGAGACCACCTATAGATTGTAAATAATCATATGTTTTAAGAAATTTTAGAGCCTGCGTAGGTGGGATTCCATTTCCCTCTAACACCAAACAATTCTAATTTCTAACACGCATCGTTTTCGACGTACATCCAGACGACGTAGACGTACTATCCTGTACAACCATCGCGGCGTTTCGCGAGTCCGCCGCTTCGTACCGTAATCGCCGGGTCTCCGGGGCCTTTGAAACTTTCATAAAGCTCCCGGAGCTTCGATCCGTCGTCCATTCGTTCATCCAGTTGGCGGCGGGATGCGCGACGCGCGTTGCGCGTTCGTCGCCTGTTTACACGACGCTTCTGCTTGCCCCATTGTGTTGGGAAAGCTCGCCGAGGTTTCAGCTTCAGCTAATCGACTACCGGTCGCACGCGATATGTGATTTCTCCATTGGTTTTCGCGATTTTTTCCGTGCTTCTCGCGACCGAAACGGTCGAATAACACCCGGTGCTTCGAAGAATTTCTTATTATCGCCGAGAATTTCGAAAGAATCGATCGAATATTAATTTCGCGAAGTCCCCCAGCGGGATTAGAGGTTATGGTTCGCGTTAGCCGGAGAAATTTTTGATCCTTTAAAGAATTCGAGGAGAAGATAAGAAAATATCGACCATGTTTTGTCAGAGAGGGATATCTGGAATATTGGTGTAAGTAAATTACTGTTTTATATCAATTGTCGCTTTTTTTTCGTCAACAGCGGATCCGCTTTCTTTTTTTCCCCGAAAGACCAAAGAGCGTCAATTATTTTTTAAGACAATAATAATTTTTTTTAACTAAAGTTTTTCTCGGACGTCTAACCATAAAAACAAATCAAAGAGCATGTTTAACCCATGTTTCGCTACTCATTCACGTCGAATAATAAAAAAAAAAAAAAACAAAAAAGGAATAGTTATTCCGGTTACTTTTCTTTTCAACTTGATTTGTGTCCGATAAATCGAAGTTGGCCCCGACAGCCGTTGACCGAAAACAATCGCGAATCGCGTGCCGCTTTTCTATTCTTTTATTATATCGTACCGTTCAAGGCCCTCTTTGTTAGCGAAGAAAATTGAAGGAGGGAAAACGAATATAGCCGGAATCCCCGACACCCGATCTTTTGTTATTTATAATTAATACTGATGGTTCTTCTTCCTCTGTTTGGCCGTCGAAATGAAGAGAGAGGGAAAGAGAATGGAAAAAGATTGAATGATGGTAATTGGAAAAGTAAGCACGACGTTGTACAATAAAATAAATTAAAAGTTGATATTAGGATTTTTGTAATCGATTGTAACCGTGAAAGACATGTAATTTCACACATGTAACGTAACTTCCTCGCGCACATGGAAAATTACAAGCTAATTATCCTACTCAAACAAATATTATACTGAAAAATTAAAGTCTACAGATGTAAATTTGCTTGGCGTGATTGTGTGAGATCACACAAACATTCCAAGCAAATCAGCATCATCATTTTATAATCTACTGGCTTAAGTGCTGATGATTGATTAAATTTACCCTTTAGGGATCCTCGAAATGTTTCTTCTTTAAACTTGAGTTGGTGGAATAACTTTAAAAACATGTAAATTGACTTATTCTGTAACGTTAGTGACAGGGTTTAAGTGTAGACGGTGCAGTTTCTGTTACACCGTTGATATTCGATTGTCAGATTTAGTTTTGACGTTTTGACAAATAACAACATACAACTATTCCACTTTGAACCAATAAAAACTTTAATGAGAAGTATATGTTGTAATTTCCTCGGAAAGATTTTGGATAGCTTCAGTAAGTTCGTCAATTGTATGAGGACGATTTGTAAAAAGCTTGTAAGATGCTATACCCTTCACCCCCCTTACAGTAAAACTACAGTGGCATTATGTTTTTTATTTTTCGACATAATCTACACTAATGCACTTGGTCTATTAATGCTCCAATATCTTAACAGTCTCCTGGAAGAAAAATTCTCCGACGCCTGCAAAATTTTGCCCCACGTAAGATTTCTTTTAATTTTGGGAACAGCCTGTAATCACTATGGGCCACATCCGGCGAATATGGCGGGTGCTCCACTAATTCAAGGCCTGCTTGGTGTATAGCAGCATTATCCTAATGGAACCGCACACCGCGCTTTAACTTTCCTCGGTGTTTCTCTTTAATAGCGCCTCGCAATTTAGAAATCAACTGTGCGCAGTAGGCTCCTGTAATGCTCTATTCCTTTTCCGAATAGTTAGTCAGGATGATTCCTTGAGCATCCCAGAAGGTAGATAGCGAAACCTTTCCAGCATACGGCACGACCTTAAATTTGCGTAGAGGAGGAGAACCGTGATGCTTCCACTCTCTACTTTGCACTTTGGTCTCGGGATTCATCATGGTCACATACCGACTAAGAAAGTTCTCTTTCTTTACTTGGTATCTTTCCAAAATATGCTTATGAATCAACACCCGATTTCTTTTTTGATCAATGGTTAACATTCGCGGCACCCTATTTGCACTCATCTTTTTTATATCTAATTCTTTAGTCAGTATGTTGTGCACCACGTAATACGACAAGCCAGTATCTTCCACCATGTCCCTGATGAGTACGCGTCGGTTTTACAGTACGAGATCGTATACCTTTTAAATATTTGTCAAGAACATCATTATTATTCGCGGTACCCTAAAACCATTAACAATAATTAAGCCGGGTTGCGTCATAAATGAGTAAAAATTCCTGCATGCAATGAAACTTCTATGAAAATTGTTGTAGATCTTTTTTAAGGATTGGTTGGCATGTCCCATATGAAGGTTGAGCTTGCTGTGGAAGCTTGGGAATAGATTGCTTAGGTGATTCGATTATTCATTCCAGTACTTGGTTTTCGGAACACAGACTCTGGTTTACGAAGTTTTGCCACTGAATCTTAAATAACTAAACTGTCACATGTTACTGGAAAATTTGGAAATTCTGCCCGAAATTCATCTGACATGATTGTAAAGAGCACGACTATTCTCCATTTTATAATTTTATATTAGTTCTGAACTATGATTGGACAATGAAAACTTTGTGATTTCTTGCAAACATTTTTATGACAATAAACCAATACAGTACGCATGACAAATATATTTTATTTGCGACTGTTAAGTTACTAGTGACTACCAAGAAGATATTTTGAAGAAATAATGTCATCGCTGGTTGAGGGTAAATTTATATGATCATATAGCATATCCTTCAGCGTCCGCTCGTGACAGCAATACGCACAATTTTGTTTCAACATTTGGCACACAATTTGGGAAACCTTCAAAAACAAAATCGTAGCAAAAGAAATGCTTAAGAAATTCAACGTTGTATCAAGACGCAATTTCAACTAATGCAATTGCTTCAGTTTCTTGGTAAAAAGTTTTATTATTTCGGAAAAACTGTTGTTTCATGCAAAGTTTATCCAAAGAAATCAAACAAAAAACCTTCTTGCTATCCAGTTGGTCTCATTCAATAAAACTTTTTCTAAATACTCCAAAGTTGCATCGATCGGGGGCATGAATTTTTCACTGCCAAATCAGATATTTGTACTGGTAAGCCGTTAAATTTGTCCGACAGTCACCTGCAAAATAAGTTGGATCATTGATGTTGGAGATAATGGGAGTCATATTCCCTCTTGATTTATGGATCTTAGGTAAACAGTACATTCTAGGTAATATGGGATTTTTGCGATTTAGAAGTTGTATTTGGCAGTGGGAGAACCACTTCTACTGGAAAATATATTGTTTGATTGTACAAATATATTGGAAGGCTTGGAGCAATATCAATCCAAAGTAAAGCTTTCGCTTCCAGTTTTCTAAATTCGCAAAGTAACAGATGGGTAAAGATGTTCGGTAAACCAATTTTAGAGAATTTTCTGGGCGATCCAAGATTCTTTATTGGAATCCCGAATTTCTGGTAAAGATGATTTTCAAATTCCCTTCCTTCTTCTTGGGGTTTTGAAATTGAGAATAAGTATTGGTTTCAATATAAAATCTCCATTAGCGTTACCATCCAACAGCGTTAATACCTCATGTTTTCTTCTCTTCACGGGATAAAAATGTACCTTTTGGCGTTCCCTTTCAATACAAGGCCGTTTCTTGAACATCGAACACTCATTCAAAAAGAAATTTTCAGTCGTATTCATCTTCTTCGTACTGAATTTGGTTAAACGTTGTTCTCACTTTTTCTGTTATAATTTCGTTCAACTTAATCGTCAGTCCTAACGGAAAGCCGTTTTTCTATTACCACAGTCATGTCATCTCTGGAAAGTTTTTGTTGCAGAAGTTGTTGCGGTTGTAGTTGCCGACGAAACAATTTCCTCCGTATTGTTGCAGCTGGCAAATTTAGTACAGCACCTATATTAGATTGCTGCATCCTAGCTTCCAACGAAATCTTTTCTTTATCGCTTTACTTCGTATAACTGGGTTAAAGTAGAGACCTCCAAAGCTTTACTTGTGTATTCTTTTAACCTACTTATCACAGCAGCAATAACAACAATAAGTTATTAGCTGTCGATGACCGGATTCATGGCACTGGTCATTAGGTATGGAAACCCCTGGGTTAAAGCCTTTGCACTTACACATTTTTGCAGTAGCAAAATGTCCCAAATGTGTTTCGTCACAATACTTGTTTTTGCAATATAAAATGCAGCGTAATGATGATAAAACTCCTTTCGTTGAATGAAATTTGAAACGAAATGAAATTCTCCCCGTTAATGCCGAAAGGAAACAAAAAAGAAAGGACTCCAGTAATCTCTAATCCATTGCCATCACGGCCCGAAATGAAGCAATTAAGTCTGGCATTGTCCGCGTGGAGCTCAGTCATTCTCGGATTAAACTATTAAAAGATGCGCATTAGAGGTGATTTATGATATCCAGTCAGGGCAGCCGAGCGTTCATTTCAGTCGCGGCAAGCTAGAAGGAAAAAAGTGTTACGTGTCAGGCATTAGAGTTACTCCCTCGACCTTTGGAAATTTATGTTTCCCATTTACGTTTCGCCTTTTTTTAGTAGTATTTCTCTTGTCCACTACTACGATATTTTTGTTTAAAACTTTCCCTTGTTTTCATTATAGGATTAAAGTTCTGCTGTGAATATCTTGTAAATCTATTAACGAATATAGTAAATGTTGATATCTAATACTTCAATCATTGAAAAGTTATTATCTAACAGAATGGTGTGCTTTGTAACAAAGCCCATTTTCCATAAAAATCAAAAGGAGTATAGACAGAAAAGGCAATAGAAATGGATCTGTCTAAAGGTAGTGTGCACCATCAAATTCTGTTACATCAGCTCGAAATCATGACAGAACCGAAACAGTCAGGCCAAGTATGTATCGTGTCTGTTATACAGAATAATTTGGATGATATTTTCAAACATGTTGAATTATAACGATGTCTATAACAACTTTGTGATCTTTTAATAGTTTGTACCGTTGTAAAAGCTGTTATGTTATCATTCTTGTTAGAATAACAGGAATAAAGTTTTGTAAGCGTTTCTATATGATCCATAACGAATAACCTTATACATATTGTATTAGATAGAAAAGAAAAGGTATCATATGCTCTTCGTACAATATCGTACTACATATAAATGCAAATACATATAAATTTATTCAGTGATACTGCAGTTTTAATTCAAGAAAAATGTCTTTAGGATGAAAACGTTTACCAAAAACATCAAAAGAGTAATACGAATGTCTATTAAATTTTATAGAAGAAAATCGTATACAGTGAAATCTCCCTTGAACGGACACCAACGGGACCAACTGAAGGAGAGGTGTCCGCATAAAAGAAATATGTAGTAGCTACAACAAAAATCGTGTTTGAACGAAAAATGAATATATTAAAGAAACTGGGACATTTAAATCGTATATGTATATAAATGTTTTTAAAATAAATAAACTTAGGAAAAAAAGTTTATTTCCTTTAGATATATACATACAAAGTATAATATATGTACATAGATACATAGATGTAGTATGTAATACAAAACAATGAAATGAATAGTCACCTTAAGCACGCAAAAATTCAGATATTGTTGTTTGTCTTCTCTTTTTCTTTAAAATGGCGTCTTGAAATCGTATTTCTAATTTAGAAAGAAGCTCCAAAGACTCTGTATCTCCGTGATTTTCGACAAAACTTTTGAGCTGCTTAGTCAGGGTAATAGCTTTACCATAATTTGGGATAGCTTCAGTTGGCACTGGAACCTCATCGACATCAGAATCTTCTTGTATTTCAACTGGATTTGCAATTTCTTGTTCTGAATCTGGATCTTCAACATACAAATCTTCATCTACGTTCAAAAAATCATTAAGGTTTTCATTATCCGTCAATTTCAATAAATTCTTATTTTTGAGGATATCTGAAAGTACACTAAGAGGCAAATCATCTTCTAGGTCAGATGTATCAGCTTCAGTTAACTGGTCTTCACTTTGCATATTTACATGATTAAATCCTGCTTTGCGGAAGCAATTTTGAACTGTCTCTTTGGTTACTTGGTCCCAAGCGGTTTTTGCCAAATAAACTGCATCCACTGGTGTAATTTTCTTTATTAACTCAAAAGCTGTACCAGCAGTTTCAATGTTTACTAGCAGATGTTTGAGTAATAGACTTCGGTAATAAGTTTTAAAATTCTTTAAAATCCCCTGGTCAAGTGGTTGACAAGCTGATGTACAATTAGGGGGTAGAAATAATATTTTTATATTATTTAAGCGAACGTCTTTCGGATGAGATCCCGCATTGTCTAAAAATAACAAAATGTTTCTTTTTTCTTTAGCCATTTTCCAATCTAGGTGTTGCAACCACTCTGTCATAATTTGTCCTGTCATCCAAGCTTTCTTATTATATTTCCAAGTTACAGGCAGGTTATTTATATTAATGTTTTTAAAAACTCTGGGTTTAGCTGCCCTACCAATGACTAGGAGTTTTTCTTTTTCACCTGCCGTATTTGCACAATGCAAAATTGTAAACCTCTGTTTGGGATACTTACCCCCAACACATTTTTCCTTCTTTAATGTGAGCGTTTTGTCGGGTAGAGCCCTAAAATACAGGCCTGTTTCATCGGCATTATAGATGTCTCTCGGTGATTATCTCTTAATCAAAGAAGGACATTTTTTTAAAAACGATCAAACATCTTCAGCATTAACCGAAGCTCCCGAAATCGCTTTAAAACTTATATTGTGGCGGATTCTGAATTTATTGAGCCAACCAGAAGAAACACTGAATGTAGAATGTACCAAAAGAAGCGGCGATTTCTCTTGCTTTACATCGTACTAGCGGACCTAAAAAAAAGTATTTTGCGTTTTTGTCACGACAAACCTATTGGTAATCTCAAATTTTTTATCTATTTTAGAATTTAATATGAAAAGAAAATCAACGCATTAATACAAGAAAACCTTATCTAAAAAAAAATCATATGCATACCTGTTAAAGGAATCCCCTTATGCCGAGCTGCTGTAAACCAGTCATAACGCAATTTGTCAATTTTAGTACCATCACCCGTCAAAAAGCTTCTTTTTTCATTCAAAGTGCTGTTCGACATCCATTTCTTTAGAAGGATTTTTTTATGTTTAATTATATCTGCAGCTTGTGTTTTTTCCAATATTAAAAGGCTTGGATAAGTTCCTTACATTTAATTTCTCTTTATTGTAAACTTCAACAATCTCATTTTTTTCTACAATGAATGTGTCGCCCACTGTGTCTTTTCCGCATAGACATCAGACTCATATTGAAAACAGATTCAATCGAAAGCGTACACCCAAAGACTAAGGACGGTAAATCCCCGACCAATTTGTACCGAAAGATTAAAGTCGGAAAATCTCCGGTTTATTCGGGAAAGTCCCAGCGAAATTGGTGCGCGGCGCGATTGAGAAATGCAATAGCAATACTCTCGATATAAAAATAAGATAAGGCGTTTCTTTTTATTTTATTTTTTTTCCGGTTAAGAGAACATTCTCTCGTGTCCGCGTCCGTTCAAGAGAATGTCCGTCCAAGAAAGAGTTAATACAATGGAAATTATATGAGAGCCGGTCGGGACCATGAGAAACTGTCCGTTTAAGGGAGGTGTCCGTGTAACAGAGGTGTCCGCGAAGGGAAACTTCACTGTAATTATTAATAGTACTTATTAGGTAGAACACAAAAATGAATTCAGATTTTAAATTATACTATATAGAATCTGTCATTTATAAATTCCTCTTCTAAAAGCCGTCGAACTGCAGATAATGTCCAAATGGCAGAATCATGTAAAACGTCTGGCTCCCTACGATTAGAGAAAGCATTAGCCGATAAAAAATAGACCTAACGCGTGCCACCCCGCGCAGGTCTACTGCGCATCCTCTTCTGCGCAAAAAATTGTAGCTTATAAGACAAATACGTCATACAAAAAATCATCAAAGCACGACTGCTCTGGCAAGTAACGGGGCGCCCCTGAAGACGACGGCAGATAGACTGCCGGAACGTCGGATTATACATGTTCAACGAACGCTGGAAATAGCCCAAAGAATAACTCTAGTTATCATGAATAATAAGCTAATCTTCATTGTCGGTAAATGCATTGCTGTAAGTACGTACAGGTATCATATTAACAATATCTCAGCCAGGGGGTCAACAATTAAACATCCTAGACTTACCTCCTACTCAAAACTATCCTTTGAAGAACATATCTTCATAATAATCAGCTCAGCGCTGAAAGCATCGAGATTTATCGTCTGTGTTACAAGACCTTTCTCCACCATCGAGCCTATACCATTGCTCTATTCTCAGTAACATTTAAATGCCGTTAAAATGTTCAAAATCCCACCTGTAACCATCCAATAGTTGTCCTCAGAAATATTCCTCTCCCCTAATACATCTTCGAGTGCTTTTTCTGATGCCTGTTTTATTTTTTCGTCGCATCTCGTAGATCCGATTTATATACTTCTTTATACGCTCATCGAAAAATCATTACCGAATTCCGAATTGGAAGTTACATTTGCATATTTCATGCATCCGTTCCTTCTTCGCGAAGCCGAAAGACCCACCGGCTTGGGGAGAGTCGATCCACTGACTCGATAAGAACGTCGAACGACAGCTTAAACCAGGGCGAATTTAATTTTTCAATTTTCACCCAATATCTATCTACTGCGATGCTCTGGCGAAAGGAAGAGGAAAATTCGGGAAAGAAAAGAAAAAAATTGAACTCACTGTAGTGTACCGGGAGTATACGTGGGGTGACAAACGTATACAGAGTGTATTAAATTTTGTACTACGTATCTGGTAGGATCTTGATTTTCTTGTCGCGATAATAGTTTTTTTCTTATTTGGATTTACGTTATTACTATTAAAAAAGTAGAGGAAATTACGGAAATAGTTTATCATCAAATGCCATTCATTATTCATGTCAGTTATTACTAGGGGTTGGTCAAATCTTCGTGCCGGGTGTGGACTCGTCCGCACCCACCATCAATACGAACATTAACCGAATTCATTGAAGCAATGTCCATTTCCCTACTGCATATGCACATACGCCACATCGTATCACGCGTTATAATCAACACTTAACCAGTTTATCTGCATATCTTTCATGAAGAATAGTAACATGTAAAGTTAGCCAAATCTTCGACGAGCCAGATCCCCACCCAGGCCGATGCGGAAATCAACCGCATCTCCCATGTTACTCGACCGCCACGCGGTTCCTGTTTGGCAATGATAGAAGTCGTACGTCATACTACGCGCAATAGAAAGTGTTTTTGAAATTTCCGAAACATATTTTCGGTTGGACTTGGCGCGTTGAAGATCTGTACAACCCTACTTACTACCAATTATCAAATATTTATGGTGTCTCACAGTTTGTGCACATTAATTATAGTACAATCTTAATTCAAAACCTCTAAGTTACTTGAAGCTGTCTAATTTATTGGGCAACGCAAAAGAAAGAAACAATTTGCTTTAGCTTAAATGACGATTGCAAGGACTCAACGTGTTACCGACAGTCGGTAACACGGTTGACAATGGGAGCCCACGTGCTCTCGAAACGCTGCGTTCCGCATAATTAATTAATTTGTGTGAGTGGAGTTTACTGCTATACCTGTGGAATGCTTTAGCTTAGTATGATATTTCGGATTGTTAAAATTATCTACACCGATTATTCGCTTTGCCACGGCAATAGTGCCATCTAGCTGCTCAAACGGGATATTATCCTGTTTCAAAAACGTCCCCAGCAAACGCAGTAAACTCGTCCATTGAGATACTATGGTCACTTTATCTTTCCCATGAATGATCTCATCAATACCATGAGTAGCTGCATTTAGCATCAATATGTTAGGTATTTTTTTCTAGGCAATTTTCTCGGTGCATTGTTGACATTAGATAGCGTTAAGAAATGCTTGGTGGCTACGGTGATAGAAGCCAGGAGGGAATTTCAATTTGAGGCAGAGACTGCACTGAAGACGCTGGGTAGGCAGAAACATGTCCGTGTGTTAGCGTTTTATTTCTCCTCACATTCTCCCATGAATGATCCCACATCCCACCAATACTACGAGCAACTGTTCTTGAGTCTGTGAGATATCACGTGAGAAAATGGAAGCAAGACAGTTTTGCAGAATACAAATCTCTTTCTCGATGCTATAGGAATGTTTACAATAACTTTACAGAATTATGAACTGCAAAACTAAAAGGCGTTTTTGTAGGCACTGAAATGAAAATAAATGCTTTTATTGTTTTTCAAAATATTTTCCGCGATGATCGATACACCTTTGCATACGTTTGAACCAATTTTCATAGCACTTCTTCCATTCCGATTGAGGTACCTCGAAAACATGCATTTCGAACGCATCAACCGCTTCTTCTGGCATCGAAAATCGTTGACCACGTAGTTTATTATTCACAGATGGAAATAAAAAGAAATCACTGGGCACTAAATGATCCATGAATTCGATGTTTTGACCGCTTAAATATTCAGTTGTTTGGGTCGATGTGTTAGAATTCGTGTTGTCCTGGTGAAGAATAGTCCTACGTCGCTGGTAGTTATTTCTTATTTCTTCAAAGGCAAACAAATCGTTGAGTACGATTCAGAATTGACCATTCTACGATTCTCTAGTGGTACTGTAGCCACGTACCCGTTTATCCCAAAAGAACAGGCGACCATTTGCTTAGAGGTGCTTCTATCTCGAACAACTTTTGTTGGGTTTGGGTCGTCTTGGTAGACCCATACAGTCCCATACGCATAGATCCAAGATTCATCACCTGTGTAAATGTTATACATGCTAACTTCTAGGCGCCTAACGACATCATTGTTGCCAATTTCAAAACGTAACATAACGGTGGAAATGCCCAGAAGGTGACTGCGTATCTCCCCCACTATAATATCTGCTACTTGCAACGTCATTACGCCATTTTCACCTGAATTGCAGGCACGTAAAGATGGCTGCTGGAATTGATTCTCCTACAAGTGCGAGCTTCGTAATGTAATTCGAATCCTTCAAGGAGAAGGCAATAATGCAGCTGAAATTCATCGAAGAATAAGTCGGGGACCTATTCAATATAAAAGAAAAGACATGCTGACTTCTGGAGTTCTTCTCATTCCTGACAAGACCCGCCCTCACACTGCTACTGTAACTCTTCTTCTTGGACAATTTCGATGGCAAGTTTTTTAACGCCCCAACGTAGCGCCAAGCGACATTCGGGAACTGAAGAAGTGGCTAGGAAGGCAGAGTTTCCAGAGCACAGAGGAACTTCAAAACAACGTCGCGGATAATCTCAACTCACCGGCAGCAACATTCTATGCAGAGAGGATTGAAAAGCTCGTCCACAGATATGACAAATGGATCAATCTTTACGGTGATTATATAGAAAAGTTACCATGTTTGTACATAACTTTTGGTGACAAATTCATTTTGTTATTTACACTTGTCTTATTTTTATGAGTTACCAGACGTTGAAAATAAAACACCTCTTGTAGATTTACAGGTTAGAATTGCATACAAGTCTTTTCCAGACGCATCAAAAAACTTCTTCGCAGATACAACTAATGTTTAAGAGAAATTTTGTGTGACAGTGTTTTCGACGTACCAGTAGTTTCCTTCCTTTCGCGGAAACAAATTTGCACAACACATTTGCTTCTCACTCTACACTGAAGCTGCATCCACATACCCCGGGTGCCTCCGGGCGCGACGGAAAATTTAATTCGTTCACTTTGCATTAGTTGCCGGCGCTAGCTTTACAGTGTTCGGACGTCCCTTCGGGCTAAACGAGAACGTAAAACTAGCAGCTACCGTTTTTCTATCGAAACGAACAGGAAGTCGGAGGTAACTTCGTTTTTGAAAAGCTTCAAACGTCGAACGATATACAGAGTTCGGTCTGGACGAAGTTGTTCGCCAGTTCCTTTCTAAATTTACCGAATATTACGAAAGGAAATTTCCGCTTTGCAAGCGAGCAATGTGGAGAAAAAGAGAGAGAGTGGGGAAGAGACAGAGAAAGGGAGAGAAAAGGGGAAACCAGATCGAATTTGCCCGGCGTCTGAGTGAAGCACAATATTTCTAAATGAGCATTCTAAATGAGCTTCTTTTCTGTCTACCTTTTATTTTTGATGTTCAAAAGTCGTGAGGATAAACTGTATGCATTACAATATTCCCCCAACATTTTGTGATGGGGAATTTTCTTCTCCAGATTCTGTACGAAATTTTCTTGGAACTTCTGTATGATTTTCATCAAATTTACAATAATTTTTAATAATAAACACCTTGTTGTTCAATGGTATTGATTTACATTTTTTAATATCTACAGTCCTACATTAATATTTATAAATCACATTTATAACAGACAATTGTGATGCAGCTATATTAAAATTATTTAAAATCCTTAAATAGATACGGTTCCGGTAAATTACCGAATGTGAGAGGAACGTTGTTATTTGCCTATGCATTGAAATAGCAGTACCATAGCTGGAGACACTGGACGCAGATTAAGTTCTGTCTGTTCCAGAATGATACAACCGTTTTTTAATTATCTATTTCTGTTGTAATATGGGTGAAGGAAAACAGTGTTCATCGAAAAGAAGACCAATTATAATCAATCTCTTTAATAGAAGGAAATGCGACAAGTCTATACAAGCAACCCTCTCTTGTTCTGCGAAAATTATTGTAAAATCTAGGAACTGGAGAAAAGTGAAAGAAAATGGTAGTGGAAAAAGAATAACTAGCCCTAGAAAAGACAAAAACATTATATCCTGTGCAAAGAAGACACCGTTCGTAAGTTGTATTTAAAAATGAGTTAAACCTTTCTATAAATACCTCTACTATTAGGCGAAGATTGGCTCAAACAAAGTTGCATGTAAGAAAGCCTAGAAGGATACCATTTTTACGCACAATGGAACGAAAAACAGTGACGTAGTGTGGTCAGATGAAACTGAAATAATTTTATTTAATTCTAGTGAACGAAGACCACAATCGACAGTATTTTAACCCTCGTATACCAAAAAGACGATACGTACATGAATGTATATAATTTGCCTTTACTAAAAAAATATTTTTGGTCTGCATTGATATTTTACTCCGAAATTTATATTAATGTTCCACTTTTATACCAGTTTTATAGCTTCTTCCTTGCATAAAGCATAATTATTCCGATATATTCGCCTCATTTGGACGTCCACTGCGTTCTGCATCATCGGTGTTTCTACGACCACGTTTGAAGTCAGCAAACCAACGTTTTATTGTTGTTTCTGATGGAGCGGAGTCCCCATAACACTTTTCAAGCCATTGCTTCGCTTGAACGGTATTTTTTCCCATCAAGAAGCAGTGTAAAATTAAAACACGAAATTGTTTTTGATCCATTGTTTTGAAAATGACAAAAGTAGCGTGACTCTTAGCACAATAACTCACAAACTAATGAATAAAATATCATGAAATTTTAACAGCTGTCTTTTGAAGGTTAGTACTAACTGAGAGAAAGGTGACTGCAATAAAACTAGCGTCATCTATGTGTTAGGTCCGGGACTTTTCAGCCCATGTGTTATATTGCAAATATACAAAGCGCAAGAAATTATGAAGCAATACCGGAGGTTAAACGAATATTGAAATAAAGTATGAAAAATATACTTCTCAGGTATCGCAGTAAACTCCACCTCACACAAATTAGTAATAACACCAAAAAACATTAAAAAAATCAACAAAATCGTTTTGAATGGTCGAAAAGTGTAGTTGCGTGAGTTAGCTGACATCGTAAAGATATCAAAAGAACGTATTGGCTTTATATTGCATGAGTATTTGACTATGAGAAAGCTCTGTTCAAAGTATGTGCCGCGTTTACTCGCTGTTGACCAAAAACAAGAACGTGTTGATGATTCTGAGCAGTGTTTGGCCATGTTGAAACGTAACAAACCGGAATTTTTACGTCGATATGTGACAATGGATGAAACATGGATCCATCATTTCACTCCGCAATCAAAACGATCGTCATCTGAGTGGACAGTAACTGGTGAACCTCGTCCAAAGCGCCCGAAAGCACAACAATCGGCTGGAAAGGTTACGGCCTCGGTATTTTGGGATGTGCGTGGTGTAATATTCATCGACTATCTTGAGAAAGGAAATACCATCAACAGTGAATATTATATAGCGTTATTGGTGCGTTTGAAGGCCGAAATTGCAAGGAAACGACCGCATATGGCAAAGAAAAGAATTTTGTTTCATCAAGACAACGCACCGTGTCACAAATCAATCAAAACAATGGCAAAACTACATGAATTGAACTTCGAATTGCTCCCACATCCACCGTATTCGCCAGATTTGGTTCCCAGCGACTACTGGCTGTTCGCAGACCTCAAAAAATGCTCGCCGGTAAGAAATTTCGCACGAATGAAGAGGTTATCGCTGAAACTGAGGTCTATTTTGAGGCAAAAGATAAATCGTTTTACAAAAGTGGTATTGAAATGTTAGAGCGGCGCTGGAATGATCGCGTTGCTCTTGATGGAGATTACGTTGATGAATAAAGCTAATTTTGAACCAAAAAAAACGTGTTTTCTTTGTTTGGCCCGGTACTTTTCAGCCCATGTGTTAATATGTAAATCTATTTCTATAGTGACCTATTTCTTGATAAAAGGTATTGGTAAGAGGACCACAATTTGAATTTAGCAACTCAGGTATCGTGCGTTCGAAACCAACTTCCATGAAGTACGATGGCGGGATATTTTTCTGGCAGATTCGATACACTCCCGAGTCACCATTTGCCATTGGAAAAATAATTAACACTTGGAACACTTTACAGATACTTTCCTACACCTTAAGACTCCTGCTGTAAAGACAAGCTAAAATAGCTTGTAACCTCGTTGGGCCGCTCATCACAAAAAAGTACTGTCACTTTATACAGGTTCTACTGTAGTTTTTTTTCGGTGCATCCAGGTAATTGGACATTCAGTTCATACAAGCTTAGAACTACAAAATAATCCATAATATATGCAAATTTGTTACTACAACAAATATAGAACTAAATCGTAATGTTACAGAAAGCGATATTTAAAAAGAAGCTCCGCAATTTCCTAAACGTAGCACTGAACCCGTTAAGTCCTTTGAACGCTCACAATTAATTTCAATGTATCAGATTTGTTCCAAAACATAATGCATTCAGGCATTCGACCTTCCAACTTCCTTTACTGTAATTTCCATAAAATGTATTCACGAACGTTTTCAAGCAATGACCTGCATAAAATCTAAATAAAAAGGTAATATCGGAAATTGAACCGATGGAAATCTAGCCATAATACTATTATTACAGACGATATTTTACTTTTTTTATCGGCAAAACCTCGATATCCCTCTTAAGATACAAAAAAAAAAATGGTTTCGAGGGAAAGAATTCATACGAAGAAAGCTTCTCGCCGGCGAGGATAGCAGTAGCAAGGGCAGCAGCGGAAAGCCGATATTTAACCTTCGCTTATTTATTGACGAATTATACGAGAAAACCGCAGAACCGAGGGTCCGGACCACTGAATTATCGCAGTAAATCGACTGAAGCGATCCGAAACCGACTTCGCGTTTCCTCCTCGATCCTTCAGGAAGAATCGTTTAACATATTTTTGTATTGCTCTTGTATATACAGATATACGTTTATAAGGTATACCGATTGGTTGCCTTAAACTGAGCCAATAATGCCAAGCAAATTGTTGGAATATCAAATACTGCATATATGTTAACTACTAAAAAATCAATTCAGTGGTACCAATTAAACAAAAAAAAAACGAATCTGGTACAGTCAGCATACTGACGATGAACTTATTCTAACAATTTTAATGCCGAGATATATTTATTTACTTTACTACTTTAATCCTTTTTTTACTGTATTAAATGTTGATGTCTTAAAATCAATACTCTTATTTTCAATGCTACAAATAACCAACTCATACTCCGTAGCAAACCATAATTTTTTGAATTTTCTTACACGATCACGTTGATGGCATTGAGATCTTTAATTGCTGCGTGGGCGAAGGAGATGTCGGATGTAAAGAGTCAATTTGCAAACAAATACATCGGGTTTCAATTTTAAAGAAATTGTACAGGAAACGTTAGATGAGAAGAAACAACATCAGCAATGTGCACGTGTACCAGTTCTATGCATAAGTTTTTTTCCGGTTTAACTAAGAGATGGCGCTAGCGAAAAGACATTTAAAGTACAAACACACACAAGTTGAGTCCGGCAAAAGCTAGCGTCTTTGCTTTATAGTTCAGTTACCATGTCGAGTTTCATTTCTGGAAAATAATATTTGCGGCACACATTACTTTTCTTATTTAATCAAAAGAGAAACGCTTTCGAAAGTCGTCGTTTGCTGGTACAAACATATGGTGAACATGCTTTATCGATTAGAACATATGAAACATGGTTTCCATGATTTAAATGCGATGATTTCAGTGTGAAGAACAGTGAATGCTTTGATAGACCACAACAATGCGAAGGCGACGAATTGCAGAAGTTATTGGATGATGGTCCAACTCAAAGTCAATTGCAGCAAAACCAGTGAAAGACACCTTGAAATCGCTTCGATGGGACATCCCTCCACACCCGCCGTACTCCCCAGACCTGGCGTCATCTGACTATCGTCTCTTCGCATCAATGGGACACGCACTCGCAGAACAGCACGTCAGCAATTTCGAGGAAGTTGCAAAATGGCTCGACGAATAGTTTGTCGTAAAAAGGAAGGACACGAGTGGTTCCTCTCGTATGCTTGGCTCAAAACACTGGAATGACTCTAGTTTTGTGAATTTATTGGACATAGGGTCTAGTTATTTCTCTAGTGTACATGTACCTCCTGCAGATGACGATAATCATATGGGCCATCTTTCGAGAGCTTCATTACTCTATCCTTCACATATTACTGAAGCAGAGCTTTGATTTGTCGTTAAACTGAAGAATCTGATGAATAAATCCTTTGTATGCAACGAACTAGAGGCCTTGTTAAACAGCTCCAAATTGTCATTTGATGTTCGTATTCTGTCACGTTCTTGATAGCAATTCGAGATCAACAGTATTCATGTTCGAGTCACTTCAGACATGTGTAAATGTTCTATCTTTTTAATGTCATTTCATCGATTGTTCAATTTAAAACAATTTTATTGATCATTTCTGAACCTGTTGATGTTTTTGGTGGTTCTCATCGCAAGATTTATACTACAAAGAATTGATCTCCTCTATCCTCAACAGGTTTAATTACTGTCGATTATTCGAAACAATTTATGGTGCCATTAAACATCTAGTAATACGAAGATTGGTTACCATCAAAAGCAAACAATCGGTATACATTTAAACTTGAGAAACGAAGGAAGCAAGTTCTGCTACGTCATTTAAATTTCAAATCGACGGAGGCTTCGCTAGCCGCGCAAAGACGAAATCCTAAGAACAAATTGCCCGGTATCGCGGCGATGACGAACTGCAGTCCCGATTAAAGACTGCCAGCAACTACGCCTACTAAACTTCCTATTCGAGAATTTTAAGGGTATCGGCCGATGAAAATAGAAACAGGGTCGTATTAGTAGGCGGATTTGTTACCTCTTAGAAGAGCACGAAATTACTGTTAGTAAATACGTTGATTCATATTAATATTCACTTCATATACATCATAATTCTTTAAATTGTCTATTTCTTGCTGTATTGTATCAGTACTCTTTTTAAATACGAGGACGGATTCTCATGCCACACACTTCACCTACTTTTAATTGGTTGTTTGATTAATCTCTTTTTTTGTATTTAGTTAACTGAAATTTGTAGATTACATCTACATAATATCAAGTTTGTGTCCCAAAGTGTTGTTGTGCTGTGGTTAATTTTTGGAATTGTGTGTCGTGATTGCTCATAAAAATGGATCCTGTACATCCTGTGATGAGCTTGCAGTTTCTTATGATATAGTCAAACGCTGGTGTCGAGATTTGAAATGCGGAAGAACATCCTGTGAAAACCAACATGCCATGCCGGTGGTCCTCCCATGATGGTAACAACAGACGAAAGCATTAAAAAGGTACACGATACCGTACTGCAAGATCGATGAGTATAAGATGAAGATAGTGGATTAGGAAGATACTGGATTAGGTCATAGGTGCATCACTATGATCCTGAGACTAAACTGTAAAGTAGAGAGTGGAAGCACCACGGTTCTCCTTCTCCGCGAAAATTTTGCTAAAATAGCGGTTTTGTTAAAATATATAATGAAAAACGTATTGTACAACCACAAGTTTATTCAGAACTGTTTTTAGACATCGTCACAACTATCTAACTAATACATATTTTGTGATGCCTCCTTTGGCATCCTCAATATTTCTTATTAATGGTTATTTTGAAGTGTTTCTTCTCGAATACACGCGTGATTTTAGAATACTCCATATGTTTCAATTGCATTGAGGTCGGGGGAATTTCCCGGCCAAGGTAACACTGGCAGAGCGTGCGTTTCCAAAAAACTTTGGATGGATTTGACCATTTGACATGGTGCCTTATCGTGCATGAATATATAAAGACCTTCGTTCGGATCTGAAGGATTTAAATCATTGATGTATGGCATCAAGACATCCTCCAATGCAGGCTTATGTTGGTGTTAATTCGTGATGCCAAAAAATACAGTGGGCCAGGACCTTCGAGTAATATACAGGACCATAGCATAGCTGACGTAGGGTGTTTCACCGTTTTTAATGCATTAGCTTTATCAAACCGTTTAGATGGACGTCGTCTAACAAATTGAGCTCTTTCAGTCCTAGCTTCTAGTTTTGACTTATCGCTGAATACGATCTTTAACGAAAGACATTGTTCAAACAGAAAGCGTTACTTGATTTACATATTTATTTAAGTTATTTTGTCTTACCTTCCCCACACAAATCCCCAACTTTAATTGCGTGTTGTTGATGACGTTTTGCCAATTCATAACGTACTCGCTTCATCGCCAGTGTTAATATCTTGTCTTTTTCAAGGGGCGTCTGCATTTTAACCCGGCTTCGTACAATAGTCTACGTACTGTTCGGTTTTCAGTTGCTAGTTGGTGGATACTACTAATCAATCATCTCCATTAGTAGTGATCCTTTTCTTGCCGCAAAACCCTGTTCCGGTACTTGTAGCGGGCATTCTTTTTTTCAATTCGCTGCACTGTTTGTCGCGATACTTCTTCTTTCTTTGCTATTGTGCTTTGAGAATACGCTCCTGTACCCAACTTTGCCCCAATACGCAGTTTTTTCTCATTTGGAATGTCCTTTCTTCTACCCATAATGAAACAATATAAAGCTTACACAGGCAATAACTTGAAGTGCAACACTAACACGTAAACACGGAAAAAACACATAATATTCTTTCTACAATAGCAACCCATTCAAATAATATTCAATTTTGTTTGTATTCATCTTCTATACAATACAGAATGATTCATGAGGGGGATAATAATAGGCAAGAGGTCATTAGGTGACGCTCTCTTAATTTCTTAGAAAGATATTTCATGAATTTTGTTCTTGTATTTGTAAATTACTGCGTTGGAAACACAGAAAAGCTTAAATTTATAAGGTGGCGCTAATAAAATGGGCAGGGACTGTACCACCTTTAAAAGATATTAGTTTTCACAAAATTTGCAACCCCTATATTTTTAACCACGAGCCACCACTGACTGTCTGATTACGATTAAGACCCAAAAGCATCTGTTTATATTTTAATGTGATGTGAATTTATTCAAAAGTATAGATCAGACACAAATTAATACTTCTAACGAATCCGGATATACACTTCCACCGATAGCAAAAAGAAATTAGAATCTATGTTACTTTTTCCGCATCGTTTTTACCCCTATTCGCATGTAATATATACATAATCACGAAACACCACTGGGCATAATCTCTCACAGCGATTGTCATAAACACGTCAGCCCCGAAAACGAAACGTACCACGTTGTGAATTCCAAAGTAGACGGTACGCGGAAGCTTCATTTATCGAGCAGACCGACCCATTCCGAATTATATTCGTTGGGCTAACGGCACGTGTATACGGGGGTAATATCTGCACGCAGCGCTCGGCAAAACGCGGAAGATACGATGTACGTACCCTCCAGTTCCCTTTCAATTGCCGGGCCAAACAGTGGAAGCACGCTAGAAAGTCGAAATTAACGAGCTTCGAGATCAGCACGATACCATTCATACTGTCCGGGCTTAAAGTCGAGTTGAACCGTGACCTAACCGGGGAGAGATAGCGTAAATCATATAAGAACATGCTTAGATGAACTGGATATAATTCCGGCCACGCAAACTACTCGTACATGTAAAATATATGTAGTACCTTATGGGGAGAAATATGTTGCATTTGTGCCTTTTTTAGTGACGCGATTTATTTTAGTGCCGCAATAAGAATACAAGGCATATAATGCTTTAATATAAAGTATGAAGCCAACTGGGACATGATACACTTACGAGGTTTCGTTGGAATACTGCTAACAATTTTGGTAGAGTACTAACGAGGGCGAATTTCGAACTATAATATGTACAAGATATAGACATAAAAAATCAATAGAATTCATAATAGAAGCACTTAATGCAATACAAAAAGAAAACGTAGAACTAACACATGGGCTGAAAAGTCCCGGGCCTAACAAAGAAAATACGGTTTTTTTGGTACAAAATTAGCTTTATTCATCAACGTAATCTCCATCAAGAGCAACGCAATCATTCCAGCGCCGCTCTAACATTTCAATACCACTTTTGTAGAACGATGTAATAGGCCTCAGTTTCAGCGATAACCTCTTCATTCGTGCGAAATTTCTTACCGGCGAGCATTCTTTTTGAGGTCTGCGAACAGCCAGTAGTCGCTGGGAGCCAAATCGGGCGAATACGGTGTATGTGAGAGCAATTCGAAGTTCAATTCATGTAGTTTTGCCATTGTTTTGATTGACTTGTGACGCGGTGCGTTGTCTTGATGAAACAAAATTTTTTTCTTTACCATATGCGGTCGTTTCTTTGCAATTTCGGCCTTCAAACGCTCCAATAACGCTATATAATATTCACTGTTGATGGTATTTCCTTTCTCAAGATAGTCGATGAATATTACACCACGCACATCCCAAAATACCGAGGCCATAACTTTTCCAGCCGATTGTTGTGCTTTCGGGCGCTTTGGACGAGGTTCACCAGTTGCTGTCCACTCAGATGACGATCGTTTTGATTCCGGAGTGAAGTGATGGATCCATGTTTCATCCATTGTCACATATAGACGCAAAAATTACGGTTTGTTACGTTTAAACATGGCCAAACACTGCTCAGAATCATCAACACGTCCTTGTTTTTGATCAACAGTGAGCAAACGCGGCACCCACTTTGAACAGAGCTTTCTCATAGTCAAATGCTCATGCAATATATAGCCAATACGTTCTTTTGATATCTTTACGATGTCAGCTAACTCACGCAACTTCACTTTTCGATCATTCAAAACGATTTTATGGATTTTTTTGATGTTTTCTGGTGTTACCGCCTTATTTGGACGTTCACTGCGTTCTGCATCATCGGTGTCTCTACGACCACGTTTGAATTCAGCAAACCAACGTTTTATTGTTGTTTCTAATGGAACGGAGTCCCCATAACACTTTTCAAGCCATTGCTTCGCTTAAACGGTATTTTTTCCCATCAAGAAGCAGTGTAAAATTAAAACACGAAATTGTTTTTGATCCATTGTTTTGAAAATAACAAAAGTAGCGTGACTCTTAGGACAATAACTTAACAGCTGTCTTTTGAAGGTTAGTACTAACTGAGAGAAAGGTGACTGCAATAAAACTAGCGTCATCTATGTTTTAGGCCCGGGACTTTTCAACCCATGTGTTAGTAGAAAGTATAAAATACTTACAGCCTTTCTCATTGTTAGAAAGTTCGTATGATGTTAGTACGCTATTAGTTAGTAGCTACTAAGGCGTTACTAGTAGTTTGGTAACATTCATTAAACATTTTAAAGTTTCTCTGTATTTACAACAAACATTTCTATTCGTTGCAGGATATTCACCTTATATTTCTCAACATCAATCACCACCACAGCGCACGCAACCACCTCCTTTTCAATGACGTCCTGCAAGAGATCCGAGTACCAATGCGAAAACGGAGAATGTGTGGGTTTGGACAAGCATTGCAACGGTTTCTTCGATTGCACGGATCAATCTGACGAGCCTTCTGGCTGCTCCCGTAAGTAAATATTGGCAAACAATCCTTGTACACGCTCGAACGCGTCGGCAATATTATTACTCCGCTAGTATGCGTCCTCGAACATTGCTGTCGCGTCTCGATCGGGACCTGGATGTTCGTATCCTGCTAGCTCGAACGTATTGAATAAATAATGTTCCATTCGAGGTGTCGGACGTAGTGTTGTAGAGACGAAACGAGAAATTTCGCGCGGGGACGTGGGTAAGTTCGAAATGGTATTATTTATTGTGTATTAGTCTTCGGAAACGGTACATGTAGATGGTATTTGTTCGTATACGTAGGGTGATTTATTATAGTTATTTATTGGAGGACCATGGTTGGTTATAATTTATTTATTACCAATTTTAGCAGATTTGCACAACTGTACACTAATAGTTCTACAGACCCATTAACTCAATTCAAACACCATCTTAATCACATAAATATTACCACGAACTTCGCCTTTTCAAGCCAAGACTTCCCGTTTGCTCCTCGTTGCTTGCAATGTGATACTTTTGCCTTCATTCGTTGTTCTTTGGTGCGAGAACTTTTCATGCTTTAACCATTTCTTTGACGACATTCATTACCATACCAAACCATGATATCATTATCTTGCAAAATTTATTACAAATTAATTTTATTCCTTACAAAATGCGCAGTATTTGTAGGAACTCATTTGCCCCATTCTTCTTTCTATTATTCGAAATATCCCTAGAGGTTTTCAGAAGTCAAGCCCTTCAGCTGCTTTCATATTTGATTGTCTCTGCATTGTCCTAGTGTCGTCCCTGAATTACCATAGGGGGCTAACCGCAGTGAAGAACTGGTGGATGTGGAGGTGACTCAACAGTCATCCACTACCTCCACATAAATTTAGTCGCATACCGTCCGTCGACTTCTTGAGAACCTCCACGTGGAAGACCGCATTCACTTTTTGGCCTTCAAGAAGAAACTTACTTAAGGGACGAAATTATGAATATTAAAGAAAGCGCAGCATTATACTCTTTCGTTCGTGGTTTACTCTTTGTTTGGTATATCTTTCTCGGTGGTTTCAGCGCGATGTTGTAGTCGCAGAATCATGGTACGTTACCAGTAACGACCGTTTTCAAGAAAACTGGAAGTTTGAGGGGAGATTTCCTAGTCAGTTTCAGCAATTTTAGGATGATTTCTACACAAACTTTCTCAAACCCAAATGTCTTGTTAGAATTATGTAAGCAAATTCTTATTTCACACAAAAATGCCATTAAATTGAAGTCCATCGCAAGTAGAAGGATGTTAGAGACATTCAAAAGCGAAAAACTTTAAAATGGTTGGAGATACCATCAAATCAAGCAAATTAGTTGAATATTTTTTTTGAAGGTATCGATATCCCAATCGAGAAGTAACAGATCCAGTCATTTTTAAAAGAAAGAAGTTTTAAAAAGTTTCACTGAATACTTTTCAATTTTTAAGAACCAGAAGTATATAAGGGATACTAGAAATATTTTTCGTGAACTAGAATAATTCTGATATTTTTTCAACGATCGAAGAAGACGTTGGTTAAAATAGACAAATCAATAATTATTCGAAAAAAAAGGACATATCTGCAGTCACGGACCAAAAAAATTGGATATATGCTGTTTCCAAATACGCTTCGGGTCATGATCCCCCCTTTTCTAAAATTTTACAATCTTCGATTTTCAAACGAAAACCTTGTAACGGTATTTCCAAATGCTCAGTAAGACTTTGATACATATTTTCTATTGTGATAAGTTCTTTACAGGGCTAAAAAAAGTTTTAATTGAAAACTTATAATTAGAGACCGGATTATATGCAAAGTCCATATATTTTATTTTATTTATTTATTATATTTTACGTCTATTTGTAGATGTCTTACACTGATTAAGGTTAATTAATGCTAATTAACTTTAACAATAAATAAAATAAAATATAATCCGGTCTCTAGTTATAAGCATCTACACAATAACTCATGTCAATATGAAAATTTGTCAATATTTAGCGAACATATATTAAGAAGATTGCTTAGAGTACTGCTAGAATATGGTGGTTTAAGTGGTGCTATATGTCGTAAAATACGACATTTTAATCTGAAATCTAGTTAGTATTGTAGGTTCCAATATCTCGTTTCGGTATGTTTCAGAATTTAGTACTACGTTAAAAAATATGGGCCCAATGATTCGTTGCTTTGAAACCGCCAACCAAACACCAATTCTTCGCGAAAGTAATGGTTCTTTTTCACAAATTCATTAGGATTTTCTGACGACCATGTTCTCATGTTTGGCTTCTATAAATATCCCGAAATACGAATGATTATTTAAGCTATTCTAGAACGATTTGAAGTGCTCGGTTCTTCTTTTAATTTTTTTTTTTTACTTTTTGTGAATAGTATGGCATGTTCCAATTAATAACTGAACTTCTTGTGACAATTTCCTAATGGATCTCTTTGTGAGTTTTCTGTTCCATATCGAACACCTTCAATATATTCTGCAGTTCTAGATACTAGTCAAGTTTCACGAAATCTGTTGACACAACCATGAATTTGCGGAATCAGCTGTTCGTACGTAACTACAAAATCACGAAGCTGTTGACGAAAATCCTGTATACATTGTTTAATTGCATAAACGCACTGTCTATTTACTAATCTACCAGTTCTGAAATAGCTTTCAACAAGCAAAACTTTGTGTTTGTTTTTCTAACGTGATAATATATAGTCTAAATCAAGTATGGGCCACCTGTAACATGTTGTGGGCCAAACTTTAGTGTGCTATTATGTTCGCGGACCGCGTTAGTAGTAGTGCATTTTAAAGTAGTGTTCATAATTTTTAGATATCAGACATGAAATAATACGAGAATGTTATTATAATGCAATTTATTAAAATAAGAATATGAAATGAACAAAATAGGTACAACATTATAATTAAATCGTAAAATTTGGAATTATTACAAACTATGAAAGTTAAATAGCGACAACGAAATCAATGATGCACTTGAGCCTGAATTTGGGAAACTATTGATGTTTGGATTAATTCCACTGATACAAAGACGTAAAGAATTTTCCGAATTATCGTCAGTCAGTCTTGTACGATGTTTTGATTTATAAACTTTCATGATTGAAAAGAACTGTTCGCATTTATAAGTACTGCCAAATGCGCATCGATCTTCTTGCGAATTTTCTAAGCTCCGGAAAATGGTCTTCGTCGAGGTATTTTTTGTAGAAATCGGACAACTCCACGTCTTCAAATTTAGTTTATAGGTGTGAGTTTTCTTGAAGCTCGATCAACTCCATTTGCAAGTGTATTGGAGCATTTTGTACATTACTTTTTATTGGAGTAGCAAATAAACTGAAACTGTGTTTCTAAAATCGCTAAATCTGCTCGAAAATTGCTCCGACAGTAATTTGAGTTCTTCAGCATATTGAGCATAAGCTATATTTTCATACGCAGAGAGCGTGGTGAAATGGTAACTGTTACCAGACAGAATCTGTGCTCCCAGAAGCGGATTTTGTTCTGAAACGCTTTCAAACGGCTGTACAAATCATTTACCAACTGCCCATGTTTTTAATGTTTCAAATTTAAATCATTTAAATGGTCTGTAAGGTCGACCAGCACTGCTACGTCACATATCCATTTTGGGTCACTCAATTCAGATAGTGGTTTATCTTTTACTTGCGTAAAATCTGCTATCCCATTTCTAGGCTCGCAAAACCGTTTCAGCATTTTTCCTTTGCTTAACCATCTGACTTCACAGTAATATGTTACGTCGTCATATTCGGCTGATATTTCATCCAAAAACGCCTTGAACTGACGATGGTTAAGCCCTTGGGGTCGAATACTTTTTTACTACCACATTCATAACATTCTGGAGTCGAATAAACTTAGAACAAAAGTTCTTCTTTGTTATACATTTAATATTGTTATACCTTTAATATTATGTATATTTAAATAAAATAGAGTACATATATTCGATGTTATATGTATTTAAACGAAATAGTATTTATTCAGTCTACATACATACATATCACTCATTTATTGTTATGCATTTAGATAAATTCAATACTTGTAATTGTCATGTGTAATTCACTCAATATTTTCGATTAGTTTATTTGTAAACGTTGATACAGATTTTAATGTTTATTTTCTTATCGTTTTGCTTAATGCAGTTCCCATGGGAACTCTTGTAATCTTTCATTGTATTATCGTGATTTTCGTAGACTTCCTATGTTCATGCATCCTTGACCTTTGATATTATTTATATATTAATAATAATAATCAATCATTTTTAAAAGAAGTGTTATTAAAAGTGCTGCAATTGACGAGTAATAGTAATGCTTATTTATTTATTATATTACAATTACAACAGATATTCACAATTTAGACACCACGTCTACCCTTTACACCATATATGTATTATAATAATAATAATAATAATCTTTATTACCCAACAGAAAATAATTCCATTTACAGGATAATGTGACAATAACATAAAATAGTATAATACAGCATAATGTAGTAATGATATAATATATACAGTGCAGTAATAAACTTAAATTACAAAAATGATACAACTGAATCATGAACATAAAAATAGCTCGGTGACACCAGAATGCAAGAACAAAGTAGGACGACATTGTAAATCCATGTAGACACTTCAACAAAAAGGATCATCGAGTAATTCATTGGCATTCCTAATCATATGCGTAATGGGTGCTTTAATAATAATAATAATAATAATAATATCTTTATTGCCCAACAGAAAATAATTCCATTTACAGGACAATGCGAGAATAATGTAACCTAGCATATATATGTAGTAACAATATACAGCGCAGTAATAAATTAAAATTAGCCGAAAAAGATACAACTGAATCATAAATATAATAATGGCTCGGTGACATCAGAATGCAAGAACAAAATAGGACGACAATGTAAATCCATGTAGACTCTTCAACAAAAAGGATCGTGAAGTAATTCATTGGCATTTCTAATCATATGCGTAAAGGGTGCTTTAAGCAGAACATTAGTTTTGCATGAAGGACCTTAAAATTAGGGAAGGACCTGGTATCGTACTGAGGTACCACAAAATTAATTTTGGAGAGAAGGGATGGAGCGTCAATAGCGTGATTAATTAGTTTAAGTAGAAATTGACTGCTAAATTCCTTCCTTCGATCCGATAACGATACAAAGCCGTGTCTCCTCAGCAGACCAGCATAATCAACATCGCGTCCAGGGTAAGTGCCATCAATTTTGAAGGACAGGTATTTCAAAAATCGTTTTTGCACTCTTTCAAGTAGTACTTGCAGATGGAGATAGTGAGGATACCAAATTATGGAGGCATACTCCAACCCAGTGCGGACAAGCGAATAGTATAATGCTTTTAGCGAGGCAGGATTATTGAATGATCTGCAGGATCGTATGAGAAATCCTAAGGATTTCATCGCAGAATTTCGTATGGACAA
This sequence comes from Trypoxylus dichotomus, assembly GCA_023509865.1. Classification (NCBI taxonomy): domain Eukaryota; kingdom Metazoa; phylum Arthropoda; class Insecta; order Coleoptera; family Scarabaeidae; genus Trypoxylus; species Trypoxylus dichotomus. The sequence goes on along the minus strand of CM042080.1, from coordinate 50,124,846 downwards.
TATGTGGTCTGCAAACGACAAATTTGCATCAAACTGCACGCCTAGGTCCATCACAGACGAGTGCCTAGGAACAATAGCCTGACTCACAGCATAGTGAAAATTGTATAGTCTATGACATCTGGAGTAGCTTACAACAGCACACTTATCCAGATTCAAATGAATTCCATTCTGTGTACACCATCTAACAATTGTATCCAGACTGTTCTGGAGAAACAGACAATCTGCCGGGGAGGTTATGGTATTGTAGATCTTAAGATCGTCCGCGTAAGCCAGTACATTGCAGTCCAGACCCTGTAGGAGATCATCCAAATAGATATTAAACAAAAGGGGACCCAAATTGGATCCCTGGCACACACCAGAGGAAGCAGAGAATGTTAAGGATTTATATCCATTGTAGTGAACATAGCATGAACGATCAGTTAAATACGAGCGGATTAATTCTGTTACACTTGGCGGAAAACCAAAACTACTCAGCTTAGATACCATAAGGGAATGATTGATAGTGTCAAATGCTTTACTAAAATCGGTGTATAATACATCTACTTGTTGACGTCGTTCCATGGATTCGGCAATATGCTGTGCTAACTCAGCAAGGTTGGTTGTAGTAGATCTTCCTGGAATGAAACCATGTTGTCGCGAAGATAAGTAAGGCTTGACACTAACGTAAATTCTGTGAGACAGAAGATATTCAAAAATTTTTGCAACGTTATATATTGATAAAATTAGGGTATAAGAACTAAAGCGTTGATACAAACACTCTCTCTTTCTCTTCTAAGCTGAACCATTAACATTAACTATTTTGTATTTTACAATAAACATAGTATTACATGTAACGTGGTCTTTTCTTTGAACATAACATCTTCATTTGGAGAGAGTATGAGTAAGTATTGTAATATTTTTTTTAAATGGGTTTTTCAAAATATCTCGCGGACCGGATCCGGCTCGCGAGACGGTTGTTGCGCACATATGGTCTAAATGATTAGACAAGGTTTCAATATATTGACTTTACTATGATAGTTGTCAGAATTTGACTTTCGGAAAGTATTACTGTTCCACAAATTTAAATGAAAATCATGAAAGCCATCGCATTTATTGTCTCCATAGAGGAAAGAACTAACCAGAAGCAGTATCCAGCATCCATAGCTCCATTTTAGAAAAAAGAGTAAAGTCAATAAAAACGAAATAAACGAGAACTAAACCAAACACTTTCTAGACTAACGCAATTTAGACATTTCTTTCAGCGCTTTAGGACTTCCGTCTTTCCGAACATTTTACCCGAATTCTCAAATCTACGAAAGCGGTACGTAAGAAATAAGCGAGGGTAGCTCGAAATCGACGGACGACTTTGCGTAAATTAATTTCGCAGTTAAAATTTCCGCACATCTCCCACCACCCTCGTCCTCTTCTTAGTGTACACCTAATACACATTGAAATTAATTGCTGACACGAAGTTTAATCAGAAAGTTACGAATTACGGTTGATTTACTTCGCTTATATACGGAGGAGGGGCGGACGACTGTGAAGGACCGGATGGGGAGAATGGGTGGTTCGTACTTTCCAGATGCGAAGCAATTAACACCCTCTTTTCCTACTGGTGCTTCAATGGCAATTCCGGGAACGTTTTGGAATGATCGGAAATTAATAGACAAGGTCTTAATGGGTCTACAAGTCGATCTTCATGGAATGGAAATTTAAATTAGGAAGGAATTACTGCGTAAAAGGTGTAATGGAAAACTTACTGTGAGATAGTTTACGTATGATTTGACTTCGAATTTTTGTGAGCGGAAGTATAGAATCTTAGCATCGTAAAGACTTTAGTAAAACTGCCAAAAGCTGAGGAGTACTTAGCTATTTTTTTCTAGTAATAGAAATTGTTAAATTGCATGATTGAAGTAGAATTTCCAATAATTAATGATTAACACATGGGCTGAAAACTCCCAGGCCTAACAAAGAAAACACGGTTTTTTTGGTTCAAAATTAGCTTTATTTATCAACGTAATCTCCATCAAGAGCAACGCAATCATTCCAGCGCCGCTCTAACATTTCAATACCACTTTCGTAGAACGATTTATGTTTCGCCTCAAAATAGGCCTCAGTTTCAGCGATAACCTCTTCATTCGTGCGAAATTTCTTACCGGCGAGCATTTTTTTGAGGTCTGCGAACAGCCAGTAGTCGCTGGGAGGCAAATCTGGCGAACATGGTGGACGTGGGAGCAATTCGAAATTCAATTCATGTAGTTTTGCCATTGTTTTGATTGACTTGCGACACAGTGCGTTGTCTTGATGAAACAAATTTTTTTCTTTGCCATATGCGGTCGTTTCTTTGCAATTTCGGCCTCCAAACGCTCCAGTAACGCTATATAATATTCACTGTTGATGGTACTTCCTTTCTCAAGATAGTCGCTGAATATTACACCACGCACATCTCAAAATACCGAGGCCATAACCTTTCCAGCCGATTATTGCGCTTTCGAGCGCTTTGGACGAGGTTCACCAGTTGCTGTCCACTCAGATGACGATCGTTTTGATTCCGGAGTGAAGTGATGGATCCATGTTTCATCCATTGTCACATATCGACGAAAAAATTTCGGTTTGTTACGTTTAAACATGGCCAAACACTGCTCAGAATCATCAACACGTTCTTGTTTTTGGTCAACAGTGAGCAAACGCGGCACCCACTTTGAACAGAGCTTTCTCATAGTCAAATGCTCACGCAATATAAAGCCAATACGTTCTTTTGATATCTTTACGATGTCAGCTAACTCACGCAACTTCACATTTCGATCATTCAAAACGATTTTGTGGATTCTTTTTTTGTTTTCTGGTGTTACCGCCTCATTTGGACGTCCACCGCGTTCTGCATCATCGGCGTCTCTACGACCACGTTTGAAGTCAGCAAACCAACGTTTTATTGTTGTTTCTGATGGAGCGGAGTCCCCATAACACTTTTCAAGCCATTGCTTCGCTTGAACGGTATTTTTCCCACGAACAAGCAGTGTAAAATTAAAACACGAAATTGTTTTTGATCCATTGTTTTGAAAATAGCAAAAGTAGCGTGACTCTTAGCACAATAACTCACAAACTAATGAATAGAATATTATGAAATTTTAACAGCTGTCTTTTGAAGGTTAGTACTAACTGAGAGAAAGGTGACTGCAATAAAACTAGCGTCATCTATGTGTTAGGCCCGGGACTTTTCAGCCCATGTGTTATGATCGAAATTCGCCATGTTAAAGATACATATGCCACAAATTTGGAAAGAGTTCTTCTGCTAATAGTTCTTATCCATTTCGGATGTTGGCTATCATGCATGCTATTTTAACTTTGTTTGCTGGTTGGAATAATTCAATAGTATTCATACCGAATTACGTTCTGAGAATTTTCAACCAAGAAATTCGTCTTCTACCAATACTCCTTTCCCCCATTAATTTACCATGCAGAATATTCTACAATTGATGAAATATTTCTCCATTCAGAAGAATTCCAGATTCTGTGTATTCTAAAGCTTCACTCAATATGTACTCTGAGTATATATTAAACAGTAATGAAGAGAGAATGCAACTTTGCCTTATATCTCGTACTATATTTGTCTTTTTCCGTTGGGTCATTCCCAACTCTGACGAAAACAGATGGATTCCAGTATGGGTCAACTATTATCCAGATGTCTCTCCAATCTAGGCCCACATTTTCCAGAGTTTCTACCATTTCTTTGTATTTTACTATATCAAATGCCTTCTGATCGTCAATAAAATATGCTATCTCATTTCTAAGCTCGCAAAACCATTTCAGCATTTTTCTTTTGCTTAGCCATCTGACTTCACAATAAGCAACAATATTTAGCTACAGCATGTGTATAGGATTGTCACAAAGTAAGTGATATCCTTTAAGTTAATTTAAGATACTGTTTTAGGAAAGTTTGTATTGGATTCTGCCACAATTGTTAAAACAAGGTAATTGCAATTTAGTAATTTATTTTCAAAATAAATTTGATTTTAACGTAAATTTAAGCCAAGTAAATTAAAAAAGAGGCTCTGTAAACAAGAACAAGTTTGGTACAAGGTTATTACGATTGCGACTGGGGGTTTAAGACTAGGCTCCTGTGAAATGAAGAGGTACCATTATTTGATTGGCAAATTCCCGACTCTGACGAAAGTAGATTGATGCCAGTATAGATTAACTATTATCCTGATGTCATTCTTTTCAAATCCTTCTCATAACTTTGATGTTCATTATGTGTTCCGACCATGGTATTTTCCTCAAATGCTTATAATTTCATTCATGCTTCTACTCCGTAGAATAAAACGGAGAATATTCAATCTTTCTCCATTCAGAAGAATTTCAGATCCCGTGTGTTCCAAAGCTTCTCTGAATATGTAATCTGAGTATATACAGGGTGGCGCAGGGGAACGGGAAATTTTGAAATAACGTCATTTCCACGAATAAATTCATAAAACTAGTAATTTATTAACGAAAGTGCATGTATCCAGCATGCCATTTATCTTTTTACAATCAAAATGTCCAAAAGTGTCTCTTTACTTTTTAAAGATGACATCGGAAAGATGTCCTCCCATTCGGCGTTCACACTCTAACAGCCTGTTATGAAAACTCTGGAATGCGCGGTGTAGCAAATCTTGGGGAATGGCAGTGATTTCTTGTTGAATGTTCTCCTTCAGTTCATGGATTGTTGCAGGTCGTGTACGGTACACCTTGCCTTTAAGATACCCCCACAGGAAGAAGTCGCACGCACTAAGATCAGGGGATCTCGCAGGCCATTCAATGTCACCGTTACGTGAAATAATTTGTCTTCCTAACAATTGACGAACTGCTGCCATCGAATGTCGAGCAGTGTGTGACGTGGCTCCGTCCTGCTGAAACCACATGTTTTCCATGTTAAGATTAAGCTCGTACAGTCTCGGTGTAAAGAATGTTTGAAGCATTTCAACATATCGAGCGGATGTTACCGTCGCTGCACTGCCATCATCACGTACACAAAAATAAGGGCCGATAACATCATGACATCATACAGCGCACCATATTGTGACCTTGTCGCTGTGTAGTGGTCGCTGGTGTAACTCACAAGGATTGTCCTGGGCCCAATAACGAAAATTCTGTTTGTTTACGAAATCGTTCAGGTGGAAATGGGGTTCGTCTGATATCCATATGTTACCAACGAAATTCGCGTCCTCGTTAACTTTAACCAATATCTGCCTACTAAACTCTATACGTGACGCTGGGTCTCGTTCATGTAATTGTTGCACAATCTGCAACTTATAGGGATGGAAATGTAATTCGTGCAGTATTCTTTGTAAGCTTCGTCGCTTAATCCCTAGCGTAGATGCATGCTGTCGAACGGAGCGGCGAGGACTTCTCTCGATTGCAGCTCTAACAGCGTCAATGTTCTCTGGGGTACGTACCGTTCGAATGCCAACTGGAGCTTTCTTTTTCAAGACAGGTCCTGTTTCTTCAAAATTACGCACCCACGTTGTAATCGCATGCGCAGATGGGACACGTCCACGACGTCCAAGTTGGCAATGCTGTCGAAATATTCTCTGCGCGGCAGTCGCACTATCACCATTTTTATAAAACGCTCTCACAGCTACTGCACGCTCTGCACCAGTCCAACGATCCATGATTACTAAATGGCAATGCGTTCACAACAATTGTGCGACGTTACGAACAACTGCCGGCTCTACAGTGCTGACAACTGTAACATTCAAAATTTTCCGTTGCGTAGATGCTATTTGTTCTTCACAGGTTCTGTAAATTCTGCTATGTATAACTTTGAGGAAAAGTTTCAGAAGGTGACTAATCAAATTTATTGTTCTATATTCTTCACATTCTTTAGCTCCTGATGTTTTCGATAAGGTGAAAAATTTTGATCTAAGCTAATCATGCGGAATCTTTCCGGATGTGTATATTCTATTGAACATGAATATCTTACGTCGTCATTACCCAGAAGTTTTAAGAACTCAGTATTTATGTTATTGGGTCCTGGCGATTTTACTTCTTTCATAGGTTTTATTGCTTCCATGACTTAATCAATGAGGATGTATGGCCCCGCCTCATCAACTTCTTCAGGTGGTTCAGGTCTCGTGTCGTAAAATTTAATGTACGTTTTACATGCAACCTTCAATTCAGCTATATTAATTATCGTATTGCCTTCGTTGTCTGGTTAAGTACCTACATACGTCTGTATGTCTCAGTAATTTCTTTAACGTTTTGGTGTACGTTGAAATTAATCTAATTGTCTGAAAAATTCTAAACATCCCCTCCATATCATAAAGGCAGCCTTAATGAAACAATATCACCCTTATCCGAGTCAAAAATTTCTCGATCCACCCTAGAATTTAAGACCCCTTCAAAGTTTACCGAGGAAGTTTACCTTCCTGATAGGTTACCCTCCGATTACAATATGCCTATTCGCTATCTTGATTACGTAATGTAGAAAATCGACATCTCTTATAACCCCCCAGATATGCGTGCATGTTATTTTAGCACGTCAGCGGCGTGGGGTAATATTTACAATGGTAAATCGTTGTCTCGGTAAGCGATCACGTCCCATTATTTAGTTTCAACCTCCGTGACGCGTGGTAGTAGTTGAAATAGACCCCGTACGTGATTAATTTCATATCCTCGATCTAAGCTGTTAAACCATATTAATATTATAATTTCGCAATTTCGAATTCGACCCTGTGTTTTGAAGGAGCAGCTTGGAAATTAGATTTGCCTATTTGGGAGATTGGTGTTTTCCTAAACAATGAAGGATGTTTTAGTTTCACTGGAATGGATACTATCTTCTTTGCCTTGCTAATTATTGACTCGAAGTTAAAATAGAATGCATGGTAACAAACATCCGAAACGGTTTGGAACTGTTAGAAGCGGAAGAAAAAGAAGAAGGTTGAAAATAATAATGTTGGAGTATATTTTTAGTGATAATTTGCTATATCGTCTGAAGAACGCCTTTTGTAAATTGAGGTGACACAGGCATGTTTGTAATGTAGATAAAGTTCGTTGGGCAAATGAGATGTCAATAACGTACGTAAGCAACAGAAAAAGAGACTTTAAAGTGACTAAAGGATTCAATATTTTATCAAAGCCGTATTGTGTAAAGAGCTTAACGTCATTTATATTAACCGGAGTAGTCAAGAAACAATTGATAACCCAGCTAACTGTTGGGTTTAACGTATCACTAGAGATGACGATTGCAAGGACTGTGTGGATGTACAATTCACAGGTATAGTAGTAAACTCCACTCACACAAATTAATTAATTATGCGGAACGCAGCGTTTCGAGAGCACGTGGACTCTCATTGTCAACCGTGTTACCGACTGAAAGTAAAAACTGTATCACACATGCAAATTATTTTCTACGCGGGCTCTAAAATTTCTAAAACATATGACTATTTACAGTCTACTCGGTGGTCTAATGCCTTTTACGGGAAAGGATGGACCGAAAGCGAACCGTATCTTTAACACGGCCTATGGTAATAAATCCATCAAACTCGAGTGTGCAATTGGGGGTGGTTCTCTGTTCAATAAGTTTCCGTTCTTTTTCATATATACCGTCTCTCTGGGTATGTGTGTATTTTCAAGAAGGGATGGAACGAAAACGAATTGTATCTTTAACAGGGCCTTATGGTAATAAATCAATCAGACTCGAGTGTGCAATCGTTTCGTACTCGTCCAATTCTCTATACGAGTTCACGTTTTTAAGTAGTGTCAGATTTTTTAAATCAATCTTATGTCCGGATTTTACCATATGCTCTGCTACGCTTGATAGCTCAGGTTTGTCGAAACGATAGTGTCTAATATGTTCTTTGAACCTCGTTTCAATACTCCTTTTTGTTTGTCCAATATAAACTTTCTCACAATCATTGCATGCGATTTGGTATATTTCAGACCTTTTTATCATCTCCGGTTTATCTTTGGGATTCCCTTTAAGTTGTTTTTTGACACAAAAGACACGTTCATACTTAGTTGTCGGAAAATTTTACTTAACCCTTTTACTGTTGGGTGAAAAGGAAGAGTTATAAATTTCTTATTACCGGTGTTTGTTGATGTCAAGGTCGTGGAATTTCTGATGTGTTGTTTGTATTGGACCTTCCTTAAAATACGGTCGACATCCATAGAAGAGAAACCATTGTACCTCGCTACGTCTTTGATATACTTTAATTCTTTGTCATACCTGCTCATGTTTAGCGGAAATCTGACGAGTCTATTGACCAGAAAACCCGTAAAAGGCATTAGACCACCGAGTAGATTGTAAATAGTCATATGTTTTAGAAATTTTAGAGCCTGCGTAGAAAATAATTTGCATGTGTGATACAGTTTTTACTTTCAGTCGGTAACACGGTTGACAATGAGACCCCACGTGCTCTCGAAACGCTGCGTTCCGCATAATTAATAAATTTGTGTGAGTGGAGTTTACTGCTATACCTGTGAATTATCACTAGAGACGTTAATTGTTGATCTATTTAAAAAATGCACTTGCAAAATTCATCAATCGATTCTGAATCACTAACGTAAAATTCAGATTTTTACAATTGTTAGTAATCTTTCTATACCAGTTCCTTTTTTTATCGATTACACTGGCCAACAAGTATTTTTTTCTGGTGACATTAAACAGATCAGACACTTGTTTTTAACTAATGTGGGCATGCTAATGCCATATATGAAACCTATTTTTTCCTGTCAGGTTTCGTTCTTTTGCTATGGCATGTCGATTTCAAAATTCTGAAAAATCTTTATAATTAAATGCAATAAATTCTTAATTGCTCCAATATTGTAAGTGAGCCTTTGGTCAACAGAGAAAAAGTATTTTTTCTATCTCTACACATCAAATTGGGTCTTATCAAGCAAGATATTAGGCTCTAGATTTACAAGGGGACTGTTTCAAGTATATACATCGAAAGTTTCCTCGATTAAATTAGTAAAAAACAAATCTCATATAAAAGTCAGCAAAAATTATGTTGGGCAATATTAATTGCCACTATAATTAAATTAATATTTGTAACTATCGTTGGCTCCAAATAATAAATTTCAATTTGCTTGGTTTTTTCAACGTTTAAAATTTGTCAATTTATGAAATTACAAATTTCACGACATCCGGTAGGATTCGAACCCACAGCTGTGGATAGTAATTTAAAATAAATCTAGATTTCAATCAGAGAGAGAAAGGTCTAAAGTTAAATATATATAGCAATTAGGGCAATAAGACTTTCATGAGGAGAATTCTGAATTGAAAACAGTGATTTAGAAAGAATACACTACATTAAGTACTTGGGAGTTACCATAGATAAACATTTGCTGTTCAAGGAACATGCAAAAAATATTATGAATAAAATGTCGAAAAAGGTAGGGTTTATGAGTAGTACTTGCAAACATTTATCACTGTATATAAAAATGGTTGTTTATAAATCTGTAGTTGCACCACATATAGAATTTTCTCCAACAGTAGTTTTTAATCTAAATAAGAATGAAATCCAGCAAATACAAAATAGAGCCGTATATCTCTGCAATATACTGGATGCAGAGTAACTATACAGTATTACAAGGCAGGTGAATCATTTAATACCCCTCCCAAATACTTACTGCCATTATAAAATACATTGTTTTCATATTTGAATGAATTTTGTATACATGTAAGTCTTATTGTTATGAATATATACTATCAACATTAGATTGGGAATTCCATTCTAAGAAAACTAATGAATTTCCCTAAATATTTCTATAATAGTTCTAAGTATAACACAATGTATTAGGTGCAATCAAACTTATGAACGGAAGTGTACGAGGATGGATTTCTATGCCCCTGGTCCTACAGTACAACTACAGTGGCATTATATTTTTTATTTTTCACTAATGCACTTGGTCCATCGGTGCTCCAATATCTCAACAACCCCCTGGAAAAATTTTTGTCCTACCTCTGCAAACCACCTCTCTATAGGTTACACCACTTCATAATTGTTGGAAAATTTTATCCCACGTAAGATTTCTTTTAATTTGGGGGATAGTCTGTAATCAGTAGGCGCCAGATTCGGCGAATATGGCGGGTGCTCCACTAATTCAGAGGCTGCTTGTTGTATAGCAGCCGTAGCAATACCTGATGTATGGCTGAAGGCATTATCCTGACGGAACGGCACACCATACCTTGCATTTCCTCGGCGTCAGTTAGGATAATTCCTTGAGCAACCCAGAACACAGATATCAAAACCGTTCCAGCGGACGGCACGACCTTGAATTTGCGTGGAGGAGGAGAACCGTAACGTTTCCGCATTCCACTTTGCACTTTGGTCTCGGGATCATAGTAGTGGTCACAAAGCGACTCTCTCTGTTTGCTTGGTACCTTTCCAAGAGACGCTTATAAATCAACCGATTTCTTTTTCGATCAATGGTTAACATTCGGTGCACCCACCTTACACTCATCTTTCTCATATCTAATTCTTTAGTCACTATGTTATGTACCACATGATATGATAAGCTAGTATCTTCCACAATGTCCCTGATGGGCATTCTTCGGTTTTGCAGTACGATATCGTGTACCTTTTAATATTTTTCTCTCTTTTTTGTTGTTACCGTTATCGAAGGATGTTCTTCCACATTTACAGTCTCGACATTAGCGTTTGACTGTATCATAAGAGACTGCAGACTCACCAATGGTCGCCATAATGTCTTTATGAATTTGAGTTGGCGTCATGCCCTTTTCCAAGGGGTATTTTATTACGGCTCTTTGTTCTACAGGATCCATTTTTATGAACAATCACGACACACAATTGAAGAATTAGCCACAGCACAACAACACTTGGAGATAGAAACTTGATATTATGCAGATATGATCTACAAATGTCAGTTAACTAAATATCAAAAACATTAATCAAATAACCAATTAGAAGTCGTATATGTACTTGAAGTGAAAATCCCATATCATTACGAAACTTTTCCTGTTAACTCCCAACAATTAATCATAAATTAGCATCTAATTCCGAAGTAATAATACCACCCAATTACCCCACCCTTCTACGCTGTTTCCACTTTATTTACCCCGCCGAAGAAGGCTTAAATAAATCAAACGAACAACTTGATAACTTGGCAGCGAAAACTCCGAGCCATAAACTTCAACTCGCAACCAATTACCCACCTACCGACCAGGCGCCTAGCCGGCTTCTCGCATGTAATTATCATTGAAGCGTCAAACGCGGAACAGAAAGGCCTCCGTCGAGCTCTTTCGAGTGCGTACGGCTATTATTTGAAGCGAAACGGATGGAGTGTAACACTTAATTACCGTCACCAGTCCGCGCTAACGACTCGCTTTTTATTATTCCCGCAGCCTGCAACAGGACCTACTACGGCGAAGTGGGCAGGACGTACGAGCTCGAGGTGAAACGGCCCAACGAGAAGCAGTTGCCGTTTTTGTGCTTTCTCAACTTCACCGCCGGCGGGAAGATGTTCGGCGAACTGGTACAGGTAAGATTTTCCCCGTTAGAATATGATGAATGCGTGTGAGATAATAAAAACGTAAAATTAATTACGTTTTGATAAAGATTTTGTGTCCTAGTATAGAAGGACAACAGATAGAATATTTGAAATAATTTTATCTTTTGATGTAGTCTTCTAAACGCCTTATAAAGAAGCGTTCAGCTCTTTCCTGTAGATGTCTATTTCTAATTTCAAAGAAAGTAATTCCATACAGATTCATTATGGCTGATTTGCACCATTGCGAACGACAAAAAATATCCGCGATTAGTTTTCTGGTCAGTAGACTCGTTAGATTTCCGCTAAGCAAGAGCAGGTACGAAAAATAATGAAAATATATCAAAGATGTAACGAGGTACGGATGTTGACCGTATCTTAAGGAAAGTCCAATACAAATAACACATCAAAAATTCCACGAACTTGACATCAACAAACACTGCTTCCTTTCCACCCAACAGCAAAAGGATTAAGTAAAATTTTCCGTCGATGAAATATTAACGTGCCTTTTCAATCAAAAAAACAACTTAAAGAATCTCTTAGGCAATCCCAAAGATAAACCGGAGATGGCAAAGAGGTCTGGAACTTACCAAATCCCATGCAATGATTGTGATAAAGTTTATATTGGAGGTTCAAAGAACATATTAGACACTATCGTTTCGATAAACCACAACTATCAAGCGTAACAGAGCATATGGTAAAATCCGGACATAAAATTGATTGAGAAAATCTTAAACTTCTTAAAAACGTAAACTCGTGTAGAGAATTAGACGAGTACGAAACGATTGCACACTCGAGTCTGATTGATTTATTACCATAAGGCCCTGTTAAAGATACAATTCGTTTTCGTTCCATCCTTTCTTGAAAATACACACATACCCAGGGCCACCCAATGAATTGTAAATAGTCATATACTTTACGAAATTTCAGAGCCTGCGTAGAAAATAATGTGCATGTGTGATATAGTTTTTACATTCAGTCGGTAACACGATTGACAATGGGAGTCCACATGCTCCCAAAACGCTGCGTTCCGAATAATTAATTAAGTTGTGTGGAGTGGAGCTTACTGCTATACCTGTGACTAATAGTAGGTAAACTATACCATTTCTGGCGTACTTTCAAGGTCACAGATCCTCCAGGTCCGCCTGCAGTCTCCACGAGGGTGACATTAACCACCTCCTGGGGGATGGAGATGGCTTCCAGTATCTAGTGACGCGACAATGTGCAGAGCTTTTGTTTGGGGAGTGAAAGGGGCTTGCTGGGAATTATTCGCGGTTTGATTCGGGGCTTAATTTGTGGTTTAGTTCGCGGTTTCAGAAATAATCTAAAACTCTCCAGAAAGTGATTTTGCCTAATTGTATTGCGGTCTCCAGAAACGTTCTTGAACTTCCCAGAAACTTTCTGGAGTATCGGAACCGAACCATCTCACATAATCGATCATATTGTTATACGTTGTTTATACGTTTCTATTACCTGTTTCTCAAATTCCTTCAATGATTTTTTTCCTCTTCCTTTAGAGCTTTCTTTACTAGGTTTTTCTTCCTACTGTAATCTTCTTTATCTTCTGTTGTTTTTGTTTGTATGTATTTTTCCGAAGCAGTTTTTTTTGCTTTTGCTATTTTGTTTATTTTATCGTTCGACGAACTCGTTTTCTTTATATGTTGATTAAACTTTCTTTTTCTGCATAATTTTTCTGCTATTGTTGACAATAGCAGTAGACCTATTTAAAGAACATAAAATACTTACTTTGCCTACGATTTACATACTTGAGTGCACGATGTTTGTGCATGAAACTACAAACTTCTTAAAAATCGAGAGTTCATGCATACTCATAATACCAGCGGTATCAAAGTACGGCACCTATTATCTCCACAAACAAATAAGACGTTAGTTTTTAAAAGCGTAACGGCTCAAGTTGTTAAAGTGTACAGTTACTTACCGCACGAACTGAAACCTAGTAAAGTCAACAAGTTCAAGTCACAACTGCGTGCATATCTACAAAAAGTGATGCTTTATTCAGTTGTTCAATTTTTTCAAAATAATTTTTAGTTTTATATATTGACACCAATATTAATAAATGTTGTAAATAATTGTTGGTGTTTTGTGTGTACGGAGCTAAAATCAACGATGTGTGGACTGTATCGAACTGGTTGCTCCAACACCAGTTTCTTCTAATGGTTAGATTTCGAAGGACCAGAGAAATACACAAATAAATCAATTGCGTCGTATTAACACTTTTATTTCTTAAGCACTAAATTATACAAACATTTATTTCATATGTTTCTCAATGAATGGATTCGCGAAAACCACACGAAACGACTTAAATTACGCGAAAAACTCAACTCTAACTCTAACTTCAACTGTAACTACGACTGACAGTAACTGTAGCTATGACTAACTAGAATTCGACTGCCCTTTTTATATCCCTGTAGAGTGTAAGAAATTGTATAGTAATTAACACATGGGCTGAAAAGTCTCGTGCCTAACAAGGAAAACACGGTTTTTTTGGTTCAAAATTAGCTTTATTCATCAACGTAATCTCCATCAAGAGCAACGCAATCATTCCAGCGCCGCTCTAACATTTCAATACCACTTTTGTAGAACGATTTATCTTTTGCCTCGAAATAGGCCTCAGTTTCAGCGATAACCTCTTCATTCGTGCGATATTTCTTACCGGCGATCATTTTTTTGAGGTCTCCGAACAGCCAGTAGTCGCTGGGAGCCAAATCTGGCGAATACGGTGGATGTGGGAGCAATTCGAAGTTCAATTCATGTAGTTTTACCATTGTTTTGATTGACTTGTGACACGGTGCGTTGTCTTGATGATACAAATTTTTTTCTTTGCAATATGCGGTCGTTTCTTTGCAATTTCGGCCTTCAAACGCTCCAATAACGCTATATAATATTCACTGTTGATGGTATTTCCTTTCTCAAGATAGCCGATGAATATTACACCACGCACATCCCAAAATACCGAGGCCATAACCTTTCCAGCCGATTGTTGTGCTTTCGGGCGCTTTGGACGAGGTTCACCAGTTGTTGTTCACTCAGATGACGATCGTTTTGATTCCGGAGTGAAGTGATGGATCCATGTTTCGTCCATTGTCACATATCGACGCAAAAATTCCGGTTTGTTACGTTTGAACATGGCCAAACCCTCCTCAGAATCATCAACACGTTCTTGTTTTTGGTCAACAGTGAGCAAACGCGGCAGCCACTTTGAGCAGAGCTTTCTCATAGTCAAATGCTCATGCAATATAAAGCCAATACGTTCTTTTGATACCTTTACGATGTCAGCTAACTCACGCAACTTCACTCTTCGATCATTCAAAACGATTTTGTGGATTTTTTTGATGTTTTCTGGTGTTACCGCCTCATTTGGACGTCCACTGCGTTCTGCATCGTCGGTGTCTCTACGACCACGTTTGAAGTCAGCAAACCAACGTTTTACTGTTGTTTCTGATGGAGCGGAGTCCCCATAACACTTTTCAAGCCATTCCTTCGCTTGAACGGTATTTTTTCCCATCAAGAAGCAGTGTAAAATTAAAACATGAAATTGTTTTTGATCCATTGTTTTGAAAATAGCAAAAGTAGCGTGACTCTTAGCACAATAACTCACAAACTAATGAATAGAATATCATGAAATTTTAACAGCTGTCTTTTGAAGGTTAGTACTAACTGAGAGAAAGGTGACTGCAATAAAACTAGCGTCATCTATGTGTTAGGCCCGGGACTTTTCAGCCCATGTGTTATATGCAGGCAAGGAATTTCGCTTTAATGTAATTAAAGATCTTGGAAATACGAATAGAACTCAGACTTAAGTAAGTACGAAGAATTAAACTAACACCCATATTAATACTAATATGGATATGAATATCAATACTAAATCACCGTTGGCATTAGTAATGATAAAATTACAATTTCTTTGCAATCACAAACGTAATTAAATTACTGAAAAAATATCAGTCTCGGAAGGTACTCGAACCCAACATCTTTACGTCTCCAGCGTCGTGACATCTAGGGGGATTTAAAGCAACTTGAACTCAATGACTTTGTGGTGCACAGGATAGCACGTTACGCCGCAGACGTATGTTGGCTTCGAGTTCCCTCCGAGACTGATAGTTTTTCAGTAATTTAATTACGTTCGTAATTGCAAGGTAATTGTCATTTTATCAAATACTAAGAATGCATTCTTATCCTAATTATAGATAAACAGAGATAAACTAAAACCTTTAAATTACAGAACTTTGATATTTAAAACAAAGTACGTGAATACAATTGGTGCAATTACTACAAAGGGGGTCGTAATATGCCCGGACACATTATATATACATATTTAAGATTACTAAATTATGCAGTAGTGATAAATTTCTTCCGCCGAAAACGAAACAGTTGGTTTGTCGAGTTGTTTATGTAATATGTTTTTGTTATCTATATTTATTACATTTACGCATATTCATATAACTTGGGATCACTCAATAAAATGTATATTAAACATGTTCAAACTTGTCGAAACGTTACAGGAAATTTTGTAGTTAATTTGAAAATCAGGACGAACATGTTTAAGAGACGAAACTAATATAACGAGTTCATTATTAAAAGAAGAAACCACTCCCATTTGTTTCCTTACTTTTCCTCTCCTAAACCAAATACAATTTTTCGCAAAACGAATAAAATATAATAAGGAAAGGAAAAAGATGAGTATTGATTGATTACATGTTCGTCTCCTTCCCATGGATAAAATCTTTTTTCCCACCGCCTTTTCCAATTACAGTTTAGTAATCTGTTAGAAATGGGTAGCAAAAAAAAAAAAAGGAAAAACCGATACACCGCAGTCTCAAACATGCACTGCTTTCACCCCGTAGGGAGTTTGGAGGATAACTTCTTCGTTTGCCACTCCGCATCACCCCCGAGAAGGGATTTGAGAACTAACCGGCTGTTGGATGGACCGCTAAAATCTCGTGGGAGTATTAGAGAAGGCTGTTATGGTCCGTAGCTAATAGCTTCGTTGCCCGCTCCCATCTTAACTTCCTGCACCGTTTTATATTGGTTCTCCTTTTCGATTTATCGACGGCATGTTTGATGTCTACTTTCTTGAGAGAAAAGGGGGACGTTCAAGGGAATACAAAAATTTTAGATTTATTCCGTAACTGAATGAAGAAATTCAGAGATTAAATAAGAGGTTTTCAATGAAAATATCTATCTTGTTCAAATAATATATCTTCTAGAATAAATATTAATAAGCCAAATTCAAGAGAAACTAATGCTTAATTTAGAAAGGGTTTGACTTGGAGTAAATGTATAACAGTGTTGCTAACCTCCAAAATTTAGATTTTCTTTTTTGAAGCAAAGAGGAAATTTGGGGGATTTTATTTTCTAGGGAAACTTCCAGGGGACTTTGAAAACCGTTTCAATCCTGATACAAAAAAAAAAATTAAGCAGACATTCAGTAAATCTTACCCCAGCATGAGAGCAAGAGTTGGGACATCTTTACGCGGGCTAGGTTCGTATTGAGTACGCAGCGCCCCCACTAGTGTAATGTAACAAAACGGACGAAGCTTAGAATTATAAGTTAGCACCGAGAAAAAGATCATGTCTGCCATTAAAGAAGTTCAGTTAACTCGTTCAACAGTAAGAAGGCGTGTTGAAGTCATGAGCCTTTATCCTCCTCGTGGTACTGATTATATCAATTTACTCTATTTACCTGTTTTCGACTTGCTGTCGCGTCGCAGAGAAATCGCGATAAAGATTCTGAATTCCATCCGTGCTCGAAGCTTGCAACGACGGTTCTTCAAATTGCAGTTGGAAGTGTGCTGAACACATTATATAGTTTTTCACATGGACGTAAGATGAGTCGCGGAAAATTCCTGGAAAGGTTTCGAGAATTATTGCTCGAAATAGTTGCTTTTCTGCACGAAAGATGTGATAACACTCAGATGCTTAAAAGCGAAAAATGTCAGACTGATTTAGCATTTTTAGCGGACGTCACAATGCATTTAAACACCATTAATTTCGAATGACGATTGCAAGGACTGTGTGGATGTACAATTCACAGGTGTAGCAGTAAACTCCACTCACACAAATTTATTAATTATGCGGAACGCAGCGTTTCGAGAGCACGCGGGATCTCATTGTCAACCGTGTTACCGACGTCGGTCTGTGCGTCCAAACAATTTTTGGAGCTGTGTGGAGACAAACCTGCACAGATTTTGGAGCTGATTGTTAGCGGAAATGAAACATGGGTTCATCACTTTGAGCCTGAGTCAAACAGCAGTTCATGCAATGGCAGAAAAAGGGGACACGACCGCCAAAGAAATTCAAAGCGTCAGAATCGGCTGGGAAGTTGATGGCTACTATTTTTTGGGATTTTGAGGGAATATTATTGATTTATTACAAAGAAAACGGTAGGAGCATAACCGGAGGATATTACGCAGCGATATTAGAAAAATTAAAGGAGGCCATCAAGGAAAAACGTCGAGGAAAATTGACCAAGGGTGTGTTGCTCTTGCAAGACAATGCGCCGGTTCACAAGAGCAAAGTTGCAATGGCTACTCTGCACAAGCATGGCTTTCAATCAATAGTCCATCCACACTACAGTCCAGACCTGGCACCTAGTGATTTTTATTTGTTCTCCAATTTAAAAAAAGACTTACGTGGAAGAAAGTTTTCCGACGACAATGAGGTAAAGGAGGCAATTTTGGCCCATTTTGAGGCGAAAGATAAAAAATACTTTTATGATGGTTTAGAAAAATTAATTCATAGATCTAATGATGTATTGTGTTTAAGGGTGATTATATTGAAAAGGAAAAATAGATTTATTGTTTTATTTTTTTTAAAACCCCTTCATTCCACGAACTTCTGGACCTCCCCTCGTACGAGCTACCTACGCCAGATACACCCTACCTACATACACTACAATGGGTCGCTTGTAGTGTATGTAAGTGCACGAGTCGATTTTGAGGTAGATCGCCAGCACTACAAGTTTGAGCATCCCTACTATAGAGGGTTAGATTCTGGACTATATCAAAATC
The DNA here is from genome assembly GCA_023509865.1 of Trypoxylus dichotomus. Lineage (NCBI taxonomy): Eukaryota > Metazoa > Arthropoda > Insecta > Coleoptera > Scarabaeidae > Trypoxylus > Trypoxylus dichotomus. Next base: position 50,106,346 of record CM042080.1, on the reverse strand, counting down.
TAGAAATTGCAGCATCCAATAAATATTTTGTATAAATTCTTTCCCAAAATAAATCGAATTTTTAAAATGTCTTTTAGTAATTGTAAAACATGCTGATAACTTATAATTAGCGTAATATTTTTTGATTTAATAAAACCATCGTACACAAACGAAACTATACTAGCTATAACGCTATTTTAGTAAAAGGTATTACGATAGTGGCGCTGTAAGTACTTGTGGAAAAAGCCAATCCCAATGGCGGGATTTAACGTGCCAAATTGAAATTAACGATGCGTTTTGGGGTGAATTAACGACGCTGTGTGTTGTACACGGTGTCGTATCGATTCATTGGCCAACTTTCCCATATTTCTTGCTACCGGCTGGCAGATTGACGTCTACATAAATCTTCTTCGACTGGAGTTCGGTAGAGGAATAATTTATGTTGCTAATGAGGATCGTTCTCCCAGAGAAGTTAGTAGTAAATAATAAAAAAAAAACGAATGATATATCACACTTGTGTGAAGTAGATTTGCATAATATTTCCTTCCTTTTTCTTTTGGTTTTAAAAGCTGAGTAACTGAGTTTAAGTGGTCAAATTTAGAAAATTAACTTTGGCTACGAGGTATGTCTCAGAAAATTTTTAGTTCCAAAGTGTTTAGTTGAGTGTATTTACAATTTAATATCGTCTCTTTCACAATATGCTCCTTTAGAATGCACACAACGTCTCCGGTGAGTTTTCCATTCCTGGTAACAATTCTGGAAGTCTTGTTCTGTTATGCTATTTAGAATCTGCGTCGTGGCACTTGGGGTGTTGTTTATTGTTGCATTCAATCAACTTAAGCTTTGGAAAAAAGAAAATAATCGCATGGAACGTTTTTTTTTCTGGCAAAAATGCTATAACAGACAACAAACCGTGATTGGGGGCATTTGCCACCAAACTGTCTTATTAGAATTTTTCGAACTTCTTGTGGGAATTTGATTTTGAAACTTGCAGTGTAGCCATGGTGAACTATAATCGATTTGAAAAAAATAGTTTCAGATTAACAGTATTACGGCGTACAAAGATTTATTGAAGTTCTCGTAACATTTACGAACAACTTGCATTAGGGTTAACAATATACAAACTTATTTTTTAAAGTATATTATTTAAGTAAGCAAAACTCGATTTTCTCATAGAAAAAAAAAAACTGCAAAAAAATTTTTTGAAACAAAACACGAAAAGGAATTGAAGATATTGAAACGTCGTTGACTAATTTTGCACACAAAATGGAAATAATCTCAAGCATTCTTTAATGACGCTTCCAATAAAAGAGGCAACAAAACAGCGCATCCAAAGACGTCCCATGACTGGATTAGGGATAAAAGTTGATTTCATACAGTAAGGATATGGTTCCACTTACCTCTAGAAAACTTTTCCTAATATCTTTCCGAAACCCTTCTTTGGCTGTGTATATATGATATAACTCAAATTAATGAAAACCTAATTCGTCGACTTGGAGTCATATTGGAAGTATTGGGTTACTGTCAGAAGAAGCCCAAGAAAGCAGACTTGATGAGTATAAATATTATAAACTTCATTTCATAAGGAAATGTTCCCGTACAGCCGCAAACGAGGATGTATTTCATAAGATGCTCGAGTCGTCAGATCCCTATATTACACACCTGAGGCCTGAGCCTAAGAACAAACAATGTCCTTCCATACCTGTCCTCGGCTGTCAAAGAACAAACCCGGTTATAACAACTTCAGCTGTAACGACACTCCTTTTTTAGCGTCAAATTTTAAGCGGTCCCGTACATTACTATTCAAACGTACCCGGTTTTAGCGTCAATAACCCTTGATATAACGACAAATATTTACCACTTGAGGTATGTATTTATATTATCATTTATGGCTCAATTCGAATTTGGGTTAGTTAATTCTACGATTTGTGCAATTGTGAAAAATAAGAATAAAATCATGAATATCTTTGTGGGAAAAGAAAAGTCGAAAAAGAATCGATCGTGGGAAAAGGTTGAAATCGACGAAGCGCTTATTACGTTGTTTAAGCAATGTAGGAGTGCAAATTTTCCCGTTAATGGACCACTGCTTATGCAAAAGGCCGAAGAATTTGGTAGTTTATCTGAAGACAAAAATTTTAAGTGCAGCAATGGGTGGCTTGGAGCGTTTCAAACGGAGACATTCAATAACGTTCGGAAAAGTGAGCGGTAAAGCGAAAAGTGTTAATATGACAGTAACAGAGAGGTGGCTAAATGAAGTGTGGCTTAAATTAAGACAAGATTATGAAGACAATGAAATTTACAATGGCGACGAAACGGGAATTTTTATAAACTTCTTCCAGATAAGATTCTGAGGTTTAAAAGCGAAAAATGTGTAGGCGGTAAACTAGCCAAAGAACGGTTAACCGCATTTGTGTGCTAATATGACCGGTACGGAGAAACGTAAAATCCTTCCACGCTGCGCCAATAACATAAAAACACTCCCAACAAATTACTGCGTAAACAAAAGACCATGGATGACTTCAGAAATCTTTGAAAATGAAATTCGAAGATGGCATAAAGAACTTGCGGTTAAAGTGCGGTTAAAATCTTGCTTTTAGTCGGTAACTGCCCAGCACATCCATTATTAGCCCACTTAAAAAATATTAATTTGGTGTTTCTGCCCCCAAATTGCACTAGCATCATTCAACCAATGTTCCAAGGCGTAATAAGAAGCTTAAAATGTTTTTACAGAAAATTTCTTCTGCAGAAAATTATTACGGGTATAGACAAGAACGCACCATGTGCAGTTTCACTTCTCAACGCGTTGGACTTTTTAGAGAAGGCTTGGCGTAGTATAACCTCTGAGACTATAGCAAACTGCTTTAGTCATTCAGGATTAAGGAATAATCCAGTTTGTGACAACTTAAATGAAGATGACGTCCGTTATGTGAAAAGTGGCAGCAAAATCAGAGTGACGAAAACCAGTTTTGTTTCGACAACTTTGCATCCGTGGACAGTTGCCTTATTACGTCGGGAATGTGTTCAGATTTTGATATCGTGGAAGACATAAAACAGCGGGATAACGAAAACGATAATGAAATCGAAGAGGAAGAAGATTCATGCGACGAAGCAGAACACGTACCGACAAACGAAGAAGCCCCAAATGCCATAACACTTTTAAAAACTTATTATAGACAGCGAGAAACGTCACCTCAAATTATTGATAAAGTGAGAGAATTAGAAATGGATATAGAGAAACAGTTTTGGCGTGCGAAAACTGTGCAACGGAAAATTGCAATTTCTTTCATTAGACAAACAAGTTACTATGTATCTACATGTGTAAGGTTACATAGTTAAATACATTAAATTAATTAAATTCACATATGTATCTGTTTACCACCCGTAATATTGTTTCCCACCAATTCTTGTATGTAAACATGGAACTTGTAAAAACTCCGCTTATAGCGTCACCTTGTTATAGCGTCAAAAAATTCGCAGTTCCGTGTTATAACCGGATTCTACTGTAATTGAGCACTTCGCACGAATCAATACAATTTAAGAAAACGGTATGAAAACATTAGTGGAATGAAAAATTTTATCAAAAAAATCATGTTAGAGATCTTTTATAGTGTATTCAGCTCAAAATTTGTCCTAATTGCTTCATTAATCTTTTAATTATTTTAACCCAACCCATCAAAAAATAAAAAATCAAACATCAAAGCTTGTGACTAGTAAGCGAAACACATCTGCATTTATATCACGTACTAAAATAAAAAAATATTGCTAATGCATTAGTGCAGCTGCAAAAAATCGTCTGCTATAATATTCGTCGTATTAAAAGTTATTTTACCGCGTGCATCTGGGAAATTCGAAAAACGAATTGCATGTACGAATTATATATTGTTGCACAACATGCATAGCTTTACCACCGCCGTAGTATTGATTAATAATTACCGAAACGAATAATCGGCATTAAGCTGAAACTCCCCACACATAACAACGTTGACTACAAATGCCTAGCACGAGTGATATTCCCTAGATAAAAGGTGTATTGACCTCTTTCGGATTGCTGTTTGGATGCATCATTTATATTTCTACGTAAAGGTAATATTTTATTTGAATAAGTTTGGGACATGAAATGTTTTAAATCTTGAAACAGTGAGAAAATATCGTTATTCGCCCAAACTATTCTAATAATACAATTAGTGCATATATATATATATATATATATGGTTTATTTAAAAAGTATAATTGCAGCTCCATCTGTAACTGCGATGAAACTGTTCTAACACATGGGCTGAAAAGTCCCGGGCCTAACAAAGAAAACACGTTTTTTTTGGTTCAAAGTTAGCTTTATTCATCAACGTAATCTCCATCAAGAGCGACGCAATCATTCCAGCGCCGCTCTAACATTTCAATACCACTTTCGTAGAACGATTTATGTTTCGCCTCAAAATAGGCCTCAGTTTCAGCGATAACCTCTTCATTCGTGCGAAATTTCTTACCGGCGAGCATTTTTTTGAGGTCTGCGAACAGCCAGTAGTCGCTGGGAGCCAAATCTGGCGAATACCGTGAATGTGGGAGCAATTCGAAGTTCAATTCATGTAGTTTTGCCATTGTTTTGATTGACTTGTGACACGGTGCGTTGTCTTGATGAAATACGTTTTTTTCTTTGCCATATGCGGTCGTTTCTTTGCAATTTCGGCCTTCAAACGCTCCAATAACGCTATATAATATTCACTGCTGATGGTATTTCCTTTCTCAAGATAGTCGATGAATATTACACCACGAACATCCCAAAATACCGAGGCCATAACCTTTCCAGCCGATTGTTGTGCTTTCGGGCGCTTTGGACGGAGTTCACCAGTTGCTGTCCACTCAGATGACGATCGTTTTGATTCCGGAGTGAAGTGATGGATCCATGTTTCATCCTTTGTCACATATCGACGCAAAAATTCCTGTTTGTTACGTTTAAACATGGCCAAACACTGCTCAGAATCATCAACACGTTCTTGTTTTTGGTCAACAGCGAGTAAACGCGGCACATACTTTGAACAGAGCTTTCTCATAGTCAAATACTCATGCAATATAAAGCCAATACGTTCTTTTGATATCTTTACGATGTCAGCTAACTCACGCAACTTCACTTTTCGATCATTCAAAACGATTTTGTAGATTTTTTTCATGTTTTCTGGTGTTACCGCCTCATTTGGACGTCCACTGCGTTCTGCATCATCGGTGTCTCTACGACCACGTTTGAAGTCAGCAAACCAACGTTTTATTGTTATTTCTGATGGAGCGGAGTCCTCATAACACTTTTCAAGCCATTGCTTCGCTTGAACGGTATTTTTCCCATCAAGAAGCAGTGTAAAATTAAAACATGAAATTGTTTGTGATCCATTGTTTTGAAAATAACAAAAGTAGCGTGACTCTTAGCACAATAACACAAACTAATGAATAGAATATCATGAAATGTTAACATCTGTCTTTTGAATGTTAGTGCTAACTGAGAGAAAGGTGACTGCAATAAAACTAGCGTCGTCTATGTGTTAGGCCCGGGACTTTTCAGCCCATGTGTTATATTATCGAACAACACTAAATGCAAAGTTATGTTTTCGTGACAATAAAGTCCTTGGAGGAAACATTCAAAAAGTTAGGATAAAAATTTGTTGTTGCTCAAATTCTGACGGCAGTCACAAGTTACTGTTATATCGAACAATGTCTATGTTTTTCAGAGATAATAACGCAGCTCTTTTAGTTTAACCACGTATTCATACAGGAACATTTAACTGACGTATCGTCGCCTTGAGTAGTTATAAATATTACTTTCTTGCCGTTTATAGCTGTTAATAACAAGTATATACCGTAACTTACTAAATCTCGAACTTCCCATTATACATTCCATCCTCCATCAATTTTCTATTTGTTGTGGTTGACTATGTATTGGGTATTTAGAATGCTTTTGATACTAACAGGTGCCCTTTTTTAAATTTAATTTCTTCCAGCAGTGTAATTAGGGAGTGATGGATGATGGCTGAAAATACACCTAATTTAAGCAAAATAGAGCAACGGCACCGATAAAATAAACAGTTTAAATACTTTAAGCTAGAATGATATGTTCTGCATATCATAACACTGGTAAAACAAGCTACCCAAGTTCGAATTCTTCTGTTTCTATTGTTTTTTCGTCCTTCCGCAGTTCTTTCTCGCCATAATTTAAATTAAAGATCGTCCAAGCGAAAAAAGAACCTTTACAAAAGGAAAGGGGGAGTGTCGAAAAAAAGGGACACAATTTACGTTTCCAACAGTCTATTTTCACCCTTCACAAAACCGGGAAAAAAACCTTCCACGTCCTCTACACTCCTCCCTTCGCTTTTAGCAGCGGTACTAAGAATCAACAGCCGTTTGATGGTAGACGCGTTTTGTTTGTTTTCATTCACATCGACCTTTTTCACTTTTCTTTTTCCTCGGCGTTTCTTTGCATTCCTTTCGCGTATTTTTTTTTTTTGGTTGCCCCAATTTGATGCAATACGTAGCTTTGATCGTGTTTTATTTTCGAGACGATTTAATTTCTTTTGAGAATTGCATCTGAAGATGTTTATGCATTATTATTAAGGACGTGTCAAATTTAAGTACGAGTCAGACGCTGTACCAACGACATATTACGAGGGTTGTTTTTTAAGTTTTGCATATAGAGTTTGAGTAAAACTGTACATGACTCTTAAGGACCTTATTGTTTTTGGAAGTATTCTCTACGAAAATTAATGCGCTTTTGTATGCGCTCGAACCAACTGTGAATTCAGTTATTCCACTCTGCTGGTACAGTTAAAATTGAGGCAAAATGCCTGGATGTCATACCAAGGTCTGATGAACTGTGGCATGAGCTACTACCATCAAGAGGTGAATCACTCGTATTCAGATCGTCATTAATTTGTAGGTATTACTATACTCCCCTTGGCGAATTTGGGTATGCTCTGATGTACGATCTGTACATTGTGTAACACATGGGCTGAAAAGTCCCGGGCCTAACAAAGAAAACACGGTTTTTTTGGTTCAAAATTAGCTTTATTCATCAACGTAATCTCCATCAAGAGCAACGCAATCATTCCAGCGCCGCTCTAACATTTCAATACCACTTTTGTAGAACGATTTATCTTTTGCCTCAAAATAGGCCTCAGTTTCAGCGATAACCTCTGCATTCGTGCGAAATTTTTTACCGGCGAGCATTTCTTTGAGGTCTGCGAACAGCCAGTAGTCGCTGGGAGCCAAATCTGGCGAATACGGTGGATGTGGGAGCAATTCGAAGTTCAATTCATGTAGTTTGGCATTATTTTGATTGACTTGTGACATGGTGCGTTGTCTTGACGAAACAAATTTTTTTTCTTTGCCATATGCGGTAGTTTCTTTTCAATTTCGGCCTTCAAACGCTCCAATAATGCTATATAATATTCACTGTTGATGGTATTTCCTTTCTCAAGATAGTCGATGAATATTACACCACGCACTACCCAAAATACCGAGGCCATAACCTTTCCAGCCGATTGTTGTGCTTTCGGGCGGTTTGGACGAGGTTCACCAGTTGCTGTCCACTCAGATGACGATCGTTTTGATTCCGGAGTGAAGTGATGGATCCATGTTTCATCCATTGTCACATATCGACGCAAAAATTCCGGTTTGTTACGTTTAAACATGGCTAAACACTGCTCAGAATCATCAACACGTTCTTGTTTTTGGTCAACAGTGAGCAAACGCGGCACCCACTTTGAACAGAGCTTTCTCATAGTCAAATGCTCATGCAATATAAAGCCAATACGTTCTTTTGATATCTTTACGATGTCAGCTAACTCACGCAACTTCACTTTTCGATCATTCAAAACGATTTTGTGGATTTTTTTATGTTTTCTGGTGTTACCGCCTCATTTGGACGTCCATTGCGTTCTGCATCATCGGTATCTCTACGATCACGTTTGAAGTCAGCAAACCAACGTTTTATTGTTGTTTCTGATGGAGCGGAGTCCCCATAACACTTTTCAAGCCATTGCTTCGCTTGAACGGTATTTTTTCCCATCAAGAAGCAGTGTAAAATTAAAGCACGAAATTGTTTTTGACCCATTGTTTTGAAAATAACAAAAGTAGCGTGACTCTTAGCACAATAACTCACAAACTAATGAATAGAATATCATGAAATTTTAACAGCTGTCTTTTGAAGGTTAGTACTAACTGAGAGAAAGGTGACTGCAATAAAACTAGCGTCATCTATGTGTTAGGCCCAGGACTTTTCAGCCCATGTGTTAATTTAAAATTTCTGTATGTACAAAACTAGAAATTGCCGTGTCTAAATTGATTTTTAAGTACCTTAACCTAAACCCCTGAAAAAAGGGCCGTATTAAACACAGCAAAATGTGACCTTTCCCTTAGAATCCATTAAAATCCCTAACTTAATATCCCTTATACGGAACTCTTACCAATAGCCTTTAAAGACTTTGTTGTTTTTTGAAGTAGTCTTCATGAAGGTTAATGTGCTTTTGTATTCGCTCAAACCAACTCTGGATTCAGTTATTCCACTCGTTTGTTCGTATAGTTAAAATTACGTTTTTGAAGGCATCGACTGCATCTTCTGACGGACTGAAACCTCTGACCACGCAGTTCGTCCTTAATTTTCGGAAAGGTAAAGAAATTGTTGGGACTTAGGCCTGGACTGTACGAAGGATGGTCTAACAATTCAGCATTCTGTTGCATTAAAAATCCAATTGCTTTGTGTGCTGTGCGTGAACTTTCATTATCTTGGTGGAGGATGATTCGTCGTTCGAGGTTGGTTTTTCGAAGCTCGGCGATGAGTTGTGGCAGACAAAGGATTGTATAACAATCGGCAGTAATGGTTCTTTGATCTTGTAGAGCAATAATTACCACATGACCAGCTTTCGAGATAAATGTCGCGACCATCTTCTTGGAGACGGGACACTTCGAGAATGAATGCCTTTTGCAGGCTTTTCTTCATCTTGGAACGACACACAAAGAAACGACTAGCATTTAAATTCTGGCTCGTATGAGCAAATCTAAGATTCATCACTACTGATCTTGCTCAACATGTTTTTAGAGTTACAGGCGTTGAAGCGGTCTAAAGTTTTTTGACACCAATTCGCTGCTTTCTGTTCTTCGGTAAGCAGATACGGAAAATGGAAAACTATTTTTTATACGCATTTCCTCGTGCAAATTGAATTGAATTGCAATCTTTGAAATGGTGTGAATTTTAAATTACAAAAGGACGGATACAAACGGGAACTATAGTAATAATAATATTGGTTTATTTCCTGTTAATACCAAGGGAAAGTCACAGTGAAAGCAAAAAAAAAATTAAAATATAAAAAATATAAAACTTGGTCATCAGAACTTGTTTAATTTTTTGTCTTAAAATAATTTCAAGATAATTCTTTAGTTTGTAGGTTCGAAATGGTTTTATACAAGTCTAATGGCTTGGCATTTAACAGATTATTGTCAAAGTAGATCTATGATATGCAGTCTCTATAGATGAGTTCTTTCCAGTTGAATATTATGTATAGAGAACGGATTATGTACAAAGAAAAACTGAAGTATATGCGCATATATGTATATGCATTGATTGTTGAGAAAATATGCATAAACCTGGGGAATATATGCAAAAAAATGCGACAATATGCAAAATTTTTATCCGTACTTTCATCTACCTTGATACAAATAAAATTATTCCCTACCAATTGTTGAAGTTCTGCCATTATTTGGTATACTTCCAGGTAAAAAGAAATTTGATAAACCTTCTTGAAGGAATTGAGCAACTGTCACATTATTTGTTGTTATAGTATTTTTGTTATTATCTTCGAGATTCTGTATGAAAACGTAGAAATTTTCTCATCCTGTATACCAATCCATTAGCGATAATTTAACTACGGAAAAATTTCCAACACCACGCTAAACAATACACTATCGTGAATAGGAATTGCAAAACCGAAAGATGTTACGTATCCCTTTTTCCTTTCATTCTACCACGTAAAGAATTCGAAAACCCAAAAGCTTCATTCCTGCATCTTTTGTCGTGTGTTTCAGCTGTCCTTCGAGTCCTTTTCGGTGGGAACGTTCGAGTCCTTTACGTCGGAGGGCTGTCCCGACGGATACATATCAATCAAGGAGGCCAACCGACCTCCTCCCGGGGGAAGATGGTGCGGCAGCGCTTGGGGATACACAGTCTATTACAGCGAAACATCCAGCATCAACGTGACCCTGCATTTGGACAGGTTATCACAGCAGGTTGGTGGAATTGATTCGTTCGTGTTTGTTGGCGAACGGGGAGTTTGCGGAATAGTACGGTCCCTTGTAATTGGATTGTCCCCTACCGCACATGTAACTTCGGTAAAAGAAATCGAGTTAAAATATCGAACGAAAGGCAATTCGGTGACATCTCGAAAGTCGCATGCTCATTAGGAAAATTAGCATAATGATGATTTTTTTTTTTATAACAATAATGTAAAGTATTGTCGTGTATCTTCAACCTATGTTTAAAAACTGGCAAATTTACGGAACTCCTAGAAAGGATAGTTAAAAACAATAACATAATTAAATGATTACTTTTCATCCATGCTCATTATAAATACTTTCAGTTTTACGTAGCGCGTCAGAATGAAATTGAATGGAGTAGTGATATCATCAGCGTACAATACTGCTTGTGCTTGTATTAAATTCGCTGGTAAGTCGTTGATGTATAATAAAAATAATATAGGATCCAAAACAAAGCCTTGAGGTACCTCAGTATTCGTATCCGCAAAATTAGATTGCGAATTCTCAATTCGAACGCTTTACTTTCTGTCTCTAAGGAAAGATTGAAGCCAATTTAGTATCTCTCGAGTTTATAAAAACAAATGCTGTGAATAACTAAGTCGAAAGTCTTTGAAAAGTCAACGAACATACCAAGATTTGTTACTATCTGAATTACTATAAATATCTTTTAGAAAGCTAAAAATTGCTGGTATCTGTAGATTTATTAGGACAAAAACCATGATGATTAACACAAATGTAGGTAATTAAGAAGTATTTAAGTAGATCATCAGTTTTTTGTTCATTATAGATTCATAAATGTTGGCATACACAGACAACAAGCTAATACGATGATAGTTACAAAAAATTATTTCTATTCCCCTGTTTTAAAAAGAGCCCCTACAATAGACAACTTAAGTTGTGTAGGAAATATTCCTGTTTCAGATGAAAAGTTAATGAGATAAGCCATTGTTTTGACGGTATGTGAAAGGGAATATTTTATAACAAATAATGAGGTGTGCTCATGCGCAGTATGAAAGGTAGAGTTCACATTTCTAATAACGATCTCAACATCTTTTTTAACCACAAGGTCAATAAAAAGGAATTCCCATGGGATGGATTCTTTAAACATTTGGCGCATTCCGCATTTCGACTTCCATTCCTCCCTACCTTTGCAGTCATCTTCTCCTATTGCTCTATCCCTCATATATCCTTACCCTGCGTGAAGTGCTGCGAGTCGTCGTGGCATAGAATCTATTAAATGATTAATGGTGTCTTCTGGAATATTTAACCACTCTTCTGTAACAGCTGCCACGAGTTCTTCCTTATTGCTGGGTTTTCGGGGTCGTTTCGCCATATTTGTCTGGATTATGTGCCAAACATTCTCTATCGGATTCATGTCTGGTGATTGGCCTGGCCATGGTAAAATCCGAATCCCATGTTCCTCTTTCCATGTGGTTGTTGTTCTTGCTTTGTGGCAGGGCGCTCCATCCTCCGTAAAAGTGGCGTCTTCTTTAGATAAAATGGCGTTGTCGAATATCGGTAGTAGTCCTTCTGTTAATATTTGGATATATTTTGCCGCATTTATATTTCCGTCGCAGATTACTAATTGCGATCTTCCACCATACCATATCGCGCCCCACACCATGATGTTCACACCGCCGTATTTCACCGTCTGATGCAAAAATTTGTCGTCCAGTTGCTATGACGAACGTCTCCATACCCACGTACGACCACTATCACTGAATTGGCAGTACCTGCTTTCGTCTGAAAAAATGACAGACCGCCAAAACTCTTCGGGCTTTGTTCGCATTTCGATTGCCCAAACCATTCGGCGCCGTTTTTGAAACGCCGTAAGGAGAGGCTTTTTCTTTGCCACCTTTTTATACATCCCCGCACTGTGGAGGTATCGCAGAACGGTGCGCTGACGTTTCTGTGAAGTTGCCTCAAGCTCAGCTGTACTTTTTCGCGGTCCTCTTAACACTTCGCGCACAAGCACCCTTTTACTTCTTTCAGAAGGTCCGGCACGACCTGGTCTCGGCTCCACTGTTGTTTTTTCCTTTGCGTTTAAATTGTGTAATCACACGGTTAACTGTGGACAAAGGAATATTTAAAAAATTACTTATTTCACATTGCGAAGCGCCGCGTTCACTCTGGCCAACGATGAGACCTCGGGTGAAGTCGCTAATATCACTCGAACCTTGTAAGCGAGGCATAGTTGTAACGATACTAAACTATAACGAATTCCTACCCTAATGACAAGAGAAAGTTCTTAATTCGTTCTTAGAATTTAGCTGTTTGCATATTTATACCGCTTTACCTGGTGTCTATTTTATTCTGTCACCCTAGTGTATATATATGTAACATAACCGTATATAACATATTACAGCTGATAGTTAATAGATTTGACTTTAACTGGGCAAATCTGAATTGATCATACGTGAATGGATTTGACGTTAATTGACTTGACGTGAATTGAACCGACCCCTTTCGGATGGATCTCTATAACTTCAAACCGATTATCATAACAATGTCCTCTGACTTATTCCAATAAGTCAGACATCATATCTAAGCCCGTGACTCTCAAAGATCCCGTAATTACGTCCTCGATGTCCGCTTAAAGCGCATAAAAGCTTCTTCAGGATGCCACCTACGCGGCTACCATTCAAAATTTCAATACAAAACCCTCCTTAAGTTCCCGAAGCGAGAGTCGTGGACGTATTTCACTCCATCGACAGTCTCTTTTCGACGCCAGAAGCGTTAATAGATCGTAATTTTTCACGGAGTTCTCTCTAAGCCCCGCCAGGCATCGTAGGAACGTCTAAAGGTTGGTTATTGTAGAATGGCATCGATTATGTTGTCCTTCTAAAGCGCTAACAGATTATTTCCCTTTCGCGAAGCTTTTCCCGGAAAATGCGAAATTCTTACTTACAAGGGAACGTTTCCGGGTGTCAAATTCAGATCTTAATGAAACTTGGTAAATAAGTAGAATATGTGGTGACTTCAGAATAAACATTTTTTTGAAACTCGAAAAGTCACAGGTTTTCTTGATTTAATACTTGGGCTAAAATAGATACAACAAAAGTTTAAATGTAAATGTTGCATATTATCGGAAGGTCTTTTGGGATACGTGAATTTTGTATATACAGGGTGTTGCATTTAAGCGCCACCATATTATGCTAGAGCTAATTATAGCAACGCGGAAAAGCAATTAACGCAAGTTCTTCATATAGCAGTTTCAATTATACAGGGTGTTCCAAAGATGATATCAACATAAACACTTATATCTTATACTACGCACCAGAAAAGGGAAACATTTACTCTATATAACACCACTTCATACAATTTAGGTAGTTCAATTTGCCTCGCACCAATTAAATGAAATTATTTAATTAAATTTTATTATTTACTGCATAACTGCAATCGCCAATTGATATGGCATCAGATGCAGCTGTTATTAATCTAACTGGTTGGTGCTTTATGCATTTTTTTGACGACTTGCATTACATAAGTACATAATTTAAATACGCATTAAAATAAATACCTTAGTCATTATTATTAATACTAACGATTTGCTATGACGTGTAATCCCGTGTTTATATTTGTATAAATTATGAACATGAGCGCATAAAAATTTTTCTAATTAATGACGGTTTTTCTTAATACAGCATCTATATGTATGCAATATATATGTAGATGGTTTTGGTGTTAGTAGCATATGGTATGACTTATTCTATACCTTTGGAACATCCTATATAATTAGAAATGCTTTAAAATCAATAAAACATGTTAAAGATTAACAACTTACTATAATTTCCTTTCCATATTGCTATGATCAGCTCTAGCATAAGAGGCGGTTAAATGCACCATCCTGTATATACTACACTCACGTGTCCTGGAAGACCTTTCGATAAGGTATAACATTTGCATTTAAATTTTTGTTCTATCTATTTCCAAACAGAAAAAAAATATTTTCAAGTCTCGACATATTCTACTAACGTACCAAGTTTCAAGATCTAAATTTTACACCCGGGAGCCTTTCCTTGTTAGCTACATCGCTGGGTAATTTTTCTTTTTGTCTTTTGGATATTTACTCTCGTCGGTGTACTAAACTGTTTTGTTTCCAGTGGCGGCAACTATAAGTTTAACAACGTAGATACAGTATTATAGCTTCATAATATAGTAAAAATTGTTATTTGAACTACCAATTACCTAATTACCAAACTTCCAAATATTACAGCCAGTCCATACTTACCATGCATTAATATTTGATGAACCTCGCCAATAAACACTTCTCAATATTAATGGCGTAACCAGCTGATGCTATGCTGTTCCTAACACATTCGGGTCAATATTAAATTTCCCCAAAACCTATCGCATAATGTATATATGTTAGGAACTCTAAAGCGTCAATGGATTCGGGAGTAGGGACAATGGGCTGCTTGGAGAAAGGGACCTAAATTATGGATTTCATCAATATTATATGTAGGTAATGTGTTTAGATATGTACGACCTACGCGATTTAATAGATTCAGTTTATATTTAGAGCATGCACATGTAGATTAGATGGAAAGTACGTGGGTTGCTTCGACCGTTTATGTAAATGTTAATGGGAAAGCTTTTGTTGCGATGGTATTAAGTAATATTTTTGAATAACAGGAGCCTAGTAATGTTTGAATATTTTATGTATATCGTGCAATTTAGTGATTGTTTAATTCGGGATGGGAATTTTGGAAGCTTAGCGAAGGGAAATTTTACATATTATCCTTCTTTCGTAAGGAAAATTAAGGAATTGAAAGAATATTAGAATAAAATATGATTAACATTTAGCATTAAATAAATCAATAATTCGAAACACGGAAGAAACATTTTGCTTTGTTAAAGAACTGAAATTTGAATTTTAATTTCCATGTAAAACTTTTATATGAAAACCCATGAAACCACGAATAGAATCAAAAAGAAAATTACAGAAATGAGATTCTTAAGACGAATTAAATGAGTATGAAGGAGAGATAAAATCAGAAACACTATAATTACTAGTAGTCTAAATATCAAAATCAAATAATCATAAAGGAGAGACAACTAGGATAATTTGGACATACACACGAAGATTTTCGAAACCAAATAGAGGTCAACAGAATAGGTAGACCCCAAAACACCTGGAAAGGACAAATATATAGAACATTAGAAAAAATAGGTATGGGATGGACTGAAGCCAAACAACTGGCTCAGAACAGGAAGCTGTGTTCGCCGCAATGTAGAACTAAAATAAAAATAAATTTCAGTATGAAACATTTTTAACAGTTTCATATGTTAATTGTGCACGGTCAAAAATTTTGTGTGAACACCCATGAAAAATAACCCTCAATTTATGTATACACAAAAATTTGAACCGAAATATTTGGACCTTAGTTCATAATTGATATTTGATTCAAATTAAATAACATGGGAAACCACTTAGAGCAATAGGTAAATACTATGCATTAGCACCATTAGTGGATATACAAAACAAAGCTCTAATTATTGGTATTAATATCTATGGTTAGTTTGTCAATAGCTTTCGAGTAATCTGATTTTCCAATTGTTTAGACATCCACAACAAAATTTATTGGTGATAATGTAAATAAAACGAGGAACAGAGTATATTGAACATTTACTTTTGTGATTGTTGTGCAGTACTATGTAGACCCCCATCTAGAATATTTAACTTAGCCGTGAGTTCTTCTACCTTTCCTGACGCTTGGAAGATTAGTAGAATTACGCCCATGTTCAAGAAAGGTAATCATTCAGACTTCCGAAATAATAGACGAATAAATATTTTATCCAACTTTGCAAACACTTTTAAACATCTTCTGTCTTGCAGAATTTACAGTTAGTGACAAACCTTATTTATCTACGCGACAATATGGTTTTATTCCTGGAAGGTGTACCACAACCAATCTTGCAGAGTTAACTCGGTATATAGTCGAATCTATGTATGGACGTCTATAAATGGGTGTGTTATATATCGATTTTAGTAAGGCATTCGACACTATCGATCATTCTCTTATGATATCTAAGCTGAGTAGTTTTGGTTTTCCTCTAAGTATAACACAATTGATCCACTCATATTTAACTGATCGTTCATGCTATGCTCACTACAATGGATGTACATCTTCAACATTTTCTGCTTCCTCTGCTGTATTCCAGGGATCGAATTTGGGACCTCCTTTGTTCAACATTTATTTGGATGATCTTCTGTAGGGGCTGGATTGCAATGTATGTGTATACGCGGATAATCTTAAGATCTGCATTACCGTAGCCTCCCCAGCAAATTATCTATTTCCCCAGAACAGTCTGGATACTATTGTCAGATGGTGTACGCAGAATGGAGTTCATTTGAATCTGGATAAGTATGTTGTCATGAGCTACTTCAGCTCTGTCATAGACTCTATAGTTATCAATATGTTTTAAGTCCAACTATTATTCCTAGGGACTCATCTATGGTGGACCTGGGGGTGCTTTGTCGTTTGCAGACCGTGCGAAATTCTGCCATGAAATCTTTAGAATTTCTCATGCGATCCTGCAGGTTATTTAAGAATCCTGCGTCAGTAAATAGTTACATTATTCGCTTGTCCGTACTAAGTTAGAATATCTTCACTATCTTCATCTGCATGTGCTACCTAAACGATTTTTAAAATACCTCTCCTTCGAAATTGATGGCACTTATCTTAGACGCGATGTTGATTATGTGGGTCTACTGACGAGACACGGCTTTGTATCGTTATCGGATCGAAGAAAGGAATTTATCAGACATTTTCTATTTAAACTGATTAACCATTGACGATCCATTTCTCGTCTCCAAAATTAATTTTGTGGCACCTCAGTACGATATGAGGTCCTTCAGTACTTTTAAGGTCTCGTCATATAAACCAAATGTTCTACTTAAAGCCCCTATTACGCATATGACTAGAAATGCCGTTGGATTAATTGAGGATCCTTTTTGTTGAAGTGTCTATATGGTCACATTTTGTTCTTGCTTTTTGGTGTCACCCAGCTGTTATTCTGTTCATGATTCAATTGTATCATTTTTCATTAATTTCAAGTTATTACTGCACTGTATATACTATATTATATTATTCTCACATTGTTCTGTAAATGGAATTACTTTCTGTTGAGCAATAAAGGATATTATTATTATTATTATGGTGAATCTCTTCAAAAGAGATGGAAACAGAAATATTGGTTACAATGCATACATCTACGAAAGTGAGGTATATATGTATATACAGTGGACGCTCAATTATGTGAACAATATGAGCCAAGCGCTGTTCACATTACTGAAAGTTTACATTAGCGAGCCTTCTTTTATTTATAAAGAAATTGGATAAAATACAGCGAGTGCACTGTATTTCTTATTTCAATCGGAGGGTCGTGATCTTCACTCACCCCATCTTCCTCTTCATGTGCATCATCCATCTATTTATCGTCATTCCATAAACTAACATCGGTAATTGTGCAAACAATATCGGGATTTATTGCTTTTAATATTTTGAGAACGTCCGGTGATGCACTCTCAATAACTTCAGCATTTGATAGTAACTGTTTTCTAATGATGGTTAGCGATACATTGTCTTCATCGGAGTAAAGCAAGTTTTTCCAACACTTTCTGATTG
This sequence comes from Trypoxylus dichotomus, assembly GCA_023509865.1. Classification (NCBI taxonomy): domain Eukaryota; kingdom Metazoa; phylum Arthropoda; class Insecta; order Coleoptera; family Scarabaeidae; genus Trypoxylus; species Trypoxylus dichotomus. The sequence continues at coordinate 50,088,449 of CM042080.1, read as the reverse complement.
TTTGCTGGTAAAGGGGATCCACATCATATCTAAATTTAAAATTGCTTCACGTAAAAGTACTTCCTTTACGGAATAAGAAATGTCCTTTCGACTATATAACACCCTATACGTATACAGTGGCACCAATCCATCTTTACTCGTTTGAAGCTTATTTCGGAAACATGAAATTTGGGACGAACTTCAATGCCGAATTGCACCTCTTAAATATCCAACTCCGTAGGAACTGAGAAAGTTTCATTGAAATCACGACTATCCACTTCGTTAGATATAAAATCTATTAACTACATAAAGATTTGCTTCGATACGTTAAACTTACCAACCCGTACTCAGTTTCCAAACAAATCTTTTTGAAAAACGAAAAACGTGAAACAAAAACTTTCCATCCGAAACAATACATTACTTGCTACGATATATCTTTCTTCGAACACCTCATCAATAACCAATCGTGTTTTCACATGTCCAGATGGCGTGTGCATCGTTTTTTTGCCATTTCCGTCGCCTTCCCGAAAGACCAAAGAAACCTCGGAAAACTTTCGAACAATAACTAGGAAACAAACAACGGCGCAGAAACAAAACTTATCTCGTCCAAGAAGAAAGTCAAAATTGTAAACGAACGTGAAACAAGAGGAAGAAGTTCGTGTGAATATTTCATGATAACAAGTTTCTTTTGGACACGCACATTTACGAAAGAAAAAGAGGTATCTCACTTCATTTTGTCGAATAAATTGAGAATCGATAGAACTTCTATGAGTACGTTATTAGTTAGCATTTCTTTCTGGAGGGATATAAATAAATAATGAACACTGTTGAACGTAGATCGACTATTTCTATGTTAATGACGATTTTTTGAGGTAAAAGTATTATGACTGGAAAATTGAAGGGTATTTTCATTAATAAAACATTCTTGTTTGTGGTGATTTTAATTGTTCAGAATATTAGTAGTTGTAGAATATCCGTATTGACAATTATTATTATTATACAGCTACAAATTGTATGGAACCATTTTACATATTGTAATTATATGAAATATTGTCTATTTATTATCAATGAATTTTTCTAAATTTTACTAGTTTACCTATTCCAGATATTTTCTCCTCACTCTTTGGTGCACGCAGTTATTTTTGTTATGGTTGATGTAATAAGTTGGAGGAAAAGTACCGTTAGTAGTCCCTCTTTATGGAATTTTGGCACAGATATTCAATCTGTACAAGTTTCTTTCTAAAGTTTTACAAATATCTACTTTGGGTATTCTTTATTAATGTACAATTCACAACTTTCTTGTTAAAAAAAAAATGAGTCCCTTCAACAACACTTGCAGAGGAGATGTAAACTTTACTAATATTTATTATATATATCGCTTTTCGTAAACATATTTTTATATAAATAAATATTTGCAAATTCATTCTTAAAAGACATTTAATATATTGTACTCACATATTTCAATCACATTGTATAAAATTTCTCGTACGACGGAAAGATGGCACGACTGGTAGCATTTACTTATATAATTTCACTCATCATTTCTCTCAAGTATGTGTCTACTGTGTGGCCTACTATATAGGCAAACAAATGTGTTACGATGGATATAGATAAACATCGTGTCAAAGTCACACATATTGACATCGTCTCTCCTGAGAAGAATCAGTTATTTTCTCAGCTAACTCTTTAATTTACAAAGATCTTCGAATATATCCAGCCATAAAGTGTATCAGGTGATACTACAAATGAAATTTGGAAGTTCCGGACACATTTATTGGAAGCCGAAGACCAGTACACCTAAAAGGAGAGAAATCACATGTGAGGGAGTACGATTTCAAAAATTAAAGACGTCGAATCTTCATAAATTCCTCAAAATTATTTGTACCTATTGCTCTCATTTTGTTTCGAATATTAATTTTTTTTTTAATCCTACGTTCTTTCATACCTTGCGGTGTCGGACTATTTATTTTCTTATTTTTATCTTCCACAGGTTCCTGTTCTGAGCGAGTTATTTGGCTTCAATCCATCCCATACTTCTATTTTCCAATGTTCTATACACCTGCTCCTTCCAGGTGTTTCGGGGTCTACCTATTCTGTTTTTGCCCTCTGTTTTGGCTTCAAATATCCTCTTTGTGATTCGATCTTCTTCCATTCTGTGTAGATGTCCAAGCCATCCCAGTTGTCTCTCTTCTATGACCACTTCTACTGGTTTGATACCCAGATTATTAGTGATTGTCGTGTTTCTGATTCTGTCTCTTCTAGTTACTCCTTCTATTCTTCTTAGGAATCTCATTTCCATGGCCGTAACTCTGCTTTTGATTCTATTCGTGGTTATGCATGACTCGCTACCATATGTTAATGTTGGTCTGACCACTCTTTTATACACCTCTGTCTTTATTTTTTTTTGGTATTTCTTTTTTATCCAGAAACGAATTTCTCAATATGTTATATATTTTTGCAGATTTCCCTATCCTCTCATTTACCTCTTTCTCTATTATCCCATTGTCTTCGATGATTGTTCCTGAGTATTTGTAACTTTTAACTTGTTCCAATGCTTTTTTCCCGATTTTGATGCTATGTTTTCTTTCTTCTGCTGCTACTATCCTTGTGTTTATCTCCATGTTTATCTTTGTTAGTTCTTCTTGGTATATCTTCAAGTTCTGCTGTAATGTCTCTTCCGAGTGTGCTATCAGTACCATATCATCTGCAAACATTAGTTCCTGTACGTTAATTGCATTCATTTTCCAGTTTCCTACTTTCATATTTTTTCCTTTTTGTTTAGCTTTTTTAACAGCGTCGTCTATTAATATAGAGAATATTAATTAGAATATTTAAAGATTAACTAGACAGCCTTACGTTTTCTGTAAAAGAAGGATATTTTGCCAAAAAGCTTTATATATTTTCTCCATTTGTTAATATATTTATTTTTACAACATTACATTTGGTTATTTTAATTTAAAAATAAAAAAAGCGAACAAAATCTAAATCAGAGAACCCATTTTAAAAATTAAAGAGCTTGAAATTTTCCACCACAATATATTACATCCGTACGCACTTCTTTCCTTATATGATATTTCTAAAAATTCCATTCTTTCAGCAGGGCGCAGGATACAGCTTCGAATTTAAGATCTCCTACAAGTTCTTGCGTCTCAGCGACGCCAAGATACGTTACGGTAACGCCACCCAACGTTCGTACAGAGGTAAGCTCCACAGCGGCACCTATTGCGACCGCCTGCTCGAGAGTTGTTTACGAAGACCTTGCCGGGTTCAGTCGCCGAACTATCCGGGAATCTACCCTCGGAATGTCTCCTGCCACTACCGGATCCGGGAGAAGAACGTACCCAACGGGAAGCACGCATTAATCGCGGTTAGACAGGCCAATTACCACTATAAGGAGCACGTGACGAAATTCGATAACAGTGATAGGGTCTTTAGGTAAGATTGAATACGTCAAAGTGCTTCCGTCTGTTAATTTATATACGGTATAACCTCCTATTATCGCGGACATTCGAGAGGAATTTTAAAGCGTCCAATATATAGAGGCGTCCGTTATTTAGAGCTGCTTGTTTCTTCTCTACTGAAAAGTGCTCGACAATGAAAAATAGCTGTAGGACCTTTGTAATATTGCGAGAATCATTCTCTGGAAATAATGAAGATATTTTTCTGGTGCGCGATATTCTAGATATTGATTCATATTCTAAAAATATTTTCAACTTCATAGCACTATTGATTACAAATGAACTATGGTGTATAGCTGGTTGCGTGTTTTACGTTATTCTAATTTTTCAAAGTATCCAAACAATTGGCAAATATTTTTTTTTTGTTATTTAGTGCTTACAAGAAAATTATAGGTTATCGGTACAGAAGCCAACGATTTGGACTTTTTTGAATTTTTCCTTAACCAGGGCTTTTGACAAGAACAATCGGTACCAAAGTTTTCACAAATATTTTAAAACATTTTTATAAAAACGAATTAAAAATGCGAAAATTAGAAATCAGGATAAAGTTAGTCGTAATGTGATGCAGCGTAGTGGCAAAACGTGGAATTCCAAGAGGCCAGTACAATTGGCAACGTTGTAATAGTAAATTACACATGCTAAAGCAAGTGTTAGGTATAACATTGGATATATGTATTACAGCAAATTAGTAAAATAAATTGCATATACAACAAAGGAATTCAGTTTGTTATCTGTGGCATATGCGAGGCTCGTAAGCTGGCTGACTAAGCGTCTAGGCGGGAAAGCATCAAAATTCGCGTTATAGTAAAATGTAGTTGAACGACTTTTTTCGTAACATAGAGGTTATTTTTAACGCCATCGTACTAGAGGTTAGTGGTTAAAAATATTTTGTCACATTTTCAAAATTTTATTCTATTTTTTTTTCCCATACTTTATTTAGATGAAAAGAATAAGCTTTTTTTTAAATTATTGTTAACGTTCTTTAATCATTGAACACTAGTAAAACGTTATAATAGTTAATAATAGATACTTTCTCTATAAATAGTACAATAGAAGCTAGTTATTGTTAACGTTATATTGTGAGACGTATGCAATACGCTTTGGTTATGTCAAGAAATGCAACAAAATATTCTCTTTTATAGAATACTTACTTCCCATGCCTATTTTCATATATCCTGTCGTTTTAATATATACTTTATCCTTCTTTTTTGTATTTATAATAATAATAATAATAATAATAATAATAATAATAATAATAATAATAATAATAATAATAATCCTTTATTGCCCAACAGCCCAAGGGCCAATTACAGGACAAATTACAATACAATTCTTATTTAAAATAAAATAACTAAAATCGTGTTGCCTACAATAATAACATGCTGAAAATGTATATAATAATGAAACAAAAAAAAAGAAAGACTCACAAAAATGGCTCCAGATCCCGTTTGTTTGCGTTCCTCACCATGTGACTGAGAGGTGCCTTAAGCAAAATGTTGGTATTAGCTCTAGGTACTTGAAATGTATTAAAGTAGCGAGTATGATGAGTAGGTACGGTAAAGTTTATTTGCGCTAGAAGGGCTGGCGAGTCGACAGTATTTTTCAGGATCCTGCAAAGAAACTCCACACTGTTACGCTCGCGGCGGTCAGCGAGAGATAGAAAACCATGCTCAACAAGTAAGCTATAATACTCGATACCTCTTACAGGATACACGTTGTCCATTCGAAAGGAGAGATATTTTAGAAATTTCTTTTGAACGCGTTCGATCATAAGCTCTTGGTGTAAATAACGGGGATACCAAACAATGGAGGCGTATTCAAGCTTAGAACGAACGTAGGCATAATATAAACGTTTCATTACACCTAAGTCTGAGAAATGCCTGCAAGAACGCATGACAAAACCGAGAGTTTTGGAAGCAGATGAACACATGGACGAAATATGTTCCGTAAATGACAGTCTATTATCAAACAAAACACCAAGATCCAAAGTTTTGATATTGCGTGGTATGGCTGCATCATTAATTTGGTAGTTATAGTATAAAGTAGTGTGAGTGTTATTGTAGGAAACCACAGTACACTTGTTGATGTTCAGAGGAGATAATTGACCTTGCTCCAAGTATTAATGCGAAGAAGATTGTCTTGTAAATGTTTACAATCGAAAATGCTACCAACAGTATTAAATATCTTTACGTCATCTGCGTATGCTAAGACGTGACACGTAAACAGAGATAGTAAATCATTTATATAAAAATTGAAGAGAAGTGGTCCAAGATTTGAACCTTGAGGAACACCTGATGTTGGAGAAAACGGCGTAGAGGAATAACCATTATAGCAGACATAACACTTCCTTCCAGTAAGGTAAGACTCAATCAACGTCAGGAAACCCACACCAAAACCAAATTTGTCCATTTTTTGTAGTAGCATCTCGTGGTTAATGCAGTCGAAAGCTTTAGAAAAATCTACGTAAATAACAATAAATAATAATAATAATAATAATAATAATAATTTGGAAGAAATAGCAGCAATCTTTCCTTTACCTATGACTCTTACTTTAACTTTTTTTCCGATAGCAAGGTTATGAGTAGAGACCGGGTTATATGCAAAAAAAAACTGGAATATATGCGTATACCGGGAAGTTGCTTCGTAAAAGTGCTTTCAAAAATACTTTTTTGACATTGCTAATTAAATCATTAATCAAAGGAAATTGATTCCTAATACCTTCGGCTACACGATTGAACCCATGATCTAAACAAGTGGTATGAATAATATTACTACAAAAAAAATTTAAATTTTGCGAGGCTTTTACCACGTATGGTGCAGCGTCGGACAACAGTAATTTTTTTTCGCAAGGTATACTTCCAGGTGAAGAGAAATTTGATAAACCTTCTTGAAAGAATTGGGTAATTGTCACATTATTCGTTTTTTGAAGTTCTTTACAATAAATTAAATATGACTTATCTGCAATATCTTCATGAAGAATTCCTATTAACAAATGGGCAATATAACGGCCACACTTATCCGCACTTTCATCTACCATGATATAAATAAAATTATTCCCTACCAATTGTTGAAGTTCTTCCATTGTTTGCTGGTAACAAGATGTGACATAATTTTTTCGTAAGATACTTTCATCAGGTATATTATGTTTGCAATATTTTTGCAGAAATGATTTCAAATTAACATTGTTTAATCTTGCTAATGGTATGTTAGACGAAATTAATGCGTTACACAGATCCGTATTATATTCTTGTTCTGAGTTTCGTGAAATTGATGCTATACCTACACATTGATATATAGATTGCTGCACACATGCGGATCGCTTTAGTTTTTCACATTTTCCAATATGTGATGGAGTTTTAGCGTGTTAATCAATCAGGTATTTTCTCTCACAAGATACCTACAACAACAATTGTCATTTTATATCAAAAGTTAAAGAATTTAAAAACAATTGTAAAGCTTTTAGTAAAATTAAACTTACCAGTTTACTGCAGCTTCGACAAAATATTTTGTCGCCGTCCATTACTAGTTCAGGATACGGCTTAATCCAATAAAGAAATTTTGTTCGCTATATACTCATTGTATGTACGCACAGTATTTAAAAACGTAACACTATTACATGCTGTTTGGCTGTTTTGGGAATTAATAATAATAAAACGTATTTATCGCATCCCATCTGCTAGGCGAAATTAAACACGCGCAGTTCTTGGAAGAAAGTGCAAGAGAAGCTAATGTAAATGATTTATCGTTGTGAGAATTGTCCGTTCTCGATCTACATTAGGAATTACTAGGAATTTTTACTAATAGAAAGGATAAGAAAAAGCCTAAATATGCAATGTATACAACTTTTGTAAAAATATGCATAGAAATGCCTAATTATGCAATATATGCAATCACTACTTAGTGTTAAGTAACTTCAATTAGAGTAATACGTCTACATATAGACTATAATTAAAGATATGCAAAAAATAAAATATATGCACTTTGCATATAATCCGGTCTCTACATATCACTGTGTGTGGAAGAAGCACTTGCTACCCAACAGATTCTATTTTTCCGTTAATGTCTAACATTATATTCAAAAGTTTAATCCTAATATTTCTTGATATAAATGTCCTCCCAAGAAAATATTCTCTATTAGGGTATCTATCGAGGTAGCTAATCGAGTCAAACTGTTGATGACTTCGGCATTTTGATTCAAAGATGCAATTTTTTCTACTGCGGTAGCTATTCGGGTATCTGTTTCGCTAAGAAAATTATCATTTTAAAATAGAGCATTCTGATTGGTTAGCGCCTTTCGGTGAATACAATCGTGATAGTCAAAGTATGGTCGACATCTAGCGAACATCGCTTATTCTACCTGTTTTTTGGTGATATTTAATATGTGTAACAATTATCAAGATTAACACGCCATATAATGATTTTATTTATTTTATCCTTTGACACAAATCCAGTTTTCTACTACCTTCTTCTTCATTTAGAAATGTCGTTTTTAGAAATACACTAGGGTGACAGAATAAAATAGACACCAGGTAAAGCGGTATAAATATGTAAACAGCTAAATTCTAAGAACGAATTAAGAACTTTCTCTTGTCATTAGGGTAGGGGTAGATGTATCGGAAGGAATTTGCCATAGTTTAATATCGTTACAACTATGCCTGCAAGGTTCGAGTGATATTAGCGACCTCACCCGGGGGGTCGCATCGTTGGCCAGAATGAACGCGGTGCTTCGCAACAAATTTTTAAATATTCCGTTGTCCCCACAGTTAACCGTGTGATTACACAATTTAAACAAGGAAAAAACAACAGTGGAACCGAGACCAGGTCGTGCCGGACTTCACAGAAAAATCAGCGCACCGTTCTGCGATACCTCCACAGCGTGGGGATGTATAAAAGGGTGGGAAAGAAAAAACCTCTCCTTACGGCGTTTCAAAAACAGTGCCGAATGGCTTGGTCAATCGAAATGCGAACGAAGCCCGAAGAGTTTCGGCGGTCTGTCATTTTTTCAGACGAAAGCAGATACTGTCAATTCAGTGATAGTGGTCGTACGTGGGTATGGAGACGTTCGTCACAGCAACTGGACGACAAATTTTTGCATCAGACGGTGAAATACGGCGGTGTGAACATCATGGTGTGGGGCGCGATATGGTATGGTGGAAGATCGCAATTAGTAATCTGCGACGGAAATATAAATGCGGCAAAATATATCCAAATATTAAGAGAAGGACTACTACCGATATTCGACAACGCCATTTTATCTGAAGAAGGCGCCACTTTTATGGAGGATGGAGCACCCTGCCACAAAGCAAGAACAACAACCACATGGAAAGAGGAACAGCGAATTCGGATTTTACCATGGCAGGCCAATCACCAGACATGAATCCGATAGAGAATGTTTGGCATATAATCCAGACGAATATGGCGAAACGAGCCCGAAAACCCAGCAATATGGAAGAACTCGTGGCAGCTGTTACAGAAGAGTGGTTAAATATTCCAGAAGACACCATTAATCATTTAATAGATTCTATGCCACGACGACTCGCAGCACTTCACGCAAGTAAAGGTGGATCGACAAGATATTACTCTAATTTAAAAATTTTAAAATATTTTGTATATATAACGAGAATAGAATCTTTTTTTTAATTAGTAGTTGTCTATTTTATTGTCACCCTAGCGTAATACATAAACACGTAATATCCCTAGTTAAATACACATTACGTATAAATATTTATGCATGTGTCGCAATTGCAGCAGTAAAACAGACGATTATCGTTTAGTCAGATTTATATCTCGCAGCATCATTAACTAAATGGAATTACGGGGGGAGTATAGCTGACGTTACGCTCCCGTTCCAACAATCGCAAATTGAAATTTTGATATTTCATGCTGTTAATTCGTCCGACGTCATCGTCGATGACACGCAATGACTGTAAGCTGTGCCCGGGGAAGATCCCGCTTTACATTTATGTCGCTTGAATTGATTTACGTGCGGTCCCCGAACTCAAATATTAGCTGTAACACGCTGGTGGGACAATTGTTTGACGTTTACAAATAAATCTAACGTGCAAAACCATTTAATTATAAATTGGTTTAGAAATATGACGTAAAAAAATTGTGTGCAATAAAGTTAATGTTTAAATTTCTGCTCTTATTTATTTTATGCAAAAAGTGTGCATATTGTTCTTTTGCATATATGCCCCAGGTTTATGCATATTTTCTCAAAAATCGATGCATATATTCCAGTTTTTTTTGCATATAATCCGGCCTCTAGTGATATGTTAAATTGGTATTATTTTAAATAGTAAATCTTATTAAAATTCGCTAAAAACCGGTAGCATTTTTTTTATGTAGTCGACATACATGTTACCAAATTTTCGGGTATTCGACATACGTGCGTAAATGTAAGTAGATGTGATAATAGTACCTAAATAACACAACCTTTTCGTCATGCAATAGAGTCGGTCAAATCTGCAGAGTATCCTTTTTGCTATTGAATTAAAACAATTCAAATTTCGTTGTAAATAATATATGTATATCGCACTCATTGCTGATTAACATTGATATAAGGTCGGGAATAAATTCAATGAAATCACAACAGTTTATTTTAATAAAAATACAGTCTAACGCTCACTAATTACAAAAATTCAACGATAGTCACTTTATTATAAATAAACATAATGATAATCCATTTTAATAAAATTAATAATGAACTTCTGTACAGTTACAAGTATTCTGCATCACACATATTCGAAATCCATTGTTTTATGCAACTGAAAATGTCTCCGTACTACCATGAAATACTTTTGCATGATCACCTTTCACTATTTCTTGCACTTCTTTTGCTAATATATTTGCAATATGATGGAAATGATCTATTATAAAACCTTCCTGTTAATACGCTACCTAAATAACTTAAAACCCAACGTTCAAATCAGCAATTATTAGGATAAATATTAAATATTATTCAACAAAATCTAACCCTTTTAGAAACTTATAAAAGATCCTACGATTTGACGTATCGGTTATGGTAAGGTACGCGATGTAATCATTCGACCGCCCATCGCATATGCGATTTCTAAAAACGAATGATTTAAACTCCAGAATACGAATTCGAACAAAACAAGCGCCAAACGATCGCATCGAACGTTCGACCGATCTCTAGAGTAGTCTCCACGATCTTGGCTGTACACGCACTATGCGTTAAATCATATGTGGGCAACAACCGACTCGCCGACAACACGTCAAAGGTTGCCCATACTTGCGTTAAACAAATAAATACTTACTTACATTTTCATAATTTAAATGTATAACACATGGGCTGAAAAGTCCCCGGTTTAACACACAGATGACGGTAGTTTTATTGCAGTCACCTTTCTCTCAGTTGGTACTAACCTTCAAAAGGCAGCTGTTAAAATTTCATTATATTCTATTCATTAGTTTGTGAGTTATTGTGCTAAGAGTCACGCTACTATTTTTTATTTTCAAAACAATGGATCAAAAACAATTTCGTGTTTTAATTTTACACTGCTTCTTGATGGGAAAAAATACCGTTCAAGCGAAGCAATGGCTTGAAAAGTGTTATGGGGATTCCGCTCCATCAGAAACAACAATAAAACGTTGGTTTGCCAACTTCAAACGTGGTCGTAGAGACACCGATGATGTAGAACGCAGTGGACGTCCAAATGAGGCGGTAACACCAGAAAACATCAAAAAAATTGACAAAATCGTTGTGAATGATCGAAAAGTGAAGTTGCGTGAGTTAGCTGACATCATAAAGATATCAAAAGAACGTATTGGCTTTATATTGCATGAGCATTTGACTATGAGAATGCTCTGTTCAAAGTGGGTGCCACGTTTGTTCACTGTTGACCAAAAACAAGAACGTGTTGATGATTCTGAGCAGTGTTTGGCCATGTTTAAACGTAACAAACCGGAATTTTTGCGTCGATATGTGACAATGGATGAAACATGGATCCATCACTTCACTCCGGAATCAAAACGATCGTCATCTGAGTGGACAGCAACTGGTGAACCTCGTCCAAAGCACCCGAAAGCACAACAATCGGCTGGAAAGGTTATGGCCTCGGTATTTTGGGATGTCCGTGGTGTAATATTCATCGACTATCTTGAGAGAGGAAATACCATCAACAATGAATATTATATAGCGTTATAGGAACGTTTGAAGGCCGAAATTGCAAAGAAACGACCGCATATGGCAAAGAAAAAAAATTGTTTCATCAAGACAACGCACCGTGTCACAAGTCAATCAAAACAATGGCAAAACTACATGAATTGAAGTTCGAATTTCTCCCACATCCACCGTATTCGCCAGATTTGGCTCCCAGCGACAACTGGCTGTTCGCAGACCTAAAAAAAATGCTCGCGGGTAAGAAATTTCGCACGAATGAAGAGGTTATCGCTGAAACTGAGGCCTATTTTGAGGCAAAAGATAAATCGTTCTACAAAAGTGGTATTGAAATGTTAGAGCGGCGCTGGAATGATTGCGTTGCTCTTGATGGAGATTACGTTGATGAATAAAGCTAATTTTGAACCAAAAAAACCGTGTTTTCTTTGTTAGGCCCGGGACTTTTCAGCCCATGCGTTAAATCTTCTTTTCAGGACCATTTCCTTCCTATTCAGTCTTATTATTCTTACTAAACGATAAACTTATTTCGTACCCCAGTTAGTATACATAATTTTCCTTTTGTTCACGTTGAAAGCGTAAACTGCAAAACCGTTTTACTTCCACCGTCCTCCCACTTTCTATCCTCGCTATCCTCCGGCTACATACTATATATACGTAGTTGGTTTTTCAGGCAAGGACGAAGGATAAGATTTAGTTCGTAAAGTGCGATTCCTTATCTTATAGCCTCGGTCTAGTCGCGAGCAACGTAATTAACTATAAAAGTTTCGAAACACGTCGTTGTGAAACACAACGTAAAATAGCGCTATCCAAGAAGCAGCCCACCCTCTCTACGGCGCTTTACAGTCATCCTATTCCGCTTGCTCTAAGTGTTCTATCTTTTAACACTCGGGCAAACAGCGCGAAACGAACTATCAAAGTTTACGTTTTGCTTTCTTAGTCCATACGAAACATGATTTCGGACTATAGAGGAATATCCGCGACGCTTGCTTGCTAAGACGTATCTCACGAAATAATTAAGACATCGCTTTGAAATTTTAATGGACGGTATGATTGCATGGGACATCGATTTTCTAAAAATATCGTCGTCTCCGTTGTATTCTTAATTAAATCAGAAACTGGAATCAACTTTTAAACGCAAATTTAACGATGGAATATACCGTTGATCTAGGACGTCAGCCATTTCCAGCCATAAACATTGAAAATCTTATATGAAAATCTAATACAAACCCAGGCATATCCAACAAAAAATACAGTCGTGGCCATATGTATTCGCCACCCTTTTTTGTTTTTTATTCCGACGAATATATAAGAAATAAAAGAAAATTGATCGATGAAAATGTTTCATTGTGAGTGTATACAGATATATACAGATATTGCTTAATATTTGGTAGCTCCTCCCTGGGCTTTTATCACCGCACGAACTCGTCGGGGCGTACTGCTCACTAAGTTGTAGCACTGTTCGGGGGTGATTTTATTCCACTCTTCGAATGTTTTTGTTTTTAAACATTGCTTTGTGGTAGATGAGTATTTAGCTACATTTCGCTTTAAAATGTACCATAAATGCTCAATTGGCGATAAGTCCGGGGATTGTGCCGGCCATTCCAGGACCCGCACGTTATTTTCCTCGAACCAGCGCATTACTTCGCGAGATTTATGGCACGGTGCATTATCTTGTTGGAAGTAATACTCTGGCTCATCATTATCGAATATGTACGTCCGACGGTTCATTTGGCCCTCGCAGACGAACAGTTCTCCGACGCCTGTTGCACTCATGGAACCCCAAACGATTATCCTACCACCCCCAAACTTGACAGTCGGGATGATACAGTCTGGATGGAAGGCCTCTCCTCGCCTGCGTCGCACGTATTGAGGCCCAGGTTTACCACAAAGCTACCAACAAAAACATGAATACTGTTACATTTTGGAACCCATTAAAAAGAATAAAACACTGTAGATACCAGGAATTGAATACAGAATACCTCAAAATTTGACTCATCCGTCCGCATAACATTGGCTCAATTGTCAATGGTCCAGTCGCTGTGACTTTTAGCCCACAGCAGTCTCTTTTTCTTTTGTTGCGGAGACAACCGTGGTTTATGTCGAGCTTTGTATCCACCTAAATTTAATTCACAAAGGCGTCTTCTAACCGTGCGAGGAGAAATAGCAACATTATGTAGCAGGTAAAGCTCACTGGAAAGCTGTTTAGACCCTTTTTCCGGTCTCGCAATGACATCCGCTCTAAGACTCGCTCATCTCTGCTAGTTGTCTTTCTTTTTCGAGCAGTTTTCGGTTTGTTTGTCAAAGATCCACTCTCTTTGTATCGTTTTATCGTCATTCTAACTGTCGATCGCGCACATTTCACTTGTTGGGCAATAGCAGACACCGACAACCCTTGCTTTTCTAACACCACAATTTGTCCTCGCTCTACCTCCGTCAATTCGCGTGTTTTCAGCATTACTTTTTACTGTATACCATCGTATTACATAGACAAAATCACAGACACAATATCTTCACTCTAACTAGCGCAACCTTACTCTTACACCTTTTAAGAAAGACTGAAGAAATATTCAGAAATTACAATTTTACGTCTATTTTCTAATTTACTCAGAATGGCCTACAATAAACCATTAAACCCTCATTACCAGGTACCTAGTTAAGTCCGTCATCGACCCTGCTTCTTAGAAATACAATAATATTCGTGTAACACGTTCAAAACGAGAGTGGCGAATACATATGGCCACAGCTGTATTGTACGGTTTTCTTAATAAATTAAGAAGTTATTGAGATAATCTTGAAACTTGTTACGGGATCTAATCAATATATTATGTTTAGCATTACTTATGCTTCGAATGTTAGAAAATGATTTTGCCTACACTATCAAATGGTGTAGAAATAATACTACTAGCAGGTGTATGTATACGAGGGCGACCTGAAATGTTTCCGGAGGTTAAAATGGATTCATTTGTCGGCAAGAGCAACCTTTTTTTATGGCAACACAAAACATTTCATAAAAGTAAACATAACTCTAACATAAACAAATATTCTATGAGTATATTCTATTGAAATTGGTGACCATCGGGAACATAGACGATTTGGTCATGATATTTGTATTGTGCCTACACGTTACGAAAAAGTCAAGCGACCGTGTGTAACGTGGTGGAACTCGGAAATCGACATAAGCTAATAACGATGGTGAATCTATTTCATTAGATAACAGGTTAAATAAAAATCTTGCACTGTTTTTATCGCGACGATCTTCTAATGAATTAAAATTATGTTGCTGCAGCAATGTTATATAATCTGAACCACGATCAGGCTAAGTACCGCTAGCTTTATAAGTAAGGTATTTGAGGAATCGCTTTTGTACACGTGCAATTGAAATCACCTGATACGTGTAGTAAGGATACCAAATTAAGTTGGCATATTCTAATTTAGATCGAACAAGCGTCCTTACTACTGAGATGTCACGAAAGGCGTGACAAGTTCTTATTAGAAAGCCCAAAGGTTGCAGAAAGAGACGTAGCAGATCAGAAAAGCATGTCAAAAAGTACTTCCAAATCCCTTACTTTTTCTGTTCTTGTAATGAATGTAGAATCAACAGAATAATTAAAAATGATTGGATTAGAGTGACTGGTGTAAGAGATCTCTAAACATCTGCTAATATTTAGAGATATGCAATTCAAAGTACACCAATCATTAATAAGTCACAAGTCTGCAACTTAACACAATCAACTGGCGAATCGATAAATTTGTAGATTTTAAGATGATCCACGTATGCTAAAGCTTCACATTGCATTTTATCGAGCAAATAATTCAGAAACATATTAAATAAGAGTGGTTCGAGATTAGAACTCTGCGAAACTCCTGATAGTATTCTCAAGCGAATGGACGAATAACCATTATAGAAAGCGTAAGCCCCTCCGAATACGAAAATTGTGTCTCTCAGACGATTTCCAGTCGTTTTAGACAATTCGGAACATTCTAACATTTCACACTCCCAAGATACACACATTTTTCAAGCGAAATTACCTGATTTTGCATGTTTTACTATGAAGGAGATATAATCGAAGTTCCCGAATACGAAAATTGTGTCTCTCGTACGATTTCCAGTCGTTTTGGGCTATTCGGAACATTCTAACATTTCACACTCTCAAGATACACACATTTTTCAAGCGAAATGACCTGATTTTGTATGTTTTACTATGAAGGAGATATAGTCGAAGTTCCCGAATAAGAAAATTGTGCCTCTCAGACGATTTCCAGCCGTTTTAGACAATTCGGAACATTCTAACATTTCACACTCCCAAGATACACACATTTTTCAAGCGAAATGACCTGATTTTGCATGTTTTACTATGAAGGAGATATAATCGAAGTTCCCGAATACGAAAATTGTGTCTCTCAGACGATTTCCAGTCGTTTTAGATAATTCGGAACATTATAACATTTCACACTCCCGCGATACACACATTTTTCAAGCGAAATGACCTGATTTTACATGTTTTACTATGAAGGAGATATAATCGAAGTTCCCGAATACGAAAATTGTGTCTCTCAGACGATTTCCAGTCGTTTTAGACTATTCGGAACATTCTAACATTTCACACTCCCAAGATACACACATTTTTCAAGCGAAATGACCTGATTTTGCATGTTTTACTATGAAGGAGATATAATTGAAGTTCCCGAATACGAAAATTGTGTCTCTCAGACGATTTCCAGTCGTTTTAGACAATTCGGAACATTCTAACATTTCACACTCCCAAGATACACACATTTTTCAAGCGAAATTACCTGATTTTTCATGTTTTACTATGAAGGAGATATAATCGAAGTTCCCGAATACGAAAATTGTGTCTCTCAGACGATTTCCAGTCGTTTTAGATAATTCGGAACATTCCAACATTTCACACTCCCGAGATACACACATTTTTCAAGCGAAATGACCTGATTTTGCATGTTTTACTATGAAGGAGATATAATCGAAGTTTCCGAATACGAAAATTGTGTCTCTCAGACGATTTCCAGTCGTTTTAGACTATTCGGAACATTCTAACATTTCACACTCCCAAGATACACACATTTTCAAGCGAAATGAGCTGATTTTGCATGTTTTACTATGAAGGAGATATAATCGAAGTTCCCGAATACGAAAATTGTGTCTCTCAGACGATTTCCAGTCGTTTTAGACTATTCGGAACATTCTAACATTTCACACTCCCAAGATACACACATTTTTCAAGCGAAATTACCTGATTTTGCATGTTTTACTATGAAGGAGATATAATCGAAATTCCCGAATACGAAAATTGTGTCTCTCAGACGATTTCCAGTCGTTTCAGACTATTCGGAATACTCTAACATTTCACACTCCCAAGATACACACATTTTTCAAGCGAAATGACCTGATTTTGCATGTTTTACTATGAAGGAGATATAATCGAAGTTCCCGAATACGAAAATTGTGTCTCTCAGACGATTTCCAGTTATTTTAGACTATTCGGAATATTCTAACATTTCACACTCCCAAGATACACACATTTTTCAAGCGAAATTATCTGATTTTGCATGTTTTACTATGAAGGAGATATAATCGAAGTTCCCGAATACGAAAATTGTGTCTCTCAGACGATTTCCAGTCGTTTTAGACTATTCGGAACATTCTAACATTTCACACTCCCGAGATACACTCATTTTTCATGTGAAATGACCAGTTTTTGCATGATAAGATGAAATCAATTTCACCAACACAGGGCAGAAGCCAATACCTTCCAATTTAGCAAAAAGTAAGTTGCGATCAAAAGCCCTAGCAAAGTCTGTATAGACAACATCAACCTGTCCTCGCGGGTCCAACGCTCCTGATATTTACTGGGTGATATTTGCCAAGTTGATTACAATGGATCTACCTGATATAAATTCGTATTGATGGATTGATAAAAATGGTTTAACATTAAAATAAATAGATTACAACCGCGAAAATATCAGAATCAATATAGATATCAAAAGATATCATGAAATGGTATAGAAGTCCACCAAATTGCCTCCAAATTTTCAAAAAATTACATAAAAAAATTGTAACAAACATAAACCAAAACCAAATCCAAAACACTATTATAAAATCCAATTACTACAATCTCTCGTGAAGATTGTATATCAACACAACACGATCGATCCCTTTTTTACATCAGTCTATCCATCTGCAACGTTACCAACCGCCTTCAATCTTCGTATCGTATGTCATTTTAAACGTAGCCCCCATACTACCTCTAATCCACCGCCACCATCTAATTTTCTTCATCGCTTGTCGCCAGGATATGGGATCAATGCAACATGATGCAGGATTACCTGGAGATAATGGACGGACTCGACGATAAAGCCCCGATGCTGGCGCATTTGTGCAGCGGCGAAACCGTGCCCGAGATCATCTCTAGTGGCCCGGAATTGCTGGTCAAGTTCCACACGTCTCCCTACGGGAACCCGTTCCATCCCTTGCCGCTATCATATTTGCCCGGATTCGAGCTGGAGGTGCAGGTAAGTGAGGTGGAAATGGATTTAATGAAAGTACCGTCACGAGAAATATAGATTTGTGGCGATATTTGCAGACAAAAAAGTCGAACGAACTAGATGTTGATGTATACAAGAATATTTACAAAAACGATCTAGCAAAAAGGTACATCATTTAATGAGCGAGCTGTAAAAATTAATTACACAGATGAAGTTTAAGTGAATTGTTTGCATTAATAATTTCTTTGTAAAAGTGATTGAACGCAAATTGTTGTAAATATTTTGCTTTTCGTGGTCTGAATTCGGAAACATATTCACAAAAAAATGACTGAATTATGCAGGTTTATTATATTTAAAAAATTTTGAAGATAACGTGATGTAATTTCGGGATGATACACATTTTAAATTAGTACAGTATA
Organism: Trypoxylus dichotomus; assembly: GCA_023509865.1. NCBI lineage: Eukaryota > Metazoa > Arthropoda > Insecta > Coleoptera > Scarabaeidae > Trypoxylus > Trypoxylus dichotomus. Next base: position 50,069,946 of record CM042080.1, on the reverse strand, counting down.
TTAAAAATCTTTTAAAAATGAATTTGGAGGAAGTTATTAATACATACAAAAACATGTTTACAAAAAGCGATATATATATATATATACACTACCACTCAAAAGTGTTTAGGCACTCTCACTGACAGCAAAAATGTATAAAAACTCAGCAAAAATGTTAATAATATTTATTTTTTATGTACAGATACACGTACATGAATAAAAATATATTAAATAAATGTGAAAATTAAAACGTTTAATTTAAATTTTGCTTTCATCTATGTGACCTCCTCTTGATTTAATAATTGCAGCACACAATCGAGGCATTCTCGCAATAAGTTTTGCCAGAGTTTCTTGTGTTATTGAGGTCCAACTCGATTGCAATTTGTTCCACACGTCAGTAGCTGATGTCGGAGCCGATTTCCGTACTTCCCGATCTAGTTCTTCCCATAGTAACTCGATTGGATTCAAATCGGGGCTCTGGGGAGGCCATTCCATAATTTTGAGAGTTCCTTCCTCTTCTAAATGGCGTAAATAGTCTTTACATAATTTAGAGGAATGTTTTGAGTCATTATCTTGCTGGAAGATAAAAATTTTGACCCAAAAGTCGAATTCCGGAAGGTATGGCGTGGTTTTCCAAAATTTCGCGGTAGCCTTCTTTTTTTAATATACCGTCAATTTTCACAATGTCCCCTATACTAGTGCCAGCGAAACAGCCCCAAATGATGATAGAACCTCCACCATGCTTCACGGTAGCAGCAATACACTCTTCTCTGGCACGTTCACCCACAGATCTTCTTACGAATATGCGTCAATACAGCTCTAATTTGGACTCATCCGTCCATAGGACGTTGTTCCACTGTTCTATAGTCCAGTGTTGGTGTTCACGAGCCCATTTAAGTCGCTTTTGCTTGTTTTGTTTGATTAGCAATACGTCCATGGAGCCCGGCTTTCTGTAGGCGACGTTTGGCCGTAGAAACACTGACTAGTTTTTGGCGACCAACATTTAATTCTGCGGTGATTTCCGGGGCTGTTTTGCGTCTATTTAACTTGCTGGTAACCACAATTCTGCGATCATCTGCAGATGTTGTCGCTTTTGGCCTTCCACTCCGTCTTTTATTAAGAAAACTGCCAGTTTCCCGATATGTTTTTTACGTGATAGTCAAGCGTAGCGTGGTGTATTTTCATTTTTTTGGCAATTTGTCGATTACTTATGCCACTTTTATTGTAAGCTATTATAAGCGCACGTGTTTCCGTACTAATTTCTCTTCGCGGAGGCATTTTAAAAAATTGACGACGTGAGTAGAGTAACCAGTACCACACTGCAACTGACCATAGGTTACAGATTTCACTATAATCTTCTAGGAAGGTAATTTAAACATAATTACCTACAATCTAACAGATGACTAAATTTACCCAGTAAATTCAGAGGGATTGTTATTGTAACTGCACCGCAATAAACAGTTTATGGTAATCCGACCAAGTGCAGGTAAATGATAGTAAACCTTATGCGATATAATGGGTGTTTATCTTACTGAACTACATTTTAAATACGTATTTCATTTTATTATAATGTTTTTTTGGTAAACATAATACTATATGAATAATCCATGAAACAGGGGTGCCTAAACACTTTTGAGCGGTAGTGTATATATGTATATATCTTTTTAACATATTTATACAATGTGATTGAAATGTATGAGTACAGCATATTAAACGGCTTATAAGAATGAATTTGGAAATATTTATTTATATAAAAATATGTTTACGAAAAGCGATATATATATATAATAAACGATAGCAAAGTTTGCGCCTCCTCTGCAAGTGCTGTTGAAGGGAATTGTGAATTATAAGTTAATAAAGAATACCCAAAGTAGACATCTGTAAAATTTAGAAAGAAAATTAACTAGAACTTTTTAGAAAACTAAAGGTACTTTGCCTCCAACAATAACATCAACAATAATAAAAATAAGGGCATGAACCAAACAGTGCCGAGAAAATATCCAAAATAGATAAACTAGTAAAATTTAGAAAAATTATTGATATTATAAAAGATTTAATAGACAATATTTCATATCATTACTGTATGTATTGCGGTTTTTCTTTTGATGTGTGGGACGTTTATTCTCATTTTGCAAAGTACCGAATTATGATCGTTACCTATGTTATTTACATTGAGTGTTCTTATATCCAGTACCATCTGTGGTGTGATCGTCCTATCAGTGATGATATAATCTATCACAGATCTTTGATTCTTTGTATTTTGCCACATCTATTTATACTCCATATTGTGTTCAAAGAAGGTGTTATTGACTCTCATTTTGTTTGCTGCACAGGTCTTCATTATCATTAACAGTTTCTTGGTTTATAACCTATGGGTTATAAACTTCTATAGCTCATTCCCAATTCTGGCTCTCAGGTCTCTCATGATCACAATCTTATCCTGTTTTCTGATGTTGTCGACGACTGTTTGTAACTCTTCATAAAACTTCTCTTTGTCTTCTCGTTCTTTGCTTACATCAGGCGTGTACACACTCATGAAATGGATTCTGTCGTCGTGGTTTGCTGTTGTGACTTATAGTATTCTGTCGCTTACGTATTGTTAGCTTTGTATTTGTTCTTTATATTTTTTATCTATGACTCTCTTTCGCGATACTCCGCTATATACGAAGACGTATTTGGGAATTATCATCTTTCCTTTTCCCTTCTTTTTTATCTCGCTAATAGCGCATATTTTAAAGTTATTGATCTTTAATTCATTGATTATTACCTAATCCTTTGTTGTCCAGGACATGATGTTCCATGTAGCGATTCTTAGTTTGTTTTTCTTCCATATCAGAAGCCTTTTTCTCGCTGGGGGTCATCAACTTTAGATCCGTCCAGTTCCGAGGCATGTCTTTGATTCTGTGAGCTAAGTTACCTTTTTGCCCCCAGGTAGGGAGCCAACCTGACCTGAGAATTCTCCTCCTTTATCCAGGCTTGGGACTGAAAAAATTTATAAATCTTCCTAAACTTAGTGGTCAGTGCTAGATCCTCTATTTCAAAATAACTCCAAACATCCGGGTCCACATACTGTCTATCAATTTGGTCAATGTTGAAATAGGAATATCATTCCAACACCTCGTTATCGCAGATTTTACTTCTTTGACGCTATTATATTGTTTATTATTGGCATACACCTCTCTTGACAATATTCCACAAAGATTTTCGATATGAACCCCTATTGGGCGAGTGAGTAGGCTAGTGTAATAAATTAATTTCCTTTTAATGAAACAACTGGAATTATGGATGGCTTCATTGTATTGCTGAAATATCCATTCTTGCGTCGGCAATTCTCTACCAAAGTCTATCAGAACCATTTCCAGAAGTTGTATATAAGAATTAGAATTCATTCGCGTAGAAATAAGTTAAGTCCTAAGTAACAAGCATTTCTTTAATATTTCCAGGTTTTCCTAGTCAACAAAGAGTCCCCAACATACATAGAACACGGGAAGAAATGCGAATTCGTCTTGACTACGTTCGATAACACAACCGGCTTCTTAGAAAGTCCACTCCATTCCCTTCCACCAAACACGACCTGCCACTATCATTTCCGCGGCCACCCACAAGAGGTGGTCTGGATTTCCTTCATTAAATACCACGTCACCAACGATAGAATGGGAGAATTCGACAGCGGCGAATGTGACGTCCAATTACAGCTATGGGATGGCGATATCAAGTCGAAGACCAACGTCCCACTCATGGGCCAATTCTGTCGCGAAGATAAACCGAAATTATGCGACCATTCGCTTTTGAGTAATTCCTCGAGGAAGACCAGACCGTGCGATCTGTCCGAAAGTTACGTTTCGACAGGCCCAGATCTGACATTGGCGCAGAGCATAAAGTATGGCAACGTCATGTATCCGGTGCAATTCGTTTTGAGATACGAATTCGTCGATTTCTCCCAGGAAGGTCTTCAAACCACCATGAATCCTTGCGACAGAATTTTCAAGTCGACTTCCGGCAAATTTTATTCCCCAAGGATTACGTTCTTGTATGGAAGAGGGGGTCAAAGGAATCTAAATTGCGCTTATCAGTTCGAATCGGAAGACAAGCAAAAACTGGAATTAAATTTTTTAAAGGTCGGTTTAGGGAGTAAAGGTTGCAAGACCAGATTTGATAAAGAGAGCCATCGCTGGAGGTGCTATTACAAAAATAATAGTAAGGGAATTGCCCAGATAAGGATTTTTGAGTACCCCTGGCAAGGCGTGGAGATTCTAAGGGATTGTATCTGCAGCGAAATCCACCAACCTCTGACGATTATCACTAAAACCGCTAGGAAGGTGGTTGTAAACTTCCTAGTGACCAATATGAACGTAACTGAGGACTATAATGTTTATTACTTCGACGGTACTTTCGAATTTCTACCACAAACCGATAATAGTTGCTTAAATCCATGGAAAACGCGCCGATTAAAGGGATCGAGTGGCGAAATCACCCTAAGAAACAATCAAAAACACGGCGAGCACACCTTAAACCACACCACCATTTACTGCACCCAACAACCGTGGCTCATCGAGCCGGAAAACGCTTTCAACAACTTCCTCTACCTGAAAATCCGCGGTGGCGAGATGAAAAACGGTTCGGAATGTCCGACTCGTAACAGGATATTGGTATATTCGGTCGGTAGGACGGAGAACTTACACGTGATCTGCCCGAGCGCGAGGAATGCCGACGATGTAGTCGAGTTATTCAGCGAAGGTTGGGGTATTTTCTCCTATCGGAGCGTGCAGATTAAAAATTCAAGGAGCTTCATCGTCGAATTCCTCCAACACGAGCCCGGGAATTTCGTCGTGACGTGGATGGAGGTATCGAAGAATCCGGCGCTGACGTTGCCGAGATCCCTGCTGATGATCAGCCCGCCGAATTGCCCGCATAGGTGAGCGCATATTTCGTATTTTTTCATTAAGTCTACCTCGATGCCTTTGATGATGTCGAAGCGCTTTGAAGGTATTAGGTAAATACCTTTCGCAAGAAGTGAATAAATTAAGTTGAGTTGAATGGGGTTCCTTATTTTATATTCTGCGGTTGGCGGCGCGGTTACGTTGAATGATGAGAATTATTATTATACACTATCGCTCATAAGGTTAAGGCCTCTTATTATGTTAAAATCAATACTGTGACAATTAGTTTTAGGCAATATGTCGCAACTTTTCAAATAAAAATTAAATAACTAGCCATTTCGCCAAAATTATTTATTTTAAATTAAGCGTAGCAAATAGTAATATTTCAATGAAATGTGTTTTATTTTTCGATACAATCTTCCTCAAGATGAATACATTTATTTAGTCGATGCTCAAGTTTCTTTAAGCCCTCTCAGTATTCATTTTCCTCGAGCTCCTCAAAACAGTGCGGCAGCTATCGGCTCCTGATCCAAAGCAAATCTCATACCGCCGAAGTGTCCTTTAAGCTTGGGGAAGAGATGATACTCCGAAAAACCTAAATCGGGTGAATAAACTCAAACGCTTCGAACTTTTGGCTAATTTTTGTCACGACAACTCCGCTCTTTTGAACTGGCGCATTGCCTTGATGGAAAAGGACGATAGCTGCCTTCCATTGATCCAAAAGTCTAGAATAGTATTATCCATTAATAGTTTATCCCTTTGGAGGTAATCGATTAACAAAATTCCCCTCGCATCGCAGAAAACGGAAGCCATCACCTTTCCTTCTAATAGAATGACTTTGGCCTTCGTTGGAACCGGTGCACCATGTTTAATCCACTGTTTTGATTGCTATTTACTTTCCGGGGTCTAGTGGTGAATTCACGTTTCATCGAAAGTCACAAATTAAGGCAAAAAATCTGTTGGATTTTGCTGAAACCGCTCCAAAATGGCTGTAGAATATTCCACGCGTTTGTAACACCTTGTATATGTGTATCCACACCAGTCGAAAAAATCATTGAATTTTATATGTCCACTATTAATACGTTTTCTCTATCTTTAGTCGTTGAAAATTTACTTTAGAAAAACAATATTTTACACACTGACAAAGTTTCATTAAAATCTGATACCTCCTTGACATAACTGCAACAGCAGTATAACGAATATCATCTTCTTAGAATCATCATTTTTTTCTGTGAAATTTCTTTTTTTTATACGAGAGCGAATTCTCATGCCCCAACCTTCACATGCTTCTAATTGGTTGTTTGATTTAATATATTTAACATTTATAGATCATATCGACATAAAATCAAGTTTGTATTTTAAAGTGTTGCTGTCCTGTAGCTAATTCTTGAATTGTGTGTCGTGATTGTTCATAAAAATGGGTCCTGTACAATAAAGAGCCGTAATAAAATACCTCCAGAAAAAGAGCATGACACCAACTCAAGTTCATAAAGGCATTATGGCAACTATTGGTGAGTCTGCGGTTTCTTATGACATACTCAAACGCTGGCATCGAGATTTTAAATACGGAAGAACATCCTATGAAAACCAGGTGGTCCCCACATAACGGTAACAACAGACAAAATCATCAAAAAGGGGATGCTCAAAGAATCATCCTGGCTGACTATCTGCAAAGGGGAGAGAGCATTACAATTGCCCGCAAATATATTTTACGTCAAAGGAATCTTTAAATATACTGTAATTATAATTCTAATCTAACCCAATTCATTATTCTTCTTAGTTGTCCCGAATTGGGAGCTTGCATCAGTCCCGAGCTATGGTGCGATGGTCTCAGACACTGCCCATCCGGAAACGACGAAGAAGAAGGCAACTGTTCGATTCCAGGCGGTTTCCCCAACAACCTTCTCACGGCGTCGCTGTTTCTAGCCGTCATAGTCACCCTTATAGCTTTGGCAAGCGGCGCTTCCGTTTGCGTTTGGAAGCATAAGCGAAGAGAAAAGAAGAACGTGATCGTGTCTGTGACTGAACATACTTTCTTAGAGTTTAAAAGTGGACTATGTTAATACGTAATCCTAAAGATGTAATACGTAAATGTAAGACGGTAAATAGATGTCCGAAAAAAAAAAAACAAAAAAATGTAAAAAAGAAAAATTACAATTGGAAAATGAAAGTGATGATGATCTGGGGGGATTTTGTACTATTAAGATGTGAGAGTAACCATAACAATTATAATTGTATCAGATTGTTTGTATATTTTGTTTTAGTTTTTGTGTAAGATGGGATGGGACACGCGATGATATTGGACATATTTATAGAGTTACAGCAATAAGTATGGAAGATGAGGAATATGTACACCTGTATTAATTAACTAACTAATCAGATGATGATGATGATTATCGTGATATTACATATTCCTATGTTCGAAAGAGCTAGAGTTGTACATAAATTGTAGACCATAAGTGATTTTTATACTTTCCTTTTGTTGGCAATAAAAGAGTGAAGTTCGACGATTGTGTGGTTTTAATTTAATTTCTAGATAATTTCATCTTCTACGAGGGTGACCTGAAATGTTTCAGTAATCAATAAGAAAAACACCGTACTGGTGTGAATTTTTCTATTTTTCGATGTAGTCTCCTCGAGATCAACACAGTTTTTCCAACGGTGCTCCAATCTCTTCAAGTCGTCGGAAAAGTATACACCATAACCATCTGTAGCGGCGATGACCTCCTCATTTGAGGCAAATCTCTTTCTTCCCAGTGATTTTGCAAGTTTAGGAAAAAGTCACTGGGGGCTAGGTCCGGTGGATATGGAGGATGCGAGACTAATTCGTAGCGCAATTCATTCAATTTGGACACGACGTTGCGGGATGAATGAGCCGGTGCATTGTTGTGGTGGAGATGCACTTTTTTCCGCTGTAAACGAGGCCGTTTCTCCCTCAATACTGCATCGAATTGGGTCAAAAAGTCGCCGTTGCCCCACGATCGTCCTTCCCTTCTGCAGATAGTCGATGAAAATCACGCCATGATATTTCCGGCCGATGGAACGGTCTTTGCTTTCTTCGGAGTCGATTCGCCCGGAAAAGTCCACTGCTTCGACTGTTCCTTGGTCGCCGGTATGTAGTGGTGGATCCAAGTCTCGTCCACGGTTACGAAACGCATGAAGAAATCCTTTGGATTGCGTTGGATTCTGACCGGACTCTCCTCCGAAACGGCCATCGCGTCGAAAGCTTTTTTATACCCAAAATTTCATGTAGGATATGGCCGCGTTCTTCTAAGATGCCTGTTGTCTCTGCTATCACTTTCAGCTCCAATCGGCGATCGGCTAAGACGACATCATGAATCTTATCGACCATTTTATCGTTGGTAGCAGTTTTCGGGCGTCTACCGCGTGGTTCGTCACTTGTGCCTGTACGGCCACGGTTGGACGCGCTCACTTAGAAGCTGACGTTTGAAAATGATGGAGTATATCCGCCATGAATCTCTGGCAAAGTATTTAGAATTTACGTGGCCGTTTTCCCAGCCACCAAGTAGTGTTTTGTCACTGCACGAAATTCGATTTTATTCATTTTTGTGAAACCGCCTGACTTGCTACACAAATCACTCTTAAACAACAATCATTGACAGTAGACGTCTTTGGTAGTTGTCATAAAAAAGGTTGCGCTTGCCGACCAATGAATCAACGTTCGTGCACCATCTCTTGCCGATTCGGGAAACATTTGAGGTCGCCCTCGTGATGGCGATTTCTTCTATGGTTTGCATGTTTGCGTAATCATAATCAATATAGAAATAGGAGTTTATTTATAAAATGAAAAAAGACGTAATTCTACATTTTTAAAATTATAGATTAAGCGTTTATACTATCTCACGCAATAAATTTAATATTTCCTTTTGGTTTCTAAATATGTAACGTAACCTATTACCTGATATATGGTTCGAAACATTAAATAAGTGAAAAGAAAAACGCCCTTGGTTGCTGGGTAAGTAAAAACCAGGTATACCGAGTGAAAAGTTGCAAGCTGTGGAATGCTTCCTAGGTGACTGGAAATGGGAAGGACTGAAGCTGTAGGCGTATTTAATCACGAGAGCGCAGCACAGATTTGGTAACATTCGGCGACACGTCATAGCTCACCACCCGAAATAAAATGAGCATGATATTCATTTTCTCGTTAAAGCAATATTCATATCACTATTGATGATATGAATAACAGATTTATAACCAATTCTCTAAGCGAGCTATTGTAAGCACGATTTACGAAGTTTGTAACACTAACATTAAATCCAACGTTACATTTGTATTAGTGAAAAGGTAAATGATAAGGCAATACTCATTTGATAACTGAGAAACGCCATAACCTCCGATGTGTAGCATTGATTTGTTTTTATTCATACTTATTTCTAGGTATGTATATCGAAGCATCGGGTAATGTAACTGATAATGAATTTCATTGACAGAATTCATCATAGCTCCACGAAAAATAAAGTAATATTAAGCTTTCTAAATTGAATAGAAATCCTTATCAAATAAAAGCGATAAACATAAATAAAATTCTAAAACTTATTCTTATTAGAATAAATAAAGAATTAGTAAATATAACACGTAAAACTATAAATAATAAAAGACAGAAATATTGTCAGATTTATTTCTAGTAAATAACATTACTATCTTCACTATCACCTACTGTAAAAAACATTAGCATTCAAGAAACCCTACCTTTACCAAAATCCAAAACCTCCACAAGAAATCTGCCAAAGTAAAAGGAAAAAAACTCAGTTCTTTAAATCAGAATTTTTTCTTAATAAATACATAAAAATAATATAATAACAGTCAATTCTTAAATCTGGAAAAAAATGCTTAACAATTCTTCTATTTTTTTCTTTTTTTTTTCGTATTAGACAAATGATTCGAACTTATTTTATTTCATGTTGATACTGGATCTAATACACAGGTGTAAACATTGGGAGTCCACCCAACCCCATAAGGATATTTTGCGCAGTAAGTTGCGCCATTGCAGCTCTAGTGTTGATTGTGGCACTGCCAATGTGTGGCAGAAGCACTGAGAAACAAAAAAACGTTAAATCAGAATCGCCTCCTCGCGAAATTTTAAGGAATACAACTATTTACTCACCAACATTATCCAATTTCAACAGAGGATGATCCGTAGGCAACGGTTCGGGAGTCATGACATCTAATCCGGCAGCAAAAATCTTCTTCTTCTCCAAAGCCTCCACCAAATCATCCTGAACGACGATAGCTCCTCTGGCAATGTTTACCAATATCGCGGTGTCTTTCATCTTCTCGAAAACGCTTTTATTAAACATCCCTCGCGTTTCGTCGTTTAAAGGACAAGAGATAATCACAAAATCGCTATCTTTGATTAGTTCGTCGAACGTGACGAATTTGGCATTCAACTGTTTGCCTTCCTCCTTCTCCTTGTGACCAGAATATAAGAATCTGGACACGCCGAATCGGGCTAATTTCGTTACGATAGCCTGGCCGATTCCTCCTAGGCCAACGATTCCAACCGTGGAGGCTGCTATATCGCGACCAAGTTGCCATTGAATACCGAACCTCCACGTTCCTCTAAGTGGAACAAAGAAGATTATTATAAAATGCCGTTGGTCTAGAATTTAGGACAAGAATAAACCTTTCGATAGCTCTGCGGCCTTCAGTTATCCTCCTGGAAGCTCCTAAAGCTAGCAGAACCGCTACATCAGCGACGGCATCGTTTAAGACGACTGGGGTGTTGCCTAATTTGATACCTCGGGCTTTTAACGTGTCTACATCGATGTTATCTAAGCCTGCCGACATTACACCTACTACTTTCATTTGGGGACCTTTTGAAACGAAATTTTATGTTAGAATTCTATCGAAGAAAAAACAAATGCTTATATAAAGAATAATCTAAACTTGTTACGGCGAAATTATCTATTAAAAACCATGAAATACGGAACAGTTCCGAGTTTTTGGTTCTATAATCCTAAATTTCCATAAAATGGAAGGATTTCCGCTTAAGTAAGTATTGCCTTAATATTTGTTTTATTCATTAATGAATTTTGAAATTTTAAATTTAAAAATAACGGTTAAATTTGTCGTTTTAAACACGATTCATCTATAAGGAGTTTAAGAAGGAATACTAATGCTTTTGATTCCTTAATTTTTTAGATCTATGCCAGGACCATTTTCCGTAAGAATATTGCAAAAATTTTATTGGCTATGCATATTTTTCTTTTAGATCTAATTTGTAGAAGATGCGATTGAAACAACATGAATAATTCAAAAAGAAAACATGTACATTTATTACATTCCAAGTATTGTGGCTTCTACAACGCCATTAGCTTCCACTCCGATCAATATAACACATGGGCTGTAAAGTCCCGGGCCTAACAAAGAAAACACGGTTTCTTTGGTTCAAAATTAGCTTTATTCATCAACGTAATTCTCCATCAAGAGCAACGCAATCATTCCAGCGCCGCTCTAACATTTCAATACCACTTTTGTAGAACGATTTATCTTTTGCCTCAAAATAGGCCTCAGTTTCAGCGATAACCTCTTCATTCGTGCGAAATTTCTTACCGGCGAGCATTTTTTTGAGGTCTGCGAACAGCCAGTAGTCGCTGGTAGCCAAATCTGGCGAATAGGGTGAATGTGGGAGAAATTCGAAGTTCAATTCATGTAGTTTTGCCATTGTTTTGATTGACTTGTGACACGGTGCGTTGTCTTGATGAAACAACATTTTTTTCTTTGCCATATGCGGTCGTTTCTTTGCAATTTCGGCCTTCAAACGCTCCAATAACGCTATTTAATATTCACTGTTGATGGTATTTCCTTTCTCAAAATAGTCGATGAACACCACGCACATCCCAAAATACCGAGGCCATAACCTTTCCAGCCGATTGTTGTGCTTTCGGACGCTTTGGACGAGGTTCACCAGTTGCTGTCCACTCAGATGACAATCGTTTTGATTCCGGAGTGAAGTGATGGATCCATGTTTCATCCATTGTCACATATCGACGCAAAAATGCCGGTTTGTTACGTTTAAACATGGCCAAACACTGCTGTTTTTGGTCAATAGGGAGCAAACGCGACACCCACTTTGAGCAGAGCTTTCTCATAGTCAAATGCTCATGCAACATAAAGCCAATACGTTATTTTGATATCTTTACGATATCAGCTAACTCACGCAACTTCCCTTTTCGATCATTCAAAACGATTTTGTGGATTTTTTTGATATTTTCTGGTGTTACCGCCTCATTTGGACGTCCACTGCGTTGTACATCATCGGTGTCTCTACGACCACGTTTGAAGTCAGCAAACACCTTACCTCAAAGCACTATCTAGACTAGTGACAAACAAACCAAGGAAAAAAGGAAAATCTAGTATGCACGCAGATACGCTAGAAAAAGATGCAACACGAAAAAGAACCTCAATAGTCCATGATCTATTCTACCTTTGAATTATTTTATGGAGAATAAACTGTATTTTTTTAAAAAATTTACCTTTTAAATTTTCGATATATTTTTGTTATTACTTAACCTTAACGTTTAGTCCATACCATCTACTGTGTATATGCAGTGGTCGCCAGAAAGTTCGCACCAAAGGGGATTTTTTTTTATATCTGGTGAATTACTATTTGTTTTTGAATAAATCTTTTACACTTTTATTTTATAGCATGATTACATTTTTAGAAAATAATTTCTTTTTCCATTTGGTACTAACTTTTGACGGTCACTGTATACGTATATATACTTCACTTACCGGCTACATCTAGAACTTCTGCGTCGAGCCTTTCTTTGCTAGCCCAAAAGATCGCATCCACACCCGAACATTTTGCTAAGATCTGTTGTCTGGTCGGGTATGGAGTTTCTTCGTTAATAATCAAGGTACATCTGTAAGAAATGTAATAAATTCGCATCGAATAATACGATTTTATTCAACTCACTTTTGATCTAATAAATCTATGGCAACCTGGGGTACCTCGGGGTTGGTAATTAACACTTTAAGACCGCTCATTTTGCCTGCAAATTTAATAGAATTAAATAAAACACTCTCAATTGCGATCAATAAGAAATCTGTTCAAGCAACTATGAATCAAAAGTATTATGCATAGGTTTTATATGTAGAATTATCTTATCACAAAATATACCCAGCTAATGTTTATCTATACCGTACTGGTTATTTACTAGTAGATATACTACGTGGTATACATACGTGGTAAAAGTAACAGAAATACCGCAAATAATAATTTTATTTGTCGTAGAGACCGCTATCGTTGACAATTGCATTGAAATAGGGCAAAACGAAAGCATGTTTATCTATAGCATTTATGCAGTGTGAACAGGTGTACTTATAACAAAAGTTACACTACCGTTCGATAACAATTGAACGTTATTAAAATATGTTTTATACACATTATTTTCCCTCTGTTTATAAACGGTATCTTATTGAAAGTAATTTTTTTGACAGTGAATTGTATTTTAGGTAGATATTTGACGTTTTTAATACATTGCATACGTAATCCTAGGTTGGGTTTATAATACTTTAAAAAAGAACTCTTTATAAGTATAGGCCAACGCAAGTTTTATTATCTGATAATCAAGGAAGATGATTGGTATTTTTTCCGTGACTAATCAATGCTGTCAGAGACAATTCAAATTCATTTGGAGTTCTGTAAGGCCTTTTGTAGTTGATTGCCAGATTTCCGGACAACATCTGCATTGATTGCATTTCTATGGCTTCTCAAACAGAGGCCTACTCAAGACTTTTTGAAAATTGCATAACAGAGACCTGTCCTTTTGTAATCGTTTTGAGAGGAATCAGAGTATTAGCTGATTAGCTTTTTGAAGACGTATGTGTATAAGTATGCTTCTTGAAAGTAGTCAAAAATCGTTATGAAATTCTGGGAAGTTAAAATTTATACTACCATAACCTTTTGTTGAATGTATAGATTTAATCAATAGTTGACGGTGTGATAGCTACTTATGCTGTCTATGTGCTAATTAAATTCACTTGGTACTATTCATCTAGACCAAGTATGGGCAATCTCTGACATGTTGTGGGCCAAACTTTAATATGCAAATATGTTCGCGGGCCGCGTTTAAAAGTAGTGCATTTTAAAGTAGTGTTTTAAAATAGTGTTCATAATTTTTAGCGATAGATATCAGACATGACATAATACGACAATGTTATTATAATGCAATTTATTAAAATGAGAAAATGAAATGAAAAAGAAAGGCACAACATTATAATTAGATCGCGATTTTTTTTTAATTGGGTTTTTCAAAATGTCTCGCGTCTGTCGGATCAAATCTTACAGCAGGCCGAATCCGCCCGCCAACGTATTTGCACACTAAAGTTTGACCCACAACATGTCAAAGGTTATCCGTACTCGATCTAGATCAATATATATGAACTTGTAAAGTTGGTCAAAATGTTGTACATGCAAAATTTTGGACAACTTTTGGGGACCTGTTTCTTCTTGAATTTCATTTATTTTGCAAAAGCTTAGAAGCCATATAGTTTAGGTGTAGAGCGTCATCAATTAAAACCCACGGAAAATGTATATAAAAATGTATGGAACAAGGTATTTCCTATGAACTTCCTTTGTTATTTATTATTTAAGGTAAATTTAGCAACAGGAAAATTTCAAAAAAAAATCGGTTGATTTGAAATTAGTTAAGGAAACAACAAGTTTTATATAAAGATAAACTTTTATTAATGAAAATTGCAGTTTATTATACAATTTGTTATGGATTTTTAGACAAGTGTCATCAGATATTAAATAAGGATAGTTAGATTAACCAACGACTTTTGCTTATACCATCAAACAATGACGTGCGTCTAAAGATCCATTTAATGAAGTATATACACATCATGGAAACATACATATTAAATATCCCCATGGTATAAAATAATATTACTTCATCATCAAATTTATATATTGAGGAAATTTCTCCAAATTTGACTACTTTAGGGACCAAATACAAAAATTTTCTGCATAAATATGTTTTCTGGTATAAGAAAATGTGGTAAATGCCTTGAATATGGCGGTGGTCACTTTCAACTGTTTTTGTAAAAAATATATAAATAAACATATTACACTTGATATGAATAAGTAGGCTTCTACGGCTCGAGTCAATAATAAGCGAACTCCTTCCGGAATTGGCCCGTATCATGAAGAGATATAAAAATGAAATAAGAATAAGTGGAAAAAGAAATAAATTGCAAAAGTTGTTCGCTTACATGATGACGACGCGAAATTTAGTAGATTGCTTTTTTATTTTAATGTTATAAAAGTTTTGGAATTCTGAATAATCTCTATAATAATAATTATAAATATCCCGTGTTAGCTATTCCACATAAATGAATGGCAAATGCACTTCATAACATATAAAGAAAAGATATCCTTTTTTACGAAAGTCACAACAGAAAGATGGTATCGCATCATTAGGATTGCACCATCGGATGCTAAAACTATTAAATTTGTTTCATAGGGAATTGAATAATGCAGTGATATAAAGCGTGCTAATGTAGACATTGTCTAATTTGTTTTATCAAATATCCTCACATGCCCAGCCTATTCTAGACTAGACTACAGAACAGTTTCATGATCATAATCATTCATCATGGAGAATGTGAGTATATCTACACAAAATAATGATGAAGTTACAAGCAGTAACAATATTCACTTGCTTTTCCGATTTCACTGTCATTAACAGCGGGTATAATGCTATTGTTTTCTCAATCTAACGACCGTTACTAGTGGGTAATGGTGTATGCATGTACGTCTAAATTTAGTTTGCTGATACAAATCCAATTCTAAATAACAAGAAACAAAATTATATTCATATCGTTCGTCATTCATTCGACACGTAGAAAATAAAACAATACTTTTATAAACAATTCTCTAATTCAATTAAAGAATCGTCAAAATAATAATATTTAGATCAAAAACCATGAATGTGCTTTATTTCCAAATGCTGCATATATTTACAGTTAAGTGAATTTGTCACCTTCACAGGAAACTCCAAGGAGTGATTATTCGCAAATCCTACCTGTTATTGATTTCGGCCAGGAAATTTTACAATGAATCATGGTATAAACAAAATTTTAGAAGCAAAAAACGGGGAACATTGGAAGAAAT
This sequence comes from Trypoxylus dichotomus, assembly GCA_023509865.1. Lineage (NCBI taxonomy): Eukaryota > Metazoa > Arthropoda > Insecta > Coleoptera > Scarabaeidae > Trypoxylus > Trypoxylus dichotomus. The sequence goes on along the minus strand of CM042080.1, from coordinate 50,053,947 downwards.
TGGCAGTTTCATCACATATTCGACTAAAACTGAGTCAATGCCATAATTTTATACGAATATAAACGAAAAACGGAATGGGAATTACATCGTCCAATATAACGCAAAAAATAACACAAAAGCTTGTTTTTAATTTAAAAAAAAAACATTATTCTAAAATCATCAAAGACAACTTGAGGAGATTCAGCGATAAAAATGTATACATTGTGCTCCAAAAAAATCGTCTATTTTGAAATATTTTTTAAAGACTTCCCGAATTAATAATTTATTTACGTAGAAATAATGAAAGTGGAACTTAGCGAACTCTAACGAATGCTACTTTACTCAAACAGATTCTACAGTCCAAGTCCAAGCCTACTCCGGGACAGATACCCTTGGCTAAGAGTGAAGGTTTAGTGCAATGAATTTAAGTAAAGCCGTAAACGTGTTGCAAAACGACTTCATTACCATCATCCTCACAAAAGTACGACTATTTTTTCTTTAAAATAATAACGGTGTGCTGTCCAACACAACAGCAGTTCGAATTACAAGACATACAACGCAGTACAAATAAATAATACATAAAAATAACAAATATTTCAAACAATCTCAAATGAAGAAACTAGATTAATTTAATAAATTGAACAAGCATTCTGTTTGCGTTTTTCGCCATGTGGATTAGTGGTGCTTTACGCATGTCGGTGTAACGAACATGTTTAATGACCGTGTGCTATATGTTGGTACATTGAAATTTATCTGAGTAGATAGAGCCGATGAATCGACATTACTAGCTACCAACCTGATTAAAAACATTCCACCATACTCGTCTCGCCGCATAGCCAACGATTGCAATAAATACCATCCTGCTTGAAACTCAAATATTTCAAAAATCGTTTCTGTACACGTTTCAAGGATAGTTGTGGGTTGTGATAAATAGGATGTCAAACAATAAGTACGTATTCAAATTTGGATCTAACTGATGTGAAAAATGAAACTCTTGGTGTAGATATGGCAGCAAAATACTTGCAAACGCATATAAGGAACCCCAGTGACTTCGAAGCGGAAGAGGACAGGTCAGTAATATGAGGCACAAATAAAATAAAATAAAAAATAAGCTGCAAGTTGAAAGAAACACCAAAATCTTTCAACTAGGAAACTTTAGGAATAGCGTTACCGGACGCAGAATACTGAAATAAGTATGGATTAGAGCACCTATAAAATGATATTGCAACACACTTCTCGACATTTAACTGAATATTATTTCGGTTACACCATTCATATATCATGGACAGATTTCTCTCCAAGACAAGATAAGCAGCAGCAGTAGGAATATTACAATAAATTTCCAGATTATCAGCGTAAACCAAGACACTGCAATCAAGTAGACTAAAAAGATCATTTAGAAAGATATTGAATAAAAGTGGACCTAGAATAGGTCTCTTGACCTACTTCGCTGGAAGTAACGAAGAAGGCAGATGTAAAGCCATTGTAATCCATGCAGCAAGACCGATTGTAAAGATAGATGAGTAGTCTTAGGAACCAATCCAAATGAAGACAAGTTCGAGAATAATGCCACATGATCTATTGTGTCGAAAGCCTAATAAAAATACTAATAAAAACGTTGCACGTGATCGTGAGCTTATAGTGCGACATCGATCCCATACAGTTCGGGAAAATTTGGAAGAACTTGGTATCAGCCACGAAAGTGTCTAATAATTCATCAGAAAGCAATTGGGCTTAAAAAAAATCTCTGCTGATTAGGTTCTAAAGCTGCTAAAGCATGCGAGTTCGTATTTCTGAATTACTTCAAACACGTTTTAAAGGAGAAGGCAAAGAGAACTCTGTAAAAGGTAAAACTCGATTGTCTGTGGAAAAAAATCTTAGCCATGCTTTTTTGGAATAGTAGGCGCGTCTTACTGATGAATCAGATAGTCAACGCGATCTGCTGGATCAAGTTAAATTTCAGTATCGACGTAAAAAACAAGATTCTCCCATTCGAAAGGTGTTATTCCTCCATGCCGCCGCGCTCTCTGGGGGTGTGAGGAAGGATCATTCCTAGACGCCCTATTTAAACAAAAGAAAATGAAATTTTAACTTATTTATTTATTTTTGTTTTAGTCCATTCTTGTAGGGGGATTGACTACTCGTCCACTTTTTGTAGTAACGATTCGTGGATTGGTTTCAGAATTTTCGGTTTGGACACGTGAGCAGATGTCTGTTGTAGGTTCAAGATCATTTTTGAACTCATTTGAAGTTTGGATTTGTTCCTCATGTGAACTTTGTTCTTCTTCCTGGGATAACTCACGAGTAGGTCAATATGCAGGTCTAATTTGCTGACGATTTCGTCTATATTCAGCTTTTCCCCCATCTTGATGCTATAATCGTTAGCGCCAGTTTTATTAACCACTACGCCTGGCTTCCAGCTTCTAATATCATCCTGTATAAACACTGGTTGGTCAGGTTTCAGTATTTGAAGCGACTCTGTAGATCTATCGTAATATCTTTTTTGACTATTTTGGTGATTCCTTAATTGTTCCCTCACTCCTTTTGTGCAAAGAGTCGGTTTTAGGAGAGATTCGTTTATTGGGAGTGTTGTTCTTAATCTACGACCCATTAACAATGTGCATGGTGCTGGAAGATTTTGTTTCGGAGTCGTATTGTAATTTAAGATAGCCAGAAACGGATCTTGTCTGTCTTGAAATGATTTTGTTAACAGACCTTTCACAGTCTGAATAGTCCTTTCCACCATTCCATTCGATCTGGGATAATATGGGCTGGAGGTTACTAGTTCGATTCCATACTCTTTGGCAAAGATGTGGAATTCTTTAGAGTTAAAAGGAGGTCCGTTATCGGAAAATATTTACGAGAGTAGACCATTTAAGTCGATATGACACTTGCGGCTGCCTTGTTGTTTAGCCGATTAACAACGGTGAATTTACTGTAATAGTCCACTATTACTAAAAAATCTAAATATCCTAAGGCTTTAAAGTCTATGCCGATCTTTTGCCATGGTCTTTCAGGTATTGCATGGGAGGAAAGAGGTTCTCTGGGATTACTTTTAGAATACATTTGACAAACATTGCATCCGAGAACCAATTCTTCTATATCAGTTATCACGCCTGGGTAATAAATGGCCTCTTGTGCTCTTTTCTTACAGGAAATTACTCCTTGATGGGATTGATGTATGAGGCTTAGAAATTCACTTCTAAGGTTTGTCGGAATAATTAGACGTTTTTTGTAAAATAGCACGTCATCGAATAGGAATATGTCATCCTTGATGTGCCAATACTTTTTTACGTCTGCTGGTACATTACTTTTATGTTTTGGTCAGGAATTTAGAACATAAAATTTGATCTTTTGTAGCACTGGATCTTCATCAATAGCTTGACGAAGCCTCTGTGCATTTTCTGATGATGTCTCTATTACGGAATAGACTCTTAAGTTGGTTTCCAAAAACTCGGTATCTGTCTTTGCTTGGCTCACAACTATCAGGTACTTGAAGATTCTTTCCAGGCACATAGATCAGTATCAAATTCATATCTTAGCAGCCTTTGTATGCGTGGAGACAATTCGTCCAAAGGATCTTTTTTTTTGGTTTTAATTCCATTTATTTTATAATCTTATTATACATTTCTTAACACAACAAACAATGTGCGTACGTGACATAAACACTACTACTACCCATATGTATATTATGTATGTGTCCTTGGCAACCGCCGCGGTCTTTGGGGGTGTGAGGCAGGGTCACTCCTAGACATATATTACATTTCCTAATACTAAATTTTGTTTAACCAGACCCGTTTATATTTTACTCTTTCTCGGATTAAATAAGTATTTAAATTCCCTTTTACTATATCTTCCGAGTGACTGACTTTTTTACTACACAATTTATTTAATACGGAACCTATAGAACATATCGAATTACAAAAAATTCTATTAAATTAACGCAAACTTTATCATCAGAATAATACGTAATATTCTGGAAAACTAATGAAGCTACAACTTTTACGTAATAATGTAACCAATACTTCGCCCATAAATACTAATCTTCAAGTTAATTAACGCAGATTAGATAAGATCAACAAGTTTTGCTAATAATGAGGTGTAACATGACAAATTTCATTTATCATATTGCACATAATGACTGTACTTATTGTCAGATATATATATATATATATGCGTATTGTGTCAATATTTATATTTGTCAGAGAGGCGTACGTATTCTAGATTATTGCGGCAAAATCCCCAGGAAGAATTACATAAAATTCCGAATAAACAATTACCAATCTGCTTTATATTATTATTTTCTTTTTTTTTGATTTTTTTTAGAAATAACTGTTATAAGAATTTTAAATAATCCCTTACACAGACAGCAATATAAATTCAAAAAAACTCAAGGTTTTCTCAAATATTTCAAAAATCAAATGACCCCCGAAATAACAGATTATAATTTCAACAATTTCAAAAACATCAATATTTTCAAGAACGTCAAAGATTAAAAACATTTCGAAATTCTAAAAAATAGATAAACAAATTAAAAATATCAAAATATAGTACCAAATTTAGATAACATGTTAAAAAATTAAACCAGCTACAGTCTTATACCTACAGTTGTGTGCGAAATAATACCAATATATATAAAAATACCGAATCTAGGTATTTAATTATATCCGACGGACGACTTCAACCTTCATACGCCATCTCTTGCCGATTCCGGAAACATTTCGGGTCACCCTCGTACATAACAGGAAGACGAAGTGTTCTTTAGTGTATTCTAAAATCCGGGGAAGTACCTGTTTTCTTAGCACACTAGATTTGTGTAACTGTGCAAAATAATAGCAGTGCCGTGTAGAAAATTTAATATATCGGGTGCATGGTTAAGTCTTATTGATGAGATTAGATTGATTGTGTATAATTATTTAGTTTTAACTTGAACTTAAAGTACTGCACATGTGAGAAGCGTGAATTCGTTCAAAAATTAATAAAAACAGGAAAAGCCCACAAATTCATTCAAGAAACAGTAGAATGCTCAGCGGAAATGATTTCTCGTCCAATAAAATATCAAACAAAACCTGAACAAAGAGGAAGAAAAAGAAAAAAACATCCAATAGAGTTGATCGACACCTTAAGAGATTCGTTAAATCATACCCTTTTAGAACTTTGACGCAAATAAAACAAACTTTAAATCTTTCAATTCACACCTCATCCATTCGAAAACATTTGATAAGGGGTAAATTGATTACTAGATGTCCAAGAAAAGTCCCTTTGCTGATGAAGCGACACGTTCAATAGCTACCTCGCTTTGCTGGGGAACATTTAAATTGGCCAGCTGTTAAATGACGAAATATCTTGTGGTCGAATGAGAGTAAGGTCGTATTGTTTGGATCTAAAGGACTAAGGCTGCATGTTAGAAGACTTGTAGGAACGCAATACAATCCAATAATAAAGACTGTCAAACATGGAGGAACCTCTATTATGGTATGTGTTTCTCATACTATGGTATTGGTCCAATCTTTTAGATACAGGAGAGTATGAACCAATTTGGGCATCAAAAAATACTTCAAAGAGTCATACTGTCCATCAGTCAAAAACTTTCAAAAAATAAAAATATTGGAAATGTAATTAGAAATAGCAACATAATTGTTCTATCAACCATACTTTCAAATGGAACTAGGAATTCGAAAGTGTAATAATATATCGAATGTTCGTTTTATCATTGCAAAATTGACAACTATTTTGAACATATACCGATTAATACAGTTCTTTATGGGACATCTAATATATATTTTTTCATTACCATAGCTGTCCCATCTTGAGAAGAATAAAGCTATATTAGATACATCCTGTATAAACAACATAATCTGCTCAAAAGATTGTCAAGAACGTGTAACTGATTCATAGTCAAACTTCTTTATAGATTCCTTTAAACTACATATATAAATTATTTTAATTCATTAGGTTATTCGTTTTAATCAAAACACGTGTCAGTTTATATGCTGGAAGTATAAAAATATACACTAATACAATCAAGGTCATATTATTCAATGCCATTATATCAATTATTATATGGGCAGAATTGAACAAACATGACGCAATATTCACAATAAATATATTCACATAAATATCTTATTTTTTTGAAAGTCGTTATTTTATCTCATGTTGTAGTAATACATTAGATAAATATTGATATTACTATAAAAAAAAAGAAATCATAAATACATACGTACCTATTTAATATTTTTAGTCTAAAATCGCAAATAGAATCTGTTGACGAAAAAGAAAGTGAACTACTAGTGACATCTATTATACGCTGGAAGTACTAGTGGAGAAAGGATGTCAAATTTTATCTAACAGAAATCTGCATTAATAAGATTGTAACAAAGCTAGCAACTAAAAAATCTAATCAGTGACTCCATCTATTAAACTTTTAAAATAAGAACTTCAATATATGCTCCTTGTTTCTAGTATCTTTTTAAACGTTCTGGAAGTTGTAAAATATTCATTTAGATTCATCCGAAAAAATGCAACTGTATGACAAGGCACTTTAGAGTTAATGATGCATTTGATAGGCTAGAAATCGGAGATATACTCGCTAAACGAACCAGAACGTCGAGAAAATTAGTAAGATCTCATCGAAAAATTACGACACAATTCAAGAATTAGCCACAGCACAACAACACTTTGAGATACAAACTTGATATTATTGTTACGTTCTCCTGGTTTGAAGAACAACGCCGCTTTAGCCTGCTCGTAATTTCCTAAATTACTTGACCAATACTTACTTGTAGAGTATGTTCGCTTATTTACTAGAGGAGAGGTTGTACAGTGAAACTCAATGCGCATGCGCAAAAAAATATATTTAAAAATGAAATGGTTGCACGGTTTCCACTCTTGCCTATGTACATGTACGATGTACGTAAGATATATAGATTTGCAATAATTGCAGTTATTCGAGCTCTCTTATACATGTAATGTACATTAGCATTTGTATATGTATTTTCATTGGTAGCAACATAAAGTAATGCCTCAGCATGTACGTTGCAAAGCCATGTCTTAATTATGTTTAAAATGATAAACTCTTATATGCTTCCGCTGAAGCTTTGTTAGAGGCATGTACTAATGCCTCTATCTGTTTGCATGCACCACTACCTTTTATAGGAGCCAACCCTATTTATTTCTTAAATTTATAAGCGCACCTCGGTGCTATGCTTATTTATATGTCCCTTTCCGGGAGCCTAACATACTTTCCTTGTTTTAAATTTGCCTAAGGGACTTGGCCCTGTATTATTGGCATGTATTTGTACTTGACCAAATACGTTTGTTATATTCACATTTATAGGGGAACCCACCCTATCTCTTAGAGCTTGAACGCCTGGTCGAGGGCGACAGTAGCGATAATAGCCGATCTCAATACAAAAGTAATGTCACAGCTACCCAGGCGTTCTCGTTTGAAATATTACGCTATATGCAATCTTTAGCTCTATACTACTGCGCCCCAAAGAAGGGAAAAATCCAGTAATCAGCAAATGTGCGAACTGCGCACCGACAAGTAAAACGGAGCGATGATGCCGACATTACATAAGAAAACTGGTCCGTGACACTCGTCCGCTACGACGAGCAACTAAATGAAAAATTTCTAAGTCCCGATACGACAAGGACCGAGCAAACGTACAAAAGACAACGGGCGCTGCGGCCGCAACGACCGTCAGCAAGAAGCGGAGTGATCGTACTTGTAGAAGATGTCTATACATGCGCGCCGACAATCTCACCAAAATAATTTCCGACACAAACTTAACTGAAGACTAAAAATATGTATAGACGACAATGGACACAGTAGCCTGGACGTACGATGATAGAAAATCGAGAATTTATACTTATTAAAAAATCTATACATGCGATCCGACGACGTTACCAAATGACTCCCGCCAGAAATAAATGTATAGACAACGTCCTCGACGATTCCCGCCAAAACTAGAAAATCTTAGAAATCTCTAATAAACTTACGACGACGTTACTGTACACGTTACGACGAGGTACGAAAAGTGACCGAGAGTACACGATTGCCAATACCTCGACCGTCGCGCGGGAAACGACTGCCTATGCTTGTGTACCTTAAACTTCAAAAAAACTCCCACTACATATCCGACGACGTTGCAGTGAATGATTTCTAATTAGGCAGTTTTAGCTAGCGTAATGCGAATGGCTGGCTTGCATACATATACAATGCATAGTGTACATACATATTAAAATAAAATTGGATATAAGAGAGCAAAATAAATAAATATAAAAATGAAAATAAAATAATATTCTAAATGAAAATAATAATGCAAAGAAGATAAAATACATAATAGTAAAAAATTTAGAAAATACAAAAAACAATGTTAAGTCCTTAACAATTATGTAGATATGATCTACAAAAGTCAGTTAACTAAATGTCAAAAACATTATTCAAATTACAAGTAGGTGAGGAATGGGGCATGAGGATCCACCCTTGTATAAGTAATAAAATTATGTAATTATGTGGATGGTTTCTTCATTTTTTATAGTTGATTAACGTTACCGATATACTGTTATTTCTTATTACTACTCTGTAATGAAATAAAATGAGAAATTTTTGATTTTATGGAAATTTAAAGAATGAATAAGTTATACTTTACATCTCCAATTATTAAAAAATAAGCGCACTACCAAAAATTTTAGCATATAAGAACAAACATTTACTGTGGTAGCCACAATTATTTACAAAAGAAGAAGACAACCATTGGAATAGTAATACAAACAGGATAGATTTGATCAAAGCCATATTTTCTTAAGCCAATGCATGCAGTTTTCACTCAAATGCATATTTCTTAAAGTCAAACAAACTGTATATTTGCTTCGAATTGGGGACATTCTTTAAAACAAAAAATATATCATTGAATCAAACATATTAGATATTTTTAGTCAAACAAATATATTTTAAAATGAGAACAATAGGATTGTTTGTTTCAAAAGATTATATGTTGTAAATTATATAAAATAAATTATATCTTTGAATCATTTAAACAAATGATTTCATTGACTCAATGCATATTTATTTGAATCAAAAGCTTTTTTCCCTGTGAGAGCTTCACCATTAACAGAATTGCTTCCGGTATTTTAAGCTTCTAATTTATATACAGTGAAATTCCCTTCGCGGACACCCCTCTTACACGGACACCTCCATTAAACGGACAGTTTCTCATGGTCCCGACCGGCTTTTATATAATTTCCATTATATTAACTCTTTCTTGGACGGACACGGACACGGACACGAGAAAATGTTCTCTTAACCGGACAAAAAATAAAATAAAAAGAAACGCCATGTCTTATTTTTATATCGAGAGTATTGCTATTGCATTTCTCAATCGCGCCGCGTGCCAATTTCGCTGGGACTTCCCCGCGTAAACCGGAGATTTACCGACTTTAAGCTTTCGGTACCAACGCAGCCTATGTCGTGCATTTCTGCCTGGCGTGAATTAGGGACTGCCCCAAATTGGTCGGGGATTTACCGTTCTTATTCTTTGGGTTACGCCTTCTTTGATTAAGGGATATTCACCGAGAGACATGTCGATGAGGCAGGCCTGTATTAAGCACGTTAAAGAAGGAAAAATGCGTTGGGGGTAAGTATCCCAAAGAGAGGTTTACAATTTTGCATTGTGCAAATATGGCGGGTGAAAAAGGAAAACTCCTAGTCATTGGTAGGGCAGCTAAACCCAGAGCTTTTAAAAACATTAATATAAATAACCTGCCTGTAACTTGGAAATACAATAAGAAAGCTTGGATGACAGGACAAATTATGACAGAGTGGTTTGCATACCTAGATTGAAAAATGGCTAAAGAAAAAAGAAACATTTTGTTATTTATAAACAATGCGGGATCTCATCCGAAAGACATTAGCTTAAATAATATAAAAATATTATTTTTACCCCCTAATCGTACATCAGCTTGTCAACCACTTGACCAGGGGATTATAAAGAATTTTAAAACTTATTACCGAAGTCTAATACTCAAACATCTGCTAGTAAACATTGAAACTGCTGGTACAGCTTTCGAGTTAATAAAGAAGATTACACCACTGGATGCAGTTTATTTAAAAACCGCTTGGGACCAAGTAACCAAAGAGACAGTTCAAAATTGCTTCCGCAAAACAGGATTTAATCATGTAAATATGCAAAGTGAAGACCAGTTAACTGAGGCTGATACATCTGACCTAGAAGATGATTTGCCTCTTAGTGTACTTTCAAATATCCTCAAAAATAAGAATTTATTGAAATTGACGGATATTGAAAACCTCAATGATTTTTTGAACGTAGATGAAGATTTGTATGTTGAAGATCCAGATTCAGAACAAAAACTTTCGGAAGATTCTGATGTAGATGAGGTTCCAATGCCAACAGAAGCTATCCCAAATTATGGTAAAGCTATTACCCTGACCAAGCAGCTCAAAGGTTTTGTCGAAAATCACGGAGATACAGAGTCTTTGGAGCTTCTTTCTAAATTAGAAATACGATTTCAAGATGGCATTTTAAAGAAAAAGAGCAGACAGACAACAATATATGAATTTTTGCGTCCTTAAAGTGACTATTAATTTCATTGTTTTGTATTACATACTACATCTATGTATCTATGTACATACGTATATTATACTTTGTATGCATATATGTATCTAAAGGAAATAATTTTTTTTTCTTAAGTTTAAAGTTTCTTATTTATTTTAAAAACATCTATATACATATACGATTTAAATGTCTCAGTTTCTTTAATATATTCATTTCTCGCTAAAACACGATTTTTGTTGTATCTACTACATATTTCTTTTATGCGGACACCCCTCCTGAACGGACATCTTCAGTTGGTCCCGTTGGTGTCCGTTCAAGGGAGATTTCACTGTATATATATATATTTTTTTCTAAAATACTTTCCCCGAGGGTAAATAAAATAACAATAGCTACTGTTAAAAGTTAACTACAGAAACAAAATGTTCGTCATTTACACGGAGAAACGTACATTTTTGTTTTAACAAGAGTAGGACTTTAATAACATCAGTTCTATTTGAATTAGAAAACTTGGAAATCAATATGAAAGCATATTGAAACGTTTAAGGAAAAATGTTGTTGAAATTTAAAATTTAATTAACTAGCTATTACAGCTGGATAATACAAAATTAACTAATTCATGTATAACTATATTTCAACACTAATTGGCAAAAATTTGCGAAACATACACCGTCCACGGCATCCTTTGGTAATCTACGGAACAGAAGCGGAGGAGACAAAGAGTCGTTAAACTGGAACGGTTTAAGTGGCTCATGCACGTTAGTACGGGCCGTGTAATTAAGCAGATACAGAGGACATAATTACGTCTGTAATTGGTCGTTTTCAGTCCATTGCTTGAATTAAATACCTACAGGCGGTAGTACCTATAGAATTAATGTCTTCAGGCACTCGTTAAACGGAATATTTCTTAAACAACATGACCTGCATATTGTAATAAAACAAAAAGAAAAAGGAAGATGGAAAGTATGCGCGGGAGATTGAAATATTCCCTTTTTAAAGGACGAAGGTCGTATTTTTTAGTTACTAATATCTGGTGCTTTGGTGCACATCCAAAAGTTTTCATTAATCCTGATACCCCGCAAAAACTACGAAAGAATATTGATGGTGCTTGAGTACTTTAACATGTTAATACCCTACACCTATCAATGTGAAGCTGTCGTCGGAAGATGCACGTTTGGCTTTAAAAAACGTTTCGAAATTAAAAGGAGTCTTTGGTTGGAATAGCTTGTTCCCGTGATAGAACTCCTTTTGAGCAGATATTATACAGAAATCTGAGCTTTTGGAACGTAATAAGAGCGGGGAAAAGGATTTAAAGATTAAGTATATCCACGGTATCCCTCGAATAGCATCCAGTTTAAACTGGCGGGAAAGTGGGAGGTGGAGTTTTGATGGCCTTTTCAAATGACACTATTTACGTTGACACCTCGATATTTAAGACATCAGTGCCCTTAATCGATATATTAGTAACTAAAATTGCCTTTGAAATTGGTTTTTATTATTTAATATTAATTTATATTCCTCCTGATTTGATGTATTGAACATTGATTTACTCGAGACTTCTTATTGCTGGTGATTTTAATTTATCCAATTTCATATCCGAAGTATATAGATAGCTGTGTTTACGGAAATATAAGGTTTTCAAAAATTTACGCTGTACCATCTCAACTAAATTGATATATTCATGATATCCCGGATTCCACACAATAGAACCATATTCTAATCTCGCTCAAACAAATGCATTATACGCAGCAACAAGGGCATCACCACTCAAGTGTTTAGTATTACGAAACAGAATGATTAACGTTTTAAACGACTGTTGACATATACTTACAATATGCTTGTTAAATGTTAGCTTAGTATCAAAAAATATACCAAGATCTCTGTACTCCTCACAACGTGTTAAAAGTTCACCGCCAACATTGTACGCATACCCCACTGTATCAGTTCTACGGGCAAACGCCATCGCTTTACACTTAGCAATATTTAGTAGTAAATGATAGGTGAATAGATAGCAGGTCACCCTGCAAAATGTCACAATCTGCAGTGGAGTATATTCTGCGAAAAATTTTCAGGTCATCGGCGTATAGTAGTCAGGAAGATCATTAATGAAAATAATAAATAGGAGCGGTCCAAGAACACAGCCCTGTGACACACCTGAAGCAGACTGATATAAGCCGGACCGAAAACCACGGTATTCAACGTAATTGGTACGCCCACTCAAATAGGATTGCAACAACAATATCAGATCGTTAGAGATACCTCACATATTCAGTTTACGTAATAGGGTTTGATGTTCAACCCTATCGAATACCCTATAAATGACATCTGTCTGAAGACGTAAATCTAAAGCCTCAGACACATCATTAGAAAATGCCACACAGGTTGGACACTGTTGATCTGCCTTTAATAAAACCATGTTGCACCGGAGACAGTTTAGCAGCAACGTGCAAATATATATATTTATATAAGATAATTTCAAAAACTTTAGCAAAGTTACATAATATAGATATCGGGGGATAATTTCGAATGTTATTCCTCGACCCGGACTTAAAAACAGGTGTAACACGAGATACTTTCCAACAACTTGGAAAAACTCCCTGTCCCAATATTAGATTGTAAATGTGAAGGAGCGGCCCACAAAGAACGAATCTACAGTCCCTAACAACAAAATCTGGAACGTTATCAGGACCAGCTATCATTTCTCCCTTCAATTGACACATGGCTTGTAAGACATCTTCCTCGTTAGATTCTTTAAGAAAAAATGAATCGGGAGCGAAGGTATCGATATCGGAATGGATAGTAGTGACGTTTGCCTCAGAAATAGTCTCCGAGAAATACGAAGCAAAGACGTCAATAATCTGTTCAGGGAACGAAAACGTACTGTTGTTATCCGTCATAATACCTGGTATACGTGTAGAATTCAGTTTAGAATTGATGTAAGGCCAGAATCTGCTGGGGTCCGCCTAAATAGATAGGTCAATATCCCTAATACAATTATCGGAATCCCGTTAAACAGATATTTGAAGATATTTTCTGTATTCTTTAAATTTATTATTATATAATTGTAACCCCGTGCTTCTATATTTTTTGAGAAAATGGCGCTTAATTTTAATATTTCTACGTGTTTCATTAGAGAACCAAGATGGAAATACATTCTATCTAGATGCTGTCTTTAGAACAGTCTTATCAAAATAATCAGATAATGTAGAATAAAGTTCATTGCAGGCACCCTCACCGAATCACAACTGATCACTGAATCCCATTGTGTGTTAAGCAAGAGTTTATAAAGGTGTACCAGATTGGCACGTCAGAAATTGAAGCTCGCGACGTTAGCCGCTTTAAAACGTTTTTCTACTACCGAGGCACAAGCAACATCAAATGTAAGAGCAGGATGATAAACATCCTCAGCCACCAGCAAAATATCGGCCCGTTCAAGATCACACCTCAAAACCCTAGAGCAAAAAATCAGATCTAAGCAATCTATTATTACAATTTTTTACGTTATTCTTCGATTGAGCATCAAATGAAGTACCAAAATCATTTACAATTATTGATGAGATAGAATCAGCACAATCTAAAGTCGGGAGGTTAAAATCCCCCGCAAGGAGAAAGCAATTCCAGCCTATGAAGAAGACGTTCAAAGATATAAATAGGCGTAGCCGGTGGTATATAAACAATTATAATGAAGCGATTGTGCAAATCAACATTACTACTAATTAAGTCCACATCATCATCAATCACAATCTGGTCACACAGAAAGTTAGACCTGACGTCAATCAACACATCCCCACCCCGTCCAGATCTTCTATCAGCCCGGAAAACAACGAAATCTTCACAAAACAGCTCCGATCTCAGCAAAGTATCACTACCCCAAGTCTCAGTCAATAAAACAACATCAATGTCATCGCAAACCAAAATATTATTATAGAATTGTAGCGTCTTTGAATTTAATCCACGGACGTTTTGGTAATAGAATGAGACGCTCACTGCTGACTGTTGGGATCCCGGGGGTTTTCGACCCAACAATTTTAGGGAAGCCATCAATATACTAAAATAAAAAAACAATTGCATCGGACTAACTGACGAACGCTGTATAAAACGCATGTTTGCAAGCAGTAACAAACTGTATCATTTCATAGAAAACGTCATAATCTAAACGTTATTAAAAAACATCCGCAATGTACGATTACTTTTTTTTTTAATTAAGTACATATCTGCTTTACAGCAACAACAAACGTACACATTTTATTTTTAATATCCAATTAGGTACATTTGCATTCACATTTGTAGTACCATGTACATTGAACATACTCGCATGTATTGTGCGTCCGTCTATAGTTTGTGTATATATATATATCTATACATATGTGTACGTTTCAAGCCAACAACAGGAGCGTTTAGCGCTTATGGAATCTGGTATATCGCCGTCCGTTATCAGACATCTGGAGCCTGCCGTCATGACCGGATCTGACAAGAATTAACATACGCTATTCTCTGGGATAGTCACAGAATTACGGCTGCACACTGTCGCTAAGTAGCGGCAAAACGATTTTTTGTTTGTAATAACCGTGTTTCTTATATAGTATATATATATATCTATTTATAAAGTAGGTATGTATTTGCGTACATGTGTAATTTTTGTCCTGTTTTACGCGTTGTAAACCACAATATTTATAAATACTTTTTTTGCGATTTCTGCGTATTCGTTTAACGCATTTATACTACCTTTTTTTTGGCGTGTATGTAAATAGTGGTTGTATGCATAATTTATTTATGTTATTTTTAATACCAGTAATAGAAAGTCATTAGTTATAGTTACATTAACCTTGTCATATTTGCATCCGAAAGTTTATCTTTTAACTGAAGATAAATGAATTAGGGTATTGAGTATTAAATTATCTTTCAACATATTTCTTTTGACATTCAACGCACTTACAAACAACGATCCCGAATCTGGAAATTCAAAAAATTATAGACCTTTGGGAACATGTAGGTCACATATATACTGCCGTCCATATTAGTTCGGACACCCAGTAAAATGTAGTAAACTGTACTCTGCCGCATTGCAACAAAAAAACTCCTTCTTCAACGGGAGAAACAGGCAAAAACAACTACAGCGGGCAGAAACAGATAGAAATTGGATAGTCACTGATTGAAAAAGGGTGCTATGGACTGATGAGACAAAGTTAGAGGTGTTCGGACAATTAAAGCGCGTTTTTGTAAGAAGAGTATGTAGTGCCAACTGTCAAGCAAGGAAGAAGTGCTGTGCTTGCTTGGGGTTGACTTGAAGCGAATCGAATGTAATTTGCGAAAAGAGGGTTATTTGAAAATACTGCAAGAAAATGCAATACCATCAGGGCAACGTCTAATCGGCGAAAATTTTGTATTCACGTAGTAGAACGACCCCAAACACTCAGCAGTGATGTGTAAACATTTCTTAAACGGAGAATCAGATAATGCAACTTTACAAATAATGTCATGAGCGCCGCAAAACTCCGATCCAAATCTCATCGAGCTATTGCGAGATGACTTGGACAAAGGGATATGCCCTATCTTCGTAGGCCACCTGTAGAACATTTTACACGAGGAATGGACTAGTATGTCAAATAGAGTTCTTGAAGAACTAGTGGAGCGGGTGCCTCGGATTGTGAAAGCTGTTTTTCGTGCAAAAGGGAGTTTCTTTGATGAACGGAATGTTTAAGAATTTTTTCGTTAGAATTACTTTTATACTTTAATTTTAATACCTATTTATAAAATGCAATAAAAAAGTGAGTAAATATTTTCTCTATATTTCTCTAATTTATTTGCGTGTCCGGACTAATATGGACGGTAGTGTAGGACACGTGTAGATATACACTACCGCTCAAAAGTGTTTAGGCACTCTCATTGACAGCAAAAATGTTAATAATATTTATTTTTTATGTACAGATGCACCTACATGAATAAAAATATATTAAATAAACGTGAAAATTAAAACGTTTAATTTAAATTTTGCTTTCATCTGTGTGACCTCCACTTGATTTAATAATTGCAGCACACAATCGAGACATTCTCGTAATAAGTTTTGCCAGAGTTTCTTGTGTTATTGAGGTCCAACTCGATTGCAATTTGTTCCACACGTCAGTAGCTGATGTCGGAGCCGATTTCCGTACCTCCCGATCTAGTTCTTCCCATAATAACTCGATTGGATTCAAGTCGGGGCTCTGGGGAGGCCATTCCATAATTTTGAGAGTTTCTTCCTCTTCTAAATGGCGTAAATGGTCTTTACATAATTTAGAGGAATGTTTTGGGTCATTATCTTGCTGGAAGATAAAATTTTGACCCAAAAGTCGAATTCCGGAAGGTATTGCGTGGTTCTCCGAAATTTCGGGGTAGCCTTCTTTTTTTAATATACATTTTCACAATGTTCCCTACACTAGTGCCAGCAAAACAGTCCCAAATGATGATAGAACCTCCGCCATGCTTCACGGTAACAGCAATATACTCTTCTCTCACGTTCACCCACAGATCTTATGAATATGCGTCTTCGGGTTCCGAACAGCTCAAATTTGGACTCATCCGACCATAGGACGTTGTTCCACTCTTCTATGGTCCAGTGTTGGTGTTCACGAGTCCATTTAAGTCGCTTTTGCTTGTTTTGTTTGCGTAGTAATGGTTTTTTCCATCGCAATACATCCATGGAGCCCGGCTTTCTGTAGGCGACGTTTGACCGTAGAAACACTGATTAGTTTTTGGCGACCAACATTTAATTCTGCGGTGATTTCCGGGGCTGTTTTGCGTCTATTTCACTTGCTGGTAACAACTATTCTACGATCATCTGCAAATGTTGTCGCTTTTGGCCTTCCACTCCGTCTTTTATTAAGAAAACTGCCAGTTTCCCGATATTTTTGTACGTTATAGTCAACCGTAGCGTGGTGTATTTTCATTCTTTTGGCAACTTGTCGATTACTTATGCCACTTTTATGGTAAGCTATTATAAGCGCACGTGTTTCGGTACTAATTTCTCTTCGCGGAGGCATTTTAAAAAATTATCACACGATATTTCGCTCACGACGTGGATAGAGTAAATACCACACTGCAACTGACCATAGGTTACAGTTTCCACTATAATCTTCTAGGAAGGTAATTTAAACATTATTACCTACAATCTAACAGATGACTAAATTTACCCAATAAATTCAGAAGGATTGTTATTGTAATTGCACCGCAATAAACAGTTTATGGTAATCCGATCAAGTGCAGGTAAATGATAGTAAACCTTATGCGATATAGTGGGTGTTTATCTTCCTGAACTACATTTTAAATACGTATTTCATTTTATTATAATGTTTTTTTGGTAAACATAATACTATATGAATAATCCATGAAAACACGGGTGCCCAAACACTTTTGAGCGGTAGTGTATACTACGCCTGAGCGGATGAAATGAATTTTTGGAAATTGAAAGTTTTCCATTCAGTCAAAAATTGTTTGTTTGAATGAATCTTATTAGGCAGAAAAGACAAATTAAATTATTTGTATGAACGGAATAGTGGGTAAAACGCTAACATATCGGCAAGAAGAGCCAATCAACTTCTAAAGTAATATTCGTGTTCAACCCCTTAAATTTATTCGCGATTTGATACTTTAACCCAAGAAACAACTCTATTGTTGCCCGGTGTATCTTCATAATTACGTAAGCGATTGTTCAATGATAAATACAAATTCGTTTTTGTTACGCCAGAAATATCTCGTACTATATCTTATCAAGTAAACAATCTTCCACGAGATACAGTGTATTCATACACATTTACATACATTTTGAGAGCATTCTTTTCATTATATTATTTGTGAGACTCATCCCAACAAACCGTGAAATCGTAACGCGTTAAATTTATTCACGACGCACGTAACTCATTTAACATTAACCCAAATAAAACACCTTCTGCTAATCGCTTTGGTGGACGATGTGGTAGAACAGATGGTGTTACATGACTGGTTGGGTTTTATTTGTAATTTTTACGCTTCCGCAACTGCTCGAATGTCGATTAACCTGGCCTATAATTACATTTGTTTGTACTATTTGATGACGAATAAATTATCACGCAATATATGTTGAAACTTAACGGTGACTAATTTAATTTATTGGTTCCTGTAACGATATCAATTAACTAAATCAATCCAATTAAGTGGCTAGTTTCCCCTTCAATTACATTGAATTTCAACTATATACGAAGGCAACCTGAAATGTTTCCGGAATCGACAAGAAAAACGAAATGGAACGCCCGGTAATGTAAACAAAATTGCACCACGTACAATTCGATGAACAGTTTAGGATATTTCCCGATTTACATGCTTAATTGAATCGATCAAAATAATGTTTACGTAAACGTTTTCAGCGGCGGCACCGGTTGTTGCCTGATTTATATATGGAATTCCTGTAAGCGCTGGCTCTCTTGCCTCTCGTGAAATAAAGTAGTGTGTAGCTGAAATTACGCCAGAACAGACATGGCACCCACGTCCAATAAAAGAATACTTTTAAAGTTAAGTAATGAAGTGAAAATCATCGACGGACTCAATGAGCAAAAAAAAGGAGCATCTAAAGCCACAATCTGTAAAATTAAGCGATTCAAGTCACAAATTTTACAACGTGTGTCAGACTCGGTAAATTGCAGAACTTCAAAAAATGCGCAAGCACCTAGAATGAAAATCGTCTGTGTAAATGGTTTTTAAAACAAAGGGATAATCATGTTCCAATTAGCGGTGAATTGGTTAAAAAGAGAACAAAATTATTGAATGAAAAACGTAAAAGGGACCGAAAATTTTGTAGCTAGTGATGGCTGGCTAAAAACATTTAAAAGGAGGTATGGAATTCGACTGCTGTCGATATCTGGTGAAGGATTCGGCACCATCGCACCTAGTGCAATATTTTAAGGAAAAGTTAATGAACAAAATCAAAGAGCTACATTTAAATGAGGAGCAAATATACAATGCAGATGAAACCAGTCTTTATTGGAAATTATTACCTACGAAAACATATGTTGCATCACATGACAAATCTGCTCCGGGTAGAAAGGCGGAGAAACAACGCATAACTTTTCTAGTTTGCACTAATGCTAGTAGTACACACAAAGTAAGGCCACTAGTAATAGGAAAGGCAAAAAATCCACGTTCATTTAGAAGTTTTAAGTGTTCCGTTGATTATAACTGTTCAAAATCCGCTTGGATGACCAAACGCATATTTCTGGAATGGTTCCGGAAGCACTTTGGCCCTCAGGTATGGCAATAAAACTGTAATAATAAGTAATGTAGTTTAATGATACATATTCAGTTTATAGGTGACAGATTTCTTTAGAAAGTAAAATCTTCTAATAAAGGCGGTGTTAATCTTGGACAACGCTCCAAGTCATCCTCCAGAGGAACAATTAAGAAGCAACAATGGCTCAACTCTTGTTATATTCATGCCGTCCAACGTAACACCACTTATCCAACCGATGGATCAAAATGTAATAAAAACTACTAAATTGTACTGTCGCACATTTCGTCTGCGTTATCAAAAAATTCTAAAAACATTTCTGAAACCTTAAAGCAAGTAACTTTACGTGAAGCAATTTTAAATTTAGATATGACGTGGAATGCCCTTAACCAGCAAACAATCAGAAGGTGTTGGAAAAATTTGCTTTACTCCAGTGATGATTATGACGATGAAGACAATGTACCGCTAATCATCATTAGAAAACAGTTACCATCTGATGCTGAAGTTATTGACAGTGCATCATCGGACGTTCTCAAATTATTAAAAGCAATAAATCCCGATATTGTTTGCTGAATTACCGATGTTAGTTTATAGAATGACGATAGAGAGATGGATGATGCACATGAAGAGGAAGATGGGGTGAGTGAAGATGACGACCCTCCGATTGAAATAAAAAATACAGTGAGTGACGCGGAAGCTGTAGGAATTTTTAATCAAGCGTTAGATTGGGTTGAAGAAAAAGACTCATTATATTCCGATATTTTAGTGCTCCGTTAACTACGGGTAATGGCATTAGAAAATATCAAGCGTAAATTATCGCAAACAAAAATAGAACATTATTTTTCAAAATAATGTAAACATTATTTTTTTATTGTTTAATATTATACGCATTATATTATACACTGTTCATAATTTATTTTTTAATAAACATACATATTTTCTTTTATGTAATTTCTTTATAAATAAAATGAGGCTCCCTAATGTGAACAGCGCTGGGCTGATATCGTTCACATAATCGAGCGTCTACTGTATTTTATTTGCCAATAAAATACTATTATTATAATAATTATTATTATTATTATATAATAAAGTTATAACCTTCTTTAACAAGCGAAACATTAAAAAATAGAGATCTAGAACTAATATGGTATTGAACCAACGATGTAACAAATCGTCTAAAAACACCTGACGTACTAGCCGAGGAACAAGCAAAAAAAAAAAGAAGATCCCTTCTTATTTATAATCGCCTCATCGTCTACATTTCTAAAGTCACAGGCTGGTCACAGGTTATAGAGGTACGGCTGGGTGCACAGGTGGATCGACTTCTTATATCTTCCATTTCCCTCTCTCTGTGATTTTATCCCTTCAACTAACCGCATCAGCACCCAGGGCTTGTTCGTAAACGTATATTTCGAATTACGTTACAAAATCGAGAGATCTCGGTTTGCCGCTACAAACGGACGGCGATCTCTACTAAACGGCGCTGGCGGCTGCAGATAAACCAACACCTGGCGCCAACCGGCCGCTAGCTTATATGGTCAGGCGGCCAATTCAACCTCCTACTGTCCTCGCCATTCTCCCACGGTTCGTTCTCTGCATCGTGAACGTTTTCTGATGGTCGTATACAGCGGCGACCTAAGCGAGCTTGGATAATACGTTGTACAGTGATTTTAAGGAGCGGGTTTCTGACTTGTAAAATATGTTGTAGCAGAAATATTAATACTATTTATAGGAACATTGAAATAACTCAATTGCTTTAGGTTTACCTATAATCCTTCTGTAGTATTCAAGAATGCGTTAAATAAACAAATAAGCAGACATACCTTAGGCAGGGTAATATTCAATATTTGTACTGAGAGGCAATAAAATTTACGGTTAGATCTGTTTGTTTTTGTTTATTGTTCATTATAATTCCCAAGTGCGAAGAGTTTACGTGTCAATTCTAACGAGGTTTGTCATATTCCTAAATAATAGTGTAGAAGCGACCATACTATAAATGTTGGCGCTGCTAATTGTGAGACAGTGGTTACATTTGGAAAAGATACCAAAAATATCGTTATTAAACAGAAATAAAGTTATTGTTTTACGTTAAGAATGCTACAACCAAGCAGAAATCTCAAAGCGTATGAAGTCTTCTTGGTGCAGTGTGCAAAAAATTCTTAAAAAATATAACGAAATAGGCGACATGGTGGATAAACTGAAGCCTGAACGACCGAAAAAACTTACCAAAGCGGATGCACACTTGTTGAAAGTAATAACTCTAAGAAACTGTAGCTAAGACACGTCATTATATGCTTCTACTGTAAAGCGTTCACGTTTGTAGCTGTCGGGAAAAACCTCCTTTGCAACTAGGCAATAAAATAGAAATTCTCAAATATGTTAAAGCCTCTTTGTTCTATAGGATATATTTTTATGAACAATCGCGACACACAATTCAAGAATTAGACATGGCACAACAACACTTTGGAATACAAACTTGATATTATATAGATATGATCTACAAATGTCAGTTAACTAAATGTCAAAAATATTAATCAAGCAACCAATTAGAAGTAGGTGAGAAGTGGGTCATGACGATCCACCCTAGTACATTACCGTATCACGTTTTCTCTTAAATTTCCTTTCTATAAAATTTATCTAGGTGCCTCTTTTTTTGCGCAGTATGCATATATTATACTGGTTAACTAAAAATTAATACAAACAAAATATGTAAACAAAATAGGTGCGTAATAAGTGAATTTGTTATTTGCTATTTATGAGTAAAGATTATATAAAAAAAGAAAGCCGTTAAAAAACCGATTCATTTCAGCGGCGATTTCTGGTACCGATAGTCATATTTTTGATGACTTACAGAGTACGATTCAAGAACCAAAATTGGCACAAGAGAACTAGTCTAGACGGTATTCGTTTCTAAAGATTTGAAAACATGTGAAAAGTGCTATTGTTAAATTCTCCTCTGATTTTAGAATTTTCCTACAATCTAATCATCAAAATCTTCAGGCCTGAATGTTGAATATGTTGGCAACCATGAAACGTTACTATTAATAATAAGTGAAACAAGGAAAATACAAGTTCTTTCTTCCTACAAACGATCTAACACCAAAATAATTAAAAATTCAAATTTAAGAGAAAACAAATTTAGGCTATTGGCAGAACCTTTCATCTTAAACCATACCAATAATCTTATTGTATAAGAGCAACTTCCTTGGTATAACCACTGTACACAGAACACGTACCAGCATATATAGAAACAAGGTAAGTGGTTACCGTTCAGTTTTACCTTGCATAGCTTCCACGTAAACTACACCGTCATCGATTCCTCTCGCAGATGACTTACACGCAACTTTAATGCAGTCCGCATCCATTCCAGCCATAAATACGTCGACCGTACGTATGCATTTGTAGCCAGTTCGAAAACCGTATGCATTACATCCCTTCTTTTTTTTTAAGTGTTTCTTTTCGTCGATGTCAGACGTTTTCTTGGTCAGTTGGCGACGTCCTACTTATCTCAAATGCGCGCCGAGCGTTGAGACAACTTACTAGGAAATACGACGAAAGAAAGAAATCACGGGTGATGCGTGGGAAGCAAGGTAACATCTGTTGGATGCAGCGTTGCGGTGTTCGGAAGGAGGAAAATGGGTTATTATCGAAGCAATTAACCCTGATGTTGTTTTTGAGGTTCATTCGAATTCAGATGACTTTCTCCGAGTTGCTTTGACTTTTATTACATAAAAGAATATTAATATCAGAGATAAATATGAAATTAAATGTGGAATTAAAAAGAGCTCTGCCTTGGAGCATTGCATTGACACCTTTTTTTTAGGTAAGCCTTTGAATTTTTCAAGTTTTACTTTTTCTTTTCGTTCTTATTTATTTTTGTCAATTTTATTAAAAAGAGTATTCACGAAGCCGCGAATTAAGTGTTGGGGCAAATAGGCAAAACAATTTTTGGTAAATAAGAAGAAGAGGCTGACAACACAAGATCCAGAAGACAGAAAAATCTGTATGAGATACAATTATGCAGTAAAAAAAAGAAAGCCATGAATAATTATTGGAAAAGGATATGTGCTGGAGTGGACAAACTTATAGCAGGATTAAAATCTATGATTGAACAAAAGAAACAGAGGAAGTAAATAAATCCAATAGAAATAGATAGCTGGAAGAAGTACTATGAATCTTTAAATAATTGAAGACAGAAATAATTTTATGGAAGTTATATTACACAAATGAACCGGTCAACCAAGTTGTGATAGAAGTAACAGTGAAGGATTTTATAGGGACAATGAAAACTATGAAAAATAACAAAGCCGCGGGCCCAGGAGGTATAATCATGGAACTTATTAAGAATTCCCCAATCGTAGCATTAGAAGCAATTGGCGGGTTGTTTACATCCTGTTTATAGGGTAGTGAAATCCTGGGAAAACGGAAAATCGCTTATGTAAGCTCTATACCCAAGAAAGGCAGCAAAATAAAATGCGAAAACTGGGAATTAGTGTTACATCTTTTATGAGCAAATTGTATGGACGAATAGTAAAATCGAGAATAGAGGAACAAATAAAAGACTCACACGAACAGAGTGGTTTCAAACCTGGCAGATGATTGATAATATTTTCTGTTTAAAACAATTAACTGAAAAAAATATAGCACACGAACGTGAACTACATCTTATATTTATAGACTTAAAAAGGCTTATGACAGTGTTCCCATAAATCAGTTATGGCAGGCAATGAAGGACAACGAAGTACTTGGATGAATTCATTGTAAATAAACGGTTGCGACAGGGATGCTGCATATCACCAACGCTATTTAAAATATATGTATGTGAAGACGGTACTGAGGAATTGAAGAAAGAAATGTACGCCAATGGAGGTGCTCCTCGATGAACAGCATATATATAGTTTGGAGTTCGCCGACGATCAGGTTATATTAGCCGATGACAGAGATGACATCGATTACATGTGAAGAATACGTGAGATGGGGTTTGGAGATCAATATGAGCTACGTTAACTTCAAATGGTAGGGATTAAATATACATACAGAATAAAATAATAAAGGGAAAAACTTTAATTAATTAATTAAATTAACAATATTTCGAAGAAAACAGAACCCCGGATGTCGCACACTTTTGTTGAAAGCTGTACTACCTATGGAAGTGAAGTGTGAGCGCTGAATAAAAAGATGGAAAACAAAATAATGTTATTGAAGATGATGTACTGAATACATTATTACATCGTGAAAGAAATGAAAAAATAAGAAAAGTAATGCAAGTTAACACGTCATTAATACATGAAATAGAACGTATACAATTATTGTGATATGGGCACATGAGGAGAATGGACTAGCGCAGACTACCACAAAAAGTTTGGAATTGGAAGCCTGCTAATAGAAGGAAAAAATGAGGACCAAGAAGAAGTTGGGAAAAAAATTAAAGAAGCTATGCAAAAGTGAAAATTGGGGGAAGATGGTTTTAGGGATAGAGCCTCTTCGAGATTGGAATGCGGTAGATGGCAAAATTAACTGTTTGCAAACCGTAATCATAAAAATAAATAAAAACTTGGGAATGTTAATTATAACTGTTGACGTTTCCATGATAATACCTGACGTCTGATTACAAAATCTATACCTGCCCTAATGTCAGTGTACATTAATAGACATCTACTAGATACTTTGACTAGGCTATTATTGTAGGACAATACCAAATGATTGTCTGGTATTGTCCTACTTCAATTATAGAAACCCTATCTACACTAGTTACATTGCTAACGAAAACACAAAGCGAATTCAGACAATGCAAAATTCATATATTCTGCAGTGACATGAAATTGTCTATTAATTATCAATGAATTTTTCTAAATTTTGCTAGTATACCTATTCCAGATATTTTCTCGTCACTGTTTGGTGCGCGCCGTTTTCTTTATTATGGTTGATGTTACAAGTTGGAGGCAAG
This sequence comes from Trypoxylus dichotomus, assembly GCA_023509865.1. NCBI lineage: Eukaryota > Metazoa > Arthropoda > Insecta > Coleoptera > Scarabaeidae > Trypoxylus > Trypoxylus dichotomus. The sequence continues at coordinate 50,028,212 of CM042080.1, read as the reverse complement.
GTTCTCTTAGTACTCCCTCTTTATGAAATTTAAGCACAGATATTCAATCTGTACAGGTTTCTTTCTAAAGCTTTACAGATATCTACTTTGGGTATTCTTTATTAACTTATAATTTTCATGTTAAAAAAAAAATTCCTTTAACAACACTTGCAGAGGAGGCGTAAACTTTACTATTGTTTATTATATATATAGCGCTTTTCGTAAACATATTTTTATATAAATAAATAGTTCTAAATTTATTCTTAAAAGACGTTTAATATACTGTACTCACACATTTCAATCACCTTGTATAAATATGTATTATTACGAAATTATATCTCACAATCTTCAAAATTTCTTGTACGACGGAAGGATGGTATGACTGGCAGCATTTACCTATATAATTTCACTCATATCAAGAATGTGTCTATAGTGTGGCCTACTATATAGACAAACAAATGTATTACTATGGATATAGACAAACATCGTGTCAACGTCACACATACTGACATCGTCTCTCCTGAGAATAATTAGTTATTTTCTCATATAACTCTTTAATTTACAAAGATCTTCGAATATATGCAGCCGTAAAGTGTAGTAACGTAAAGTAAAGTTCCGGACACATTTATTGGAAGCCGAAGACCCGTACACTTAAAAGGCGAAAAATCACGTGCGAGTGAGTACGATTTCAAAAATTAAAAACGTCGAATCTTCATAAATTCCTCAAAATTATTTGTATTTATTACTCTCATTTTGTTTCACATATTAATTAAAATACTTAAAAATTAGCTAGGCAGGGATTGCCTTAGGTTTTCTATAAACAAAAAAAAAGACATTTTGTCATAAAAGCGGTATATAACACATAGGCCGAAAAGTCCCGGGCCTAACACATAGATGACGCTAGTTTTATTGCATTCACCTTTCTCTCAGTTAGTACTAACCTTCAAAAGACAGCTGTTAAAATTTCATGATATTCTATTCATTAGTTTGTGAGTTATTGTGCTAAGAGTCACGCTACTTTTGTTATTTTCAAAACAATGGATCAAAAACAATTTCGTGTTTTAATTTTACACTGCTTCTTGATGGGAAAAAATACCGTTCAAGCGAAGCAATGGCTTGAAAAGTGTTATGGGGACTCCGCTCCATCAGAAACAACAATAAAACGTTGGTTTGCTGACTTCAAACGTGGTCGTAGAGACGCCGATGATGCAGAACGCAGTGGACGTCCAAATGAGGTGGTAACACCAGAAAACATCAAAAAAATCCACAAAATCGTTTTGAATGATCGAAAAGTGAAGTTGCGCGAGCTAGCCGACATCGTAGAGATATCAAAAGAACGTATTGGCTTTATATTGCATGAGCATTTGGCTATGAGAAAGCTCTGTTCAAAGTGGGTGCCGTGGTTGCTCACTGTTGACCAAAAACAAGAACTTGTTGATTATTTTGAGCAGTGTTTGGCCATGTTTAAACGTAACAAACCGGAATTTTTGCCTGAATATGTGACAATAGATGAAACATAGATCCATCACTTCACTCCGGAATCAAAACGATCGTCATCTGAGTGGACAGCAACTGGTGAACCTCGTCCAAAGCGCCCGAAAGCACAACAATCGGCTGGAAAGGTTATGGCCTCGGTATTTTGGGATGTGCGTGGTGTAATATTCATCGACTATCTTGAGAAAGGAAATACCATCAACAGTGAATATTATATAGCGTTATTGGAGTGTTTGAAGGCCGAAATTGCAAAGAAACGACCGCATATGGCAAAGAAAAAAAAATTGTTTCATCAAGACAACGCACCGTGTCACAAGTCAATCGAAACAATGGCAAAACTACATGAATTGAACTTCGAATTGCTCCCACATCCACCGTATTCGCCAGATTTGGCTCCCAGCGACTACTGGCTGTTCGCAGACCTCAAAAAAATGCTCGCCGGTAAGAAATTTCGCACGAATGAAGAGGTTATCGCTGAAACTGAGGCCTATTTTGAGGCAAAAGATAAATCGTTCTACAAAAGTGGTATTGAAATGTTAGAGCGGCGCTGGAATGATTGCGTTGCTCTTGATGGAGATTACGTTGATGAATAAAGCTAATTTTGAACAAATAAAACCGCGTTTTCTTTGTTAGACCCGGGACTTTTCAGTCGATGTGTTATTTTTCGATTTGTTAATATATTTATTTTTACAACCTTACATTTGGTTATCTTAATTTAAAAACAAAAAGAAGAAAATTTAAATCAAACAACCCATTTGAAAAATTAAAGAGCCTGGAATTTCCCACCGCAATTCGTCTAATACATATATGGTGTAAAGGGTAGACGTGGTGTCTAAATTGTGAATATCTGTTGTAATTGTAATGTAATAAATAAATAAGCATTACTATTACTCGTCAAATGCAGTACTTTTAATAACACTTCTTTTAAAAATGATTGATTTTTCTCAAATTACACATCTTGTAAATTGATTAATGTATAATTGCAAATAATTGTAAAATAAACACTCTTAAACTGAACTTACAAAATAAAAAATAACATATCAAAATAATCTCCAATTAAAACAATAAAATAAACAAAACATCCCCAATGCGACTATTCCCTAATCCGATTACACGAATCCCCATTTCACAAAAAGGACTAAACAAATATAATTACAATGGATAAACCATAAATCGCAATCAATTTATTTACATTCGCGTGTTCATCGTACAGGGCGCAAACAATAAAACTCGGTTGCCAGAGCAGATGCGTAACAACATCGGGTAATTTCCGAAATAGATACGTTTTACACCTGGAATCGGACGATCGTCGAGGCAGACGTTAGGTGGCAATAATCTAGACACCTGTGCGCTTCGCCCGGTCTGTTCGCGGGTCGTTCGTTGTCGTAGTCGGCTGCGGCCACGGCTGTCTAGATAATAATTACGTATACTACGTATTGTGTAGACGCAGTATATTTGCGCGGGCTTATATCAGTCGGATACGGTGATAATAGGACGAAATATGTATTTGGGTACACTGTTGCACATTGTGGTCGGGAATTACTCTTACAATTTATCTCTTTGATAAAAATATGCGATTGACATAAAGTAAGGGAGATATTTCAACTTATTATACAACTTCAACAAATTAAATCAACAACATTTTGATGGTATATAAGCATCAATCTCGCCCTCACGTCACACCCCACGTCATACAACATTTTAGGTTTAATTACAGCAAATTGCTTCCTAATATTGCTTGTAATTCTACCAACATATTAGATTGTATTCTAAACTATATCTTTCTTAAATAAACCTAAGGCCAAAAATCCACAGATCAATCTTGGTGGCCATGAATTTTCAAAATATCTGCTTAAAATAACAATTGAAAAATCTTCAATTGCACCCTGGTTTTGCAAATGCGGAAAATTTACAGGTATCGTTCACCAGTAACTATTACAATTAAGACCGTCATTATGTATTTCCTCGGCAAAATACTGATCAATGATTAAATTAGCTGTGAAACTCTTCTCCAATTAGTGATTTTCTTGTCATGAAGACCTTCCTCAATGATTCCATATTGATTTTTTGTTGACTATATCCAATAGTTTTCAGTATTGACTCTATTATTAAGAGAAAAATTGGACCTTATCATAAAGTACGAGATAACATTCGACTTCAATTTGAATCTGAGTTATTACTTGCAATGGAAAGTCGTACCTGATTGCCCAATCTAGCTGCTTTATTTCAAACAGTCGTTGCAACGTTGCAATCTATGGGGATATAAATTTTCCAAAGAATCGTATATGTGTTATTAATAGCAGTTTTGATATCTAATAATAATAATAATCCTTTATTGCCCAACAGCCCAAGGGCCAATTACAGGACAAATTACAATACAATTCTTATTTAAAATAAAATAATTAAAATCGTGTTTCCTACAATAATAACATGCTGAAAATGTATATAATAATGAAACAAAAAAAAAAGAAAGACTCACAAAAATGGCTCCAGATCCCGTTTGTTTACGTTCCTTACCATGTGACTGAGAGGTGCCTTAAGCAAAATGTTGGTATTAGCTCTAGGTACTTGAAATATATTATAGTAGCGAGTATGATGAGTAGGTACGGTAAAGTTTATTTGCGCTAGAAGGGCTGGCGAGTCGATAGTATTTTTCAGGATCCTGCAAAGAAACTCCACACTGGTACGCTCGCGGCGGTCAGCAAGAGATAGAAAACCATGCTCAACAAGTAAGCTATAATACTCGATACCTCTTGCAGGATACACGTTGTCCATTCGAAAGGAGAGATACTTTAGAAATTTCTTTTGAACGCGTTCGATCATAAGCTCTTGGTATAAATAACGGGGATACCAAACAATGGAGGCGTATTCAAGCTTAGAACGAACGTAGGCATAATATAAACGTTTCATTACACCTAAGTCTGAAAAATGCCTGCAAGAACGCATGACAAAACCGAGAGTTTTGGAAGCAGATGAACACATGGACGAAATATGTTCCGTAAATGACAGTCTATTATCAAACAAAACACCAAGATCCAAAGTTTTGATATTGCGTGGTATGGCTGCATCATTAATCTGGTAGTTATAGTGTAAAGTAGTGTGAGTGTTATTGTAGGAAACCACAGTACACTTGTTGATGTTCAGAGGGAGATAATTGACCTTGCTCCAAGTATTAATGCGAAGAAGATTGTCTTGTAAATGTTTACAATCGAAAATGCTACCAACAGTATTAAATATCTTTACGTCATCTGCGTATGCTAAGACGTGACACGTAAACAGAGATAGTAAATCATTTATATAAAAATTGAAGAGAAGTGGTCCAAGATTGGAACCTTGAGGAACACCTGATGTTGGAGAAAACGGCGTAGAGGAATAACCATTGTAGCAGACGTAACACTCCCTTCCAGTAAGGTAAGACTCAATCAACGTCAGGAAACCCACACCAAAACCAAATTTATCCATTTTTTGTAGTAGCATCTCGTGGTTAATGCAGTCGAAAGCTTTAGAAAAATCTACGTAAATAACATCCACCTGCTTTCGCTTATCAAGCGCTTCACTAAGATATTGGCCAATGCATGCTAAATTAGTGATCGTCGACCTACCTGCAACAAAACCGTGCTGATGCTCAGATATGAAAGGAGTTATGCAGGTAGATATCTCATTAATTCTACTGATTTCAAACCGATGAGTGTTGGTTAATCTTTACTTTTTATTGAGAACTGCTCTAACTTGGACATCATTAGTCCTTTGTTATTCTGATCTTGGTAGGTCAATTGCAGATGCTCTTATTAAATTTACTAATCAAATAATGAATACCCTTTCAAAGTAAAGTTCAATTGATTTGATTTTACGTTAAGATTAGCTCTATTTGGAGAATAAATCACTAAATTGCAATTATTTTATTTTGACAATTGTTTTGTGAAACTTTTGTCTTTCACAGATACACTAAAATTTTATTATTGCAGCAGCTAGGATCCAATTCTAACTTTTATAAAGCAATATAAGAACTTAAAATACGAGGTAGGCGTCATAAATTCTCGGCTTGGCAGGCTTAAAGAGGTTCAAACTCCGTCACGGCTTGCATGCACATACGCGAGGCTCACTCTATAAATATGACAGTTCGAAAAGTAGTAGTTTTTAGTAGTCAGCCAACCAACGTGACTAGCGCATGAAAATGTCTGAAGTTATGAAAATTGAGTACCTCACGGTCATCAATTTTTTAGCAAAAGAAGGGCATACGCCTAATCACATAAAACAACGTTTAGACGGCGTTTGCAGTAATTCATCTCCCTCGGATTCCATTGTAAAAGAGTGGGTAAAATGTTTCCGTTTGGGGCAAGAATCCCTAGAAGATGCTGAACGGTCGGATCGACCAATTGAAGTGATGACGCCTCAACAAATTCCAATTATTGAAGATTTAGTGCTAGGGACGACGTCCACAGAGAATGAAAAAATGATTCTGTTTTACGATCCTTTATCTCGTCTCCGAAAGTTAAACAATAAAAGTGAATTGTTGTTTTTTATGTGCGGCAGTGTATAATATAGTATTCCGCCTGTATTACGCAGGTTAGGGAAATAAAGCAGATGTGTGTCACCTGCGTCGGCCGCTGTGGCTCATCGTCAGGTTTTCGAAGATCCAAGGCACCTGTGCAGGCGATGCAGGTCGGTCGAAGTCAAGCCACCTGTAAGTCCTTCCGATAAACGGGTACATCCGAAATACGTAATTTTGTATATAAAATTTAAGAATTATCGTAATGCATAAAATACGTGTCCTAGCAAAAAAAATTCTTTCTCAAACACTATCGCCTACTTTATTTGCACAAGGATGTTCTCAAATTTTTAATTTAATTTAATTTTTCAACACAGCTAACAAAAAACACGGCCATTCGTAAATGTTTCTCACTCATTTGAATTAAACTTTGTGGTTTATAGACAGATGTAGTGTAAAAGCAAGTTTTATATGATCTAATCGATGGTGTAAATATGTACATTTACTGTAGCAAATTCATATTTATTTAAGGAAATAATCCTTTAGTGCTTTATTTTTTCTTCAAACGTCATAATTTTTATATGCTATAAAAATACAAAATTCTGAACAAAACAACAAAGTGATAACATTAGAAATACTTAACCTACATTAACAACCATGCAATCCGCACGTGTAGTAATCCAAACCAGTGTTATATAAGAACATACACTATTGCCCAAAAGAAAGAGGCACTTTGATCAATTTTACAACGAATGTACAATTAATGTTTATAACTAATACAATATTTATATCGGTAAAAAGTATACTAAACATCTTCGGAACTTTTAGTTATTTAATATTGTGTGTGGCTACCCTTATTTTTAATAGTGTACTCTTACATGAGCCCGGAGATTATCATGCAAATTTCTGATGTAATCGTCCCGAATACGATACCACTCTTATTGTAATATGTTCCACAACTCATTTAAATTCTTTGGTGCCCATTCAATCTTTTACAGTCAAGATAATTCTAAACATGTTCGATAATATTTAAGTCCGAGATTTGGGACGGCCAGACCATAGTTCGAACTACTCCGTCCTCTTCTAGCTAACATAAATAGTTCTTGACCAATGAAGAAGTGTGTTTGACATCGTTATCTTGCCACAGAAGGAAATTATTACCAATTGGACGATGCCCAGAAGATACAACATGTTGCTCCAATATTGTCCGATATTTCTTCGCTATAAGATTCCCTTCAATTTTAATAATGTCACCAACTCCTTGCGACGAAATGCAGCCCCAAACCTGGATATTGTCACTCTCATGTTTGACAGTAGTTTGTAAACATGGTTCTGCAAGAGCTTCACTAACACGTCGTCGAACATGCTGACGCCTGTTCGATCTAAGTAACAGAAATTTTGATTCGTCGGTTTATAATACTTGTCTCCACTGTCCAAGTCCAGGTCCTTAACATATTTGAACGCTTTTGCTTTATTGCCTCGTCGCAAAAGAAGTTCCCTGACAAGCTACACACATACATAATCCCGATTTCTTCAAAGACCAGGTTACAGTCGAAACATGTACTGACGACCTTCTTCTAACTCTGAGGGCAGTTTCGCGCTTACTTTTTTTCTGTTTCTTAGAGCTGTTACTTTCAACAAGCGTGCATCCGATCTGGTAAGTTTTTTCGGTTGTCCAGGGTTCAGTTTATCCACTACGTCCCACAACTAACACATGGGCTGAAAAGTCCCGGGGTTAACACATAGTTAACGCTAGTTTTATTGCAGTCACCTTTCTCTCAGTTAGTACTAACCTTCAAAAGACAGCTGTTAAAATTTCATGATATTCTATTCATTAGTTTGTGAGTTATTCTGCTAAGAGTCACGCTACTTTTGTTATTTTCAAAACAATGGATCAAAAACAATTTCGTGTTTTAATTTTACACTGCTTCTTGATGGGAAAAAATACCGTTCAAGCGAAACAATGGCCTGAACAGTGTTATGGGGACTCCGCTCCATCAGAAACAACAATAAAACGTTGGTTTGCTGACTTCAAACGTGGTCGTAGAGACACCGATGATGCAGAACGCAGTGGACGTCCAAATGAGGCGGTAACACCAGGAAACATCAAAAAAATCCATAAAATCGTTTTGAGTGATCGAAAAGTGAAGTTGCGTGAGTTAGCTGACATCGTAAAGATATCAAAAGGACGTATTGGCTTTATACTGCATGAGCATTTGACTATGAGAAAGCTCCGTTCAAAGTGGGTGCCGCGTTTGCTCACTGTTGACCAAAAACAAGAACGTGTTGATGATTCTGAGCAGTGTTTGGCCATGTTAAAACGTAACAAACCGGAATTTTTGCGTCGATATGTGCCAATGGATGAAACATGGATCCATCACTTCACTCCGGAATCAAAACGATCGTCATCTGAGTGGACAACAACTGGTGAACCTCGTCCAAAGCGCCCGAAAGCACAACAATCGGCTAGAAAGGTTATGGCCTCGGTATTTTGGGATGTGCGTGGTGTAATATTCATCGACTATCTTGAGAAAGGAAATACCATCAACAGTGAATATTATATAACGTTATTGGAGCGTTTGAAGGCCGAAATTGTAAAGAAACGACCGCATATGGCAAAGAAAAAAATGTTGTTTCATCAAGACAACGCACCGTGTCACAAGTAAATCAAAACAATGGCAAAACTACGTGAATTGAACTTCGAATTGCTGCCACATCCACCGTATTCGCCAGAATTGGCTCCCAGCGACTACTGGCTGTTCGCAGACCTCAAAAAAATGCTCGCCGGTAAGAAATTTCGCGCGAATGAAGAGGTTATCGCTGAAACTGAGGCCTATTTTGAGGCAAAAGATAAATCGTTCTACAAAAGTGGTATTGAAATGTTAGAGCGGCGCTGGAATGATTGCGTTGCTCTTGATGGGGATTACGTTGATGAATAAAGCTAATTTTGAACCAAAGAAACCGTGTTTTCTTTGTTCGGCCCGGGACTTTTCAGCCCATGTGTTAGCTGTACTTTTACAATATACTCGCTTTTACACTATTATTTTTTCTGTTAGGAATATAACATAAACCCCGTTAGAATTTACACGTAAACTCTTTGCACTTGGGAAACAAACAGACACAATCGTAAATGTTATTGCATCTCAGTACTAATACCGAAAATTACCCTGCCTACGGTATACCTGCTTATATCTTTATTTATCGCATACTTGAATACTACAGAGGGATTACGATTTCCAAATATTCTTTCCTATTTATGTGTTGGTATAGTACCTACCATATTCAAGTAAATAGTGAATATCATTGCAATTAAAATTATATTTAAAAATATTTCCGGAAGCCTGACCATTACATAAACTTTTAAAACTGTACCTATGTGTCTCTCATTTTTGAGCAGTAGTGAATATCCGCGATAAAATATTTACAACCTATTAAGTCAATAAGAAGGACCAAAGGACTAAAACAAGCAATATCTGTAGTTCTGTGGATGATACGCTGATCAAAAGTATTCCTCTCTTCGATTGACTGCAACAAAATGTCTACCCTTCCTTGCAGCAGAAGCTTTATCTTAAGAATTATCTGGAAAAATTTCATTGTCATATACGGAGTAATTTAACCAAGTTTCTGTTGTTAATATCAGTTAAGCATAACAGTTAATTAAATTATTGAAAAAGTGTTGCCGTTTTCCGCAAGTGTTAACGTCGATACCCTAAAATGATCTGCAAAGTTCGCTATCAGGTGCAACGAAGCAATTTAGAAATGCATACGATCATCCTTCATGTTCGTAAGGGTTCTTCATTCCTCTATAGATGACTGTGTATAGATAAAGAGGAGCGATAGAAAGACCGAGAGGGTCGGCCACTTAAAAGTGGCTGCATCGAAATACCGGTAATTACCCACAGGTGTATACACCCTGGGCGACTTTTTTACCTGACCCGTTGTTGTGGATTAAATTGAACACGAAATATTTCAAGATATCGACTAACTATGCTCGAAAAAAAGTTCTTTGAAATGCACCCCACTTCTCATTCCTAATTAAAGGAAGAAGGCAGACATGATCATCATTAATTGGGAGCGTGGTGTAATCGGGTAACCTTTAAAGATAAGTTGAGAATACCTTGTAACTAGATTATGTTGAATATCTGTTAATGACGTGGGATTATTTGTATTTTTCTTTCGTTTAACGATTTTGGTCGAAGAAAAAATAATACAATTTTTGAAACACTCTATTAATGTAACTTAAAATTGCTACTCCCTACATACACTACTGTTTCAAAGTTTGGAAACAAGTATATATTATTTCAAAACATAAATATTAGTAAAGGTACAATGAAACTGTTGGGCTTTATTTTAAACTAAATTGCGTAAACGCATACTCCATTAATGTCTCCGAAATGTAAAATATCATAAGAAAGGTTTGAAGGAAAAGGACTTGCTTCCTTTTTGGCAGTTTAACTTTTTATAAATATCCTTATACAATTTTAAATTGGCAAAAACGAAATCGGGCCGGGATCCAACGCAATCCAAGGGATTTCTTCATGCGTTTCGTAACTGTGGATGAGGCTTGGATCCACCACGATATACCGGAGACCAAAGAACAGTCGAAATCACCGCACTTCGACAAGGAAAAGAAACAAGGGACAGTTTTGTAATCGAAGGTACCATGGGCTACCACAGGCAATAACTGCTATTGACGACAGATTTATAATAACAACGGCAAAACGGAATTGACGATTTACAACGCCAGATACTACAAAGCGTCTTAATATCAGTGAAGAACGAAAGAATTTGTTATTGCTGCAAAAAAGCACTTATTGACTACATTATTAAGATTATATCCACAAAGAAAGAAGTTGGCTATGGAAAGAGAACTCTTAAACTGAAAGTTAGATGAATTGAAGATGTTATTATGGATCGACAAGCGAACATTTGAAATTTTTAGCACTAACTGTTGTCAACTAAAGGAACATCATAATGAAACGTATTTATTACTTTTGATGGAACATGAGGGTGGTTTGGGGTTGTTTTGCTGGCATAAGAACAGGTGATTTGATAATAACAACTGAAATAATGCGAAAAGAAAAGTATTTGGATCTAGCGAAAAACAAGACTTTGCCATCTGGAACTAGCATTATCAGTCAACTGTTTATATTCCAACAAAATAATTACCCAAAGTACACAGGGTATATAAGAATTTTTCAAAGAAGAAAGAGCTGCAGATGAAGCAACAATAGTAGTCTGGTTTCTTCAAGATCCTGGATAGAAAAGTGAAAGAGCCATAGTCACAAAATGGTTGAGGGTATTTATAGGAATCATGTACCATCAAATGGATGCCAATTACCTAGAAACATTAATAAGCCGAATAACTAGAATTGGTGAAGGCACCGTGTAGGCGAAAGAAAGACTTGCATATAAGTATTATTTTTTGCATGTATGCCCTTCGTTGGTAAATAAAATTTTATAGAAAATATTTTCATTTAAAAGAATTAGATTTCCAGATAGAACCCAATAATTGCATGGGTTTGCTGGTGTTTCGCTCTCAATTGCATGGAGCTTCTTCAGCAAATGCTGAGAAAGAATATCTTAAGACGCAGGTGTTAACCTTAGGGATAATTAAAAAGATATTTTCTGTGAAGGTAATTTTCTACATCCATAAAAATCCCCAAAACCTCAAACAAACATCCAAGTTTAATACTTTAGCCTGTTGTGATAATGTTCGCAGTATCGCAAATCTACTGCAATAAATACTGGTAGCATTTCATGTTACTAAACGATATATTCAGTTTTAATAACTCAATTTGCGAGCTTCTGCTTGCGGTTGCACCTGTTGTTGGAGCGAAAGATATTCGGCCGCGCAAAAACATATGCGTTCCTAAAGAAAGCAGGAAGCCAACGTATAGTACGTCCGATAACAGATAAACTGAAATTTTATTGTCTAATGTGTACACACCATCTGCAGGTCAGGTGATGGAGACGGTCTGCAAAAATGAAGTTGAAAAAAATAAGAAATGAAAGGCAAAAAAAGCTGCAGGAAGCATCTGCTAAAATATTTACCACGATGAAAACTCGTATGAGGTAACGTTGTTAAAATGCGAGATATGTTGTTACAACGTTGTTCTGTTTTTACGTTTCTATACAAAGTTTAGTCGTACTTGTTTAGATGTTTTACAATTTTTTAAGGTGAATATGTTTTGTTTCTTTTTCATTTCCCTGGCGAAAACGAACAACATACATTTAACTGTTAATCTAATACTTTAGAACACGTCAATATTTTGATAATAATCTTCTTCTTCACTTCAGGTTTTAGGTACCTTGCCTATTACGATACTCATCTATAAAATCTCGCTCTGGCTGGCAACCTCCTCACTTGCATCCATTCTATGTCTTCTTTTCACTTATCTTTGTTTTCCTTTATTCTCTCATTTATCCCGAAGATGTTTAGTTTTGCTCTTATACTTCCATTTCTTATTCTAGCAGATCTTCTGCAATCTCATTCTTCTTAAAAATTTCATCCTTTGTATCTGTATCCTGTTTTCTTCTTTTTTCATTGTAGTCCATATTTCACTATCGTATAAAAGAGTTGCCACTGCTATCGTATTTTTAATTTATTTTTGTATTCTTTCTTGTTTTGTTTTTTAGCATTCTGCTGATTGTTATACAGATATGTGTAAATTTATTTAGTTTTTCTTCTATGTCTTTGTTTCGATTATAAGATACTCCGCAGCCTTAATACTTCAAAGTGTTGCTGATTAAGTACACCGTATAAAATCCTGGGAAATGCTTCTTGAACATGATCAGCTCTTCCAGCAAACCGGATTATCAAGTCTACGAAAGCATGAGTCGCGTAATCCCTGGGCATTGCACGCCATGCAATGGGTGTATGTTATCCAGCTAACGAAAGCGAAGAAAACGCGAGTTTCCCGCGTCTTAAAATCGAATCATTTCGGCTAAGGAAGAGAACCCCAACAGAAAAGCCTGATCTCGATAGTTGGAGGGTTGAGCAGATGGTCAGTAACCAGCTCTCGTAAAATATTCGAAAATAGTTAGACTCAATAATAATAATAGTAACAGTAACAGTAAGAAACGGAAACATTTTGCCCATTTTTTTCAGTGCAATACGAAGGAGATGAATCACCATAAATGCCGTCTAAACGTCGTTTTATGTGATTAGGCGTATGCCCCTCGTTGGTTAAAAATTTGATGACCGCACGGTCCTCGATTTTCATTACTTCAGACATTTTCATGCGCTAATCACGTTGGCTGGCAGGCTACTAAAAACTACCACTCTTCGAACCATCATATTCATACCGTAGACCTTGCGTATGTGAATGCATGCTGCGACGGAGTTTGAAGACGCTTAAACCTGTATAAGCCTGTCAGGCAGAGAATTTATGGCGCCTACATCGTACGTTAAGTTCTTATACTGTCTTAGAAAAGCTGGAATTGGATCCTAGTTGCTGCAATAATGGGATTTTAATGCATGTGTCAGAAACAAAAATTTCGGGGTGACAGCTACTGTCACAATTTTCAAAAACAAAGTAATTTCAATTTAATGATTTATTATCAAAATAAAACTGATTTTGAGATAAGTTTGGGTTTAAGTAGGGCTTCTATAAAATGAAGAGGTACCATTATTTGATTGGTAAATTTGATAGGACAGCATCAGATCAGGATTAGAAAGGACTAATGATGTCCAAGTTAAAGCAGTTCTCCATGAGAAGTATCTGTTTGAAATCACGCAGGTTCAAGCGCATCTACATACGCCTATCAGGCGGAGAATTTATGCCGCCCGCCTCGTAATTTGAATAGAGGATCTAATACTACTAAGTTTAGAAAGAATTATAATTTTTTATGTATTTATTTTATTTATTAATTTGGTGTTAATGGACCTATACAAATTCCGCTCTTTTGAGTTAGCATTATTGTAAATGTTCTCTGTATAAAATGTAATAATTCTTTAATGTTTGATTGATTGATTTAACATTGTTGGAAGATCAACTGGAGGTGGTTGCCTAACTGCTTTCAAGAACAATATTTATGTTACCTTGCTGGATGTGTCTTCGTTGATTGATTTGGTCCCTTTGGCTGATATCGTCTTATGCATGTTCGAGATGGCATCGCACACAATTTACATCGCCAATATCTATTTACCACCTGATATGGGATGTGATGACTATGAAACTTTTTTGGATGCTCTCAGTTTTAAGTTGATTAATAAAAATGTTATTGTTTTTGGCGATTTCGACTGCCCGGAGTATAAAAAAACCGATGCACTAGTAAACAATAATCGTAAAGTGACATCTTTAAGCAATTTTGTTAATATTTTAAATCTAAAAGAATTCAATACTATTCAAAATATATATGGCAATATTCTGGATCTCGTGTTTTGTAATATGTCATGTGAGCTACATGTCCGTCTTAGTTCTGAACCTTTGGTTAGCGTTGATGCTTTTCACCCACCACTCGAAATTGAGATTACTTTTGACACATGTGTCGAGTGGATAAATTTTCCGGGTAACAATAATGTTAGCTACAACAAAGCGAATTTCCTCTCTTTATATAGCGATATGCTTGCAGTCGACTGGAGTTTCTTGGATGAATACAGTGATGTGGATGTCGCTGTTGAGGCATTTTATAATACATTATACTCCGTTATAGATCGTTCAGTTGAGAAAACTAAACGTCCTACCTCCACGTTTCCTCCATGGTTTAGTGCTAAAATAAAACAACGTCTTAAATTAAAAGAATTTTACTTCAAGAAGTGGAAAAGAACAAAAGCGATATACTATTTTAATGAATTCAAACGATTGAGATCTCTCACAAAGAATGAAATTAGAGACGCATACAAGGCTTACTTGGCAGATGCTGAAATTAATATCAACAGAGATCCTAAGTTGTTCTGGCGCTTCATTAACAACAAGAAAACTTCTTCCAGAATTCCGGGAAGTATGCAGTATGACGGCAGAGAATTTACCCAGCCAAACGAAATCGTGGATGCCTTTTCCAGTGTCTTTGCGAGTGTGTATAAACCTAGTGTTCAAAATGTATCTTTCAACTCTTTTCTCAATTATAATAATTTTTGTGTTCATGCCTTCTCTGAATTGGATGTGGGGAACAGTATCAGGAGACTTAAATCTAATATGACAACTGGAGATGATGGAATACCGAGCTTCTTTGTACGTGATTGTGCTCCTGTTCTGTCCTATCCACTGTCAACTATATTCCACCTAGCGATAAGCACGTCAACTTTTCCAAAGGTTTGGAAAATTAGCAGAATTAGTATTTAAGAAAGGAAACCGATCTAACATTGCTGATTATAGGCCTATAAGTATACTGCCCAATTTCGCTAAGGTATTTGAACATTTGCTTTACAAAGAAATATCTACCTGCATAACTCCTTTCATATCTGAGCATCAGCACGGTTTTGTTGCAGGTAGGTCGACGATCACTAATTTAGCATGCATTGGCCAATATCTTAGTGAAGCGCTTGATAAGCGAAAGCAGGTGGATGTTATTTACGTAGATTTCTCTAAAGCTTTCGACTGCATTAACCACGAGATGCTACTACAAAAAATGGACAAATTTGGTTTTGGTGTGGGTTTCCTGACGTTGATTGAGTCTTACCTTACTGGAAGGAAGTGTTATGTCTGCTACAATGGTTATTCCTCTACGCCGTTTTCTCCAACATCAGGTGTTCCTCAAGGTTCAAATCTTGGACCACTTCTCTTCAATTTTTATATAAATGATTTACTATCTCTGTTTACGTGTCACGTCTTAGCATACGCAGATGACCTAAAGATATTTAATACTGTTGGTAGCATTTTCGATTGTAAACATTTACAAGACAATCTTCTTCGCATTAATACTTGGAGCAAGGTCAATTATCTCCCTCTGAACATCAACAAGTGTACTGTGGTTTCCTACAATAACACTCACACTACTTTATACTATAACTACCAAATTAATGATGCAGCCATACCACGCAATATCAAAACTTTGGATCTTGGTGTTTTGTTTGATGATAGACTGTCATTTACGGAACATATTTCGTCCATGTGTTCATCTGCTTCCAAAACTCTCGGTTTTGTCATGCGTTCTTGCAGGCATTTCTCAGACTTAGGTGTAATGAAACGTTTATATTATGCCTACGTTCGTTCTAAGCTTGAATACGCCTCTATTGTTTGGTATCCCCGTTATTTACACCAAGAGCTTATGATCGAACGCGTTCAAAAGAAATTTCTAAAATATCTCTCCTTTCGAATGGACAACGTGTATCCTGCAAGAGGTATCGAGTATTATAGCTTACTTGTTGAGCATGATTTTCTATCTCTTGCTGACCGCCGCGAGCGTAACAGTGTGGAGTTTCTTTGCAGGATCCTGAAAAATACTGTCGACTCGCCAGCCCTTCTAGCGCAAATAAACTTTACCGTACCTACTCATCATACTCGCTACTTTAATACATTTCAAGTACCTAGAGCTAATACCAACATTTTGCTTAAGGCACCTCTCAGTCATATGGTGAGGAACGCAAACAAACGGGATCTGGAGCCATTTTTGTGAGTCTTTCTTTTTTTGTTTGTTTCATTATTATATACATTTTCAGCATGTTATTATTGTAGGCAATACGATTTTAGTTATTTTATTTTAAATAAGAATTGTATTGTAATTTGTCCTGTAATTGGCCCTTGGGCTGTTGGGCAATAAAGGATTATTATTATTATTATTGTTATTATTATTATTATTATTATTATTATTATTATTATTATTATTATTATTATTATTATTATTAATGTTATTCTCTCCTGTGTTTCTTTGTAGTTCAACATTAACTTCGATGCATAATTTGCCGAAGATATTAAGAAAACCAAATATTCTATTCAAAAGTTCATATGTGAAATTTCGATGAGTGTAGACTTCATCATAGTTAACAGACTCGTTAAATTTCCGTTAAGTAAAAACAGGTACTAGAAAGAACTAAAATATATCAAAAATATAGCGAGATACATCTCTTCTACAGATGTTTAAAATAGTATTCAACTTTTAACATTACTAGTGTGGACATTCCTAAACAAATTGTAGCATAATTTAGGCGTTCAACAGCATTAATATTTTTGGTCCATCACTGTTTCTAGAAAAAAGGAGAACTATAACAAATTCTGATCCCATCTAACCGCTTAGACATTTTTCTACGTCAAGGAACTGTACAAAAAACAATAAAATAAATACGTTTACAGTATCTCGATTGTAGGTAATTTTCACAATTAGCGTTACCATACCTCGTTCGCGACAACGCGCTAACCAAATGTTTCTCGCATTTAACCGACTAACAGCTATCCAGTACGCAGTCGGGAGGCCGCTTAAAAAGAAAAAAGAAAAAGAAAGAACAGCGGCAACAACCGATGGTGACTACTCGCATAAAACTTACTTCCTTGTTTGCGGCTCGGAATAAAGAAGAGACGAACCCGAATGGACCGACGAACAGGTGAAAGCTACGGACTATAATCGCTCTCGCACATATGTTAAGCAAACATCTTATATTGGCGATAATCGCGAAATATTCAGGAAGTAAACGCGCGGCTCGATGTGCCCGCGGCTAAATCCGCTCTTGGCTGAATGTCAACGTCAGTTGTTGGGAACGGTTTGCGAAAAGTGTCAAAACAAAATTACGACCGCTATTCACTAAGAAAACTTACATTGTAAAAATATAACGCCTAATATTGGCTAGTTTGTAGCCAAGTTAAAGCTATAGGGTTTTTAAAATCGCGAAATGAATTATTGAACACAATTCTGTTACTTATACTGTAAATTTACATTATGAATCTTAAGAATACGTTGGATACACAGCAAGAAATTCAGTGTAAATTTCAACACTAAATTAATACAACAAGTATATATCTAGGACCTTCTAGATAGTGCGTTCAGTAATTGTCGTGTATTATGAGTAGTCTCGGCAGAGAGGGGGAAGTTTTAGCGGCATGCGGAGGACATCGTGGAGGGGTCCACTTTATTAGTCTAACAATCATTTGTGTCCTTTTGAATCAAGTATTGGGATTATACATTACTAAGTCGGACATCGTTAAAAAACTTTATGTCATCTCTTCGTGACTATGTTGAAAGAAGAATTAAAGCAGAATTGAAAGACAAGAAATTGTTGTTATGTGTGGACTAAACAACCAATCGGCTAAAACATTCTATGGTGAATGTGATGGTATGTACAATGAACAGTCATCCCCTATCTTACTTGCTTCCAAAAGAGCTGCAAAATGAACTAGCGGACAAATTTCAAGTTCCAACAACCCAACTTTTAATGTTTACGCTTTCCTTATGCCGATCTTTTAAAGAAGAGAGTGGCAATCTGTTACATGCAACATGTAAAATCCACGCTTTAAACCTTGTGGCGCAATTCCCCTCAAATCCCCAAATGTTATCCACGAGTAAATGCTTAAATAGCTCATACGAAGGCAGTATTTCTAAAGTCCCCAAAACGTACAAAAAGATTTCATGAACTGTGTCCTAGAATGCCCGAAGCCCCACAGCCGATTACTATGCGTTGGGGAACGTGGTTAAAGACTGCGTTTTACTACTGCGAACATTTTGATGATCTAAAGAAGATAGTTTTACAATTCGATCCGGGGCACGCCAAAGCTATCTAGAAAAGCCAGAAAATGTTTCAAGATAGTCAGGTAACATGTGATGTAGAAAGTATTCGCAAGAACTACATACTATGGATCAGCGGAGGGAATTGAAAAAATAAATTTCATCAATTCACCACCCCCGAAACCTCCAGCAATTGTCATACAAAGCAAATATGAATCGTAATTCTTCCCTTTGGTCGAAGATTGGAAGGGGTTCTGGGGTGGTAGGACGATGACATTTGGAGAATTTATGTGAAATGATACGCTCAGTCGATTTTAGCGAAATCGGAGAGGTCAAGATTTTGATTTCCCTCAAATTTTGGTTATATACGTAATTGACCATGTTGAATATGACAAAATTGTCAGGTCCGGGTAAAAGTTTGTTTTTAGCCAAAAAATTGCGTTCCACGAGCGGAAAGTGCAGGGATCAACGCTAGGCCATAGCTTTGATAGGGGACTAGTTCCGGCAATCGATTCAGCGTGTCCCTCCTCCAATTGTCGAACAAAGGGACGAATTAGAACTCATTTTTTTAGTTGCCCTTTAGGGACGAATACGGAAGAAATTGGGTGCTATCTCCGCCGAAAATCTATTCAGCGTATTTACCCAAATAGTCCAAATTTCATCGTCCTACCACCTCAGGAACCTCCTCCAATTTTCGATCAAAAGAAAACATTACGATTCATCTTCGTTTAGGTGCCCTTTAAGAACACTAAACTTCCTACCGCCTCCACAATGGATCCTCCAATTTTCGACCAAAAGGAAGAACTACCGTTCAAAATATCACATTGTAACACATGGACTGAAAAGTCCCGGGCCTAACACATAGATGACGCTAGTTCTATTGCAGTCACCTTTCTCTCAGTTAGTACTAACCTTCAAAAGGCAGCTGTTAAAATTTCATGATATTCTATTCATTAGTTTGTGAGTTATTGTACTAAGAGTCACGCTACTTTTGTTATTTTCAAAACAATGGATCAAAAACAATTTCGTGTTTTAAGTTTACACTGCTTCTTGATGGGAAAAAATACCGTTCAAGCGAAGCAATGGCTTGAAAAGTGTTATGGGGACTGCGCTCCATCAGAAACAACAATAAAACGTTGGTTTGCTGACTTCAAACGAGGTCGTAGAGACACCGATGATGCAGAACGCAGTGAACGTCCAAATGAGGCGGTAACACCAGAAAACATCAAAAAAATCCACAAAATCGTTTTGAATGATCGAAAAGTTAAGTTGCGTGAGTTAGCTGACATCGTAAAGATATCAAAAGAACGTATTGGCTTTATATTGCATGAGCATTTGACTATGAGAAAGCTCTGCTCAAAGTGGGCGCCGCGTTTGCTCACTGTTGACCAAAAACAAGAACGTGTTGATGATTCTGAGCAGTGTTTGGCCATGTTTAAACGTAACAAACCGGAATTTTTGCGTCGATATGTGACAATGGATGAAATATGGATCCATCACTTCACTCCGGAATCAAAACGATCGCCATCTGAGTGGACAGCAACTGTTGAACCTCGTCCAAAGCGCCCGAAAGCACAACAATCGGCTGGAAAGGTTATGGCCTCGGTATTTTGGGATGTGCGTGATGTAATATTCATCGAGTATCTTCAGAAAGGAAATACCATCAACAGTGAATATTATATAGCGTTGTTGGAGCGTTCTAAGACCGAAATTGCAAAGAAACGACCGCATATGGCAAAGAAAAGAAATGTAGTTTCATCAAGACAACGCACCGTGTCACAAGTCAATCAAAACAACGGCAAAACTACGTGAATTGAACTTCGAATTGCTCCCACATCCACCGTATTCGCCAGATTTGGCTCCCAGCGACTACTGGCTGTTCGCAGACCTGAAAAAAATGCTCGCCGGTAAGAAATTTCGCACGAATGAAGAGGTTATCGCTGAAACTGAGGCCTATTTTGAGGCAAAAGATAAATCGTTCTACAAAAGTGGTATTGAAATGTTAGAGCGGCGCTGGAATGATTGGGTTGCTCTTGATGGAGATTACGTTGACAAATAAAGCTAATTTTGAACCAACAAAACCGTGTTTTCTTTGTTAGGCCCGGGACTTTTCAGCCCATGTGTTACTCTACGAAAACAGCGAATTTCCAATCCGATTTTTCCTTTCGATTCGACATATTTCTTCCGGATCCGTTTCTAAAGGTCAACAACTTCGAAAACCATTTGAAATAGGGTGTTTCTGATCAGTGGGGGTAAGGCACTGAGTTACCAGAGTACTAATATAGTACTAATTCTCTAAGAACCCAATTTGGTTTATTATTGAAACGGTTTTTTTAAAAAACAGACTGTTTGAATCTAATACTTCCTTATACTGAATTGAATATTTTTTATAAATCTGACTCTCCTGAAGCCTGAAATCACGTTCCTAGAACTACGACAATGTGACCGCTGCAGAAGACCGTTATTGTGTTAAAACGGTCACTCAAATATTTTCTTAACAGCTTCCAAATTATTCAAGTGATTCAAAATAAATGGACCACACTGTATATTTTTATCAGCAGTACCAAATGAAATGTTTCACCATACATAATCAACGTAAACTATTCACTATTAACAAGTCACTATCATTTCTTTACCTTTTAATTCGCATTAACGATTTATTCGTCCGAACTGTGGCATCTCGCACGTAATTGCTCATAAATATTTACTTGCTCTATCTACGTCGCCTTGATAGCTCCGGCTCGTGCGGAAAATTACGAGGCCAACTCGTTTACATCTGGCCACCGAGGCATTAAACATAGAACGTAGTAGTACATGGCAGTTTCTTTTTGGCAAACGGCTAAGCAATATGTTTTCAACTGCGTACTCGTGGCACTTTCCACCTGCTTGCAGCACGCTATAGATACTCGTCGATAGGGAGTTTCGAACGTAGAAATAGAATCGTTCGAGTGTGATTAAAAGGAAGTTAACGAACGTAATCGATTTAAAATTTATCGAGAATTTTCGAGTAGCTGGAAATCTGAGATGGTAGCTCTAGATGTTGTTAGGATCCAGATATGTAGATGATATTTGCAATATTGGTTTTATGGCTAAATTAACAATATGATATTTTGGTGGAGGTGCTGGTAGATGTAAGATTATTAAAGTTAAGTTAATTGTTTTAATTACCTCTCAAATATTACTTAGATTACATTTCAGTTTCTGTAACGTTGTTAAAAAGTGAAATTTCGTGTTCTAAAGGTTTAATGGAGCTTACAAAATTTAATATTCATTTATTACTGCGCAGTGCATATATTTTACAACAGATTGTACACTGTCCTGGATCACTGCGTACCTAAAATCAAATCAACAAATCGACTTTATCCGCCTTGGTTCACGGCAAATATTAAAAGACTTGTAAATATGAAAGAGTATTACTTTAAGAAATGGAAAAATACAAGGTTGGATTATTATCTCAATGAGTTCCGAAGACTTCGTCAATTACTTAAAGTAGAGGCAGATATCGCTTACTATAATTATTGAGGGCAGGTGGAAGCGAATATCAAGGTTAATCCCAAGGTCTTTTGGTCATTTATTGGTGGTCGGAGGACAACTTCAAGGATCCCTGGGTGCGTGTTCTACAACGAGGAGCAACTAACTGAACCTGAGGCCGTCGTTAATAGTTTTGCATGTCATTTTTCTAATGCATTTAGTGCCGGCACATTGGTTCCACAAACTGTAAATAGTAACTGTCCCTCTTTTGGTGTATCCTTTATTACCAAGGATGAGGTGCTGAACAGTACTTCAAGGCTTTCCAATGATATGACATCGGGTGATGATAACATACCTAGTTTTCTAGTTCGTGAATGTGCCTCTATCTTTGCGTATCCACTGTGTATACTATACAATTTAATTATTAAAAGTTACCAAGTTTATTACCAAGAATGAGGTGCTGAACAGTGCTTCAAGGCTTTCCAATGATATGACATCGGGTGATGATAACATACCTAGTTTTCTAGTTCGTGAATGTGCCTCTATCTTTGCGTATCCACTGTGTATACTATACAATTTAATTATTAAAAGTTCCACATTTCCGACAATTTGGAAAACTAGTAAAATAGTGCCAGTGTTTAAGGGAGGTGACCGGGCTAACATTGCGAATTACAGACCTAAAAACATTTTAGCTAACTTTGCAAAAGTATTTGAACATATTTTATATAATAATATTTATTTTAATGTTAAACCATTTCTGTCAATCCATCAACGTGGATTTATGTCAGGTAGATCCACAGTAACGAACTTGGCAAATATCACCCAGTATATATCCGGAGTGTTGGACCAGCGAGGACAGGTCGATGTCGTCTATACTGACTTTGCTAAAGCATTTGACCGTATTGATCACAAGTTACTTAGTGCTAAATTGGAAGCTATTAGCTTCTGCCCTGCGGTGGTGAAATTAATTTCATCTTACCTCTCTGGAAGGAGTGGTTACATTTTTTATAATTGAATACTGTCTGGAGTTCCGCAAGGTTCTAATCTCGGACCACTCTTATTTAACATTTTTCTGAATGATTTGCTAGATAAATTGCGATGTGAGGTTTTAGCTTACGCTGACGATCTTAAAATCTACAGTGTTATCGATTCGCTAGTTGATTGCGTTAAGTTGCAGACTTACCTTACCCTTATTAATGATTGGTGTACTCTGAATGGCATATCTCTAAATATTGGCAAATATTTAGTGATCTCTTATACCAGACGCTCTAATCCGATCATTTTTAATTACTCTGTTGATTCTACATTTATTGCAAGAACTGAAAAAGTGAGGGATTTGGGAGTACTTTTTGACACGAAACTAACCTTTTCTGATCATATATATGCTATATGTCTTTCTGTATCTAAATCTTTGGGTTTTCTAATAAGAACTTGTAGCGCCTTTCGTGACATCTCAGTGGTAAGGACTCTGTACTATACTCTTGTTCGATCTAAATTGGAATATGCCAACTTAATTTGGTATCCTTACTACACGTATCAGGTGATCTCAATTGAACGTGTACAAAAGCGGTTCCTCAAATGCCTTAGCTATAAGGTTAGCGGTACTTACCCTGATTCGTGGTTCAGATTATGTAACATTGGTGCAGCAGCATAATTTTGATTAATTAGAAGATCGTCGCCATAAAAACAGCGCAAGATTTTTATTTAACCTGTTATCTAATGAAATAGATTCACCATCATTATTAGCTTATGTCGATTTCCGAGTACCACCGCGTTACACACGATCCCTTGATTTTCTCGTGGCGTATAGGCACAATACAAATATCTTGGCCAAATCGCCTATATTCCATATGGTCACCAATTTCAACAGAATATACTCGTAGAATATTTGTTTATGTTAGCATTATGTTAATTGTTATGAAATGTATTGTACATGTGCGTTGATTTGTAATAGTATTACGCATGAGGTATATACATAATCAATGTAATTGCACCAATTGTTTGTATGTTGTCCTGTAAGTGACAGTAATCGTTGGACAAATAAAGATTATTATTATTATTACGTACATACAGCAACCTCCCTGCAGGATGGTGGCTTATCAACAATTTATTAATGATTTAAAAAACAAATTTTTAGGAAAAAACTTTTATGTTTTTTATGTTATTTATTATATTTATTATACATTGGCAATTAATTAATTTAAATTTAACAAACGCATTATTTGTTAAATTTAAATAATATAAAGTATTCAGACGACACCTAGGGGGTAATGTAAACCAACGTTACATGAAAAGAAACTTCTGCTTACAAACTATTAAGTAAGTCCACAGAAACGAATGCGCACACCCTGGTGGCGATAAGATATTTCGAATCTCATAAAAAGATTCCTTGTCATATATTGCAGATGTTACTGTTTATCTTTTCAATCTATCAGCTGAGCAAGGAATCTTCTATTCTGGACTTGAGACTGCTTTGATTATCCCTGTATATAAAAAGAAAGGCATTCCTAACGAGCTAATAAATTATAACCCAATAGGTCTTCAGTTTCTTAAAAAATGCACACATAACTAATAATACATTGAAAAACGCAATGTATTATTAATTATGTGCTGTATCATATGACCAAAATTATTTACTTATTACTTGACAATAGAATACCGTGCTTGAATCAATGTATTAACTTAAACAAAACATTTGATTGTATTGATGAAAATTTAGTTGAAAGCATGGTAGATATGGGATACGAGGTAACATAACATCACCTCCAAAACTACGTTTGTAATAGAACACAAAAAGTATTGAATAAGAAATATTTCACAACAACTTGTGGATATTTTGCAAGACCAGCTAAGGAATGTTGTTATGTTTTCTTTTCCATATTTTTCCACTCATTCAAAAATATCAATCCCAAAATGTTACCCTATATTTCAGAAATCGAATCCTAAATAAGTTCGAAAATATTCCCTTTCCAGAAATTTTCGGATTCAACCAAAACCAATTTGGACCAGATACACTACGAGGGCGAATCAAATATGAACCGGACTCTTCTTTTTAACTCTCTCTAGTTGAAGTGAATGGCGTGACGTTGTGATAAATACGAGGAGGTAAACCGGTTCGGTTCGCCAGAGCAGATGGCCTGTTAGTAACATCATATCTAAGCAAGAGGTGTACACGTCTGTTGACCAAGTTATTATTATTAAATATTTGACACGAGAGGACGTAAAACTTTTCGAAATTTCGCGTCGACTAACTGCACAGTTCGCTGAAAAAATGCTTTGGAGAACCTAAGTCTATCACTGGCACCAAATATTTTCCTATGGCCGAGAGTCAATGGAAAACGAGAGCCATGCATGCCGACAGCAGATGAGCACCAGATTGAAGGTGACCGCCATCTCACAATATGAGAAATTGCTGCACACATAGGAATATCATATAGGAATGCCCAATCAATAATTTCAAAATGATTTGGGTTATCGAAAAGCGTCGGCAAGGTGAGTTCCTCGACTCTTGAGAGAAGATCAGAAAGCAAAACGTTTTGGCGTGTGTGAAAAAATTTTAGCACGATATCGAACCGAAGAGGATGACTTGTTGAGACACATCGTGGGCGCACCATTACGCTCCGGAGTCCAAACAGGCAAGCATGAAGTGGCGAAAACCTAGAAAGGCAGTACCTCGGAAAGCCAAGACCGGTCTTTCTGCTGGAAAAATTCTGGTAACGGTTTCTTGGGATTCTAGAGGTATACTACTCGTTGTTTTTCCTTATGAACGGCGTACAGTTAATGCTGTGTGCTACTTCCAACTATTTGATGAAGTGAAACTGCCCTATAGGCCAAAAAGAAATACGAGACATGCCTATTCCAACATGCGATTTTGTTCCATGACAATGCTCGGGCACACACAGCTCCATTGAGCCAAAGTAAGTTAGATAAAATTCATTGGGAAACACTGGAACATCCGCACTACGTTTTCGATCTGTCACCTGGTGACTACAACACGTTTAGGCCATTCAAAGAAGAAGGCACCACTACAACGACGACGAAAGCGTGGCAATGTTCGTACGCAATCGGTTACAGACGCAACCGCATTCTTTGATGACGAAATTATCAAAACCTCCGATACGGTAGATAAAATGTGTGAATAAATGAGATTATATATAAAAATAAGTTCTTTTTACTCTATCAATAAATGTTTTAAAACCAAAGTTCTGTTCATATTTGATTCGCCCTCGTATTTTAACCCACAGCAACTCTTTTTGTTGAGGAGTGGCAACAAAAAGAGTCGAAAATCTATAATCCTACGTCTGTTAATATTCCAACAATCACATAAATTCTTGGTTAAATACATTGTTTAGTATCAACCTGCTCAATTTGTAAAGTATATTCAATACATATCAAAAAAAATTCTTAAGCACCTTGTGTGGAATAAAAAAAACATTTCAATTACACCTTCGTCTTTATTTAAAACGCAGGTGAGCTGGACTACCTTATTTTTTTTTGTGTGTTATTCATGTACACATAGCACATATGTACATACATCGTATGTGTTTACGAACAAAAGATCTCATCACCTGGCAATCACCTGTCCGCAATATTATTATTATAAGGGTTGCGGGGTGAATCCGAAAAGGAACGGGCAGCAGTCACCTGTTCCAGAAGGACCCACAACACGCGCCGAAGACATCGGTTAGTCTTTGACGTACCCTTGCGCAACGAAAACGTAAAAACAAATGTCGATTGGCTTCTTCCTCTTTTTGAAGACGCTTAATTTTAATAATTTCCATAATAAGCGGGCGTTTCATCCCACGTAAAATAAAAGGGTAACATAAGGTAAGTGGAAAACTAATAAACAGTTGAATAAATTTTATTATATTAGGGAAATTGTTTGCTTCCATACAGAGAAAAAAAAGAGTTCCAGCATAGCCAAGCACTGTTCACGTGATTGAAAGTTTACATTAGCGAGCCTTATTTATAAATAAATTACACAAAAAAAAATATGTATGTTTATTAAAAAATAAATTATGGACAATGAATAACATAATGCATATAATATTAAAAAATAAAAAATAAATTTTACATTAACACATGGGCTGAAATGTCCCGGGCCTAACACATAGATGACGCTAGTTTTACTGCAGTCACCTTTCTCTCAGTTAGTACTAACCTTCAGAATACAGCTGTTAAAATTTCATGATATTGTATTCATTAGTTTGTGAGTTATTGTGCTACGCTACTTTTGTTATTTTCAAAACAATGAAATGATGGGAAAAAAATACCATTCAAGCGAAGCAATGGCTTGAAAAGTGTTATAGGGACTCCGCTCCATCAGAAACAACAATAAAACGTTGGTTTGCTGACTTCAAACGTGGTCGTAGAAACACCGATGATGCAGAACGCAGTGGACGTCCAAATGAGGCGGTAACACCAGAAAACATCAAAAAAATCCACAAAATCGTTTTGAATGATCGAAAAGTGAAGTTGCGTGAGTTAGCTGACATCGTAAAGATATCAAAAGAACGTATTGGCCTTATCTTGCATGAGCATTTGACTATGAGAAAGTTCTGTTCAAAGTGGGTGCCGCGTTTGCTCACTGTTGAACAAAAACAAGAACGTGTTGATGATTCTGAGCAGTGTTTGGCCATGTTTAAACATAACAAACCGGAATTTTTGCGTCGATATGTGACATTGGATGAAACATGGATCCATCACTTCACTCCGGAATCAAAACGATCGTCATCTGAGTGGACAGCAACTGGTGAAGCTCGTCCAAAGTGCCCGAAAGCATAACAATCGGCTGGAAAGGTTATGGCCTCGGTCTTTTGGGATATGCGTGGTGTAATATACATCGACTATCTTGAGAAAGAAAATACCATCAACAGTGAATATTATATAGCGTTATTGGAGCGTTTGAAGGCCGAAATTGCAAAGAAACGACCGCATATGGTTTGGAAACAAATGTTTTTCATCAAGACAACGCGCCGTGTCACAAATCAATCAAAACAATGGCAAAACTACATGAATTGAACTTCGAATTGCTCCCACATCCACCGTATTCGCCAGATTTGGCTCCCAGCGACTACTGGCTGTTCGCAGACCTCAAAAAAATGCTCGCCGGTAAGAAATTTCGAACGAATGAAGAGGTTATCGCTGAAACTGAGGCCTATTTTGAGGCAAAAGATAAATCGTTCTACAAAAGTGGTATTGAAATGTTAGAGCGGCGCTGGAATGATTGCGTTGCTCTTGATGGAGATTAAGTTGATGAATAAAGCTAATTTTGAACCAAAAAAACCGTGTTCTCTCTGTTAGGGCCGGGACTTTTCAGCCCATGTGTTATTTTGAAAAGTAATGTCCTATTTTTGTTTGGTACTTTTTAATGCCATTTCCCGTAGTTTACGGGGCACTAAAATATCGGAATATAATATGTCATTTCCTTCAGCCGAATCTAACGCTTGATTAAAAATTCCTACAACTTGCGCGTCACTCTGTGATCTTTATTTTAATCGGAAGATCGTCATCTTCAGTCGTCCCATTTTCCTGTTCCTGTGCATCATCCATCTCTTTATCGTCATTCCATAAACTAACATCGGTAATTCAGCAAACAATATCGGAATTTATTGCTTTTAATAATTTGAGAACGTCCGATGATGCACCGTCAATAACTTCAGCATCAGATAGTAACTGTTTTCTAATGATGACTAGCGGTACATTGTCTTCATCGTCGTAACGCAGCGTTTCGAGACCCCACGTGCTCTCGAAACGCTGCGTTTCGCATAATTAATAAATTTGTGTGAGTGGAGTTTACTGCTATACCTGTGAATTGTACATCCACACAGTCCTTGCAATCGTCATTTGATTATCTGTATAGTATAACTTGACGAGACCATTATTCGAAAAAACGAGATTTACTGCAGCTACATGTGGATGACTGTTTCTCTTTTTTCATTCTTTTTCGTTTGGAATGGATCTTAAACGTTTGACATCACAGAACAGGATCGTTCCCATTTATCTATTTATTTATTTACAAGGCGCATGCACTTTTTTCGATATCAAAACGTGTTTCTTCTCATCCTCCATCGAAGACGTAAACAGCCAACAACAATTTGACAAAGGCATCCACACACAACTCTCTTACGCCTTCTGCGTACGGATTATGTAACGACATCTTTATAGCTCCCGATATCCTTAGCGTCTTGGCGCATTTGTTGGTCATTATATTCGGAGTTTATCGCCCTTGCCAGCAACTATTTGTTTATCTCGCGCAAGAGAGATGTTCACCACACGCCGCTGCAGCAATGATAAAAGGTCCGCTTCGATTAGGTGCGGACATTAATGATTGGTCCGCGAGTTCGTAAATTGTACGGTTTTCCTCGTCGTTTTCGGACACTGGAGGCTCCGAGGCGCTCGTTTTAGAGATGCCTGCTCCTTTTTTTTTTTGTTGTTTTCGTCGGAGATAGGGAAACGATATTTGAATAAACAAGCCCCGGGTTTCTATTTCGAAAACGGAATAGTCAACAAACAAGATTAAGAACGGATATGAAACAACTCTCTGTGTCTAATTATAATACGCGTATGGAGTTTGAGAAAAGGGAATTCAAATATAAACGGAACAATGAGGGAATATCGACGAAAAAATTGAATGAGATTTTACAATGAAATATGAGTTCTCCATGTAATACGAAATAAATATGTATTTCAGAAAGGAACGATAATTTCATTGTTTTTCATTGGCCAATCGAGTTTTGTATTGCAAAATTTGTATAACACATGGGCTGAAAAATCCCAGGCCTAACACATAGATGACGCTAGTTTTATTGCAGTCACCTTTCTCTCAGTTAGTACTAACTTTCAAAAGACAGCTGTTAAAATTTCATGATATTCTATTCATTAGTTTATGAGTTATTGTGCTAAGAGTCACGCTACTTTTCTTATTTTCAAAACAATGGATCAAAAACAATTTCCTGTTTTAATTTTACACTGCTTCTTGATGGGAAAAAATACCGTTCAAGCGAAGCAATGGCTTGAAAAGTGTTATGGGGACTCCGCTCCATCAGAAACAACAATAAAACGTTGGTTTGCTGACTTCAAACGTGGTCGTAGAGACACCGATGATGCAGAACGCAGTGGACGTCCAAATGAGGCGGTAAAACCAGAAAATATCAAAAAAATCCACAAAATCGTTTTGAATGATCGAAAAGTGAAGTTGCGTGAGTTAGCTGACACCGTAAAGATATCAAAAGAACGTATTGGCCTTATCTTGCACGAGCATTTGACTATGAGAAAGTTCTGTTCAAAGCGGGTGCCACGTTTGCTCACTCAACAGTGAGCAAGTTGACCAAAAACAAGAACCTGTTGATGATTCTGAGCAGTGTTTGGCCATGTTTAAACGTAACAAACCGGAATTTTTGCGTCGATATGTGACAATGGATGAAACATGGATCCATCACTTCACTCCGGAATCGAAACGATCGTCATCTGAGTGGACAGCAACTGGTGAACCTCGTCCAAAGCGCCCGAAAGCACAACAATCGGCTGGAAAGGTTATGGCCTCGGTATTTTGGGATGTGCGTGGTGTAATATCCATCGACTATCTTGAGGAAGGAAATACCATCAACAGTGAATTATATAGCGTTATTGGAGCGTTTGAAGACCGAAATTGCAAAGAAACGACCGCATATGGCAAAGAAAAAAATTTGTTTCATCAAGACAACGCGCCGTGTCACAAGTCAATCAAAACAATGGCAAAACTACATGAATTGAACTTCGAATTGCTCCCACATCCACCGTATTCGCCAGATTTGGCTCCCAGTGACTACTGGCTGTTCGCAGACCTCAAAAAAAATGCTCGCCGGTAAGAAATTTCGCACGAATGAAGAGGTTATCGCTGAAACTGAGGCCTATTTTGAGGCAAAAGATAAATCGTTCTACAAAAGTGGTATTGAAATGTTAGAGCGGCGCTGGAATGATTGCGTTGCTCTTGATGGAGATTACGTTGATGAGCTAATTTTGAACCAAAAAGACCGTGTTTTCTTTGTTAGGCCCGGGACTTTTCAGCCCATGTGTTATATCATTGCAGCCACTATCGTTCCTATAAGTTTATAAGTGCATATATCACGTCATAGGTTTATATATTTCTTCGAAACTCATTTTAAGTGGCTTACTGTATATGTTCGGTAAAAGGATAAAGGTGAGGCCAAAATCATTCCAAAAACCGATGTCAAAGCTATCAGGATTTTGCTACCTTTTCTATTTAATCTCGTCTCTTTTTTTAAAAAAACCACACCAATACCGTGTTTCTCTTGTCGATTCCGGAAACATTTCAAGTCGCCCTCGTATAACTGGGTGCATGGCTAAGCACCCACCAGTCCATCCCCTGAAGATGCTTAGTGCGATCTCGTCGAAATGTTGAGAAAACGGTCCTTATCAGGACACAACTCACACGCGACCAAAAGCCCGAGAAACATATTTTCATCATACGTAGAGCTCACAGGACACCAAGAACAACGTATTTTCTCCCTTAAGTTGTGAGACCAAAAATAAAACAAGACGGATACAAAAGAGAAAAATAACATAAAACAAAAAACGACGATGTACGTATCACACCAATAAGCGACGAAGAAGTCAGAGAAGCAGTTAGCAAACTAAAACTAGGAAAGGCGGCCGGGGAGGATGGAATCACAGCTGAAATGATAAAATATATGGGAGACAAAGATAAGGAAGAACTACTTGACCTCTTAAACAACATTATAATAAAAAAAGAAATACCTAAGGAATGGAATATGGGAATAAGTATGCCCATATACAGAAAGGTAGACCCTAAGGAATGCTCAAACTATAGAGGAATAACATTAACTAGCATCCCAGGAAAAGTATTGACAAGAATACTAAAAAAAAGACTCCGAGAGAAGCTGGAAACAACACTAGAAGATACTCAACATGGATTTAGAAAAGCAAAAAGCACCCAGGACTTCATATTTGTAATCAGACAATTAGGAGAAAAACTAATAGGGAAAGGAAAGGAAATACATATATGTTTCATAGATCTTAAAAAAGCTTTTGATAGAGTAAGAAGAGAAGATGTATGGCAAAGCCTGGAAAGGAGAGGTTTAGAGAAAAGAATGATAGAGATGATTAAGGCATTGTATAAAAGCAATAAGAATAAGGTGAGAACTTCCAATGCAGAATCAGCTGAATTCGAATCGAAAATTGGATTAAAACAGGGATGCGTATTGAGCCCATTGTTATTCTCTATATCAATAGACGACGCTGTTAAAAAGCTAAACAAAAAGGAAAAAAATATGAAAGTAGGAAATTGGAAAATGAATGCAATTAACGTACAGGAACTAATGTTTGCAGATGATATGGTACTGATACCACACTCGGAAGAGACATTATAGCAAAACTTGAAGATATACCAAGAAGAACTAACAAAGATAAACATGGAGATAAACACGAGGAAAATAAACACAATGACAATAGCAGCAGAAGAAAGAAAACATAGCATCCGAATCGGGGAAAAAGCATTGGAAATAGTTAAAAGTTACAACTACTTAGGAACAATCATTGAAGACAATGGGAGAATAGAGAAAGAGGTAAATGAGAGGATAGGGAAATCCTCAAAAATATATAACATATTGAGAAATTCGTTTCTGGATAAAAAAGAAATATCAAAAAGAATAAAGACAGAGGTGTATAAAAGAGTGGTCAGACTAACATTAACAGATGGTAGTGAGTCATGGATAATCACGAATAGAATCAAAAGAAGAATTACGGCCATGGAAATGAGATTCCTAAGAAGAATAGAAGGAGTAACTAGAAGAGACGGAATCAGAAACACGACAATCACTAATAGTCTGGGTATCAAGCAAGTAGAAGTGGTCATAGAAGAGAGACAACTGGGATGGCTTGGACATCAACACAGAATGGAAGAAGATCGAATCACAAAGAGGATATTTGAAGCCAAAACAGAGGCAAAAAACCGAATAGGTAGACCCCGAAACACCTGGAAGGAGCAGGTGTATAGGGCATTGGAAAAGAGAAGTATGAGACGGATTGAAGCCAAACAACTGGCTCAGAACAGGAACCTGTGGAAGATAAAAATAAGAAAATAAATAGTCCGACACCGCAAGATATAAAGGACATAGGATTAAAAAAACAAAAAAGTTGTGAGACCTCGCTCGGTTTCCAACCGTTAAAATATTTTATTACCATTACATGTTGGGCGGCAATTTTTAAATTCAAGTTGTATCTATGACAATGCATACATTTAAAAAAAAAGTAGGTCATGTCCCAATATCGATAACTAAAGTCACAAATTTCCAATAAAAAACGTAAAACAAATACATAATTTGAATTTAAATTTTCTTCCGGATCAAACCCAAACGCAACAGGAAAAATAAAAAAAAAACTATAGACAACATAATTAATGTGATACACCTCTAGTACGCTAAAAACAGAACAAAAATAAATAAGAACCCAAATAAGATTTCCGCTAAATATAATTGGCGTTTTATTCATCTAAATTTGTGAGAATTTATTTCACCGTTTCGCGTAAAATATTCGCGAATTAATGGAGAGGTGACAGGAGAATCTTGTGCGTTGTTGTTAATCTTGGAACGCGAGTTGGGTAACGCAGCGGTATTTACACGACTAAAATACCAGCCCTCCACCTGCTCTTTCTATTTATATAACGTGTCATGTGGGAACAATAGATATATGTACGTACGTATATATTATAATCATCGTACTGGGACGTTGAAGGAGGTCTCTAGAAAGCCAAAATTAATGTGGTCCGATTTTGGAAGCGCAGTTGACAAGTTATTTATTCCGTTTAATATAAAACAAGGAGCTTTAGACAACTTTTAGAACCAACCGTTTTAAGGACACTAAATGTTTCCATTTCAGTTTTGATAACAGTTGGAGTAGTTTTATTAATTACTTTCTAGAAGTCTTTCACTTAAATATTATAGTTACAGTTCAAAGCCGTAATTAAGATAATAAGACATACAAAATAGTTAAAATACTTAGTTTCTATAACATCTAATGAGATTTCACAGGTATTGCCAATGGTTTTTGAAAAACTTGAATAATAATAATGTTTTTAATAAATGTTTCTTTACTGACGAGGCCTGGTTTCCTCTTCCAGGATATTTAAACAAACAAAATAGGAAAATATCGTCGTCAGAAAATCCTCATGAAATCGACACATTCGCAAAGATTGATATTTGTTTGGTGTTGTCGAAACAAGAGAATCATTGGGTCCATGTTCTTTAACGGACTAATAATAAATCCTGATACATACCGATATGAGATATGGGAACCCTTAATTAGTTAAATGAAACTACAGAAGAATATTTCCAATAAGACAATACTACAGCTAATAACAATCGCATAGTGCATTTTTCTCCAAGTTCGCCAGGTCTCACAATTCTAGATAATACCATTTTTTCCCATATAAAAAACATGTTCTTTAGAACACAATAACATATACTTGAAGAACTTTGCAATAGTATTAGAGAATTTTGTAATATAACTCTTAAAAATTTGTCAAACGCATTTGAAAACATGAAATGCAGGTTAGTCCATGTACCATCGAGCATTTTCTTTAACGTAGTTGTTTTTTCAATAAACGCACTTCTGTAAATACTGTCTTTCATTTAAAACATTGCACAATAAACAAGATTAACCTCATTACTAAAATACTTTGGTGTTACATTGATGTTTCACAGTGTTCCCAAATTTAAATGAAATAGAAAATGCACTATTTTCTATTTCACGGTATAAAGTGATTATAAAACAACTAGGAGATAGGTAAACCATGTAAAAACGTATTGATTTTGTCGGTAAAGCTACTAACATTTTAAAGAAAGATTACTTAAAATATATAAATAAATTACATAATATAAAACATGAGCTGAAAAGTCCCGGGCCTAACAAAGAAAACACGGTTTTTTTGGTTCAAAATTAACTTTATTCATCAACGTGATCTCCATCAAGAGCAACGAATCATTCCAGCGCCGCTCTAACATTTCAATACCACTTTTGTGGAACGATTTATCTTTTGCCTCAAAATAGGCCTCAGTTTCAGCGATAACCTCTTCATTCGTGCGAAATTTCTTACCGGCGAGGATTTTTTTGAGGTCTGCGAACAGCCAGTAGTCGCTGGGAGCCAAATCTGGCGAATACGGTGGATGTGGGAGCAATTCGAAGCTCAATTCATGTAGTTTTGCCATTATTTTGATTGACTTGTGACACGGTGCGTTGTCTTAATGAAACAACATTTTTTCTTTGCCATATGCGGTCGTTTCTTTGCAATTTCGGCCTTCAAACGCTCCAATAACGCTATATAATATTCACTGTTGGTGGTATTTCCTCTCTCAAGATAGTCAATGAATATTACACCACGCACATCCCAAAATACCGAGGCCATAACCTTTCCAGCCGATTGTTGTGCCTTCGGGCGCTTTGGACGAGGTTCACCAGTTGCTGTCCACTCAGATGACGATCGTTTTGATTCCGGAGTGAAGTGATGAATCCATGTTTCATCCATTGTCACATATCGACGCAAAAATTTGTTACGTTTAAACATGGCCAAACACTGCTCAGAATCATCAACACGTTCTTGTTTTTGGTCAACAGTGAGCAAACGCGGCACCCACTTTGAACAGAGCTTTCTCATAGTCAAATGCTCATGCAATATAAAGGCAATACGTTCTTTTGATATCTTTACGATGTCAGCTAACTCACGCAACTTCACTTTTCGATCATTCAAAACGATTTTGTGGATTTTTTTTATGTTTTCTGGTGTTACCGCCTCATTTGGACGTCCACTGCGTTCTGCATCATCGGTATCTCTACGATCACGTTTGAAGTCAGCAAACCAACGTTTTATTGTTGTTTCTGACGGAGCGGAATCCCCATAACACTTTTCAAGCCATTGCTTCGTTTGAACGGTATTTTTTCCCATCAATAAGCAGTGTAAAATTAAAACACGAAATTGTCTTTGATCCATTGTTTTGAAAATAACAAAAGTAGCGTGACTCTTAGCACAATAACTCACAAACTAATGAATAGAATATCATGAAATTTTAACAGCTGTATTCTGAAGGTTAGTACTAACTGAGAGAAAGGTGACTGCAGTAAAACTAGCGTCATCTATGTGTTAGGCCCGGGACTTTTCAGCCCAGTTTGTAAATATAGTCCTTTATATCTACCAATAAATAATTTGTGAAGTCTTCTTCTTCTTTACTTCAGGTGTTAGCCACTCTGCCTGTTACGATATCCATCTTTTATTTGGTATGCCTACACTTCTTCTTCCTAAACATCTATAAAATCTCGTTCTGGCTAGCAAGAATTAGCCACAGCACATCACTTTAATATACAAACTTGATATTATATAGATATGATCTATAAATGTCAGTTAACTAAATGTCAAAAATATTAATCAAAGAACTAATTGGAAGTAGGTGATTGTATTACCTTTCGGAGAACCGCTCTTCTTCCCCACGAAAGCAAATTTGAGATATTTGGTGGGTAAAAACAGAAAAATTTGGAGGAAGCAAAATGAAAAGTTTGATGCCCAACACCTTTAACATACAGTTAAGCATGATGGTGGCTCCATTATGGTGTGGGGGTGTTTAGTAGCATTAGGTGTTGAATAACGTTATTTTATTGATACCACAATAAATTGGATCTTCCAGCAGGACAATGACCCCAAGCATAAATTACGTATAGCGAAGGAGTGATTGTTATATTAGTTTCAAATAACGGGTATAACGACAGCTGATGTAAAAAAAAGAACAACACTCTGTTTACTTAATTGTATAAAATTATTGTAATAAATAGCATTGTGCTGCCTTGTCTTTTTGAATTTTCATGTACTTTGGCTGCATCGTTAATAACCAAAGTAATTTCCAGCAAACTAATTCCCGCAAACTTATTTTTTATATTCTATACGATGGAATCGGATAATCAAAGAAAATTAAAATCCATCTCCTAAAAGATCCATTAACAAAATCTAGATTAGCTATTCATAAATTCTCATTCACATTCTCTATTTTCTATAGCAAAACAAAACTGCTTTACTGCTATTCATAAATCCTTCGAAAATATCCCGTGTAAATAATCGCATCTACGAAATTTGTTTATAAATACTCGTTTCTCTTAAATCACGTTACGAGCCGCTTTTTTCGCATGCCTCTCGGGACATTCCACACCGCTATCCATCTCTGTCCAAAGTCCGAGGTGTAATTAGAACGTCGTACGGTGAAAATATTCGTTCGCAAATATTTTTGGCGGCGGTCGCGTATTTTCGACGTTATTACGCGGGTATACACTTTTCGGCCATGTGGACCGGCCGTAATGTTTCGACATAAGATGCGAGCAGGTGTCGGGCATTAAGATCAAAAATGAGTCATTATCCAGGTTGGCGTAAGCAATGAGCGAAACGCGTTTAATGTTGTGCCATTAACGAAGTATACTGTGCAGATGTTTTTTTCGCATAAAACGTACGAATCATTTCGCTTGTTTTCTTCCGAAGCATTGGAGGTTAAGAAAAATACCGAGCGTTACATTACGATCGATTTCAAGAACGTTCTTTGAACTATCGAACCTTTGAAGATTAATGCGAAGATTGTCTGTTAAAGCAAATGTAAAAGAATACCTAGAAAATAACACCAAGATAAGAAAACGCTGTAAATACACCAATACACTAAACACTAATACACTAATGCACTAATGCACTAATACACTAATACACTAATACACTAATACACTAATATACTAATACACTAATACACTAATACACTAATACACTAATACACTAATACACTAATACACTAATACACTAATACACTAATACACTGATACACTAATACACTAATACACTAATACACTAATACACTAATACACTAATACACTAATACACTAATACACTAATACACTAATACACTAATACACTAATACACTAATACACTAATACACTTACACACTAATACACTAATACACTAATACACTAATATAGTAACAGACTAACACTATGAGAAAGCTGTATTTACAGCGGTTTCTTATCTCGGTGTTGTCTGTTAAGTTTTGCATATATAAAGCTGAAATAGAACAATAGATAGCTTGGCTGTAGTTTCGTGTAAGAGGCATCGAGTTAGCGATTTCGATGGAATCTAATGGAAAGCTCACGTTTTGCTGTGTTCAAAACAGCCCTTCTCTTTTTCAGGGATTTAGTTTAATGTATCCAAAAATCAATATAAAAAGGACTATTTCTAAGTTATTTTTACTGGTATATGAGGCATAATTTACATGTATGAGTACATAATTTATATATTATTTAAGTTGGTACTGAGCACATGTAAACTGAAAATTATCAAATTTTACTGAAATTGTGCGGGAATTAAGAAATTTTCTTCGGTCATTCTCTGACCACCCAAACCCCAAACAATGGTATCGTAATACAGTACATAATACAAGTGACAAGCTTCGAAAATTCATACAAAACTGGGTAATACATCATGCATCACCAGCGGTATCCTTTTGAGGAAATTTTGCTATAGCACTGACTATCTCGTCCTCCGTAACAGAAAATATGGTAAAAGGAAAATAGCTGGAATGGGTGGTCTCATACGTCTATGTGTTGAACAAAGTTCCGGAAAAGGCAAAAAAGCGATATATGGCAACAGTTATTTCCCTGCTCCAATAACACGTTGCCTTCTGAGAAGAAATGCAAAAATTCAAATACATTACATAAGTCATGTAGCAGAAGAGATAGACACTAGTCCGCGTGAAACCCATGATATTGATTCATATTGTGATATTCATTCATATTGTTTCCAATTAAAAATTTCGCATTCAATTTGTTCCAAACTACTATTTTAGGTTATGTATACGAGGGCGACCTGAAATGCTTCCGGAATCAGGAAGAGATGGTGCACGAAAGTTGAAATGGATTCATTGGTCGGCAAGAGCAACCTTTTTATGGCAACTGTTAAAATTTCAGACGTCTACTGTCAATAGCCGTTGTTTCGCAGAAATGGATAAAATCGAATTTCGTTCAGTGATAAAACACTTCTGGATGGCTGGGAAAACGACCAAGGAAATTCGAAATATTTTACTAGAGGTTCATGGCGGATGTACTCCATCATTTTCGACCTGTACCTTCTGGGTGAGCAAGTTCAAAGTGGCCGCACAAGCACAAGTGACGTATCGCGTTTACTGGCATCGGAGCAAAAATGTAATTGGGTGACCGTTTCGGAGGAATATCTGACCAGGATCCAACGCAGTCCAAGTCATGCGTTTCGTAAACGTGGATGATACTTAGATCCACCACTACATACTGGAGACCGAGGAACAGTCGAAATAGTGAACTTTCCGGGCGAATCGGCTCTGAAGAAAGCAAAGACTATGCCATCGGCCGGAAAGGTCATGGCAACCATTTTTTGGGATTCCCAAGGTGTGATCCTTGAAGGACGATCACGGGGCAATACTAGAGCGATTTATTGACCCGATTTGATGCAGTATTGAAGGAGAAACGACTTTTTTGTTTTTCCACCACGACAAAACACCAGTTCATTCATCCCGTAACGTCGTGTCCAAAATGAACGATTTGCGTGTTCTTCTTGTCGATTCCGGAAACATTTTAAGTCGCCTTCGTATACCTTCCTGTCATCAAATATCGTAATAAATCTTGAACGAAACAAAACGATCATTCACAACCTGAGCACGCTAATAAATAGCAAGTCAAAGGCTTGACAAATCGTAGTTATAATTATACTTTATTCTATTCATTCGCAGCACATACTTGAGTATTCATCCATATATACATACAGATATACACACAGATACATATGTAGATTCTTGGAACGTATTTTAATCGATGTGCATATGTCGCGCCGCGTATTTAAGCGCTATACGTTCGAATCCTATTCTTTTTGCCAAGACTCTCGCCTAGTGGCGCCAACACAGCGCGATCAAAGTCTCCAGCATCGCCCACAACTCACAAACTTTGGTGCCATAGAGTTATTGTCTACATCCGCGTGTGTGTTATGTTGTGTGGTTTTTTTTCCGTCGTCTTTATATATCCTACTACTTCGTCTTTCACGTGCTCTCTCTCTTTTCGTCTGCAGTCGCGAGGAGCGCTGTCTATTTCTTTTCTAAAATAGCGTCTGTTACGCTACAAGTTACAACATTTGTTTGTAGATACCAGATGTATACGTATTGAGTAATAGCTGCTAGTGCTAAATGCGTACCTAGAAAAGCGTTGATTATTGCCTGTAAAAGATTGGTATTTGAAAGTTTATACGATATCAATGAAACAGGCGTATTTCGTATGCTATTGAATTGGATGACTTGTTCACTATTTTACATTATACTCATTGAAGCTGGCAAACTTGTACATCAAAATCTCAATAAGGAAAATAGGTAATATGCCATAATGTTTTAGCAATACGAGGGCGACCTGAAATGTTTCCGGAATCGACAAGAAAAAGACGGTATTGGTGTGGTTTTTTATTTTTATTTTTCGATGTAGTTTCCTCGAAGATCAATACACTTTTACAAACGGTGCTCCAGTTTCTTCAAGCCGTCGAAAGAGTAGGATGTTTCGACGTCTGCAAAATCTGTAGCGGCGACGACCTCCTCATTTGAGGCAAATCTCTTTCCTCCCAATGATTTTTTCAGGTCTGGGAATAGGAAAAAGTCCAGTGAATATGGAGGATGAGAGACTAATTCATAGCGTAATTCATTCAATTTGGGCACGAAGATGCGAGATGATCCAGCCGCAAAGTACTTACCTTCGCTCCAAACGAGGTCGTTTCTCCTTCAATACTGGAATCTCTCATAAAAATAAACAGCAATCGTCTGTATGAGTTTTCCAAGATGAGCCAAATCCAACAAAGGTTTTTCGCGCCAGAAGCACCTCGAAGCAAATGGTCGCCTGTTTCTTTGGTATAAACGGGCATATAGCTACAGTACCACTAGAGAATTCTAGAACGGTCAATTCTGAATAGTACACAAACATTTATTTGCCCGAAGTGGAGAAATAAGAAAAAAACAACCAGCTGCATAGGATCATTCTTGACCATGACAACGCGAGCTCTCACACATCAACCCAAACACCTTAATATTTATCCGGCCAAAACATCGAACTGATGGGTCAGTCGCCACACAGTCCTAATTTGGCACCCAATGATCTCCTTTTTACTTCCGTCCCTGAAGAATAATGGTTAACAGTTTTCGACGCCAGAAAAAAATATTGATGCGTCACACAGTGCGTGTTTTGTAGATACCTCAGTATGAAAATTAGTTCAAAAACATACAAAAGTGTATGAATCATCGCAGAAAATGTTTTTAAAAACAATAAAACCATTTACAATAACAAATATTTATTTTTATTTATTATTCCGGATACATAAATAGCAAGCCTCGTATTTGCTTGAAAAAAGTATCGGAAAATGAAGGCGTTATCGGCTCCGAAATCGAAATTTTGGATAGCGGAACTGGACTAAAGGTTTCAGGCAGCGGTTCTGAATCAGAGATTTCGGACAAAATAATGAAATTCTCATTTTTTCGATATAACTTGGTGGGATATGTAAATAAACAAAGTTGGTACCTTTGATAAACCTAAACTTATATTTCTTATAATAACCGAGATCCTAGTGGCTTCGGAATTGGGACACCCTGCATATTCCAAAAAGAAAATAGTCATATTCCAGCACATTTTGTTTATTTACTTAACCTACCCAATTTAACGTAATCTTTTGCGCAATATTAATAGAAATAACAAATTGTAACGATATTGTACGTAAACTTCTATAATTGAAGTAACCCATACTTTGTTCCTCAGTTTTTAATAGCTATTAGTTTTTGAAATACGGTCCTGTATAATAATCTATTTAAAAGTAATGCTTTTTCATCAGAATAACTAGCGCTGTAGTTCTGAAAAACTTGTACGAAATAAAATCTAAATTACACCTACACCTTCCTAAAATACATATTTTCTTTTCCCACAATAACCCCCTCCACCGAAACGTCGAGGTACAAACACCTTCACCATATATTTATCCCCATCTTCTCATTAGTTGAAATTAATCTTTGCCAACGTTAACATATCTCCATCAGAACCGCGCTAAATACCAACAAGGCCGTTTCTCACTCATCTCCCTACGTATATACACATCCGAGGGTTGGGTAATCGGAAGAACAAATTGGGAGGGACAAAGAAGGGGGAAAAAACGAGAAGTAGACCTTCCCTAATCACCGAACACTTCGCCCCGAGCTTAAACCGTAATATTTATTCTGGCAAAGAGGAATTACACAAACAAGTTGTATATGGTATCCCTTCATCTTCGTATCGAAGACGGTCTTGTCTTTTTGTGTTGTTGGAAAGTTTGGATGGATGGACCGGATGTCGAAAATAGAGTTGATTTTTAAAATAACGCTTTAGACTGCAATCGTGGTCTTAATTAAGTTTATTAGGAAGAAAAGCTCATTACTTTAACCGTTGAAATATACTTTATTATGACGTAAAAATTTAGAATTTTGATAAGCTTTAGAGATACCAACCTCTTAAATAGTTTATGCATCTGCAGCATGCTAAGAGAATATCTTAATAAACGAACTGATTAAGGTATAAGAGAAAATTATATAATTTCGTTTATTACTAACTCTGGCAATAGAGGCCTACGTATTCATTTCAAGAAAATATCTTATGTAACACATGGGCTGAAAAGTCCCGGGCCTAACAAAGAAAACACATCCCAAAATACCGAGGCCATAACCTTTCCAGCCGATTGTTGGGCTTTCGGGAGCTTTGGACGAGGTTCACCAGTTGCTGTTCACTCAGATGACGATCGTTTTGATTCCGGAGTGAAGTGATGGATCCATGTTTCATCCATTGTCACATATCGACGCAAAAATTCCGGTTTGTTACGTTTAAACATGGCCAAACACTGCTCAGAATCATCAACACGTTCTTGTTTTGGTCAACAGTGAGCAAACGCGGCACCCACTTTGAACAGAGCTTTCTCATAGTCAAATGCTCATGCAATATAAAGCCAATACGTTCTTTTGATATCTCTACGATGTCAGCTAACTCATGCAACTTCACTTTTCAATCATTCAAAACGATTTTGTGGATTTTTTTGATGTTTTCTGGTGTTACCGCCTCATTTGGACGTCCACTGCGTTCTGCATCATCGGTGTCTCTACGACCACGTTTGAAGTCAGCAAACCAACGTTTTATTGTTGTCTCTGATGGAGCGGAGTCCCCATAACACTTTTCAAGCCATTGCTTCGCTTGAACGGTATTTTTTCCCATCAAGAAGCAGTGTAAAATTAAAACACGAAATTGTTTTTGATCCATTGTTTTGAAAATAACAAAAGTAGCGTGACTCACAAACTAATGAATAGAATATCATGAAATTTTAACAGCTGTTTTTTGAAGGTTAGTACTAACTGAGAGAAAGGTGACTGCAATAAAACTAGCGTCATCTATGTATTAGGCCCGGGACTTTTCAGCCCATGTGTTAAATTCTTCGTCTATATCTTCAATGTAGCTTCTGTCTACTGCCAATATGCTA
The DNA here is from genome assembly GCA_023509865.1 of Trypoxylus dichotomus. NCBI lineage: Eukaryota > Metazoa > Arthropoda > Insecta > Coleoptera > Scarabaeidae > Trypoxylus > Trypoxylus dichotomus. Next base: position 49,984,604 of record CM042080.1, on the reverse strand, counting down.
CATTCGGAATAAATTACTAATTTGTGTGAGGTGGAGTTTACTGCGATACCTGAGAAGTATATTTTTCATACTTTATTTCAATATTCGTTTAACCTCCGGTATTGCTTCATAATTTCTTGCGCTTTGTATATTTGCAATATGTAAATCTATTTCTATAGTGACCTATTTCTTGATAAAAGGTAGTGGTAATTCTCTGTGACTAACGAAATTTCACATATTGAAATGTAACATTGGATATTTGAAAAAACGTGATCAATCAAACCTTTCAAATGGCATGTTAAGAGTTCAATAACATGCTTACGTACGCATATTTCGGCTGTGAATTTTCGCAAAATATTTTGAATTTTAGTCTAATAAAGTTAGATCTTACCATTTTTCATGCAATTTTATTGTATTTCATGGACACCCTCTATAGTTCTTTCAAATTTATGAGGAAATGTGTGCAAATTTTTAAAAATCGGAACCACAAAGCCAACTTAAAGGGCCCCTGTTCCTAAGCGTTTTCAGTTATCACTTTTGATCTTATCAAAAAACAGTATCCCTAGAGAATCATTTTTAGTATTCAACCACACAAGACCAAGGCGTTAAAACGGGAATTAATGCGTGAGTTCCTTTTGCGTCTATATCCGTAGATTATGTAGAATTATGTTTATATACACAACACGGAGATAGTCCCAGATGTACATACCAAAAATAAAACGCCCAAAACGCAGAGGAAAAAAAAAAGCAATTCTCAGAAACGCAGCAGCAAACATACCAGAAAGAGGAACACAGAAACGAGCCAGGCATCCGACGAGATGTTATCCTTATCTATAAAAACAGAATGTGGCCTGTGTATATGTCGACGTCGTTCTCGGATTGTTTGTTGTAACTTTTTAATTTCGTCTTCTTGTAGCCGACGAGGGTGAGTGCAGTGCAGAGCAGCCGTAGTCGTTCTACGGCTCACACACAGCGAGAGGACCCGGGCCAGATGTTACAGTCTAATTTAATAGTAAACCTAAACAGAGCAGTCAAGTGCCCATCTGGAACACTTTTTCATATATGAAGATGGCAGGGGGAAAAAGAAATACGCTTTCTCGTTTCTTGCTTAAGCTCGTCTTTGTCGCCTTTGGGATTGTCTATTTTCACTTTCCTGTTCGACATACTAATATTGTCACGGGGACAGGGTTGGATTACTATGAGATTGATTTGAGAAAGAATTATTTATCTCAATTTTGGGACTTAGTTTTGTAAAAGGAGAACATGCTAGTACTTCCAAAAGCTATTGAGAATTTTTGAAAAACGTTACCATTACTTAAATTCCAGGATTCACAGGTATAGTAGTAAACTCCACTCCACACAACTTAATTAATTATGCGGAACGCAACGTTTCGAGAACACGTGGACTCTCATTGTCAATCGTGTTACCGACTAGTCAATAAATTTGTGTGAGTGACGTTTACTCCTATACCTGTGAATTGTACATTCACACAGTCCTTGTAATCGTTAATAAATTACAGGATGTTCCAAAATCGCGAGTTATATAAAGACTAAGAGATATGAAAGCCTATATATAGCCCTATATATACAGGATGTCTTTCAAATAAAATAAAAGAGTACGGGAAATGAAAAGGTGTAATTAAAATTGAGTCTATTACGACACGAACGTCAGAATTTAAAAAAACCTAGGAATTTGTAATATGTGCCACTTATGGATACAGAATATGTGTGCATAATTCATCCATCCAACCGAACTCGCATACATACACACAGACTGTACACACTTTAATAACGCAACTATCGATGTTTTATAAAATACATCATAAAATGCATATTATAATATCATCTGCAATGGACGATAAAGAAATTGCCTTTTTCACACCAATCAAATTAAATCAATCTTGCGTAAAATTCCATTTATTGCCATTTCATGTCATACTTCGCCAACTTAATTAGCTAGACGTTGCCAAAAGCCACTCGAATTCTTTTTTGCTGAAAAGAAGTTTTGATTGTATGAAGAGTTTATTGCCTCGACATTGTAAGGATCTAGAGATCAATAATGGAAACAGATGTAAATTATCCACATCAGTTAATAAGAACTATATAAATATACACAGACACCATTATTATGGTAGATAAAGGTGGAAGATTAACTAGGGAAATACCAACAAGCAAAGGAGTTAGACAAGGCTGCTGTGTGTCGACAGTATATATATTAATGCTATTATAGAGAAATGGAAAAAGAAATTCCCTAAAGAAATACGTTAAGACCAGAACACTATCTTACAAGGATAATTGTGTTATGAGAACTATTATAAAACAAGAGTAAATGTGTAGCACCAAAAGAAAACAATGGCAAAAAATGCAAAAATTTCTTAAGCAACAGAAAATTGCGTCAAAGCATTGATAGTAATGTTTAGAGACCGGATTATATCCAAAGTGCATATATTTGAGTGCATTTATTTATTATATTTTACGATGAAGTTAATTAACTCTAATTAACTTTAATCAGTGTAATACATCTATAAATAGACGTAAAATATAATAAATAAATGCAATCAAATATATGCACTTTGCATATAATCCGGTCTCTAAACGTTACTAATCTAGATGCTTATACATTAACACTCTTATATATTGACATAATTAGTAACTAAGAATGGTGGCGTGTATTAGTCACGGGAAGATAAAAAGTTAATCTATTCTTACCATTAAGCTTCGGTATGTAAAAATTTAAAAGGGGCAGAAAATCCGGAACTTGTAGGTTATCATTTACAATTCCATGTGCAAAAATTATTTGTGATCCAACACGACGATCCGCCAAAGAAATATATGCAAATACTTTTAGAAGATTAGTATATAGATAGCCATGTTGCAAGAAAACGTAGTGTTTACGGAAATATAAGGTGTTCAAAAACGTAAACGCTGTACCATTTCAACTAAATTCATATATTCCTAATATACCGGATTCCACTATATTCTAATTCAATTAACACAGGGCTTGTAAAACATCATCCCCACTCAATTCTTTAAGGAAAAATGAAATGGAACCCAAGTTATCGTTATTAGGATGGTTAGTAATGCGAAACAATGGCGTTGGTAATCTGTTCAGGGGAGGAAAAGAGGTATTGTTATCTGTTATAATACTTGGTGTACATATAGAATTTAGTTTAGATTTAATGTAATGCCAGAATCTGTTGGGGTTCGCCCGGAATCCCGTTTAACAGGTAATTTAACATATTTTCTGTATTACTTAAATGTATTGCTATATAATTGCAAACCCGTGTTGCTATACATCTTGAGATAATGGCGCTTAACTTTAATCTTTCTACGTGTTTCATTAAAGACTCATGGTGGGAATACATTCTTTCTAGGTACTGTCTTTGGAACAGTCTTATTAAAATAGTCGTATAACACATGGGCTGAAAAGTCCCGGGCCTAACAAAGAAAACACGGTTTTCTTGGTTCAAAATTAGCTTTATTCATCAACGTAATCTCCATCAAAAGCAACGCAATCATTTCAGCGCTGCTCTAACATTTCAATACCACTTTTGTAGAACGATTTATCTTTTGCCTCAAAATAGGCCTCAGTTTCAACGATAACCTCTTCATTCGTGCGAAATTTTTTACCGGCGAGCATTTTTTTGAGGTCTGCGAACAGCCAGTAATCGCTGGGAGCCAAATCTGGCGAATACGGTGGATATGGGAGCAATTCCAAGTTCAATTCATGTAGTTTTGCCATTGTTTTGATTGACACGGTGCGTTGTCTTGATGAAACAAAATTTTTTTCTTTGCCATATGCGGTCGTTTCTTTGCAATTTCGGACTTCAAACGCTCCAATAACGCTATGTAATATTCACTGTTGATGGTATTTCCTTTCTCAAGATAGTCGATGAATATTACACCACGCGCATCCCAAAATACCGAGGCCATAACCTTTCCAGCCGATTGTTGTGCTTTCGGGCGCTTTGGACGAGGTTCACCAGTTGCTGTCCACTCAGATGACGATCGTTTCGATTCCGGAGTGAAATAATGGATCCATGTTTCATCCATTGTCACATATCGACGCAAAAATTCCGGTTTGTTACGTTTAAACATGGCCGAACACTGCTCAGAATCATCAACACGTTCTTGTTTTTGGTCAACAGTGAGCAAACGCGGCACCCACTTTGAACAGAGCTTTCTCCTAGTCAAATGCTCATGCAATATAAAGCCAATACGTTCTTTTGATATCTTTACGATGTAAGCTAACTCACGCAACTTCACCTTTCGATCATTCAAAACGATTTTGTGCATTTTTTTGATGTTTTCTGGTGTTACCGCCTCATTTGGACGTCCACTGCGTTCTGCATCATCGGTGTCTCTACGACCACGTTTGAAGTCAGCAAACCAACGTTTTATTGTTGTTTCTGATGGAGCGGAGTCCCCATAACACTTTTCAAGCCATTGCTTCACTTGAACGGTATTTTCTCCCATCAAGAAGCAGTGTAAAATTAAAACACGAAATTGTTTTTGATCCATTGTTTTGAAAATAACGAATGTAGCGTGACTCCTAGCACAATAACTCACAAACTAATGAATAGAATATCGTGAAATTTTAACAGCTGTCTTTTGAAGGTTAGTACTAACTGAGAGAAAGGTGACTGCAATAAAACTAGCGTCATCTATGTGTTAGGCCCGGGACTTTTCAGCCCATGTGTTAGAATAAAGAGAACAGAATCACAACTGATCACTGAATCCCATTGTCTGTTAAGTAAGAGTTCATAAAGATGTACCAGACTGGCACGTAAAATTAAAGGTCGCGACGTTAAAAGTTAAAACGTCTTTACACCACCGACACACAAACAATATCAAATGCAAGAGCCGGATGATGCTCATCCTCAGCCACCAACAAAACATTAGACCGTTTAAGATCAGACTCCAAAACGCTAGAGCAAAACATCTGCAAGCATGTGTGAAAGATTGCAGATCTGATAGAATAAGAAATGGTGATATAAGAACAGAACTAAATATCTTCGACATAAATGAGAGAATAAAGGAAAACAAAAATAAGTGGAAGGAATTCGTAGAACGGATGTAAGTGACGAGGTTGCTAGACAGAGCAAGATTCTATAGATATTTAAGGAGAAATGTTGTGGCTAAAACCTGAAGTGAAGAAGAAGAGAAAGAAGAAGAAGATAATCCATATTTTTGTAAATGTATTACCATAAACTGTTTCTTCAATAGACAACCTTGATGAGGGTTTCATACAAAACCGAAAATATGCAATTAAAAAAGATTAAAATCAGTCACCGTTTTGTCTGTCCAGCGTTCTGGTTGATTTCGCATGTCATTAAAGAGATCGAAAACAAATTCAAAGTAAATTTGAGTACTTTTCAGTTTCAGTGGAGACATAGTAAATCCGTATATTTGTAACCCTCTTAATTCTAACGGAACTGCTTTGTGTACTCGATCTTCTCCGTATAGCAACAGTAACACTAACAGCATTTATTTAATTTCCCAACGCAGGAATACTTCTATTTAGAGATTTTATGAGCGAGAAGTTGCTCTTTTTCAACGGCAAGCGCCGTGTGCCGCCACCTCCACTCTCTTAACATCAAAAGCAGAATATAGGCATCGCAGGACATCAACCGATAGCACGCAGTACAACATGTGCGCAATTTGCTTTCGGTTTTAGACGTTTATAGTTTGACAGATGTTTAATTGTATACAGTTTACTTGCTCAAAACCGTTGAATTACATACGTACATGTATGGACGTGTACATAAAATATATACAGATACATAAGAAGGCTCGGGCTAAAGGAGATATAGCTGCATCTAGGAAGCGATAAAAACAGAAGATGTTCTTTTTTTATCTCATCTATCGTTCTCAGTACAATTCGTTGTTATTTAGAAAGCGATGTTTGTGTTAGAGAGCACAAAACATGCTTGAGATTTGAGCAGAACAGATGGCATATATTTAAATAGTAACCAACCGCTATTTAATGTTACAAAAATACAACCACCAAAGACGCAATGAGTAATGAGTAACAAAGAGATGGCTGTAACATAAAGCCTTCAACATTAAACATCTAAATAATTCTGCCTTCCCTGAATACCTGAATGACGCTGACAATATTAATAATTTTTTTATTCATTCGTTACCTGTAGTTCAGTATAGTGCTTCAGAAACATGTTACTTCTATTTGAATGGCAAATTCAAACATAACATGTCTAAATTTTCATTTTTGCTACTACTAATATTTCTACAGTACGAAAATGCATTTATGGGGCATGTTACAGTGCAGTACGGAGAACAATGTGGAGGGGCCGAGCACTTACTGTTTTAAAAAGTTTCCACGAAATCACAAACTGGATTAGAATTGGTTTAGAATCATCAAATATGTTTTCACACTTGTTTCAGTCAAATGAGCACGCCGTGCGGAATAAATATTTTGCTAATGATGAAAACAACCGTTTCACATCGAGTGATGTTATATTTGCAATCTTAAAGTAATCCTTGTGACAACTTAATGGATCTTTCGACGCACCTTCACAAATTTGTTTTACCGTAATAAAATCTGAATCCTTGTGAATAAGACTTTCGAATTTTCATATTACGCTTTCATTTTTTTCGCCTTCCACCATACACAGGCGTGAGTAAACATCATCCACTTCTTGAACAGAATCCACAAACGACATCGAATCATTTTTCAATTCCATCCGCTAGTCCATAGTAGTTCTTGCGAATACTTTCTAAATCACATTTTACCTCAGTATCCTGAAACATTTTCTGGCTTTTCTTGATAGCTTTGGCGTGTCTCGGATCGAATTGAAAACTACCTTCTTTACATCATCAAAATGTTCGCAGTAATAAAACGCAACCTTTAACCACTTTCCCCAACGCATAGTAATCGGTTGTGATGATTCAGACACGTTGAGACACAGTTCGTGAAATCCTTTTGCACGTTTTGGGGACTTTAGAAATACTGCCTTTGTATGAGCTACAACGGCAACCTGAAATGTTTCCGGAATCGGTAAGAGATGCCGCACGAAGGTTGATATGGATTCATTAGACGTCTACTGTCAATAGCTGTGGTTTAAGAGTGTGTTTTGTGTAGCAAGTCAGGCGCATTTTCTAAGTATGTATGTACTACCAAGCACTCACAACGACCTGTTGAATAATACTGAACAAGCGTGCTTCGATACGGGTACTCGATTCTCCGTACCGCGCGCTTCACCCCTCCACGTTGTTTTCCGCACGGCACTGAAACTTGCCCCTCTTTGCCGAGACTATTTACTTGTGTGGTAGTGAACGTGTTGTTCAACTGCTTTGTTGTAAGAACTATATTTTTGTACTAAATCCATAAATCGCAGAATTTATGTTTTAAGCTAGAATTAGACATGTCCTCCCTTTTAATTTTATTTGAGCTGTATCATCAAGCTGACTGGAAGACCAAAAACAGTTCTGCTGTATTTTGAGTTCAGCCTTTTGACTTTCTCTGTAATTATAGTGTTTTTTTTTTTTAGTTTATAACCCCTACATTTGTAATAATTTGACGCAGAAGAAAATAAACTTTATTATTATTATTAAATAAAATTATATTATGTTTGCTAATTACCTTTCTATTGATACACTTTTCCGTATGTTGAAAATGTATTTTCTCTTTAGTAATTTCAACTATAATCCTTTAGGAAGATTCTAACTTTTTTCAAATTATCTAACAATCTATCCAATACTTGCCCAAAATCTAATTATACTTCCTATCAAAACCATACTCCCCATACGATACAAAATTGACGTCTGTTAATTTGTACCGAAAATTCCTTCCATATTCATGCTACCATTCTCTTCTACAAACCCTCCCGGGCAAATACGATTAGATATGAGTCACTAACACGTGTTACAGGCAGTATGACGTCGACATAACGCAATTTTTTTTATTGAAATCGTGTTGATCCGTTGCAGTAACAGTTCGGAAAAGAACTCGAGCGGGGGTGGCGGAATTGGAGCGCTTTGCTATACGGATAAAGTCCGGGGAAGGGTAAGTAGAACATCTGTAGGCGACAACATCCGAGACCATCTGGTTTTCCCGTTTCCTTTCACCTCCGCGCCTCGTCCCCGTTCCATGCCGGCGTTCATGAACATCGAGAAGAAGCGTCAGTTTGTCGTAATTGCTTCGAGTTAACTCCTGCGGGCTTCTGGGTAACTATCGCCGCCGCAGACGTATTCGGAGGCCTCGCCCCTCTCCTCTCACCCTATTAAAATAAATTCGTTTACGGCCTCTGCTTTGCAGATGCAAAAATTCAAGATCGGTAGCTCGTATTTAGACCCTTTTTTAATGTTGGTTAGAGACTTCCCCTTGTGTAATATCTTTCTGGTAACCTATTAGACTCGCATATGCTGCTATTCGGTCGGGATGCTGGGGTGTGTTTCGGATAACTCCTCTTCTTTTGTGGTTAGACTAATTTGTTAATGAGAATTTTTGTTTGAGGGATGTCAGCATGAAGCAAATCTTTTTAAAAACAGAAATGACAAGCTTCAATTTGAATATCTTACTGTCAGTTGTTTCATTTGGAAATAAATTACTGCAATCCTAAATCTTGTTTTGTATAAGTTAGTATGTTATATAAGCAAATTTAACTTTTGAAATATACAGGGTGCTTTAAAATTTCCTCTAAAGTTTCCAAAACAAAAGAAAGCTAACAACTAAATACGAATATTTTGGGAGTAAACTTTTTAAAATAAGATATTCATTTTTTAAAATAAATAAAAATATTACAACGTAATACCACCATCAAGGTTGCGTTGCGACATTAAGAAGGCTCCCGGTGGAACAAAAAGATAACGAGTTCTGACGATGAATATTCCGTAGATAAAAATATTAGTAAAGCAAACGGAAAAGTGGTCCACCAAAGAGAAATCCCAATACAGAGGAGTTGAAGACCCTAATCGAGCTTAAACGGAATAAGAACATCATCATTCTCCCAGTGGATAAAGGCAAGGCTACAGTGGTCTTTAATACAAGAGGTTACAAAGACAAGGTGAAAAAACTTCTTGACGATTCCACTTATAAGTCCATCACAACAGATCCGATAACATATGTGAAGAAGATAACCCGAACCAAAATCAACAACCCACCGCTGACATAATTATACTCAGCGAAACATGTAAGGAACCTAAAGGAAATATTCCTACGAACAGAAAATTTGAAACTGAATCCAAAGAAGTGCAACCTCTTTCAGAGACAGGTGCAATATTTTGGTCACATAGCATCTGAGAAAGGGGTATCAATTAATCCAGAGAAGATTGAAGTTGTTAAGGATTGACTGGTTCCAAAAGATAAGTACGAAGTAAGGAGTTTCCTCTCTTTGTACTTACTATTGTAGAGTTGTCCCCAGATTTGCTAACATAGTGAAACCACTCAGAAAGCTCACAAACAATCAATGTAAAAGATCTAGGATGTTGATCGCCAAGATGGTTTTGAAGAGCCGAGGCAGACGTTGACTTGTCTACCGATTACCGGTTATCCTAGCGCTCATGACAGATTTATTCTGGATACAGATACCAGTAACGTAGGCATCGGAGGCATGTTGTCCCACGTACGCGGTAGCCAAAAGAGGGTAATTGGCTGCTTTAGTAAGGTTCTGTCGAAACTGAAACGCAAGTTCATCTCTGATCGCTGGTCGAACAAAAATTTGAGCGAGATCTCGAAACGTCGACCCAGTCGGGACAACAACATATGCGTTCACAAACCCGGAAAAATTATTTTTCATATCGACATATACAGGGTGGCGCAGGGGAACGGGAAATTTTGAACGTTACAGTTGTCAGCACTGTAGATCCGGCAGTTATTCGTAACGTCGCACAATTGTTGTGAACGCATTGCCATTTAGTAATCATGGATCGTTGGACTGGTGCGGAACTGCAGCGCAGAGAATATTTCGACAGCATTACCAGCTTGGAGGTCATGGACGTGTTCCTTCTGCGCATGCGATTACAACGTGGCTGCGTAATTTTGAAGAAACAGGATCTGTCTTGAAAAAGAAAGCTCCAGGTGGCATTCGAACGGTACGTACCCCAGAAAACATTGAGGCTGTTAGAGCTGCAATCGAGAGAAGTCCTCGCCGCTCCATTTGACAGCATGCATCTACGCTAGGGATTAAGCGACGAAGCTTACAAAGAATAGTGCACGAATTACATTTCCATCCCTATAAGTTGCAGATTGTGAAACAATTACATGAACGAGACCCAGCGTCACGTATGGAGTTTAGTAGGCAGATATTGGCTGAAATTAACGAGGACACGAATTTCGTTGGTAACTTATAGATATCAGACGAAGCCCATTGCCACCTGAACGGTTTCGTAAACAAACAGAATTTTCGTTATTGGACCCAGGACAATCCTTGTGAGTTACACCAGCGACCACTACATAGCGACAAGGTCACAATATGGTGTGCTGTATCATGTCATGGTGTTATCGGCCCTTATTTTTCTGCACGTGAGGATGGTAGTGCAGCGACAGTAACATCCGCTCGATATGTTGAAATGCTTCAAACATTCTTTACACCGAGACTGTACGAGCTTAATCTTAACATGGAAAACATGTGGTTTCAGCAGGACGGAGCCACATCACACACTACTCGACATTCGATGGCAGCAGTTCGTCAATTATTTGGAAGACGCATTATTTCACGTAACGGTGACATTGAATGGCCTGCGAGATCCCCTGATTTTACTGTGTGCGACTTCTTCCTGTGGGGGTATCTTCAAGGCAAGGTGTATCGTACACGACCTGCAACAATCCATGAACTGAAGGAGAACATTCAACAAGAAATCACTGCCATTCCCCAAGATTAGCTACACCGCGCATTTCAGAGTTTTCATAACAGGCTGTTAGAGTGTGAACGCCGAATGGGAGGACATCTTTCCGATGTCATCTTTAAAAAGTAAAGAGACACTGTTGGACATTTTGATTGTAAAAACATAAATGGCATGCTGCATATATGCACTTTCGTTAATAAATTACTAGTTTCATAAATTTATTCGTGGAAATGACGTTATTTCAAAATTTTCCGTTCCCCTGCGCCTTCCTGTATATGATAATTTATTTGATGTTACCAACATTAATTTAATTAGTTTATGAAATTAACAATTTCACAGTTCCGTTAGGATTTAAACCTTACCTCATTTACGCTAAATTTCTTCAGACTTTTTTGTCTTTGCCTATGCTAAACAGCTACTCAAGATTATACTAACGCAACCTGCAGGCTAACTTCCTATTTTTACCGCCTTGAGTACAGATCTATGCTTGAGTACGATTTACAATTATAGCCATTACTTGTGCGTCTAGATCCTTTTTCATTTCTAAGTACAATATGCAATATATTTGGCCAAGATATATATATATATATATATATATATATATATATATATATATATATATATATATATATATATATATATATATTGTATAAAGATTCCCATTTCGACATTCATATTTTCGTTTTGACCAACCAGACTTTCCCAAAAAATTTTGATCAAGATCCAAAACATGTTTTTACCTCCGCAACTAACAGAATAGAGATAGGTATTTCGTGAGAGCAATCGTATGCATCTTTTAGCTAAACCACGAAAGATCATTTTTGACGCACGGAGAGAGAGACAACAGCCTCGAGCGTATGCGTACGGGACGGGGTGGGGACGAGGCGGGACGAGCGGGGTTTAGGAAAGGCATTACACGAAGCCGTGACAAGTGCTGGGACCATCTGGCCGGTGGCATTCCACTGCCTTTGCTGCTTGTGCGGTATTATTTATGGCGCGACAGTGGCGCCAGCTGGCCACGGTCACTGATCCGGGCCACTGCAGCCGATACTCCACACATACAGCGCGACGCGCACACAAATGCATGCTCGGCCTAACTTGGCCTGGACTCGTGCAAACGCGCACCAACGTTCTGTAATGTTATAAAGGCGCTCGTACACAAGTACAAATTTCGTTTGGGCATCTACGGTGACGTCCATGAGTTTTAAACCGTGTTAACACATCACTAGAATGCACACACAACAGGGAGTAAAATTCATTCGTTTGAAACACGATGTCTTAATTGCAATCTTTAGACGAAGCTATGACTACTCTAAGATATTACTAATCACTACCAAAATTTAATGAAAACTATGATCAAACTGGCATTACTTCACTGCGCATAGAATATCTTGGAAGCTTAGAATGTTGAAGATACACCAGGAATAGTAAATAATAGTTTTAAAAAAGTTGGATCAACATTAATAGTCGCAATTAAGAATTTTTTTTGTTTTATATATTTTTCAATTTAACATACAATCTGCGACAAAAGTATAGTAAAGTAAAAGATTATTTTCGAAAAAATCAGCAATGACTGCTAGACAAATGACACAAGCCGCAAATGCAAACAGCAATTTACGAAATGTTCAATGTCTGCTGAAAGCCATACCTAACTCAAAACGAAAACGACCGCAAAGAAAACCTCCTTTAACGCGTCAGTATAAAGAAGTCAAATTCGCTGTTATCTTTGGAACTGACCGATTTTTGTTGTACCAAGTACGAATTAAACCCATTTCAGTGTTAGTCAATTGTTGTCCACATGGCACACCTTGATAAATAGAAACCAGATTAATACATTAACATTTAATACACCACCATGTAAAGACTTTATTATAAAATATTTTCACCATTTTCACTGTACCCATTGGGGACAATCAATATAATTCTTATTTTTCTTAAAATTTATTTATACAATTATGATAAAGGAACGCACATAATTCAAAATAAGGGATTATGACCATAACAAGGAACCATAGAAAAACACGAAAAAACTTTAAAATTAACTTCTGTTAAAAATCTAATAAAAATATTAAAAAGTCAACGGAACTTTGATATTAATTCAGTTAATAAGAACTTGGTATTATTAATATTGTTTCTGCTGAGGTATTATGATATAACTGCAGTAAGTGTTAAAAGTAATTCGGTCCCGCAGTCTCTGTGGCGTAATGGTAATACAGTTGTCTGAAAAACAAAGAGATGTGGGTTCGAATCTTTCCAGAAACCATAAAAAAATTTCATTAAATTTTAACGTTAGAAATCACAAGGAAAATTATAATATATGAAAAAACTTAATAATTGTAGTAGCCCTTTCAGTTATGAGGACCTAGCAAGCTTATTTTACTATTTTATACATAGAACCATATGCGTTTGGTAACCTCACTAAAATCTGTATTTACAATTATTATAGACAGTTAATAATTATTTATTTATTCTTGTAAAAAGACCTAACATTGCAACATTGACCATGTTAATTTTAGAGCTAATTTAATTTTTATCTTTTTACTAGTAAGTAATACCACTTGTGATCTACAGTTGGTTAGTTTCAAATCTACCTGTCAAAGTGAAAAGATTACATTTAAGCGAAAAGAAAATAATTATCACAGTGAGGTCTGGTTATGGGCCGCGAGGTTTCGTCGCAAAATTTCATGAAACGGGTATTGTCAAAGATTTGTCAATGAAAGAAACAGAGAAACATTTTATTAAAAACCGAAAACTGTCCTCACATTTCTCCTACTCAAATTGTGTTAAATAACAAAATTCTCTGATCAACTGTAATCGAACTAATTCATGAATTAGACAATAATAGGGTTACAATTTTATGACGACTAATACAACGATGTGATAATTATCCTGATGTTTTGTTGAATATTCCTTTTTCTGACAAAGCAACTTGATTATGAAACAGTCAATACTAGACTCTGAAAGTCTACATTCAGCAATATCAAAAAATTCCTGTTTGGAATTATAAGCCATAAAATTAGTGGCCCTTATTTCTTTGAAGAAAACCCTACTTCTGAGTCTTATTTCAACTTTTTTCAAAAGGAATTACTGCTGAACTTAGCTGAGTTATGTTTTCAAATCATAATAACAATAACATTCCGAGAAATAGTCTGTGGTTTCAGCAATACGGCACGCCTCCATATTTTGATCCTTTAATTCGTCGCCTTTTTGGTAATACTTTTCATAACACATGGATAGGCCGCAGGTAAGCTATTACATGGCCCTCTCAACATATTTTGTTCAATGGATTTAATTCTCGCAAATTTACTCATTCTTCCGGAGTTCCCCAGGGGTCTACTCTTGGGCCTTTAATATTTATTTTATTTACAAATGATACAGGAACCTATATCTCATCTCATGAATTATTGTACATCAGAATAAGGCTTGGTTTTACATTTTATTTTTTCATATAAAAAGACGATTTTAACCTGCGCAAAACTAGGTCTTATATTTATTTTGTATGGAATTTATAGAAATTGTAAACAGTTTTTTTAACACAATTTATACGTATTTTTACATTGCTTTATCTACAGTTTTCGAACACTAGAGTATTGTTATTATATCGGGAAAATTCCCTAATTTGCATCTTGTTACTTGTGGTACAATTACCATATAGTTATCCATACTATAACACACTTACACTTTTATTATTCATAATCAAATATCTACATCTTGAAACAAAGCATACCAACATTACAAATTTCAACAATTTATTGGTCCAAACCTAGCGAATTATAGTGTATATCAGCATAGAGCAACAGATATATTTTCGTCCGTCTCTCTCGATTCTTCTAGCTAGATTTGTCGACAAGCTGTGTACAAGTATGCGACATATGGATCCGGATAGGTATGTAGATTGAAAGCATGCAAAATGACGTGATGTAGTTGAGAAAACCGTGTAATAAATGACTCATTTTGCGTGGTAACAAAGCTCGCATACCGTTGTTCATATTGGTATTATTATAATCACCTAGCATGGTTGTACAAGTTCAAGTTTAAGAAAAGAAAGGTTTTAAAATCGAAGCAGTACATTACAGATGATTCGGGCGAAAGAAATTTGAAGAATTTAGCAAAGACGTAAAGAAAAACGCTGTGGTATTACTATAAACACCATTAACAAGAATAATATTTGTCTCTTATTATTGCCAGATATAAGTTTGGTGACTTTTGTGCTTTAACTTCATTGAACATTTGTATCGGTGTGACAAACAGGTTTTAAATTGCGTTGCATAGATGATATACTTTTATTACGAATTTATATGAATCATTTTAATATAAAAGTATCTATGCGATGAATTTGTAATCTCTGGAAAAGATAATTTGAGCAGGGGAGGTTTCATAAAGACTTTAATTTCACAGCTTGGTACCTTTCTACATAAATTTGATGAATGAATTTGTTTGCTAGAAAATAAATTCCATACAAGAGTAAAACACGCTGATATCATCTGTTATTAATCTTACACAAGAAAAAAATACCAGCGTATTTTATTAGTTGACATCAATTAATATAAGATGTTTGCATAATAATTTACGTACAGCGTAGATAGATGTATGCGTTGTGTTTGTTTATATAAACATTATACGCGTAATTTTCGTTCGATTTGCTTGTACTGATATCGTTGAATATAAATAGAGTAATTTTGATTCACGGAAGATCTGAATTGTGTAATATACAGTACACGCTCGATTATGTGAACGATATCAGCCAAACACTGTTCACATTACTGAAAGTTTACAATAGCGAGCCTTATTTTATTTATAAAGAAATTGGATAAAAGAAAATATGTATCTTTATTAAAAAATAAATTATGAACAATGAATAATATAATACATATAATATTAAGAAATATTTTTTTAAAAATAATGTCGTATTTTTGTTTGCGTAAATTAGTATTTTCTAGTGCCATTGCCCGTAGTTTACGGAGCTCTAAAATATCAGAATATAATATGTCTTTTCCTTCAGCCCAATCTAACGCTTGATTAAAAATTCCTAGAGCTTGTGCGTCACTCACTGTCTTTTTTATTTCAATCGGAGGGGTGTCATCTTCACTCACCCTATCTTCCTTTTCATGTGCATCATCCATCTCTTTAACATCATTCCATAAACTAACATCGGTAATTGTGCAAACAATATCGGGATTTATTGCTTTTAATAATTTGAGAACGTCCGATGATGCACTGTCAATAAGTTCAGCATCAGATGGTAACTGTTTTCTAATGATGTTTAGCAATACATTATCTTCATCGTCATAATCATCACTGGAGTAAACCAAATTTTTCCAACACTTTCTGATTGTTTGCTGGTTAAGGGCATTTCACGCCATATCTAAATTTAAAATTGCTTCACGTAAAGTTACTTGCTTTAAGGTTTCAGAAATGTTTTTAGGATTTCTTGATAACGCAGTCGAAAGTAGAAATTCTCGATAATACAATTAGTAATTTTTATTTTGATCCATCGGTTGGATAAGTGGAGTTACGTTGGGCGGCATGAACATAACAAAAATTGAGCCATCGTTGCTTCTTCATTGTTCCTCTGGAGGATGACTTGGTGCATTATCCAAGATTAGCCTTTATTAGAAGAGTTTGCTTTCTTAAGAAATCTTTCACGTACAAATGTGTCTCATTAAACTGCATTACTTATTATTACAGTTTTATTGCCATATCTGAGGGACAAAGTGCTTCTGGAACCATTCCAGAAATATGCCTTTGGTCATCCGAGCGGATTTTGAACAGTTACAATCAACGTGACTCTTAAAATTTCTAAAAGAACGTGGATTTTTTGTCTTTCCTATTACTAGTGGCCCTATTTTGTGTGTACCATTAGCATTAGTGCGTGCTAGAAAAGTTATGCGTTGTCTTTCCGCCTTTCTACCTGGAGCAGATTTGTCATGTGATGCAACATATGTTTTCGTAGGTAATAATTTCCAATAAAGACTGGTTTCATCTGCATTGTATACTTGCTCTTCATTTAAATGTAGATCTTTGAGTTTGTTCATTAACTTTCCCTTAAACGGTTGCGTTAGTTATGATGGTGCCGATAATTTTTCACCAGATATCGACAGCAGTCGAATTCCATACCTCCTTTTAAATCTTCTTAGCCAGCCGTCACTGGCTAGAAAATTTTCGGTCTCTTTTAGGTTTTTGATTCAATAATTTTGTTCTCTCTTTAACTAATTCACCGCTAATTGGAACATGATTATCACTTTGTTTTAAAAACCTTTTATACAGACGATTTTCCGTTCTAGGCGTTTGGGCATTTTCTAAAGTTCTGGGATTTCCCAAGGGAGACTATGCCGAAAAAAAATATAAATAATGCCACTGTAGCTTTACTGTAAGGAGGTCAGTGGTACAGTATAGAGATCCAGCTTCGCGGTCTAACAATTTAGAGATAGATCGTCAGCAATTCAAATTCGAGCACCCCTGTTTTGAATGAATTAAAAAAAATATTCGAACAGAAATGGTGGGTATCACGGAGGACATGTACCTAGCAGTTTTCCAAAATTTTGCCTCACGTTTAGAAAAGAGCCAGTAAAATAACGGAAGACATTTACAAGACATAATTTTAAAAAAATAAATTCCCAAAGCCTGTATTTTAATAAAAAGTAAATATTTATTCATTAAAACTGGCCATTATTTTATCATATTCCTTTTATTTTGAAAAGGACTTCTGTAAAATGCAACTACCAATATTGTTATTCTTGCATCTCGTAACATATCGTTAGATCCGTTTTTTCCATAATGTTTTTGAAAATATAAAACTATAGAATATGTTCCAGATTAAATATGAAAGTTGGCATTACTTTTGGTGACACCAGAAAATAAATTAAATTATCAAGACCGCCAACGGTAAAAGTACACAAAGCGGTGTACCTAGATTAAAGAATATTTTCATTGCTGCAGCTTTTTTATATCCGTGCCTAATCTCAGAATTTAATCCAAACCCCATCTGGAGCATTACCTAATCATTATAAGTATTCCACAATTCTTTTACAGCATTTACATTACTCCTACGCCAATTTCATCTGTCTACGCGATTGTATACTTTTCCCCGTACTGTAATAGCCAATAAACTTTCAAAAATAACGGCGCACATCCTTGTCTTCACGCGTCTACACTTGTATCGATACGCATATACATACAAATACATTTTATAACGATGAATGGACAAGATAGCTGAATGAAAGGTCATTTTCGTCATAATACGGTGCTGATAATTCGCTTTAATTATCGCAAAATGTATGTAACCAATGATGGGTTAAACAGTGAAAAAGGAACATGATGTTTTGCATGTATACAGGTTGTTCAATTTCGGCAAGGAGGTAATTTATGAAAGCTAGTGACATTTAAGAAGGTTGAATGTGAATTTTTTTCAACTTCCTTTATAAATTTTAATGCTACAAAGAGTTGTCTTGCTTAAAAACTCAATCTTCCAGAGGAATATTAAATAAAAGCTAAATATGATAATAATAATCTTTATTACCCAATAGATTTACAATAAAAAAATTAAATTGAAAAAATATAAATTTTAATCGCAAGTTTTATTATGTAATAATATAACACATGGGCTGAAAAGTCCCGGGCCTAACACATAGATTTGCACTCATCAAGCATCTATTCGATTTATTAGATGCAATGTTTGATATCTTGTTTTTTAACAACATTTTTGCAATTAGTCTTATTGTATTTCTTTAATTTGTTGTATTTGTTATTTATTTCGTAAAGAGTTATGGGTTTATTTAGTAGATCAGAGACCAGGGAATAAAGAGAAAAAAGAAAGAAAAACGAAAAAAGTGAAAAGGGGGTAAAAAAAGAAGAAAAGTTGAAATAACACATGGGCTGAAAAGTCCCTGGCCTAACACATAGATGACGCTAGTTTTATTGCAATCACCTTTCTCTCAGTTAGTACTAACCTTCAAAAGATAGCTGTTAAAATTTCATGATATTCTATTCATTAGTTTGTGAGTTATTGTGCTAAGAGTCACGCTACTTTTGTTATTTTCAAAACAATGGATCAAAAACAATTTCGTGTTTTAATTTTACACTGCTTCTTGATGGGAAAAAAATACCGTTGAAGTGAAGCAATGGCTTGAAAAGTGTTATGGGGACTCCGCTCCATCAGCAACAACAATAAAACGTTGGTTTGCTGACTTCAAACGTGGTCGTAGAGACACCGATGATGCAGAACGCAGTGGACGTCCAAATGAGGCGGTAACACCAGAAAACATCAAAAAAATCCACAAAATCGTTTTGAATGATCGAAAAGTGAAATTGCGTGAGTTAGCTGACATCGTAGAGATATCAAAAGAACGTATTGGCTTTATATTGCGTGAGCATTTGACTATGAGAAAGCTCTGTTCAAAGTGGGTGCCGCGTTTGCTCATTGTTGACCAAAAACAAGAACGTATTAATGATTCTGAGCAATGTTTGGCCATGTTTAAACATAACAAAAAGGAATTTTTGCGTCGATATGTGACAATGGATGAAACATGGATCCATCACTTCACTCCGGAATCAAAACGATCGTCATCTGAGTGGACAGCAACTGGTGAACCTCGTCCAAAGCGCCCGAAAGCACAACAATCGGCTGGAAAGGTTATGGCCTCAGTATTTTGGGATGTGCGTGGTGTAATATTCATCGACTATCTTGAGAAAGGAAATACCATCAACAGTGAATATTATATAGCGTTATTAGAGCGTTTGAAGGCCGAAATTGCAAAGAAACGACCGCATATGGCAAAGAAAAAAAATTTGTTTCATCAAGACAACGCAGCGTGTCACAAGTCAATCAAAACAATGGCAAAACTACATGAATTGAACTTCGAATTGCTCCCACATCCACCGTATTCGCCAGATTTATTATGTTATATATATTATATTTTATCGAAAGGTCTTTCACGACACTTGAAGGTGCTATATACAGGGTGTTGCATTTAAGCACCACCCTCGTATGCTAGAGCTGATTGCAATAATATGGAAAAAATAACACAAATTGTTCATCTTTACATCCTGTAGTGACTTTAAAGCATTTGCAATTATACAGGGTGTTCCAAAGATGGTATTGACATAAGAGCTTATATCTTATGCTACGCACGCACTACATATACATACATCACAAAAGGGAAACAGTTACTCTGTATAGTCCCATTTCGTACAGTTTAGGTAGCTCAATTTGCTTCGTATTACCAATTTTAATTAAATTTCGTCGAGGTACATAACTGCAATCGCCAATTGATACGGTATCAGATGCAGCTGTTATTAGTTTAAGTTGATATAAATAAAACCCGACAAAATTGACCACATTACCGTGTGTGGTTATTTGTTATCGCAAATATTCAGAAATATCACATTTATTTAAAACGAAATATTTAGAAACCACATCCTATTATTTGAAAACTTAGTTAAGGTATTCTTGGTGTTTAATAGCAATTTTAAGAATATAGATGTTTTGATATTGGTGGTATTTGTTCGATCCTAGATATTTTCAAAATTTGTTTTATGTTAAGGTATAGAAGAAAACATATATAATAGAGATAACGTTGTGGATTTGGAATACAATATTTATATACCTACTTGACGAATTTAAAAATTAGCATATATCGTGTATAAAGGCTATGTTATAAGTATACCTAATACAGTCCTATAACTAAATCAAAATTTCTAAAATCTGATTTACAAGCGAAATCAATGTTATTAAATTATTACTTGAGTCGTTTACTATTGATGAAGGCAAACACACACCTGTAAATCGACACGACATACAACTGCATGATGTATTAAAAGAATTAATCACAAGAAGTACGAGGGGAGGTCCAGAAGTTCATGGAATAAAAGGGTTTTAAATAAAATAAAACAATAAATCTATTTTTCCTTTTCAATATAATCACCCTTAAGCACAATACATTTATTAGATCTATGAATTAATTTTTCTAAACCATCATAAAAATATTTTTTATCTTTCGCCTCAAAATGGGCCAAAGCTGCCTCCGTTACCTCATTGTCGTCGGAAAACTTTCTTCCACGTAAGTCTTTTTTTTAAATTGCGGAACAAATAAAAATCACTAGGTGCCGTTCTGGACTGTAGGGTGGATGGACTGTTGATTGAAAGCCATGCTTGTGCAGAGCAGCCATTGCAACTTTGCTCTTGTGAACCGGCGCATTGTCTTGCAAGGGCAACACACCCTTGGTCAATTTTCTTCGACGTTTTTCCTTGATGGCCTCCTTTAATTTTTCTAATATCGCCGCGTAATATTCTGCGGTTATGTTCCTACCTTTTCTTTATAATCAATCAATAGTATTCCCTCGCAATCCCAAAAAAACAGTAGCCATCAACTTTCCAGCCGATTCTGACACTTGGTGTCCCCTTTTTATGCCATTGTATGGACTCCTTTTTAGACTCATGCTCAAAGTGATGAACCCATGTTTCATCTCCGGTAACAATCCGTTCCAAAATCTGTGCAGGTTTGTCTCCACACAGCTCCAAAAATTGTTTGGACGCACAGACGCGCGGCTGTTTCTGCAGCGCCGTGAGCATTCTCGGTACCCATCTTGCACTGACTTTTGTCATACCCAGGTGGTCATGTAGGATACGCAAAATGGTGGTATCTGATACTCCAACTAATGCAGATAATTGTTTTTTCTTCAAACGGGCATCTTGCAGTAGAAATTTTTGCACTCTTTCGACAATGTCTGATGTGGTGGCCTCAACTGGCCGTCCTTAGCGGGGGTCATATTCAATCGTCTCCCGACCATGTCTAAAAAGACCATGCCATGTCCCTAGTAAATCAATGATTTACTAGGGCACTGTTCCCCATAAACGGTTTCCATTTCATTCAATATGGCTTCAGCGTTCTTTCCTTGTTTTTGTAAGCAACTTTATCACAGCACGGTGTTCAATTTCCTCCATAGTTTCAGTTTTCTTCCGGACTTGTTTAGCAGGCAACTATTCGTAAACGACTGACGCTATAGGGCTGCAACTTAACTTATATACTAATGATGAGTCGCGAATCAGAATGACACCTAGCGAGCGCCCCTATCCCTTCTCCATCCCCTCCATTCCACGAACTTCTGGACCTCCCCTCGTATAACCGATACTACTTTTGAAGTAGATATGGATACGACTTTAGAATTTCTTCAACCGTTTAAACCACACTCCATCGGATTGATCGACAGCGAATATCCAATTTCCCAAGAAAATCTAGAAGAGTATTCGCAAGAAGATTCGCGACCTTGTACATTAGAAGAGCGCGGCGTTTTAGATGTGAAGTATAAAGAAGAAGCTGTTAATTATTGGAAAAGTGGGAAAACGAAGCGACTCTCCGTAGAGTTGGTGCAAAAGAGATTTGAGGAGGTAAACTCTCTACAACAACTGTACCGATGGGAGAAAAGTCTAGAAAAAGACGCAGGAGGAAATGAATGAACTGAATACCATTATGCACGATATAGATAGACAAAAATGGGCATTAGACACTAACGAAGATATTAAGCTAGAAAACTTCAAAGCTTCAAGGAAGTGGTTATTAAATTTCAAAGGAACATAAAGAATTGTTTCACGTAAAATCACTAAATTTATCAGTCGCTCATATGGATCAGATATTGTGCAATTATAAAAGATTGCTACTGATTTTGTTAATGAAGTTAAACCAGTAATCCAGAGTTATGGTGCCGAGCATGTATGTATATAATGCAGATGAAAGCGGTCTATACAAGCAACAACCCACAATTACACTATTCTCCCAAAAATATCTGCAGCTGGTAAACTTATGTTTCCACTACTGCTAGTACTAAAAGAACCTTGTGGCAAATTTGGGCACCAAGTGCTAGTCCTTTATTGGCCAATAGAACAATTCCAATAACAGGACAATCAAGAAAAATAATATATATAGTGCTCAGCTTATAATGCTGACAAAATATACAAAAAAAAAGAAAAACAGTAATGAAATAAATGTAACATCAGTTCAGGAAAATCATCAAAATATCAATTAATACAAAATAAATGAAATATACACAATTAAAATGACTAACAAAATAAATAAACCAATACAAGTATAACATTATATATAAGCTATGTGTGGCTTTTACTAACATGTGAGATCTAGCTCTCTGGAATTTGGAAAGTAACACATGTTCTTGTGCCATACTGTAGTACTACAAAATCAATATGAGCAAGGAACTTAGTGGCATCGATGTGATTATTTACCAGTTTAATCGGGAACTTGCCCACTCACTTCAGATCTGCGATCAATTAGAGGTCCTACGTAAAATCTATCAAGCAGGCCGTTGTAATCCACGCCACGTTATGGGTAAATACCGTCTATCTTAAATGACAAAAACTTTTTTCCACACACTTTCGAGGGTGACTTGCTGATAATGGTAGTGAGTATACCAAACCACAGACGCGTACTCTAGTTTAGTACGAACATGTGCATAGTATAAAGCAAGGAAAGTTGTCAACTTGCCAAAGGCACCACACGAACGTACGAGAAATCCCAACGACTTGTAAGCAGAATTCCTTGCAGTAGTTAATGTGTTCTGCATAGGATAACTTTTGATCAAACAGCACACCAAGGTCTCTCATCAACGTGTGTCCAGCTATAATTGCCTGGTCAATGAAGTAATTGTAGGTAGTTGGTTGCCTACTATTGGTGTAAGTCACAACTGTACATTTGTCTAAGTTCAAGCAGATCTTGTTTTCTATGCACCACGAATTAATTGCGTTTAAGTTCGTTTGTAAATGCATGCAGTCCCGTTCAGAAGTGATAGTATGAAAAATCTTCAACTCATCGAAAATCATCTTACAGTTGAAAAGTGAAAGAAAATCATTTGTATAAATGTTAAGCAATAAAGGTCCCAAATTTGACCCCCGTGGAACTCCAGTAGTAACAGTAAATAAGTTTGACGTAAACCCATTGTGGTGAACATAGCAGAATCTGTTACTAAGACTTACTAGACTTTATAAACCGCGTGGTATTGTTAGAAATAATCGTCGATAACAGGTTTCTAGGTCTATAATTAAGGATATCAAGACGATCATCTTTCTTGAAAACCGGTGTTATTCTACCAATGTTCCAATAGTTAGGGAACGCTAAAGCTTTTATGGCCAAGTTGAAACTAACTCGGTCATCACGGACCAGAAAGCTTGGCAATCATGTCCGGCAGTTATACTCGTTTTGAGTTTCTTTGCACTAATATATACGTCTATTGGAGTAACGAATCCAATTGAAAATTAGCTGTAGCAAGTATCAACTAGGTTATCTTGTACAGTCGGCAAAGCAGAAGTAGAAGTCGATTGAGTTATGTTTAAAAAATGAGTAGCGAAAGCTTCGACAAAGTCAGTAGGATTGCCAATAGTTAGTCCATTAGAAGTGAGACAGCCAGGTATTCTCGAAATACCACGATCAAATCACCATAAGATCAATAAAGGATGCTAAAGATTAACAACTTACGTTAATGGGCTTAAATGTAACGTCCTGTATATATCACATTCACATGTTCTAAAAGACCTTTCGATAAGGTCCAACATTTGCATTTAAATTTTTGTTCTATTTATTCCCGTTCAAGAATAAAATCTATGAAACCCCCTCAGAGTGAATTTCAGCACAAACAAAACATTTTATTTTCAGGTCTTAATATACACTTACCTACCAAGTTTCATTAAGATCTGAATTTGACACCCGGACACCTTCCATTGTAAATTTTGACTGACTATTTAACGTAATCGTTACGATACATAATTCTTACGTCCAAAAACCTATAACGCGAATGGTTCGAGGCCCGTAAATCGAAAGACCCCAGTTGATCAGGTGCACGGTCACTTCGACAACACCGTCCAGCCCGTTCCGACCCGTTCTCCATCGTATAGTAGTTCCATTTTATCGTCTACGTCTGGGTGTGAAAGATTAAGGGTAAAGTGTAAGAGAGTGGCAGGTGTAAGAGTCCGCATTCCACGAACACACAGCAGGCCTGTCACTTCGCTCGGCATATACCCAGTGTGACGAGACATTAGGCGCCAGGTTGGGGCGCCCAAACTACTCCCCCCACCAATGGCCGGCCCGTTCACCGCCGCGTACCAAAGAGGAGCGCTATTCAACTTTAATCCTAAATCCGAACGGACTGCGTACGGAGCGGCTCTGTTTCCATTAGCGCACGCAAATCGCGATATCCTTGCTTGCCGACGAAACAAGTGCCAAACGAAAAAAAAAACTCGCATTAACAATTGAGAATCGCTTAAGAAAACAAACCAAAGTGCAAGTCAATTAATAATCGAAAACGTCAACTTTGAATTTAAAATAAAAACAATTCAAGGGGGAATTACTCCGTCTTTCAAAAATCCGAAATTTCGACGACGTCCCAAAGAAAATACCAACAGCATTTCTTAATGTAACTCGTATGAAAAAAAAGTGTATATCTGTGCTAGTGTTATTGTTGGCGTTGTGAGAACCAGTCGACAGGCGCCACAGTGTTGCGTCTGCTGTTTCAAAACAACTGCCGGTCTGCCGCCGTCACCTACTTGATCCTATGTATGAATACGTATGTGCAAGGACTGTTTTATTCAGCGAAGAATCGGTCAGTGCATATACAGTGTCGAATTTGAAACGTAAAGTGCGTGTCCATACAAATTGAAGAATGAAAAAAGTATCTAGCCCAGCTTTAGTAGTGACAATTTAATGAGGATTGCCTATTTTGGATTCTATCGTGAATAATTTAAATTTGAAGCTCTTATGGTTTTACGTCTTCGAATTGGTTCCATTTCCCTTTAAAACAAGGACTTCGGATTATTTCGAACACAAATAGGACATCTGGATTATGACGAATGGGATAACCAAGACCGTGTTCGCAAAAGGTAAAGAAACAATTTGATCTTTATTCTCTTAGTATTGCCTAAAATCAACATACGTTGACCAAATTCTGTATAGCGGATTTTTCAACATTAAATTTTGCCAAACATGAATGAAAGATTTCATAGAAATAAAACATTAATCAATTAGAAAAAAAACTACTTAATAACGTCACTTAAAAATTGGAAAAATTGGAAATCCATCCACACCAATTATTTTAAAATGCGTCAATAACGTTAGATCTAATAATTAAAGAGTTGTTGTTTGGGCTATTTCCATTGTTTGTTGAACTTAAGTAGTCCAACGTTTCGACAGTTCGTCTACTGTCGTCTTCAGGTAGCCCTGAGAAGGGCTGTTACCTCCCAGCCATCATTTGAGGCAAATCTCTTTCCTCCCACTGATTTTTTTCAGGTTTGGGAATAGGCAAAAGTCGCTGGGGGCTAGGTCCGGTGAATATGAAGGATGAGAAACTAATTCGTAGCGCAACGCATTCAATTTGAGACGATGCGGGATGAATGAGCCGACGCATTGTCGCGGTGGAAAAGCACCTTTTTCCTCTGCAAACGAGGCCGTTTCTTCTTCAATACTGCATCGAATAGGGTCAATAAATCGCTGTAGTATTATCCCGTGATCCTCCTTCCCTTCCGCAGGTAGTCGATGAGGATCACACCTTGGGAATCCCAACAAATGGTCGCCATGACTTTTCCGGGCGAAGGAACGGTCTTTTTTTCGCCCGGAAAAGTCTACCGCTTCGGATATTCCTTGGTCTCCAGTATGTAATGGTGGACCTAAATCTCATCCATGCATTACGAAATACACGAAGAAATCCATTATATTGTGTGGGATCCTTTCCAGACACTCCGAAACGGTCACCCGATTTCATTTTTGCTCCGGCGCGAGCAAACTCGATACCCATCGCGCCGAAAGCTTTTTCATACCCAAAATTTCGTGTAGGACATGGCCAATGCGTTCTTCTGAGATGCCTGTTGTCTCTGCTACCTCTTTCAGCTTCAATCGACGATCAGCTAACACGACATCATGAATCTTGTCGCCCATTTCATCGTTGGTAGCGGTTTTTGGGCGTCCACTGCGTGGTTCGTCACTTGTGCTTATGCGGCCACGTTTGAACTTGCTCACCCAGAAGCTACAGGTCGAATATGATGGAGTACATCCGGCATGAACCTCTAGCAAAATATTTCGAATTTCCATGACCATTATCCCAGCCATTCAGAAGTGTTTTATCACTGCACGAAATTCGATTTTATCCATTTTTGCGAAACCGCCTGACTTGCTACACAAAACACACTTTTCTACAACAACTATTGACTGTAGACGTCTGAAATTTTGACAGTTGCCATAAAAAATTTTGCCCTTGCCGACTAATATATCCACTTCAACCTTCATACGCCATTTCTTACCGATTCCGGAAACATTTCATGTCGCCCTCGTACACGACAAGTTTCACTAATAAAAAAAATAGCAAAAACAAATATGTCAGACAAAAAGCATCAAACGTAAACCTAGCAAGTTACAGCCCTTCTCAGAGGTACCCTGAAGACGACAGTAGACGAACTGCCAAAATCTCAGTCTACACAAGTTCAACAAACGATGTAAATAGACCAAACAAGAACTCTAATTATTATAAGAATCCATCGTCAATATCACGTCAAGAACCTTAGACCTATCTGAGAAATGAATAAGAATTATAATTAATACAACGATGAATCCCAGTTTTTTAAGTAATACCTATCAATTATTACTTATCTAACCACTTACAACAACCATTTCAACAATTTACCTTTCCTATTACATATTGCACATCTCAAAAAAAAAAGATTACAATTGCAAATACACTTAAAACGCCTCAAACATCATTATTAAGCTATTAAGCATACAAATGTAACGTTGTTGTGATAACCTTCCACATCCAATTCATGCATGGCAAATATTTAATTGCAAATATTATGTAATTTTTACGTAAAAAATAAAATTTGAACACGTCTAAGATTTTATCGATATGACACTAAATTTTGCAATAATTTAATGTTACGTAGTCTTGCAGTCAACAATGTTGATATGAAAGTCCCCCTAATTGGTGTTTGTATTAAAAATTTGCCTCGGCAAATGAAGCGTTTTATAAACGTTTTTTTATCGCGTTTATTAACAGCGATTTAGCTACTATTCGTAAGTAGACTATTTTATACTAGAGAAATATTTCTTAAATGGGTTTTACATCGTGTTGAGTGAAATTAAAATAATACAACGTGAATCTATATAATATTATGTAAAGTGCTATCAGTCACTTTACAAAAAAAGTAACATAGCAAGTAACGAGTTTTCCTAAGGTAGGTGTCATTTTAAAGTCTGTATTTCACAGTTAAAAATAAGGAGGTTTTTTTTGCAAATAGAACGGTATCTCGATGGATATTCGGAGAGGTTGTACTAAGGCTATTAGAGATACGTCGGTCTCAGTTACTGTCAATATTAATAATAATTAATGTAATTATTTACTATTTTAGTTTGATTGAGTTGTTGATACTGCCTTTCTTGATGTAGAATCCACATCAACAACACGATCAACCTAAAATAGTAAGTAATTACATTCATTATTTTTAATATTGATAGTAACCGAGCCGCGCGCATCTCCGACAGTACTCGTTTTAGTAGCCTTAGTTCATACCCACCTCGGCCATCATAAAGCACTAAATCGTACTACCATTGTGGAAATAATCAAAAAATTTGAGCCACCCGAGCTTTTTACAAACCAAAAGAGATTAAGACATTCCCATGTCGGAAGATCAGCTGACAATTTGCACACAGTTAAGGAAAATGCAATTAATGATAGAGACATGTCAAAGTGTTCCCAAGAATTTCAAAGAACAATCTGCATCGAATTTTACATCTTGGTCTTCATCTCAATCCATATGATTATATTGGGACTGGTGGTACAGTGCCTTGCGGGTTTGGTTATCAGGCTCGGGATTCCGGGTTCGCACCCCGGGATTTTTTCTTAGGGTTGGGATTTTCTGTGATTCCTTTTACTCCATGGCGCATGCTGAAAACGTACAGCAGACGCAGACGTAAAAATAATTCATGGCCGGGTAATTGGCGAAAGTTATTGAGGGATGCGAAGGTATGGATTATTATCACCTATTATTGAAACCGGTAGATCACTTATTCTTAAACTGGGTGCTGGAAATGCAAACAACTAACGATAATTTTTGCAACAAACACTAACGACAAAGTTCGTTCTCATCTAAATGGGTACATTAACAAACAAAACTTGTACACAAATGTACACAAACATCATGAAAAACTTTGTGGAAAGGATAATTATTTGCCAAGAGGATTAAGGATATTATACTTTATACTAAACCTCCATGTTTATACTTTGAATTAAAATAAAAATATCAGCACCCTTTTAAAAAAATTGATTCCCTAATCCCAAAATGACACATGCGAAATCTTTCATATTAATTAAAACTTAATTAACAACCTACAAAGTGATCCACGTAATAATATACGACAATACGACAGTAAGGTATCATTTGTTGTCTGTAAGAATATCGATTATTGCAGCTCGTCCTTTATCGCAGATCTTTTTAGGGCATAGATGTAAAACATAGATACCATATCTGGGCGACATAAACTAGTTTGAGATGCCATTTTAAGGTGTATATTAAGCCCACTAATGACTATTCAACTTTCAACTCTTTCTATTCTTAACTCGTCGTTCACTTTTGCATCTAACATCTCATGACTTCATAACGGCACACTGGTATTGAACTACCATAAAAAAAAATAAGAACATAGAGTTCCTAGTTGAACTAATTATATTTTCTTGGTTAAACTAACGTGTTTATTATTACATTACTACTGTTATCTTAAGCAAAATATCCACGAACACCATGAGTAGTTGTATTTAACACCATCATTATGTTCGATATTGTTTTCTAAGCATTTTTACAAACTACTAGTTATCATATTCCTAAAGAACACATCCAAAGATTGCAAAAACAAGCCTTCAAAATTCCTAATGACGTAGTACAAAAACAAAAGAGAAGATACGGAAACTATAACACCCACTGTTATTAAATCATTAACAGAAAAGATCGTTATGTATACTAAACCCGATAAAGGTGATATAGTAGTTGTAATAAATATAGACAAATATAATACAGATATTGAACAAATGTTATAGGTAAGGTCCTACGTACAAACAAGCAAAAATATTCTGAATAGTTTCACAAAAAAGATTGAAACCAGACCTAAATATAATGCAGTTCGAAAAATACACCAATTCAGTGCGATCCCTCCAGACAAATTCGAAGCACATATTAAATTAACGGTCCACAAATGCAAATAAATTTTTTAAAACATTGAAATCGTCCTCTACTCTAGTTCGAGGAACTTCCAATAGAACTAAAAGGTATTGTAAAAACACCTTCGATAAAATTTGTCAAAATAAGATTACAAATCTTTTCAGAAAATATAATTTAACTCCAGCTTTTTCAGACAATCAAACAAACTCATTTAAAATACAAAACAGAAATTATTAACAATCTAGAAGAGGCATATAGAATACAATGTCCAAAATCGAATATAGGACAAACAAAAAGAAACATGGAAATTTTGGGAAACCAACAAAGCTCTACACTACCGTTTCATTATTAAAAGTGTAGAATTATTAAGAAAAACCATTAGCAAAACCACTTACCAACAATCTATATCGCAAAACACCACTACGCCAGTGGCAATAACGAGATAATAAGTGATAGAGAAATGTTATTAATAAAGTGTTCTAGACTTAATCTGCAGTTCCAAAACTTTCCACCTTGTCATTTCTTTATACAAAAAGTTCCAAAAATCCACTTCAAAAAACCAATATCCTTAAAGTGTTTTATAGAACTTCCAATCTTCTTTTAACGCGTTAACTTTCTTACAACTCAATGGCTTAACAACGCCGCCATACAATAAATAATAGCATAGAATTTGTACAGGTAAACTTTATGCAAATTAGTATGGCGCCAAACGCTAGACGCCTACTGCGATCTCAACAGTACTTCACCGTCAGATCCCGTCCCAATATACGCAGTTGGTGATCGACTATAACACTTCGGAAAAAGAAATCATTTGAATGCCTGTCTTGTACGTACCTGACTTTCGTATTAAAGTGTTCGATTGCGAGGTAGATAGATACCCAACTTCATCTATCTCTTTTCCTTCTTCTTCTTCTTCTTTTTTTTGAAGAGCTACGTTATTAAAGCGGACAGGAGGTACTTGAAATTTGACACATTTAATTGTCGACCAACAATTGCACCTTGTCTGACGTCTCATCCAAGTTCTGGGAAAGTCCGATGCTTCATTTAAATTATTATAATCGAATTCGTAAGAAAAACATCTACTTAGATACGTGTTCAAAGAGATTTTATGGAAAAATACCATCTGATAGGAAATTTAGTTCGTAAAAAAAATAAAGATATAATTCCTAGTTTAACAACCTATACCATAAAATTAGTTTGGAGTCGAATATCTTAAGTGGAATATCTAAACAGGATATTACATACGTAATATAGATTCAATAAAATCGGTCCAAGGATTTTAAAGATTGCGTCTTTTTTTTGTGAAACAAGTGAAATCTTAAAAAAGATTGAATTGTTATAAAATTTGGTTAATGTCAAACTAAGTGGAATTCTTTCGGTAATTTTAATCCTACGACCACATTCATATTTTCTTTTTTTTTTCTGGAATATAAATACTTCTTTTGGCAAAACAATTTTTGGGCCAGAATTATACGAGGCCTGTTCAAAAAATAACAGAACATTTTGACGCACACAAGCCTATCATAATATATACCTAAATTTGCCTAAATTGTAAATTATAAGTGTTCTAAGAATTTGTTCAATACAAAACCCTTTTTTTAATTCTTTAAGTTGGCAGTAGACAGTTATTCAAAGAAGAAAAATAAAGATGTATTTTTCTGTGTTAACGTAATTTTATTTCCTATTTTTAAAAGTCTACAGTATACGATAAAATAGACAATAGAATAATTCATTTTGTTAAGCACTATCCCTATTTTTACAAAGCTATTGTGTTAAATTGAAGTAAGACTATATTTTCAAAAGGATATTTTAGATTTTCAAGTGGAGTTTGTTGGTAATACTGCTTTGACGAAATTCAAATCAAAGAGCTCATTCAATAAACTAATCGCCTAGGATTTTGCACGATAGAAGGATTTAAACAGTATCTATTAAATAGCTCGATATATACGAACACATCGAAATAAAAGAAATAGAATTACACTAATTACTGGTTATATCAGTATCTGCATAACCTGTACAATAGGACAACGTGGTACCCTAGGGAATTGTGTGATACCACTACACCTTACTTGTCATGGAACTATATAGATTAACGTGTTTTCTAAACATTTTTGAAAAAGAATAACATTAAAAATAAGGTTCACAAAGGCTTTTCAAATGACAAATACTGAATTAAACATTTTGAAGGTCACTCAGTCTAATTTAGGGATGAACAAAATTATGACTATTGAGAAATAATAATGTTTTGAACTTTATATACACCATTATAAACATTTTTTGCAAGCCAAAGTGGAAGTACCAATGATGTCAGTATCTGCATGACCTATAATGTATTTTAACAAGAAAGAAACAAATTTCTAAACAGACCCAAGTAACAGTTATTTCTTATTGGCTGCTAGGAAGGCAAAATTACACCATGCAACGTTCCCTTTTTGCTATAAATTATCAAAGATTTTGACATCCTTAACATTGTTTGTATCACGTTTGAGCATCGGCAGGTTTGTACATAATTATTATATTACTTTAGTTATTTTGTGGTATAAATTAATTCTTGTCATAGTTTTGATTTAATAATAATAATAATAATAATAATAATAATAATAATAATAATAATAATAATAATAATAATCCTTTATTGCCCAACAGCCCAAGGGCCAATTACAGGACAAATTACAATACAATTCTTATTTAAAATAAAATAATTAAAATCGTGTTGCCTACAATAATAACATGCTGAATATAATATATATAATAATGAAACAAAAAAAAACAAAAAAAGAAAGACTCACAAAAATGGCTCCAGATCCCGTTTGTTTGCGTTCCTCACTATGTGACTGAGAGGTGCCTTAAGCAAAATGTTGGTATTAGCTCTAGGTACTTGAAATATATTATAGTAGCGAGTATGATGAGTAGGTACGGTAAAGTTTATTTGCGCTAGAAGGGCTGGCGAGTCGACAGTATTTTTCAGGATCCTGCAAAGAAACTCCACACTGTTATGCTCGCGGCGGTCAGCAAGAGATAGAAAACCATGCTCAACAAATGGCTATAATACTCGATACCTCTTGCAGGATACACGTTGTCCATTCGAAAGGAGAGATATTTTAGAAATTTCTTTTGAACGCGTTCGATCATAAGCTCTTGGTGTAAATAACGGGGAAATAATGGAGGCGTATTCAAGCTTAGAACGAACGTAGGCATAATATAAACGTTTCATTACACCTAAGTCTGAGAAATGCCTGCAAGAACGCATGACAAAACCGAGAGTTTTGGAAGCAGATGAACACATGGACGAAATATGTCCCGTAAATGACAGTCTATTATCAAACAAAACACCAAGATCCAAAGTTTTGATATTGCGTGGTATGGCTGCATCATTAATTTGGTAGTTATAGTATAAAGTAGTGTGAGTGTTATTGTAGGAAACCACAGTACACTTGTTGATGTTCAGAGGGAGATAATTGACCTTGCTCCAAGTATTAATGCGAAGAAGATTGTCTTGTAAATGTTTACAATCGAAAATGCTACCAACAGTATTAAATATCTTTACGTCATCTGCGTATGCTAAGACGTGACACGTAAACAGAGATAGTAAATCATTTATATAAAAATTGAAGAGAAGTGGTCCAAGATTTGAACCTTGAGGAACACCTGATTTGAAAATTAATAAATTATATAAGTAATTGCAAATACAGAGAACTATAGTTGTACTGAAATCACAATCCTGTAGCTGTTCCTCTCAATTATGGATGCAGAACCTAGCATCAGTACTACTAAAACTATAGGGGTGTATCCCCCCCCCCTTCCCCCCCTAAAGAAACGAGGAAAACCAAATAACTTGAATAACACTGAAAACCAGACAATTTTATAATGACATGTGTTTTTGTAGAGACTTTTTGCAGTAAATAAATGAAATATGTTTTCTAGACAAATTTATTTATTTTCATATGTTGTAACTACTAAATTTACCATTCTATTCTCTTAATTGTAGAATTACCTCTGAAGAATCCATATACAATTTTATTTGGTACAGATCTTATGTTTCAGACAGATCTTCAAATTTAAGTTTACCGCGTAAAATTGATTTCACAAATTTATAGGTTGTAATTTGGGCTGGAGGTCTGTAGAGAATTTTGTCTCTGTCTTTTCGAAATAAAGTATAGATAAGAGGATATGCCATCTTAGATAATTTTGTGATGCCACTATACTTTCGTTGCGTATAAATTAAGTTTTGATTAATGTATTTTCTAAAAACTTTAAAAGGAAAATAACATTGAAGATAAGGTTCACAAAATCTTTTCTAATAATAAATACTAAATTAAACATTTTGAAAGTTACTTGTTTAATTTAGAGTAGAATACAATTATGACGGGAAATGATAATATTTTGCATTTTATATAGAGGATAATAAATCTTTTTAAGATAGATTAATCGGTTTGGTATAAGTACTAATAGAATGTTAAATATAATCATTTGATAAAATCACAATCAGTTAAACTAGTCAACCACAACAGACAGTTGATAGTATTTTGGCACTTCATGCATTTCAGTAGCGTATATTTTAAATGAAACTATTTGAAACTTTTTTTTAATTTTACCAAAAATCATGTCACAACATAACATTAAAAAAAACAGTGTATTAGAAAGTATTAGACTTTTTGCGTTTATTGTAACAAATATAGATATTTCATTAAAAAGAAAATATATTTCGTGCATAAACCTATTTCACCTACTTCGACTATAATTTGACAATATCACTTTAAGTGTATATTCAATATTAATATAATATTACACAGAGTAACGAATATATTCTGTTTATAAAATAATATCTTAGTTTTCATGTGATTTTACTACAAATCACCAGAGAATGATATTGTAGCAAATTTGTATCCCTTTGAAATATGTTACATTTAACTGGCATGAATTTCAAATTTCTGTCTAATTCTTCCGTATATCAGTACCACGATTTGAAAGTGTTGCCAACACGTGTCGGTATAAAAATAAGTACTTTATATGTGCGATTAATTTATCTTTATAGTGTGTCACCCAGAATTCGAAGTATTGCTCGTATGGAGATAACACTAAACGTTGTCAGATTTCTAATACAAGGGTCATTTCAAAATTTCGATTAGTACTCTGTACAGTTGTATCATTTTGACAAATCTTCTTAAAGAATATTTTTGGATTGGTTACTGGTACTTATAATGAATTGAATTTGTATAAATTACGTTTAAATAAAATGTATGAGAAACAAATAGAGAGAATGAAAATACAACAGTTGATTTCTTTTAATTTTTATTGATATACCAGGTGTATGCATAAGTTTTGTATCGAATTGTGACGAAAAATTGACTTATTTTGAAAACCCGAAGCGGAAAAATCTGGCACCATCTGACTATTACCTCTTCCAATCAATGAGGCACGTGCTCGCAGAGCAGCACTTCAGCAATTTCGAGGAACTTGGAAAATGGCTCGATGAATGGTTTGCCCCAAAAAGGAAGGACAAGAGTGGTTCCTCTCGTATACCTGGCTCAAGAGACAAGCAATTTTTCTGGGATAATATCTAAAATTACCTGAATGATGGATGAAATATTTTGAAAAA
Organism: Trypoxylus dichotomus; assembly: GCA_023509865.1. Taxonomy (NCBI): domain Eukaryota; kingdom Metazoa; phylum Arthropoda; class Insecta; order Coleoptera; family Scarabaeidae; genus Trypoxylus; species Trypoxylus dichotomus. The sequence continues at coordinate 49,949,025 of CM042080.1, read as the reverse complement.
AAAAATTACCTTGAAAATTACGTGTTTCTTTTTAGCAAAAGAAACGGAAAAAAGCTTGTTCATACACCTGGTATAATTTGAATCGTGATTTTGTTTGCTTACTAGAAGAAAGGTAAATGTATTTATAGGTTATTCATGGTCTAAAATTTGACAGAAGACAGAAATGATAAACAAAACAAATGAATTACCCTAGAGACAAACACGTCAAATAATTTGGCATTAGTTGCAAAAGAAGATAGTTACACGCAAATCCATACAAAGTAATAAAGGAGTGCTATACTTCATAAGACCTAATACTTCAAAACCTGGGTGGCATAGTCTATAGCATTTCTAGATCAGAATATATCCGAAAAACTTCTTCAATTACATGGAGATGCATCGCTTTCAAACGAAAACATGCTAATTCCAACGAATAAATCCTTATTAATTTCTTCTTCCATTACAGGAAAGGATATGGACCATATTGCAAGATTTTGTCAGCCAGTCGATGAGGATTTTCCAGAAGAAATCCATTCACCGACGGATAGTAGCGAAGATAGCGTCGAAGTGAAAGTCGAAGCCATCTCCATCCGCAATAAAAGAAAATGCGCCGAACCAAGACGCGTCCACGAAGGTCCTTTGAAGAAAAGGATGTGCCTTCAAACCCAAGTCCAACCATTCCGCCCATGGAGTCGGGAATCGGCGGTCAAAGCCGAGGAACCTTCACCTTCACCGTCGCCGATCTACCTTCATACCGTCCCGCCAATCGCGACCATGGTTCATCCGTTAAAGTGCCAAGACACGTTGGTGAAGGTGCAAGAAGTTCCTCACGCTTATTTCCGACCACCCTCGCCGATTAAGAGGTCGCCTTCGCCACCTTCCGAACCCGTAGCTCTGGTGAAAAGGAAGGACACAAGCAACGAAAAGGACTGTGATAGTGATACTAAGATTAACGTGAAGATTGAGAATGATATAGATTGTAAAAGAGTTCCTACTATTGAAACGTCTAGTGCGGCATCGTCCATTGACAATCTCAGAGTGCCATTGCATCCTCAAATAACGCATATGAACCCCATCGATACTGAGAGGATGTTGAGGACATCAGCAGATGCTTTTCCTAGGTAAGCATTTAAAGTATGTTAGAATTTTCTCTTTACACACTTTACATTTTTAATAAATTTGAGAAGTATGATTAGTAATGTTGTAATAGTTGGCAACATTGTTATAGCATGTATGCATATACAATTTTTTGTGTACTTCTACCGTGATTAAAAACCAGTGATTATGTTGGTACACCTGACAAATTGACATTAAACTTGAATACATTCACATCTATTTTGCTTTTTACAGTGGAATATTTCTGTAAAAGAAAATTACTTAATTTATTGCATATACAACTACACAACTCAAGATAGGGAAAGTATTAATTGAAATTAAAAAAAAGATTAATTAATATTTTTTTCCAAGATATAACGCCAGTAGAAATGTTGTAATCTCATGTACATGTACACAAAATAAATATTCTTTCTCTTATAAAAAATAAATTAAGACATGAAATTTAAACGTGGCCTGCCAAAGTACTTCTTAGCAGTATACAGAGTGATTTTAAATGACTGATGATATTTTGAATTTCTCTGGTTTTGAACTCCTTTTCAGTAGGGCTTCAAATACATTTTCTATGGATAATAAAGTATAAATAATTTTTTATTGATTTCTTTGTACAATCCACAAGAAAAAATCATAAGGTGTTAAATCTGATATTTTTTGAAAATCTGATCCATCTAATGGAAATATCCATGTTCAATACTAATTTTATACCACCAATTATCAAAACATTCCCTTACAGATTACAACAAACGCGTAAGGAACAGCGAAATTACAAGAACATGACGCGCGAGAGGAGGATAGAAGCAAACGCCCGCGAAAGGACACGAGTTCATACGATCAGCGCTGCCTTCGATACCCTGCGACGTGCCATACCCGCCTATTCTCACTCCCAAAAGCTCTCGAAGTTATCCGTCCTGCGGGTCGCTTGCAGCTACATCATGACTCTCTCGAACATGCTTCAAGAGGATCAGAGCGAACTCAAGGACTGCGTCGAACAGGTGACAAAGACGATACAACGCGAAGGCAAGTTGCGGAAGAAGAAAGATGAATCTGACTGAAGATAGCGGTTGTGATATATGTATATATTTTTTGACAGACAGTGTCGCCAATCGTTTAGAACAAAAATTACTCGAATAAGACGGAGAAAGAGGATAGGATTAAAAGGAACAGTTGTGCCAAATATTTATAGGAACGTATTGTTTATAAAATTAAAAATAAAAAGATATCTAATATAATATTTACGAATGTGCCAAACCGAGATTTACGTCAATTTATGACGTATAGATTTGTATAGATAGCTAAAAGTTATAGCAATAATCTATTTTTACAGAACTGATTAAATGATTTTTGTAGGTGATTTGAAGATCTCTTTATAAACTAATTTTATTAGTACTAGCCTTCTTTTTTAATATTGGACTATAATCTCATCATTATAACAATGCTTAGAAAATTGAATAAACAAGTTGAAAAGCGGATAATCTCTAAAAATATATAAAATTTGCCGCATTCAAAAGTAAATTCCATAAACTTCGAAAGAAAACTATTTAGAAAAATATTTTCGTATCAATTCTGAACATATTTCAACGACATAACCATTAATTTATAATCGAAAAGACTTATTTGAATGTATATCTCTTCGCGGACAAGCATCTTCAATTAGGTGTACACAGTTCTATTTTACCCAGTTTTTGTTGAATTGTTGATATTATCACGCCTGAAACGTACACTTGCAAAGTACAAAGTATGTAATCTATATTTCCCTATACAAAAAAGAAAATTGACAAAATATATTGTATGGTGTACTTAAGTTCATATAATTATGTACCTATTACTCTATTATGCGAAATTATTTATTTAAATAAAGATATGTCTAAAAACACATAACTTTTGTATTATTTCGAAATAATGAATAAATTGGTTGGATTAAAAAAATATCATAAAACAGGGAAATTACCTTATTCTTTTACCGCATAAATTAGTAGTAGTATGCGCCATCTAACAAGTAGAAGTTGAAATATAACGCTACATTTAAAGGAAAATATGCAGATATAGAACTCTCTTTCCTTCACTGTTTAAATTGGAAAAGAATAGTTTAATTTTTTTTTATTTTTCATATATTTAGTCTTTTTTTATTATTCTCTAAATTAAATACCTAAATAAACAAAAAAAATATATCGTTCCACAATTCTACTACAATCGATACAGTTGGTATGTAGTATCCAACCAACAAAATATTTCTAAACACCCTAAATCACTACCAATCCATTCTAACCTCTTTTTAAAAGGATTGTTTATAAACTCTACTTTAAAAAATATATTCCATCGAAATGCGTTGATTAATAATCGCTTAAAGATGGCTTTAAATTTCGAATCATTAAGAAATGAATACAGGGTAAGCAATATTAATATTTTTCAATTCACTCAAAGTATCATCACAACTTTTCTAGGATGCTTTTAACGAAGCTTTCATACAAAAAGACATTGCTATATTAGAAACGAAAAGTCGTTCCTTTAATAAGACCGAAATCGATCTCAAACCGCCTCTTGATCAAGTATTTCGTGATGTCCTATTGGAATACCTTGAAAAGGAAGCAGATGTCTTATTACTCCAAGATCTAGTATTATTTTGTATTGAAACTTGTCGAAAAGGACTTACAACACTAACGATGCCTGTAGTGCTCTTAGGCGATATCTTTGAATCTTTAACTCTGGAACTATGTGAAAGGATGTTTACATTTGTCGAAGAAGAAGTAAACGTGTGGAAAGAAGAATTGTTCTTTGTATCGTGTAAGAATAATTTATTGAGAATGTGCAATGATCTATTGCGAAGGTTATCAAGATCAAGTGCGACAGTATTCTGTGGAAGAATTTTATTGTTTTTAGCGAAATTCTTCCCGTTTTCTGAGAGGTCTGGGTTAAATATTGTTAGTGAGTTTAATTTAGAAAATATTACGGAATATGGTACGGAAGCCGTTGAAGATTCGGTGACAGAAATTGAGGTTGGAGATAAAAAGAATATTGTTATCGACTATAGTCTTTATTGTAAGTTTTGGTCTTTGCAAGATTTCTTTCGGAACCCTAACCAATGTTATAATAAGATGCAGTGGAAATTGTTTTGTTCGGTAAGTATAAAAATAATAAATAATTAAGTATTGTTGGCTTATTAAGTCTTATTTGTATTTTAGCATGCAACCAGTATTTTAGGGACATTCCAAGGTTTAAAGTTAGATTACATCGTAAAAGATAGTAATTGGATCGATCCAAAAACCAAAACTCCTTATTTTCCAAAATATTTAACGAATCAGAAGTTATTAGATTTACAAATCTACGATGTGAACTTTCGGCGATTTATTTTGCTCCAATTCTTAATTCTGTTCCAGTATCTAACATCGCAAGTCAAATTTAAATCGTAAGTTGTTTATGAATTTATTAAAAATAAAGTTTAAGATATCAATCATCTTTCTAACAGAGATAGTTTCGAGCTAAAACAAGACCAGAAAGACTGGGTACAGAACACAACTGAGAAAATATATAGTTTATTAGCTGAGACCCCACCGGACGGTGAACATTTCGCACAAATCTTTAAAAATATCTTACGACGGGAGGAATACTGGAGTACATGGAAAAACGATGGGTGTCCAGGTAATACGATTAGAAAGATTTCATTTTGTACAATTTATTTGGCCACTTTTCAGAATTTAAAAAGTCACTCTCAGTAACGGAAACTTTTATCGATCGTAAACCACCTGATAAGTTCAACTTAGGTGATACAATCAAAGAAGCAAATAATGCTGGAAAATTTTATTTAGGAAAGTAAGTGTGGAACATCTTTCCATATTCAAAAAAGCTCAAATACTCTATTTCCAGTTCAGAATTGACGAAACTCTGGAATCTTTACCCAGATAATCTTGAAGCTTGCAAAGCAAAAGATAGGGATTTTCTACCATCGCTAGAAACCTACTTCGCAGAAGCCATCGATCAGGTGGAATCCGGAGTCATCGTAGCCGAAGACGAATACCTCCTCAAAGACGCAAATTTTGGTTGGAGAGCTCTGCGATTGATGGCAAGACGTAGTCCACATTTCTTCTCATACAGCAATAATCCGTTCACGCAGCTCTCGGAGTATTTAGAAATGATGATAAAGAAGATTGCTGCGGATCGTCCGGGCCAGGCCCAGGAGAACAACAATCAGAATGATGCGGAATTGGAGGCTAACTTGTTCAAGCCCAGCGAAGATATCAAGAAAATGGACACGGATGACTTGGATGATAATTATCTTAAGTTTAAGGTGGCCATCTTTACTTACAGTCAATTTGACACATTCTGCGAGAGGATAGCGCCTAATTGGAAGGCGTTAGCTGTAAAATTAGGTAAAGAAATTTCGGGAGAGATGCTATAACTTAGTGATACCATTCTTCAAAGATAATTTATCCCACATATAACATCCAACATCAAATAAATCTTCACCAAAGCAAGCTACCTATAAACATTCATTTGTTATAGAAGATTTTAATGTCACCATATAGAAAAAGATACAAATTAAAATCTCGTTACAAAATTCTGCAGTAATCAATGCTACACTCCAATATTTATTATGGAAAGTACACAATTCCTGCAACCTATTGATCTATTGCGCCCCCTTATATGAACTATAAGCTGTTAGGGCTTGCCCGCACTTATACCTCCCCATCCAGTCTAAGGTTTAATAAACTGTAGTAGCTATGATGGTTTCAGAGAAGGTTTTACCCCTACGTCTGTGACGTCTTTACCGAGATGGTTTTCATGAGTCTCTATGATAGCAGTGCGGTTAGATGTTAGGTGTTCCAGACTTTCAACCTCGGCCTCACAAAACATGCAGTCGCTATTCTGTTTCAGACCTATCCTTATAGTATTCCCCAAGGTGATAGTGCCCTGCAAGAAAGCCGGTGAGGACGAGTAGTCTGTCTTGTTAGTTCTAGCATGGTATTTATTGTATGCCTATTGAAGTTTCCAGGGAATACCTTGGAAGACTAGTAATATTCTCTCAGAGAAACGCTCTGAGCTTCTCTTCCCTGATTTTGAGTTCTTTTTTATAGATGCTCATCCCTATACCACAAAACGGCTCCGGTCCCACAAACCAAGTTGTGGCGGCCTTTTTTACTAATAGGTTAGCTTTCTCGTTGTCGCTGATTCCAATGTGTCCTGGAACCCAGCATAATGCAACTCTGTTTTCTTTCCCTAGCTTATCTAGTTCTAGGCATACCTAGAATAATTTCGAGCTGGTCATGTTGGAGCTCAGCGCCATTATGGCCGCTTGACTATCAGAAAAAATTGCAATGTTTTTGATAGTTCCTATCGAGGTTCAATTGAGTACATCTTCCCATTGCATCAATCTACACCTGAAAGACTAGGATATGTTCCCTTTGACTCTCAGGATTTAATTCCTGGCCCGGATACCACGGCATCTGTTCCTTTATCAGTTTTGGGACCATCCACATATCATTTAATGGTGTTTGCCTTTAGGAAGTAGGTGGAGGATTCTCCCTTCCATTTTTTCTTGTTACTTAGCTTTGTAAGCTGTATTTCTTAACCATTTCACCGTTTGGCACACTTAGAAGTAGGAAAGTTCTGCTCGAAATGACCAAGTTCTCAGGCACAGAGTCTCATCCCCTCCAGTCCCCACCTTGATCAGTCTGTACATTGCCACATGGGGTCCACCTCCTCCACCATTATGTGTAGGGGTGTGAAGCCGAAGATGAAATATTATCATAGCTTCAGTAATGCATACGCATGCTAACTGCTGCGACTTGTCAAGAGTATTCCTGGTTGTGACTTGGGTGACACCCTGAATGTTACTATAGGTCTTACTATACTGACGTTCAGCCATCGCAGTATATTTGGGTTATAGCCCCACTTTTTACCACCTAGGTTTCGGCATATCATTATGGCTCTTATTGCCTTATTCGTAATCAGTGCAATATGTCTGTTCCATAGAAGCTTTTTGTCTAGGATTATTCCTAGGTATTTGATTTACATTCGATCAATGTTCCATCCAGGCAGATGTCTTTCATGTTCAAAATTCCCCTCTTAAACGGAATCCTATCTATCCTATTATACAATTTCTCGGAACATTAAAGTAACATGTTTCTTTTCTTTCTTTTGTTTTAGGAGACAAGTAAATATTAATTATTTTTTTTAGGCTTCAAAGAAGATGAAATCGAATTCTTCGACACCAAAAATGGTGATCGTCTCGAAAAGACAAAAAACATGCTACACCTATGGTTCGAAGACGATGACGATTCAACTTTAGAAAACTTCTCGTACATCCTCGAAGGCTTGGAAATGTTTGAGGCTGCCGATGTCGTAAAGCAGGCAATACAGCAGAATGAAATACAAATGAATATGACTTAAAATTGTCTTTATTCTTGCGAAATAAACTCACTTTCAACAACGTCATGTTCTATGCCATTCGTACCTAATTCATCTTTGACATCTTCCTTGCTAGTGCTATGCGTTTTCAAATGTTGCTTTAGGTTATAAGATTTTATGAAGCCCTTTTTACAGATTCCACATTTATACGGTCTCTCCCCAGTGTGAGTTCTGTAATGAACAGCTAAGGAACCCCTTAGAGAAAATTTTTTATTGCATACTTCACAACAAAATGGTTTGTCGCCTAGAAAAATTATTTGTATAAGAATTATAAGCTTACTGTGATATTCAAAAAGTATTTCACCTGTATGTGACCTCATATGCAATCCGTGCTGTCCTAAAGATCTGAAACTCTTCCCGCAAGCATTACAGACATGTTTTTTTTCATTGGTATGTGTCCGTAAGTGTTGCGTTAGTCCACTGTAATGCGTAAATTTTTTATCGCAAATTATACACTCATGTGGTTTAATTCCACTGTGAATCCGCAGATGTTCAACTAACGAAGTCTAAATAAAATAACTTAATTAATACGCTTAATATACCTAAAATTTTAACTTATAAAACTTTTTCACTATCAAGATTAAACAGCATTTCCTGAATTTTAAGTTATGAACTTTTTTTGACGGCTGAGGTTAATGATTGAAATTACCTTGTGAATGAATTTTTTATTACAATATTCACAACTAAACAATTTTTCTTTAGTGTGCGTCTTTTGGTGCGTCAACAAATAACGTTCCAAAGCAAATGCTTTTCCTAAGAAAAAAAGTTTGTATCCAATTACTAATCTTAAAAGCATTCAACTCACCGCAAAAACTGCATAAGTATCTTTGCCTATCAAGATGTAATCTTAAATGAACTCTTAAGTGAGCCCTTGCATTAAACTGTTTTCCGCAATATGTGCAGAAGTATTTGTCATCCAATGGATCTTCAAAGGGTTCACAAACTTTCCCTGTCTCATGCTGCCGGATGTGACTCTCTAAGTATATCTTCTGTGAATATGATCGGTTGCACAAATGACACCGATACTTTCTACTAAATGAAGAATGTAAGCCACTTCGAATAGATGACTCAATTACAGGTTGTTTTAAATGCAATTTATGCTGGTTACTTAACTGTGGACGATGTCTAAAGGTAACGTTCTTAGGGAAATCCTTATCACCTTCACCTTCAGAATCTGTTGTAACTGTCTTGATCGTAATTATTTCGTGATTATCTGAATCCATATTGTCAACGCTTAAATCATCAATTTGCATGTTATCTTCGGTCATTTCTTTGTCAACTAACATACTTTCACCTACTTCCTTGTCATCTACCTGCATAGTATCAACGTTATTTGATGACATTTCAGCATCTTCAATATTTAAATGTTTATTTGCTACATGCCTTTTTAGGCTGTTTGAATTTATGAATTTTTTCTCGCAATACTCACAGAAATGAGTGCAATTTCTTATACTGGTAACTCTTACTACAGTCTGCAAGAGTTCATACTCACAATCGCTATCTGAACTATACAATGTTTCCGATATAACATTCTTATAAACTTCAGATATTTTTTTCTTTGGCTCTGGTTCATTTGTGGTATTTTCAACATTTCCAGGATGTAAACGACGGTGGATATTTAATGCTGATAATTTAAAGAATGATTTATTACATATATTACATTTATGCAATCTCTTCCTTGTGTGCATCATATTAAAATGGCGAGAAAATTCGTACCTCCATTCAAACACTTTTTTACAAATAGGACAAACAATCTTAGATAATTTAATAATTTGATTGCTCATATTTGCAAAATATGTACTAACTCTCATAAAACGATAACCTTATTGTATACGAAATATGGAGAACTCGGACGACTGTTTGTTGATATAGGCAGGGTACGTTCAGAAATCATTGGATCCAGGTCCCTAAGAAATTGTTAATAAATTTTTTTATTGTGTACATTTCCCGCCCAGAATTATCACAAATATAGCGTTTCAAAAGCAATTTTTTTCTGTCGAATGTTTTAATAAACATAACGTGTTATTTGCAGTAAGGGTATTCAGCAACTTGAACTGTTTGTTGATATATGCAGGGTATGTTTAGAAATTACTAGATCCAGGATCCCAAGGAATTGTTTATAAATTATGTATAATGTACATTTCTCGGATAGATTGATTACAAATATAGCGTTTAAAAGGCAAATTCTTCTGTCGAAATATATTTTAGTAAACATACCGCGTTATTTATGTAGTAAGAGGATACATTCTATTCAGTGTACAAGAACAGATCGTAGCAAATATATCCTTTAATTTTTTTTATCTTTCTATATTAATATAATATTAAAACTTTAAACAAAATGAAAATCAAAAAGACCTTTGTGAACAATATAAATTTTAAAATTGCAACACATTTCCTCAACTAATTTCACAACATTTTCCCACCAATAGAAATCACTGACGTGACATTTAATGTGACAACAATGACAAGTGCAGTGTTGGAAGTTTGACGTTTCTTAAAACAACTTCAAAATGATGTAAACCACATTTTTTATATCAATAGACTATTATCGAAACGAAATTACTGAAAAATGTCGCTCCCCGGCAATGGAATATTCGTGATTAAGGGCGAAATGGCGATCCTAATGACTGCCATGCGGAGGGGCAACCGTTGGATTTCGCATTCGCACCAGGACGAAGATCTGGACCCCTTGATGAAATCTTTCCAAGACCTAAAGAATATGCTAAACAAGATCGAGGACCTTAGACTCGTAGAACCGATGGTATTCCTTGGGCCTTTCTTAGAAGTAATTAAATCAGACGATACAACTGGACCGGTCACCAATTTAGCTTTATCAGCAGTTAATAAATTCTTGTCCTATGGAATAATCGGTATGATTCTTTTAATTCAATTTGGAATTTTATTGCTGATGCTTACGATCATTTTTTAGATCCAACACACGCTTCTGTTCCAATGACAGTTAAGAACATCGCTGATGCCGTAACACATGCAAGATTCGTCGGTACTGACCAGTCATCAGATAGCGTTGTTTTAATGAAAATCTTGCAAGTTTTGAGAACTTTAACATTGTCACCTGAAGGAGCATCATTAACCAACGAGAATTTATGTGAAATTATGTTATCATGTTTCAAAATTTGTTTTGAAACAAGATTAAGTGGTAAGTTAATATACAATGTTATACATATTTACTAGTTATAATGCGTTATTAGTCTAAGTGATTTTTCTTTTTTTACAGAATTACTTCGAAAGACTGCTGAACTCTACTTGAAAGATATGGTTCAATTGGTTTTCATGAGACTGCCCCAATTTCCCGATGCATTTCCTGCAAATATAAAGCAATTTCGAATGAGACCTGGTGCGATAGAACAAACAAGAACAAAACGCAAGTCCCGATCCTCTTTTAGATCGAAAACGAAGCCTTTGATGCCCAAAAATAGTCAAAATGAGAAACCTTCTGGTATGTGAAACAAGTATTCAAATTAAAGAATCAATTCGTCCTAATCTGTTTTCAATTTCAAGATGATGACATGCAATCTCCATCCAGTAATAAGCCATCGCAGGGCCTCAAAGTAAACCAAGAAACTCTATCGTCTACATCGACGACACCAAGTAGTAATATTGTAGATATGCAAGGGTCTATTTCCCAATCGACACCTCAAACACAAACAATTGAAAGTCAGGTGTCTACAAATGATATTGATAAAGGTGAAAATTTAGGTCAAATTGGTGTAGAAATTAATACGCAAGATCCTGTTTCGGATAACCAAGATAACGGTAACGAATATACTTCTATTGAATCGACAGAGGTAAATTTATTTGAACCTTTCAATTTATACCTGATATTCCATAATATTTCTTTTAGCCAGTTGAAATTATCGACGTTGAATCTGCTGTCGATATAGAAAAAATCGAAACCGATAGCACTAAAACAAATGAGATGAATTCTTTGGATAGTACTGATTTGAACGTTGAAAATGCCCTTTCGAATCAGGAATACGTCAATCCTAGAGGCATTAGGTTTACACCTCAGTCGCAAGAAGATCTTGTGCTTATGCCGTATGGTCTAGCATCTGTTCGAGAACTTTTCCGTTTCCTTATCAGCCTCTGCAATCCAATGGATAAACAAAATACTGATGTTATGATTCATTTAGGTTTGAGCTTATTAACTGTCGCATTGGAAGTTGGTGCTGATAGTATCGGAAAGTATTCGAGCTTACTAGCCTTGGTTAAAGACGATTTGTGTAGAAATTTGTTTTCGGTAAATAACTTATTTGGTATTTTTTATTTTATGTTTCTATAATAAAAATCTTTCAGTTACTAAGCACAGAAAGGATATCAATGTTTGCAGCTGACCTACAGCTGTCATTTCTAATGTTTGAATCCCTCCGAACGCATTTAAAATTCCAGCTTGAATGCTATCTAACTAAATTGATAGAGATCATAGTTTCGGATTCTGTAAAAGTGACTTACGAGCATAAAGAGATCGCCTTAGACAATATTCTGCAAATGTGGAGAATCCCAGGTCTTGTAACTGAACTGTATTTGAACTATGACTGCAATCTTTACTGTACAAACTTGTACGAAGACATAACTAAATTGCTGGCAAAAAATGCCTTCCCTGTAACAGCTGGCATATACAACACGCACTTGTTATCGTTGGATGCATTATTGACTGTAATTGAAAGCATTGAAACCAATTGCAATAAGAGAATTGCTACTAAAAGTGAAACTAGAAATGATACTGTGAAGAATGGTGAAGGCTCCGTTGAGAACATTAATAATATTATTGAAAAACACTCACGACAAAAGATATCTGATAAGATCCCTACTAGAGAAGATCTGTTAGCAACTAAAAACATCAAACGGGTAAAAAAATTGTATTTCCGTTTCTTTATACATATGTTAACACTTAAATTTTACTATATAGTGGCTACCGATGGGCACCGAACACTTCAACATCAAACCAAAAAAAGGTATTCAATTCTTGCAAGAACACGGTGTTCTAAAACAAGAACTAGATCCACATGAAATCGTCCAGTTTCTCCGAGAAAATCCAGGTTTAGACAAGAGAATGATCGGAGAATATATCAGTAGTCGTAACAATCCACAAGTTCTCGAAGCATTCGTTAATATGTTTGATTTCACTGATATGAGAATTGATGAGGCATTAAGACTGTATTTGGAGACTTTTAGGTTACCAGGAGAAGCACCGTTAATCTCCCTTTTGTTAGAGCATTTCGCTGATAGATGGCATGTAAGTTGTAATTAAACACACTGTCGTATTTTTACACTTATCTATTTTAATCATTGTTAGAAATGTAATGGTGAGCCCTTCACTGATGCGGATGCAGCATTTACCCTTGCCTACGCAATTATTATGTTGAACGTAGACCAACACAATCATAATGTTAAGAAACAGAGCGTTCCTATGTCAGCCGGAGCTTTTAAGAAAAATTTAAAGAAGGTAAATGGTGGAAATGACTTCGATCAAGACTTGTTGGATGAAATTTACAATGCTATTAAGTAATGTCACCTTTTCCAGCATCCCTTTCATAGATTATGATTATTTTTGCCCGTAGAAATGAAGAGATTGTAATGCCAGCGGAACAAACTGGGATCATCAAAGAGAATTACCTCTGGAAAGTGCTTTTAAGACGTGGAGCTTCCAAAGATGGTGTTTACACCCATGTTTGCGATGGCACATATGATTATGACTTATTTACGATCATATTTGGCCCTGTTTTGTCTGCCTTAACTTTCGTGTTTGATAGATCGGATGATTCAAATATATATAAAAGAGCTTTACAAGGCTTTGAAAGGTGTGCCTGCATTTCGTCAAATTTCGGGATCACAGCTAATCTGGACATGTTAATATTGACTCTGTGCAAATTTACATTACTTCATAATCAACAACAACAAATAAAACAGAACAACCTACTGGTATCACTTGGACAAAATATCAAAGCTCAATTATGTCTAAAAACCGTTTTCACTCTAATCCACCAATATGGTGATAATATTCGAGAGGGTTGGAAGAATATTTTTGACCTAATTCAAACATTATATAGCATTAACTCCCTTCCGAAAACTTTTATCGAAGTTGAGGACTTCATCGAACCTAGCGGAAAGATAACTTTGGCCTATAAAGATGTTCAAGCTTTACAGAAACAGGAATCTGGCTTATTTAGCAGTTTATACTCTTATATGGTGTCCTCGGAGAACTTATCGAAAATTCCAACACCAGAAGATGAAGAATGTATAGCTTCTGCAAAGAATTGCTTAAAAATCTGCAACGTAGAACAATTGGTAACTGACTCAAAGTTTCTCCATGATGATTCTCTATTAGAAATGGTTAAAGCTTTAATCGAACTATCTCGAGGTCCGGAAGTACAAAAATCCTTAGGTTACGTGTACAATGAAAGTGTTGTTGTATTCTTTCTGGAATTACTGTTAAGGGTAGTAATACAAAATAGGTAAGTTAGGATCCTTGATTGACTTCAGTTAATTAAGTTTCTCATTATTTTCAACGTGAATTTCCAAAATCTCATCCCCTTTTAGTGAATTAACCTTTTCCAGGGATCGAGTAATGAAAATATGGCAAACTGTTCGAGAACATCTTTATATATTGGTTATGAACGCTTCACATTGCGATTACCAGTTCCTGCTAGAGAGATCGGTCATAGGTTTACTACGGTTGGCCATACGTTTGATGCGTAATGAAGAAATGAGCCCCATCGTCTTACAATCTCTTAGATTATTGCTGTTATTAAAAAGCACGACTCTGTTTCGGATATCAAGACAGATATCATTTGGATTGTATGAATTGTTAAAGACGTCAGCTCAAAATATTCATACTAATACGGATTGGTCGATTATATTTACACTTTTAGAATGTGTAGGCGCAGGCGCTCAACCGCCTAAACCCATAACGGATGAGAGTCAAGTTGATCCAGGTATATATGATATTCTCCTTAGAAACCTTTACTTTTAGATAATCTTTATACTCACTTAGGTGCCAGATCTGAAGGGGAAGGTCCTATCAGTAGCGAAGAAGAATCCTCTATTACCGACAGAGGTTATACATCCGATTCGGAACTCACTAGAAGTCCAAAACATTCGTCTAGATCCCAGAGTCCAATTATATTACCCATAACGACACCACCTCAACATACTACGAATACAGGAGGATGGATATTGGTAAGGAAACAAAACCCTATTGATAATCATTTGCTTTGTATAGCATAGACTTTCACGGCTGTTGGTAATTGCCGTAACGGTTTCACAGCGTGACTATGTTTTTAATCCTTGACGTTTCACGAGCAACTATGGTTCGCATTCTTAAGGGTACTGTGATAGTGCCCTTAAGGTACTAAAAACATAGTGAAACCCTAGAACCGTGACTACATTTGCTTTGCAATTCATACATGTTAATTAAAGGTTGGAAATGAAGGTGAAATACAACCCGTGGTTGGAAGGACACCTCCAGCTACATCTTACAGTCTAGCTTTGGAAAGAAATTTAGGACCTCACGATAAAAGCGGATTGGTGAAATGTTGCGAGAGTTTAGCATTCCTTGTCAGAGATGTCGCTCATATCACGCCTTACAACTTCGATGACTGCGTTCACTGTATTCGTACTTTTGTCGAAGCTAGTTTGCATGAACGTAAGTTACAACATACGTTCCAACAATTGCCCTTGCGGAACTCCTAAGTATCGAAATACATAAAAAAATATATGTTTCGCAGCTAAAAGAAGCCGTAAGAACTCTAAAAGAGATTCTAGACCGAGACGGAAACCGACTAGGAGACGAGAAAGCCGACCAACCCATCGCAGCCCAATTAGTAGCTTGGATGAAGAAACTGATAGCGAAGAGGATGATTCTCCAAGCGGTTATCATCAAGTATGCATACAGGTAGTGCATGAGCGTTATCGATAAAAATATTTGCAAGCAAACAGTCTAAATGTCTTCTCATACTTCAGCTATTAGATCTTATGCATACGTTACATACAAGGACAGCGCAAATCTTTCGTTGGTGGGCAGAAGAGGGCGGTGAATTAACTCAGGAAATCTCTCTTTGGACACAGGGGTGGTGCCCGCTGCTACAAGGGATAGCTAGGTTATGCTGTGATACTAGAAGACAAGTAAGTCTAATGCTAATGATAAACAGTACAGGTTCACTTCTTACTCTATTAAAAAAGCCAAAATAGTAACGAATTTCATCAATTTCACTGCCAATTCTTTAGGTGGTTTTTTTAATTGTTCCACACCTGCTAGTGTTGCATCTTTTGATTATGGCCAATAAATAGTTTAAAAAACTACTATCATCAGAACTTAGTGTCAATATCATTGAATTAGTAGTATATCTCGAAAAAAATGTGGTTAAGGTGCCTTAACCATATTTGTGTTATATTCCATCCTTGTCTAGGGGAGTGCTAACCGTCTCTCCTTTCATACAACACACCTTAGTGTTATTCCTTGATCGTATATATACGAATCACTAGCATACTTATTTGTATGAGAGTAATATTTTAAATTTATTCGTTTTTATTAAATTTCAATGAAGTTATTGGAAAACTTCTTCTACAAATAAATTCATTATAATGCTTAAGTCATTTCCACAAAAAGCTTTTTCAAAATATTTTACTTTCTAATTCGTAAAAATTCTGATTTGGTTTTCTAGGTTAGAATGAGCGCAATATCTTATTTACAAAGAGCGCTACTAGTCCACGACTTGCAAATGCTCACTGCTCCAGAATGGGAAGCCTGTTTCCATAGGGTATTATTCCCACTCCTTTCGCAGCTACTAGAACAAAGTAGTAAAGATCCGGTTGCTATGGAAGAGACTCGAATGAGAGCAGCAACTGTATTATCCAAGGTAACCAAGGAAATATGATTACATCTTCAAAACGCTTATTGTTTACTTTAAAATGTAGGTGTTCCTCCATCATTTGACACCTCTATTGAGTTTAAACACCTTCGGAAAGTTGTGGTTAATAATTCTCGACTACATGGACAAGTATATGCACGCCGAAGGAAGCGATTTGTTATTCGAAGCGATTCCCGAGAGTTTGAAGAATATGCTCCTCGTAATGGAATCAGCGAAAGTATTCGAAGGGCCTGACGGGCCTAACGTACTTTGGGCGCAGACCTGGGATAGGATAAATAAATTTTTGCCGCAGATGAAAGAGGAATTATTCAAAGAGCCAGAAGTGATACATGAAGCTGATAATTTAAACGTATGATGAACAACAATCTTAAAAGCTTTTGTTTAATTGCTGTTTATTTTAAAGCATCACATTCCACAACCTACGGAGAAGCAACCTCTACTAGATGAACACAAGCAGCAAACGAACAGTATTAAAGTTACCCAATACAATATTGAGAATGCTACTAGATCCAGCATAATTCTACAACCTCCAACTTCACAACATACAATAAATTCTCCATTATTTGCACACCTAGGACAGGTATGTTATCATGTTCAGGTTCCATCGCAGTTAGGTTCTAAATAAAGTTTACATCGTATGATAGTGAATGATTTTAATTTTTATCTGTGACGTATTTAAATTTTATAATATAACATTACAGATGGTCTCCACACCAATCGGACCACCAACATCCGAAGTTCCAATAGCAACTGTACCATCAAACACTTGTAATGTACAACTGTCTCCTTCGAAAGTATCTGTAACAACTACAAATATATCTACTGTCCAATCGTTAGCAAATATCACTACCACCATGTCAATTCCGTCTTATCAATCTACCACTTCATTTGGTCAAAATATTCTGACCAATATTCCAAATACCCAAGGCCATACGTTTCCCGTCCTTTACAGTGCACCAATACAATTTATAAGTCCAGCATCCGAACTACAACCAACTTCGCTATATAACGAATACATGCAGAATCCTTATAATTTCAACAACCTTCAACCGGGAGACCCTATTAAGTCTACTCCGAATATTGTTTTAAGTGATAACTTAAATATACAAACTCTTAACATTACCCAAAATGTTGGGGCAGTTGTAGGAGTTGCACAGGAGGTTACGAACACCTCATCGGTAGATCTAAACAAAAATATTGATAGCGAAGTTAAAGATGAACAACAAAATGTTTTTCAGTCTTCTAATTATTTTAATAATGAACAGAACACCGTATCACCACCTGGTATGGAATTCTTGTACAGTTCTGAACAACGAAACATCTCGATAAGCCAAAACATTCCCATATCCACTGCTGCAAGTACTAACTCAGTGGTTTAATTGCTTAAGAGAGTTGTGGAATTGTAACTGTCATTACAAAAAAAGTGGAAAAACATTTTTACAAATATTTAATTTATCAGTTTGTCTTTTGTATCGTAATGAAGTAATCTGATGTATTCCAACGGCAAACCATACAGCAATTAATTAGTACCAAGAAAATGTAACATATTACCATATTAGCAGAATAAACCTAAATAATTTGAACGGTCAAAGATGATGTATGTATCTAGCTGTAAACTGTGCGATGACCATTTTTATGAAATATCTACCATATTTGTTTCTTAACATTTCTAATTTATTTTTTCTTTATTTTACTAGTCAGTATACATTTTGGGCACTGCACGTGCTATATAATTTGGAAATGTTTTATTCTGTTTTACTTTATTAATTTTTACTTTTCAAAATATGGATAAAAAAGTATCGAGTGGAATAATAAATGTTGTGTAGTATTAATTTGGAATGGATTTTATGTAATGTGAGAGAGTATTTTGAAACATATCTTTTTATCTGTATATGTTCAATTCTGTCTGTTGGTAGGATCTTTTGTCAATATCTAATACATATATAAAAAGAAATACTGTGAGAAAATAAATAATTGTACATATATACAATCAATGTTTTCTTTTTCCTAATTACATCTCCATTAATATAAATAAATTAATGAATTATGATTTAAATCTATGAAAATAATTACACAGGTAAGATACACTCGGTTATAGTAAATAATCAGTTATTTGGCCAATTAACATCGTTTGTGGAATTTTCATAGTCCAACGTTTGGATAGTATGTCTACTATCATCTTCATGGTAGCCCTAGTAAGAGCTGTTGCTTGTATCTCGATTTGTTTAAATGAATTAGTTACAAGATACTTAATAAAAATTAATAACAAATATAGTTAAATACGATAGATATTACTCCTTATAAACTAGTAAATCCCCCATCAGTGTTATGGCCAGTGGTCACATCACACAGATTTTAACTTCAATTTGCAATCAGCTCTGTTAATTTCAACATTATTCTTATATTGGCATGCCTGATTATTTCAATTCCTTTTATCATTATCTTATTTGAAATTGGCAATTCTATAACTGATTGAATTAATCGTCGCATGTTGTCGCTAGTATAGTAGTAGAAAAATTGTATAAACAATAGTGAATGAGATTACTTCTTTTTAAAAGGATAAACACGTTTCATTTTACATTAACATTAGAGATTCTGATGCTACTTCTTGCATTTATCGTTCAATTCTCTCTACTTTCAATATTGGGAATTCTGTAGTCGCCATCTAGTGGTGAATACAAATACTATTTGATGTAGGAATCTGTAAGTACTTTTAGATAAACCACATTAATTCTTAGAAAGTATTATTCTTTTATCATTTATTGTTAAGTACCACTAATTTCTTTGTTGTAAATTACAAATAATCTATTTACTCAGATATTTTTTTAGGAGGAAGCTCATAATTTTGGCATCCCTGCACAGATTGCAGGTAGTAACAATTAATTGCAAACTATTAATAACACTCACGCCTATAATATATAAGTTGTAGATGTTCCAGTTTTTCCTGGTTTATTCTAAATCGAAGTGAATTTTATCTTTAATTCCACTTTCCATTTTTCTACGCTTCAAAAGGTTCGTATCGAAATTTTATTCATTTGTTTCCAAAATGACCAACAAATTTGTTAATTTTTGACATTAATTTTCTCTAACCATTTCAAATTCTAGTAATTTTACCGTCTTCACTTAGTAAGTTTATTGCATCATCTCTCTTTTTTATCGCTTGCACCTTTCTCCATAAATTACACAACGATATTCCTAAAGTTTACATATTTAAATAAATGGGAATTTTCAGTTCGAACTTAAATCACAGAATGTCAACACAGACTGTTCAGATGGTTAAGGACCTCATCAAGAGCGATGTCGTCGTGATCTTTTCAAAAACCTATTGCCCCTATTGCAAACTAGCCAAAGATGTGAGTACGTTTTACACGTTTAAAGGTAGTACGTAAGATTTCTCTCATTTTGACAGGTATTCGAAAAGATCAACACTACTTATACAGCTATCGAATTGGATAACCGTGATGATGCTAATGATATACAAGAGGTATTAGAAGAAATAACAGGAGCTCGAACTGTAAGATTAAAATGACGTTAAATATTGTATGCCTGTGTTTGTTTTATAGGTGCCAAGAGTTTTCGTTAATGGAAAATGTTTGGGTGGTGGTAGCGATGTAAAAGCTCTGTATGAAAATGGAAAGTTGCAAGATTACCTTAAGTAGATTATTCGCCTTACATACTAAGTGATATTAAATAAATTCTCGCATTGTATTTACGTACTTCCAAAGATTTCTTAATTCACAGCTTACTTGATGATAGAGAATTTATTATATGAAAAATATATATGTATTAATTTTATATGTATAGTTATTTTATAAGATGTATATTATTTTAGTCTTTAAATTTTACAAAAACGAAACATTTTAAGGCAACAATAAAGGATCTGAGCCGCATTACTTTTCTATTTACTTCGCAATCAATTTATAATCACTTCAATTTCTCTATATGTTTGCTACTTTGATTTTAATAATTATATTGCGCAGTTTAAGAAATACCAAAGGCATATCACAATCTGGGGATGTGGTGGTGCTAAACATGCAAAATTTTCCAGCCTATACATTGTTCAAAACGCTGAAAAAATACAGCTTTTCTCATGGTATTAGTGAAATCAAAATCACGAGAAGACGACCTGCGCGAGACATAAACGCTGACACACTACTGTCATGTTTCTGCCTTCGCGGCGTCATCAGCATGGTTTCAAATAGTTTTATGCTAACACGTAATTCTCTCGCTGCTTCTATCACCATACTTAACTATACGATACAAATGAATATTCCTGGCGCTACCTAGTGCCAAAAGAAAGAACATTTCACCGCAAAGTCAGACAGCGAAAAGAAGCGGGTACAGTTTCCCACCCTTCTCTCGTGCAATTCGTTGATTGCTCTCTCCCGAGAGGGCGTTTTTACACCAAAGGCATAAAGAAACTGCGCATGTAAATGATTTCTGAAGGCTTACCATGACGTATTTAAAACACATCTAAAAGAATGCCTAGAAAATTTTCTAGGCATTCTTTTAGATGTATATCATTGTTACGTCGTCTATCAAAGATTTTTCCTCAGACAAAAAAAAAGAATAGCGGGGAAAACAAAATGGGAATCAAGAATAAAGATATTAGAAACATAACAAAGCAAGAACCAATTCACAGGTATAGCAGTAAACTCCACTCACACAAATTTATTAATTATGCGGAACGCAGCGTTTCGAGAGCACGGCGCCTCTCATTGTCAACCGTGTTACCGACTGCGACAGTGCTCTCGAAACGCTGCGTTCCGCATAATTAATAAATTTGTGTGAGTGGAGTTTACTGCTATACCTGTGAATTGTACATCCACACAGTCCTTGCAATCGTCAAGAACCAATAAAAAAAAAATAAGAAGAAAGCAATTGAATTGGTA
Source organism: Trypoxylus dichotomus (assembly GCA_023509865.1). NCBI lineage: Eukaryota > Metazoa > Arthropoda > Insecta > Coleoptera > Scarabaeidae > Trypoxylus > Trypoxylus dichotomus. Next base: position 49,927,751 of record CM042080.1, on the reverse strand, counting down.
CAGACATATAGTAAGGATGAAGAGAATACAATTAGAAGAAAAATAAAGGAGATAGGACACTTAAAAAAGAAAAGAAGAGGAAGGCCTAGGAGGAAATGGATAGACCAGATAAGAGAAATTGCTAGAAGGAAGGGAAAAACTTAGAAGAAATGAAAGCAATGGCAAGAAATAGGAAGGAGTGGAAAAAATGGGTACAAAAAGAACCGGAATCTTCATCAGACAACTGAAAAGGTGTAAGGATAGTTTCTAACAAGTCCAAAAGCCCTTTCGATAACTTTACATGCATAAATAAAATTAATTCTACTTTAGCAAGCTTTTCAAAAACAAAATTGTACCCAGTATAAGTACTTTGTTTACGTATCACCTTATCTACCAACCAACACTCAATTAAATTGCGTCACATTCAATTAGTATTGTACATAGAACTGGATTAATCATCTAAAAGCTCATCCTCGTCTTCAATGGCCAATAATCTACCGTTTTCAACAAACGAAAGCTAAACAAACACGCTACATGGCTCTTTAGATTTGATAACTTTTGATTGGAGCTCACCGTTGGCGTGATAATGTAACAGAATTACGGTACAAACCATATGGCGCATTATTTCCGCGAAGACGATAAAGCCTGATGGCATACGTCCACCTCAATGCAGCTTTTTAAAAAGCTTTTGGTCGTTGCGCTAATAGCTCGACAAACAAAATTGTAAACATAATGCTAATAAATTTTTAATAAAATGATAAAGCGGCGGGTTACAGCTAAAATAATGTTTTGAAAACTGTTTTATTATTGAATTTTTAGAGATCGTAAAAGCTCCAGTTAAAGTTAAGAACCTTTTTTAAACGTAAACCTTCATTAAGTGCAATGGAAGATCTTCATTATACAGTTGAATTTGATATATTCTACAAACAGCATGTAATTTTTCATGATGGTAAGGCGGCGCAAGGAAATATAAGCGATGTAAGTACTATTTGTAACTACGTTTATACAGAATGCTCTATAAAAATAAAGTTAAACAAATGTTCATGATTATGCTGAGAATTTACGTATTAAAATACAAAAATTGTTAGGTTCAGGTGTGGCAAACCTTAAAGGAACTTGTTTTTATTTCGATCCTAGAAACACCAAAATGAAAATATACTTCTTCATTTTATCTATTTTAACTCGTATTCATACCTAACCAGGTTCTGTAGAATATTCTGCAATAGATGAAATCTGCTCTGATTTCTACCTTTAGTTAATTTTCGCAGATCATACTTCTGTACCTTTTTCCTTTTTGATTTTTCTCATCTTTACTTCAAATACACCGATAAAAGGGTTGTGATCTGATTATGTCAGCTCCTGGGTAGGTTTTTACCGACTTACAGCAATTTCGATATCGTTTGTAGAAATAATATACAGGTGTTCATTTAAAAAATGCAACTTTGACATGTCTTTTATTTTTGGGACATTTTGTACACTATAAATCCACGTTAAAAATGAAACCTTACCAAAATCAATAATAATAATAGAATTCGCGAATAATCCAGTTTAAAAATATATAATATTCTGATTAAAAAAAAAATACAACTTTAACATAACACATGGGCTGAAAAGTGCCGGGCGGTAACACCAGAAAACATAAAAAAAAAACCACAAAATCGTTTTGAATGATCGAAAAGTAAAGTTGCGTGAGTTAGATGACATCGTAAAGATATCAAAAGAACGTATTGGCTTTATATTCCATGAGCATTTGACTATGAGAAAGCTCTGTTCAAAGTGGGTGCCGCGTTTGCTCACTGTTGACCAAAAACAAGAACGTGTTGATGATTCTGAGCAGTGTTTGGCCATGTTTAAACGTAACAAACCGGAATTTTTACGTCGATATGTGACAATGGATGAAACATTGATCCATCACTTCACTCCGGAATCAAAACGATCGTCATCTGAGTGGACAGCAACTGGTGAACCTCGTCCAAAGCGCCCGAAAGCACAACAATCGGCTGGAAAGGTTATGGCCTCGGTATTTTAGGATGTGCGTGGTGTAATATTCATCGACTATCTTGAGAAAGGAAATACCATCAACAGTGAATATTATATAGCGTTATTGGAGCGTTTGAAGGCCGAAATTGCAAAGAAACGACCGCATATGGCAAAGAAAAAAAAGGTTGTTTCATCAAGATAACGCACCGTGTCACAAGTCAATCAAATCAATGCCAAAACTACAGGAATTGAACTTCGAATTGCTCCCACATCCACCGTATTCGCCAGATTTGGCTCCCAGCGACTACTGGCTGTTCGCAGACCTCAAAAAAATACTCGACGGTAAGAAATTTCGCCCGAATGAAGAGGTTATCGCTGAAACTGAGGCCTATTTTGAGGCAAAAGATAAATCGTTCTACAAAAGTGGTATTGAAATGTTAGAGCGGCGCTGGAATGATTGCGTTGCTCTTGATGGAGATTACGTTGATGAATAAAGCTAATTTTGAACCAAAAAAAACGTGTTTTCTTTGTTAGGCCCGGGACTTTTCAGCCCATGTGTTAGCAGCTGCATCCTAAACATTCTGTATACAGGAAAATAATTTTATAAAATGAATTTCGTAATCATACAAAGTTTTCTTTGACAATATATCTACCTGCTCCTATTTACTTTAATTGCATTGTTAACAATCATCTTTTACTTTTACACAAAATTATTGAACTATTTAGAAATAATTTCAGTCAAAATTGTGGTTCCATTTCCGAATTAAGGTATTAATTTCAAAGGTCTAATTAAAGGATCAATACCAACCAATACTTTCCTTTCAGAATCCATCCAAAAAATTACACATCAAAAGGCGCACTTTATTATACGCCCTCATAATTGCATTTGTTCAAGTAATCAGCAATGTGTAAACAACGATGCCTATATACCACACATATTACTATTAATCAATTCTAATATAGCAATACCCGCATAACACATAGACCAATTACATCGTCCTACATTAGAACCGATATAATATCGGGGCATGAATTCTGTGTACAATGAAATCGATCAAAAAAGCTAACAACCGCGTCAATTACTTTCAGGTCGACATATCCAACAGCAGCTTCATCAATGAGATATGGTTGGTGGCAGATGCGTCTGAAATCATAATAAAGGTGTCGGCCTTTTTACCAGTGGTTCTATGGGCAATTTTAGGAAATATATGCGTGCTATACGTCATTATAAAATTTAGATATCTTCGATCTCCAGCGAACTTGTTAATTGGTAATATGGCCGCCGCAGATTTAGCTTCTGTGTTGATCCATCCATGGGTGTTCTTTATTTATAACTTCTTCCAGAACTATCAATTAGGTGTGTTTGGATGTAAAGTGGAAGGGGCTATGGAATGTAAGTATACCATAATATTTCCGAATACAAAAAATTCAATGTTTTATGTTAAAAGTGATGAAAGACGTCATCACTTTTAACATAATAAGCTCTCATTATTACGGCAACCTCCTTCTTCAGATTCAAAGAAAACGTCCTAAGACCAATTAAAGACGTCTAAAAGACGAGCTTTGACAACATCAAATAAAAATTACATCATTATTACGTTAATTGCTAAGTCTCGTAACGTCACCCACAAACAATGACTAATAATTGACGTCATAATGATGAAGACAAATGCTGTATATAAAAATCAGAAACATACGTATACACAAGCGAGATAGAAGCATAAAACATTAGTCGTAGCCACTTACGCATACGTCATAACCAACTATGACTATAACTACAAAGTTTCATGGTTTTCAGTGTATATAAAGTACTAATAATAGTCTATTGAAAATTATGACGTCATCAGCTTTATTCCTACGTTAGAAATTGGCAAACATATCAAAGCAATTTTTTAAAATAGTATCAATACAATAACTCTCAATTTTGTTCTATTTTTTATTTTTTTCATCTTATATATATCTACTTCGAAGGCGCTATCGTATTAGCAAGTGTCATGAGTTTATCTGCAATAAGTTATGACAGACTGACGGCGATTGTCCTACCTAAAGAGACGAGATTAAATAGAAAAGGTAGCAAAATCCTGATAGCCCTGACATGGGTTTTTGGAATAATTTTGGCCTCACCTTTATCCTTTTACCGAACATATAAAGTAAGCCACTTAAAATGAGTTTCGAAAAAATATATAAACCTATGATGTAATATAAACTTATAAACTTACAGGAACGACAGTGGCTAGATTTTCTTGAAAAATATTGCACTGAAAATATTATAGTCGTAAATATTTATTGGCATGTCATCATAACAATGCTAGTATGGTTACCATTGATCATCATGCTTGTCTGTTATACAGGAATCTTTATCAAGGTAATTATTATGTTTTGTTTTATTAGTATTTCCGAAAATCGAAAATTTTTTTTCCAGTTAAACTATTACGAAAAGTGTATAAAGAAAAAAGCTGTGCTATTACACGTCAATTACAAAGCCAAAGTAGCCAAAGCTACGTTTATCATTGTCATCACATTTATAGTATGTAAAATACCATTCACAGCGTTAATTTTCTATAGAAATCAATTATTAAAGAACGGTGGAATGTCCAATTCTCATCAAGTACAAAACCAGGTAAAATTAACTATACAAGGGCGATCTGAAATTTTGACAACGAAAGAATCTATTTCAACCTTCGTGCGCCATCTCTTGCCGATTCCGGAAACATTTCAGGTCGCCCTCGTACATTCTTCATCAACTCCGCTGTATATACGATATTGCAAAAAATAATTTAAACATGTCTTTTCTTTTTCAAGGTAAATGGAACTTACACAATGTTATGGATAACATCGAAATATCTAATATTTGCTAACGCCGCTATCAATCCCGTTATATATGGATTGACTAACGAAAAATTTCGGCGAGCATTCAAAACTACCGCCCTTTCTCGCTGCCTATTCGGTTGTGATAACAAAAGGGTATCAAAACCGGCGGTTCGAAAGAAACAAACAAAAGAGACGTTGGTACAAGGAAGTAATAAAAGTAAAATTTTTACTATCTTCAAAAATAAACATCAAAAGAATAACAGCAATCAGCAACAGAAACAACAACAATTGGAGCAAGAAGGTTGATAAAAATGGCATCGTTTCTGTTGAAGACGAATATCATCATATATACATGTATATGTATTTATTTATTAAAATGTCTAGTCAATTTAATATTATAAAAAAAAATATATTTATAATTTGTCTGAGAGAATATACTGGCTATTATTTCTTTTTTATTATTTGATAAATATAAGTTATAATGTAATAACGCAAAACTGGAACTTACCTGTATAAATGGTTCAGTTCATCAAGTGGGGACGAAATTAAATAACTATACTGTCGGTGCTGGGATTCTCTTATATAATATGCACTAATCTTCATTAATTGCATTATTTTCTTTTCATTTTCATATTCATTCAAATTTAAAATTTAGATACAAACCACTTACTAACGCTAAATTCGATTGTCAAATTTTTAAATTATTAATACATATATCGCCATCTATCATAATGTAATTGTATTTAACTTAAGTTAAATTAAGAAAGAAACCTATATTTTTTTAAACGAAATATTTTAAATTTAAACCTAACATTTTTATTTTTATAGGTACTTTTTTTTTGAAATAATTAGTTCATAAACACAAAATCAGGAAACCTTTGGCGGATATATTAACATTGATTTATTGTCGTCTTTATGAGAGGATGGAAATAAGAATTTTTATGCTATTATTTAGATGATGATCTTCGATATACCTCTTTAAGAATTCAGATAAACTGGAAATAGGTCAAATATAAAAAATACCGTCTTGATATAAAATAATGAAGTATCATTTCTTGTCAAATTTTGAAAATACTGATACATACACCATCTACCTTAATATTTTTGTACATGCTCATTTAAAACCGAAAATATTAGATTGTGAACAATCTGCTTTAAACAAGAAATTCCTAGAAAAATATATTTACGAGATACGATTACTAAAATTTGGTGTTTCAACAACAACCAACGAAGCACTATTTTTCGCCGTTATTCTACTTCTTCCACGCCTTGTTCGTATATTTGATAGGAAAAAATCATCCAAGTGCCCGTTAGAAACTATTAATTAGCGTTTAAGAACCGCAGTTAATTGTAAATAACTTTTTGATAACGAACTAAATGTTAAAATTTAAATTTTGAGAGCAGCAATATAGCGTCATCTGCCTTAAAACAATTTAACTTACTTTAAATAATAACGCCAAAATACTAGGTAACCAAAAATTCAAAACCTACGTGCAAATTTTTGGAAATAATTTTTTGAAACAACAAATGTAACCTGATGTAAGAATTTAATTAATTTGATTATTTCGTGTATTATTCTAAATGTATTAAATGTAAATAAAATAAATATAATTTAAAAGTTTTTGATGAGTAATTCTTTTAATACATATTTTTCGATAAATACACTTAATAAATTGAATAAATAATTTTCCAATAGATAATGGCGCTAAACAGTAATAGCAGTCAACTTCATCAATTTTATTGCCAATTTCACAGGTGTACCATCACAATCAGTTATCTTTCTATCACACTGTAGTTGTGTATATGCAAATAATTTATGTATAAATAAAACATAATTAGCTTACGAGTATCACTCTTGTTATTTAATCTCAGCTGTATTGCAAATTAGCTCAACAATACCTAATATTAATCAATTGTAAAAAAACGTAAGGAAGCAGCACCGTCTATCTGAACGCACAAATGAGGCCCAATGGAATTTTAGTGGAAAAACACTAATATAAACTAATAAATTTAGAGGCATGCTTCTAAATTTTCAAAATCTTTTAGAAATAATCTACAAATACAGGAAAAGGGTACAGTTCAGAAATCTTGTATCTGCTACTCAACGTAAGTAATTTGACGTTTTCGCTATTAACCCACGTAAATACCTTACGAATGATTTCTTTTCTTTGCAAAAGATTGTGTATCACATTGAATTACACTACGTATCACTTTACCAGCAATAAAAAGCAATAAAATATAATTTCTCGAGACATGAATACGAACTTTATTACAAATACTATCTAAGCAAACACGAATACTTACAATTAAGTACTATCATATATACAATATTTCACGTTTAACGATTAAAACAAAAAGAAAATAGTTATTAATTTAGGAATATCACTCGACAGCAGCAATTTCTTCGACCATCTCGACATTTTCAATGTTATCTTGTTCTAACACAACTAGCACATCGTTCGTAGTTCCCTCATTTAAAATAGCGTTACTAGCATTCACACCTTCGGCTACCATCTCGTACTGAGGCTCCAGCAACTCATTATCAGGCTTCTCTTGAGTAACCCCAGAATGGTGTTCCTTGATGTGATCACGTAATGCAAAAGCTCTTGCATAGGACGCCCCACATAACCAACAACTGTATTTCAGGTTATTTTCTCGCTTGTGGGTCTCCATGTGAGCTCTCACTGCATATAACGAGGCAAATGGTCGATTGCACTCCGTACAAGTGAACGGTTTAATGTGGCTGTTTTTATGCCCGGCTAATTGTACTCCGGTCTTGAAAGCCTTTGGACAATATGGACATTTATAGTTACGAACTGTTGAATGAGTAAGGAGGTGATGATTGTATACACTGTGCGCTTTGAAACGTTTACCGCAATGCGCGCATTGATAAGGTCTCGTACCAGAATGTGTTCGCATATGTAACGTCAAACAATAACTGACCCGGAAACCTTTACCACAGATCTCGCATATATGCGGTTTCTCCCCGGTGTGTATCCGTTCGTGTTTAACCTTTTCGTGGGGTCTCATAAATCTACGTCCGCAATATTGACATTCGTAAGGTCTACTTTGACACGTATGTTTTACATGCTCTTGTAAGCTTTCGTAATTCAAGAAACCCTTTTTACAATACGAACAGGTAAACTTTTTGCTGTTGGAATGGACCCTTGCATGCATTTCGAGGTTAGATTGCGTGAAGAACTTACGATTACAAATTTCACAATCATACTTAGGTTCATCACTATGGGACATCATATGAACTTCTTCATATTGTTTATCGTACGTCTTATTGCAAATTTGACAAACAAACATCTCACGCACACCCCACTTTTCCGGATCAGTCTCTCCAGTTAGGCCATAATTAACTGGTGGCTCGATTTCTTTTACCTTAATCGGATCATGCATTCTTTTATGTAAACGAAGCGATTTATAGGTCGGAAATTCCGTTGAACATATTTCACATACGAAAGGCCCTGAAATATCTACAAGATTACCTTCCGTTTTATGAGTCTTTCTATGCGTATATAATGAACGGGCACTAAAGAATGACGCATCGCATTTAAAACATTTATACTCTTGGGAATTCTTCATGGGATCGCACGAATGCGTATAATATTGTTCTAATTTACAAAACTGTAAGTGGCACGTTTCACATTGGTGTATAACTGAAATATGTTTTCCGGCTATATCTTCGGTACTCTCATCTACTTTGATGGCTTTTCCATTTTCCAAAATATACTTTTGCGTTTTAGGGGGTGGTTTTCCATTCTTCTCATCGGATTCATCCCAGAATTTCTCAATTTGGACAACTTTCCTCGTGTATAATCTACCGTCTTTATCAGTTATATCTTCTTGTCGTAAAGTGTTATAATCATTTGAGTCCGCAATGTCAATTAAATTATCTTCACTATCTTCATCTTCCTCCTCAACTTCCTCAAGCATTTTGTTTTGTACTACAATGAATGTTTCACCGTCTTCATTACCAACATCACCAGCACCAGCATCCTGAAAAAACATTTTGTAAAATAATAAAAAATCTAGTAAATTGTATTCCAATTGATTAATACGGACAATACTGTATTTTTCATACGTTTTCATGTTTCTTAAAACCATGTTCAGTAATTTTACAAAATTTACTTTATTCACCTCAATAAATATTTCCTGTCCTTCATGGTACTGTTGGAGATGTTCATTTATTGAAGAAAAACTAACTGCACAACTGGAACAATAGAAATATTCCTCGTTTTCGTTAACGTCTCCCGTACTACGCTCCTTCGTATCTTGCTGTTGATTTGAATCTTTCATTTTTCCCGCCCCGCTTTTTTTATCGGCTCCGCATTGCTCTTGCGGCGTCGTATTATCTTTCTTGAGCAGAGCCTGTGCCAAAATGCTATTATTGTAATTGTTATTGTCCACCTCGACGCCGCAATCCTCCGTTTTTATGTTCAAGGTGCTAATTATCATCTGCTGTTCATTTAAATCGTTTTCGTTGCTGTCATGGCACTCTCGACCTAAGTGCTCGGCAAGGTCGAGTATTTTGTCGAAGCGTTTGGAGCAAGCTGGACATGTCAGATTGTCGATGATGCTTAAAAGGTGATATTTGAGGCTGCTGTACGAAGTGAACTCCTCATTACAGCATAGCGGACATTGTAGCGTTTTGGAAGTCATAGTACCGCGAAAATGTACTTAGCGGCGAACACGTACGACGAAATACGTATGTAAAGTTTAATTATGATAGGGAAAGCAGGCGGATGATCGATAATTGAAAAGGGGTGTTACGCATAAAACGCTTAAAATGCGTGAATTCCTTCGTATTTCTCATCGATACATCTTAACCTTAAGAAATATCCAACGGAATCGATCGTTGCTAATTTCCAGAAGTAAAATCAACTAACAAATAACTTCATACCGAACACTTTCTCACTTAAAACTCGCGACTGAAGTTGGGTCCGCAAAGTACGTCTGATAAAATGGCGTCATATTCTCCTTCGCTGATACACATCTCTTTCTCACCAATAAAGTCACATACGAAATAGAAAAAGAAAACACTATACGGTTTAAGTGTTGGCTGCACTGAATATGTATTTCCTGTACACCGCGAAATTTAAAAATAATTATTTCATAAATTATGAATAAATTAACAATATCTAACAATTAGTACTAATCAGTATGTTCATGTTGCGCTTCAGATTCACGCCAATTACTCTGTACAGTCTCGATAATCCACCTCCACCATTTTGATTTGGTGAAATAGAAGATACCACACAATATAATAAATGTCCACGATAATCCTAAGAAGATATCAGTTTCTTTCGAAGGAACACTAGAAACGGGTCCGCTGAAATCAGCTGACGTTACGTATGACTTCTCCTCCGGATTTATTCCAGTATATTTCGCCAAGAATTGCGAAAAGGTATCTAAAGTATATTCTGAGTAATTAAACTTAGCAACTGCTTTACCATTGTGAAATAAAAGTATCGATGGTACACCGACAATTCCGTTTTGCGTATTGAATAGATGATACATCATAGCGTTAATTGCAACCATTTTTATATCTGGAAATGCCCTGGGCAATGCGTTGAAATGCGGAGCAGCCATACTTGAAAACGGACAATATTTAGAATAGAACAATACCGCCAGGCAATTTCCTTGCGATTCTTTGTTAGTTACGTTAGCGTTTGGCAATAACAACTGTATTAATTCTGTATCGTTCACTAGCTGAACTTCGGAACTACCAAAATTAGGAGTACACGACACATATTTCTGTGTAGTATTGTTTTCTTCGGTTGTATTAGACACAGTGATATTTTCAACTGCTGGTTGAGTAATATTAATAGTAGGTGATAGATAACTGGGTAGGTTTTCTTCATTCTCTATATGTTCTTTAAGATCGATTTTTTGTGGTATTTCTTCCTCAGTTTTTTGAAGAACATTTTCTATTTCTTCGGCGAAAATAATTAAAACTGAAAATTTAATGTATAAGTATCAAATTTTTCGATTTATTAATGATATTTACATATTTTATATACGACACTAAAATATAGGAGCACTTTCATCGTTGTAAATATAACCTAACTTTCTTTCAGATATGTGTCAGACGTCAGATATTTCGCCATGACATTTATGACCTTGAAGGTAAAAAAGTAACAGGGTGGTACTAAGAAAGTTTATTGAGAAATTAAATATTATGTATATTTAAGTAATTAATTTAAAATCATAAAACAAATTCAGCGGGCATTTTTTCATTTTTAAGTCCAGCTATTATATTCCTTGCTGTTAACATAGCCATTTCCTTTCGCGTTTGCAAGGATGCACTGCCAATATGTGGTAAAATAACGCAATTTTTAAACTTGAATAAGGGATTATCGACCGGCAGTGGTTCAGGAGTCATTACATCTAATCCAGCGGCTGCTATCGTATTATTCTGAAGAGCTTTTATTAAAGCGTCTTGATCCACGATACCTCCCCTGCTTGTGTTGATGAAAATTGCTGTAGGTTTCATCTTTTTGAAAGCGTCCTCGTTGAACATATTCGCGGTTTGTGGTGTTAAAGCGACCGTAACAATAATAAAATCGCTTTGGTGTAAGAGTTCATCGAAACTCACTCTTTCAGCCCCGATTTCCCTAGCCTCTAGGTCCCGAGCTGAACGGTTTTGAAAAATAATCCTCTTCACTTTAAACGGTTTTAATCTCATAGCAACTTCTTGCCCTATTCGTCCGAAACCAACCAATCCTACTGTAGAGCCATTAAGTCCAGATCCACACATCCAAAACGGTGACCAAGCAGACCAACCGCCAGTTTTCGCCTCGTGATTAGCTTCTAATAATCGCCTACTTGTTGCTAATAATAGGGCAACTGTCAATTCTGCAGTGGCGTCCGTTAGAATTTCAGGAGTATATCCAACTTTAATATTTCGTTTTTTCAATTCCTCAACTGCTATATGATCAATCCCGACCGACATGCTGGCTACAATTTTTAACTTCTTCGCCTTATCTAATAATTCTCTATCAATTTTATCGGTTAATAAACAAAACAAGGCGTCGATATCGATTACGTTCTTTAATAACTCATTTCGCGGTACTGGAGACGGTTCTGACCAACACGTAACATCACAGCTGATAAGTTAAACAAATGGATAAGAATTAAAATTTCTTAGATAAATTTTAATACTATTTTATTTACTTACTGTTCTTTTAAAAGATTTAAAGCTTCCGGAGACGTTTCCCTTGTTACATATACTTTTGGTCGTGACATCGTTGAAAAAAAGATAGCAGGGAATGTTTTATTTTTGATAATTTGCACCTTTACGGGGTACAGCAAACGAGGTTTTGAGTATTTCACTAAATACTTTACAGCATTCATCTATCCCGCTATTGATTTAATAGCAGAAATATTCCAATACCCTTGTAGAGGTTATATTAACGACAGTTGAATTGCTGTTTGTTTGAAGAGATAACAGATACTGAACTGAATAAAAAGAAGCATTTTTGTTTTTAGTTATTTGCATTACGTATATTTAGATATCAGAAATAAAATCATTAATAATGATAGATTCGATTACATAGGGGTAATTTAATTAAATATTTAGGAAAGTAATCTGTGATTTTTATTACTTTTAAGTAAATAAAACATTTTATTCTATCTAATAATAAAGAAATTATTAACAGTAAACACCACAATTATTCGTATTTCTATTTTTAAATCATTTAATTTCACCGCCATTTATGCGTCCATCTGTCAGAACATGGTGGAACTAATTTTGTCCAATAAAATTTGAATTATGTTTAATAAATTAATGAATATTTATGTTATTATTTTAATAAAGTGCTTCGTTACATAAAATTATTGATCTTAACAATTACAAATGTTTATTGCAACAATTACAGTACCACAATCTATCTAATTTTGGCAGTCATTAATTAAGCCCCATTATGATTTATATTAAAGTGATATAAACTTGCTTTTAAATTAGAAAGTAAAATACTACAAAACTTTTTAAATTCGTGTTCTTGCAATATATTGAATGTAGATAGTTTTATCAAAATTCTAAGCTTGTATTATCGTTAGCTTCTAAATATACAGTGAACTCCAAAACATCTTCTTAAAATGGCGATATCGACAAAGTGAATATAGACAAAACAAAAGCAAATATTTAAATAAAACTTGATTCTAGAAAACGAAAGCAATGTTTTCGTAATCTAAAATATGATTCTTGAACAACGAGGGGATTTTGCTAATTTTTATCGATGAAGGATATATTATTTAATAAATAAAATATTGGACATCTATAGTCCGTTCGCACCTTAAAATTCAGTGTGGCTCTTATGGGAAATGCGTACGCGGTTGCCACATTGTGTCAAAATTATATTCTTAGAATGTTTTAAACTCTACATACAATTCGCTATATGTAGAAATGTAACGGCTTTTATTAAAATATAATTCACAAACGTGACATTTCTTTTTCTTTTAGAATTGATTCTATATTTGACTATAATAAGTTTACTAAATTGATTTATTTGTTGAGAATAGTGTTGTAATGATATAAGTATAATAGTGGTCTTTTATATATTTTAACAGACTCATTACAACGAACATAAGTCTTTCCATTGCTATATTAACCGTCTAAAAACATTAGACAGTCCTCGTTTGTTACCTCTCAAATAAAATTTGATGAATATAGCAAAATGCTACCTGATAAGCTTATCTTGCTGGCGGCTATCTGCCACTTTATCAGAATGTCAATAATCCAACCCTAAGAATATTAGATATAAAGCTCTTGATAGTAAGGACAGCCATAAAGTTTCTCGAGTTAAAGTAAAACAGCTGACATCAATAAATAAAACTTAAATACCAAATTATTTTGCTGGTGATGTAGCTACCAAGAAAGTTACTATAGTCCGTCCCAACCTCCGTATTCAGTATACGTCTTATGGGAATTTGTTTCATGGTTGCCAAATCATCCGATCGGCTGTACATTACTATTTCCGGTTAATTATTTGCAATTTCACCCGATCAATTCATAACCTTTATTAACGTTTATTGACGTTGAAGGTGCAAAATTATTGACATTCATATGACATTTTGCTTATTATTTTATTAAAGTAACTAACTTTTAACAGAGTGCATAGCGACTTCGCTGCACGTAAAATTATAGGAAAAAATACTACAGATAAAATAGTTATATCTCAATATTTATTAACAATACTATACACACATCTATAAACAAATATACATATGAACGATATCTATGCAATGTACAGTGAATATTTGCTTATATTAAGGGTGCTATGCAATTTATTAAATTAAAAAAGAAGATGATCCTTATATATATACAAATAATAGTTTCCACTTTTGTAACAAAAAGAACTGGAGTCATAGAAATACGTATATGTATAATACAATAATATCTAAGAAAGGAATAGCAATTACACACATATATCTATGTCTTACGTTAATTTTCTAGTCAGTCGAAGAATCACTTTGATCTTCAGATGATAGCGAATATCTTACGTGAATAATAAATTCTTCGATGTCGTCTTACCGCAAATTATCCACTATCCACATTTCCTTTCAATATTGTTTTACATGTTTGATGTAGTTTTGCCAATTATTAGTTGTTACAGTGCTATACGCTCAAGTCGAATTAATTGCTCCATATCTTTTACCTTAAATGTGGTATTATTCATTCTTACGTAGTTTTAAGTTGTGCTCATACCATTTCAATGGGGATTTAACTCGCATAATGGTAAGGTGGTAATCGAAGAACTTCATGACCTTTTTCTTTTGCAAATTCGTCAATCCTACTTTTATCATATTGCGGTTTAATTTGTGACACGCAATACAGTAAGTCCCTTTTTAGCATATCGGTACTGATTTGTATTTGTTTTCATTGAGCCAATCAATGATCTCGTTTTTCCTCCATGCTGTTGTTGGAATTTTCTCCAATTTTCTGCAGTGGTAGGAAGCATTATCAAGAACAATGACTGACTTCTGTGGTATATTTGGAAGTAATTTATTTATAAACCAATCCTCATACGTTTCTGAATCCATCTCATGATGAACATCGGCAGTGTTTTTCTTGCAAAGAAATGTATATTCAGCACCAGGAACAAACCCATTATCACTGCCTGCATGAACTAATGCAAAACGAGGTCCTAGCCCGGTTGGTGATTTCAAACCAGTGCTTAGTCCTTGAATAAGAGCTTGTCGACTACTTTGAATAGCAGTATCTGTCCAAGTTTTATTTACCGTATGTCCTGTATTCACCCATGACTCATCAGTGTATATAATAGTTCGACCTGAAATATAAAATTACAGCCATGTCAAATAGCAAGAGGTAAATTTTACCTTCTTCTCTAAATTTCTTGATCTCTACTTAAGTATTTGTGCCTCCATCTAATAATCTCATCTCGTTCAATGAGTATACTTTTTAGTCCTACTTTTTAAATTCAAGCCCATATCGCGGTAACAATCTATGAAAAGTTGTTCGACTGAAGTTAGGAGATCATCGTCAGCATTGACAGTAGTAAAATTGTATTTAAAGTAGGTGGCATATTCTGTATAAAAAAATCCATGCACTTTACGTCGAATAGCTGCTTGCGTGTTCTCACCATATGTATGCAGTCGATCATTTACTTGTATACCCTTCCTTTTTTTAGGTTTTTTGGACTTGATAATAAACCATTTTGTTGCTCCTGTTTTACATGATATATTGCACGGTCTGAGATGCCCAAAGCTTTACTTGCTTCTCGAGCAGCAGCACTCACATTCATTGATTTATTGAAATAATTGAAAACATTTGCAATCATACACTTCTCCTTACAGTTAAATTTGTCTCCCTCTGCGCCGTTTTCTTCCTATAGGCTCCATTAATGTAGTGAAAACTGTAATTACATTTTATATTCTGTTATAACATTTATAAAAATAAATAAAAATACCCATATTACCCTGTGCACGCTTGAAAAAGATAGAAGTGTTCTGAAAAGAACAATTTGTACAACTATATAAGCAAATTAACAATTTAACGAAATATTTCAAAACAAGGACGATGACGATTGACAGTTGATGCTAATAGACAGATAGTATACAACTGTTGTCGACGCCGACAGCATATGTAAATAAGTTGCAACATAGCAACCGGTTGTAGAGATAGCGCTAATGACAGCAACCAAGGATAGTAAGAGATAAAAGTTGCTATTCTATCCCATACTGAATACGGAGGTTGGGACGATCTATAGTACAAAATCGTGCAACACTATCCAGGTTGAAAAGAGATGTGCATACATAAACTCTCTGACAATAGAAAGAGAAGGTAACATATCGTAAGAGCGATACTGAATTTTAAGGTTCGAACAGACTATAAGCTCATTAATTAAATAAGAAGTAGGTTTAAGCTAAAAAATACAAGAGAGACACAACGGTAATTAGGGAAAGTCACATGAAGCAAAAATAATAACTCAGTACCAGTCGATGAAAAGAAGTTACAGTATTAAATCAATCCTGACTTTACCAACGTCTAACCTTTCTTTTTTATATTGCAGTTTTCCGACGTAGAAAGAAGCCGAATAGAAGAGCCATCTATCGAGAAACATCGTAAAGTTATGAGCTTAACTTTCTTTTTGATAGGTTAACAAGAAAAGTACAAATTTTGGAAAAATGTTCTTTATTTATAACAAAAAGTAGACGAAGTATCTATATTTTATATAAAAAAGGCAGTTTGTCAATAAATAAAACAATTAATATATAAAATTACACAAATGTATATCACATTACATTGACAGGTAAACTAGCAACATTTTGAGCTTACATATTGAATAACAGCCTTAGATCGTGTAGTGACAATTTCGAATTCTGAATTTTAGCACCGGTCAGTATGGACTCTGCCAAGGCCAACTTTTGTTCTTGCAACGCTTTTATCTTCTCCTCGATAGTATTGACAGCAATGAACCTATTCATTTTAGCAATAAATAAACGAAAAGATGTGAAACCTTGCAGCAAATAACGTACTTGTAAATGTGTACTTGCTTATTTTGCCCTACTCTGTATATCCTGTCATGGGCTTGCATTTCCAACTGTGGATTCCAATGTAGGTCTAACACGATCATGTGATTAGCACCAACCAGATTAAGTCCAACCCCTCCGGCAGTTAAGGAAAGTAAAAGAATCTGTAATAACGACAGAAAACATATTCTAAATTATCATGTCGTTGCAAATGCATCCGAAGAGCGTAACACTACGTGAAAAAGCGGGTGTAATTGAGGAATTAAAAAAACGGTGCAAGTGTAACAAATTTGTCAAAAAAATATGGTGGTAAATTCACGATTTGGAAAATAAAAATTAGAAAAAAATTAATATTACGTGCGGTGGCTTGTATTTACGCAGGACTAGGACAAAGAAGGACATTAAAAGGATCTAAACATCATGAAATGGAGAAAAAATTGTACAAACGGTTCTTGAATGAAAGAAATAGAAAAACACTACGGTCAGTGATGATATGATAAAGGAAAAGGCAAAAGCATTGAATTCGGAGAAGGAAGAAAATTCTGTTGAAAAATTTAATACTAGGCGATGACTGGTTGCAAAGATTTTAAAGATTCAGAATTCGATATTTAAAAATTGCTGGTGAAAAATTATCATCGCAGCCAGAACTAATTGATCCATTTAAAGTCCAGTTAAAAAATAAAATAGAGCTATTGGGAATTAAACCTAATCAACTAGATAATGGTTATGAGTCTGCTCTGTAGTGGAAGCTTCTAACAGCGAAAGCTTTTGTTTCATCTCCAGAGAGGACTGCTCCAGGGAAAAATATGAAAAAAGAATGACCAACATTTTTGGCATGTACTAATGCCACTGGAACTGATAAGGTCAAGCCACTGGTTACTGGTAAGGCAAAAAAAAACCTAGAGCTTTCATTTTTCTTCTTCCTGTGGAGAATGATTACTCCAAATCAGCTTCGAAGACCAGACAGGTGCCAGTTTTTAAGAATTGGTTCCATAATACTTTTTTTCTTCAGGTACGCTTGTAATTTAATTCATCAAACATGAATCTCCCAAAATTATTGACGAGTCATTGTTTGTTCTTTTGGAAGGTTATACGTTTCCAGATATCAAATGGATACTTAATAAAAGCTCTTCTTATTTTGTATGTTCCATCACATAGCCCAATAGAGTAGCAGAGTAAAGATGTCCAAAATTACAACAATGTACCTCCCACCAAATGTGACATCCCTTATTCAGCCAACGGATCAGAATGTGATCAGACTTGATTATATTACAGAAGTAGCCTTCTTTCCAATATCATTGCAAATGGATACATTTAGAAACAAAAAAAAAATTGAAAATAAAGTTGCTGTTAGAAATTTGATGAATGCATGGAACCAATTAGATCCAACAATGATTAGGGTTGGCTAAATCTTTGGCGCGCCAGGTCCGCACGCACGACCGGAACGAAAATTGACCGAATTCGTTGAACCAATCTGTCTCCGTTTCCCTGCGTTATAAGGAAGAACATTTTAATACTTTATCTGTATCGATTTCATAAAGAATACTAATATGTAAAGTTAGCGTCAAATCTTCTGCGTTCCAGATCCCCACCTAGGTCGATGCGGAAACCCACCATGTTTCTTGCGTGACTCGACCGTTTCGCAGTCTCTGCTTAACAACGATAGACGTAGTACATCTTATTACGCGTAATAGAAAGTGTTTCTGAAATATCCGAAAGGTATTTTCGGTCAGTTTGCGTATCCACCGTGCATGAGGGCGAGTCCGAAAGTAGCGCGTTGTCATTTGCCCAAATCCTACTTATTACTAATTATTAAATATTTACTGCGTACGCCTATGGTGTCTCACGGTTTGTGCGCTTTAATTATAGTAGAATCTTAATTCAATTTTTTTAAGATACTTGAAGCGGTCTTAATTTATTGGGCAAAAAAAAAAGAACTCAAGTTGCTTTACCTTTGTATGATGTTTTGGATTGTTGAAATTATCTACACCGATCATTCGCTTTGCTACGGCAATAGTGCCATCTAGCTGCTCAAAAGGAATATTATCCTCTTTCAAGAACGTCCCCAGCAAACGTAGTAAAGTCGTCCATTGAGATACAATGATCACTTTATCTTTCGTTGGTAAGATCGTCTCCTTCAAGAGCTTTAGCACCGCTTTCATCTTAAAAAACAAAAGATATCGATTCAAACATGGTTAATTTTTCAACAGTAGCAGCGTACCTTTGTGCTCTTTCTATCAACGGAGAAAATGGGGTTTTCCGGGTTCAGTAAATCTTCTAAAGGGGTGTGAAAGCTACCGACGGCTCCACCAGCTGCACTATCGCTATCTTCTCCGTTTGTTTTATCGTCTATATTTAATTTCCGCATTTCTTCTAGTATGTTAAATTCTTCATGACCGGCGATGTCTTCGTCTGCAAGAAGTTGATCGCCGTGTAGCATCTGCAAACAATCAAGGTAGCTTTGACTTTGGCTTTCTCGTTGGCGTATTTAATATTTTGAGAAATGATGCTTACGTTTACAATCAAAGAGGGATGACAGCACATTTGTCTTAGACGTAAAAGCAATACCAAAATTTCGTGTGATTTAACTTCTTTAATCTTATTCAATTTTAGTAATTTCTTGTGCATTTGGAAGTAAGGACCGTTGACATCATCTGGAAAATGGAAAAAAAATTATTAACGATTTATAGTAGTCTCTTCTCGATTTAATAGCACTTGGTGAACAAGAATAATAAGAAAAATTAATAATCATCTACTCCTACTACTAAGGCTGCAGAAACACTCATTGGCATCGATGATATACTTCGAGAGCGTTCGGACATACCCGAAATGGTGTGTATAAATGCCGGATTAGATTGATTATGGCGACTCGACGGAGTTCTTAGTTATGTTCGACGAGTCAATAGCTTTCTTAACCGATTTCCGACATTAGAATACACTTGCGTTATTATTAAATGTATTGTTTGTAATATCAACATTTTACCGTACAGTTAATACAAACAACATCGGTTAAATGCGCAACGTAATGTACCATATTAGAAATTTCTATATGATTTTATTTATATGGTAGAAAATGATACGTTTTGGGAGAAATACGTTCTGGAATGGAGATTGCCAACATCATTACAGTAACGGAGTACACCCTAACATTCAATTCACGAGCTAGAATACAACGGAGTATTACCTTTTCTGGCTGTTCGTGTCAACAGGGACCAAGCACGGGCAACAAGCAGTGTGTTCAGGAAACCTATGCATACCGACCGTTATCTACACAACCAGTCTAATCACCACCCTGGCCAGAAGAATACGGTGGTGCGCACCGCTGGTAGAACGAGCATGCAGAGTATGTGTGAAGAACAGTTACAATAGAAATTGGACCACATGAATCCAGCACTGTAACTGTGTAACAGTTATCCTGAGAAGATAATCAACCGTGCTATCACGAGTAAACCTCGACCCAGGGACAAGAATGATCGGGAAATAGAAACGTTCGGCGCAGCATACCTACCGTACATAAACAACACTGCAGACAGGACAGGACGAGTGTTTAAGCGTTTCAACATCCGGACGGTTTTCACTTCAACAAAAAAAGTGTCTAGTCTACTACGACAAGTCAAGGAAAAAAGAGACCCCTTGTCAACACCCGGTGTGTGCAGCATACCGTGCTCATGCAAGAAAATGTATATCGGCACAGCAGGAAGTTCGATCAACACCAGAAGAAAGGAACACGAGAGGAATGTGCGGTTGAAACAAATAGACAAATCGGCAATTGCCGAACATATCCACTCGGACCCGAATCATAGGGTTAGATTCAGATTAGATTCAGCCGATTAAACAGAGAAGCAATCGAAATATACAAAAACCCCAATAACATCAACAGAGACGACGGGCTGAAACTGAACCGAATATGGACAAATGCACTGCCCGCATCCGGTCACGCTATTGGCGTTCGCCGCGCATGCGTGCAACGATTCAGCGGAGCTGAGAAGGAGTTTACTTAAAGCAGCAACAACGTGCACGAAGCCAGTACCTTTGAAAATGCGAACTGTAGTTGTTCGCGAAACGTCAGGGACGAAAACCTAGTGACACGGCGAAACCCGACAACCGTTACGACTATCATTACAGTATAATTTTCATCGGGTAATGATTACGGATCAAATATAGAGTTAAAAAATCAAAAATATGGATGCAAGAAAGAATTGTATTTTAAACGTGTTGGTGCGCACTTTAAAAAGCGACGGGGCATCCTTGCCTTCTCTTTTACGTTGCAGAATATTATAGAACACAAACGTAGAAAGAATAGTAGAATCTATTCACAGGTATAGCAGTAAACTCCACTCACACAAATTTATTAATTATGCGGAACGCAGCGTTTCGAGAGCACGTGGGCTCTCATTGTCAACCGTCTTACCGACTGAAAATAAAAACTGTATCACACATGCAAATTATTTTCTGCGTAGGCTCTAAAATTTCTAAAACACATGACTATTTACAATCTCCTCGGTGGTCTAATGCCTCTTTCGGGAAAGGATGGACCGAAAGCGAACCGTATCTTTAACAGGGCCTATGGTAATAAATCCATCAAACTCGAGTGTGCAATTGGGGGTGGTTCTCTGTTCAATAAGTTTCCGTTCTTTTTCATACATATCGTTTCGTACGCGTCTAATTCTCTATACGAGTTCACGTTTTTAAGTAGTGCCAGATTTTTTAAATCAATCTTATGTCCGGATTTTACCATATGCTCTGCTACGCTTGATAGTTCTGGTTTGGCGAAACGATAGTGTCTAATATGTTCTTTGAACCTCGTTTCGATACTCCTTTGTGTTTGTCCAATATAAACTTTCTCACAATCATTGCATGCGATTTGGTATATTCCAGACCTTTTTATCATCTCCGGTGTATCTTTGGGATTCCCTAAGAGATTCTTTAAGTTGTTTTTTGACACAAAAGACACGTTCATATTTAGTTGTCGGAAAATTTTACTTAACCCTTTTACTGTTGGGTGAAAAGGAAGAGTTATAAATTTTTTATTACCGGTGTTTGTTGATGTCAAGGTCGTGGAATTTCTGATGTGTTGTTTGTATTGACCTTCCTTAAAATACGGTCGACATCCATAGAAGAGAAACCATTGTACCTCGCTACATCTTTGATATACTTTAATGCTTTGTCGTACCTGCTCTTGTTTAGCGGAAATCTGACGAGTCTATTGACCAGAAAACTAATCGCGGACATTTTTAGTTGTTCGCAATGGTGCGAATCAACCGTGATGAATCTGTTGGAATTAGTTTCTTTTCTCTAGATGTCTATTTATAATTTATTGTCGTTGCGTATGACTAGAGTATCTAGAAACGGAAGGCGATTGTTCACTTCTTCTTCAGTTTGATGGATTTATTACCATAGGCCCTGGTTAAAGATACGGTTCGCTTTCGGTCCATTCTTTCCCGAAAAGGCATTAGACCACCGAGTAAATTGTAAATAGTCATATGTTTTAGAAATTTTAGAGCCTGCGTAGAAAATAATTTGCATGTGTGATACAGTTTTTACTTTCAGTCGGTAACACGGTTGACAATGAGAGCCCGCGCGCTCTCGAAACGCTGCGTTCCGCATAATTAATTAATTTGTGTGAGTGGAGTTTACTGCTATACCTGTGAATTGTACATCCACACAGTCCTTGCAATCGTCAGTAGAATCTATAGAAAATACTTTTGGGAAGTTCAATATATCGGCAACACAATTTGAAATGTTGGTTACAATGGAGGTTTGAACATGGTTAAAACTAGAAAAACTAACCGCAAAATATATCTTAAAAATTAAGGAATACTTACTCGCTAATTTAGAATATCCTGAAAAACTAATGAAATCACTTTCTTTCTCCGCACGTTGATGTAAATACTGCGCAAACAGAGTTCTTGAAAATATCAGAATCTTCTGATAAACTGCTTGCTCATCCGGTTCTAAAGATATGTTGATGACGCTAATGGATTTCTCAGGGAGCTTCTCTAGAGCTCCCTTCTGTTGGAGCTCAACTTTAGTACGTCTTAACATTATCGAGGAGATGACGGTCTGAATTCGATCCTGACCACCATCGTTCTTATTCGCAATCCAACGCTTCCATATCTGCAATTCGCGATCGGTATTAAGATAAAGTATGGGCGTAAAGTAGAGGTATCTTACGGCATAATCGTCAAATGGAGTACACCTTAGGAACTTTAACAAAGAGTACATGTCGAGCTCTTTATTATGCACGGGGGTCCCCGTAAGGGCCCATCGCGATTGTCCACTTATTTCGCATATTGCGACGGATGTTTGAGTTTTGTGGTTCCGTATTTGATGGGCTTCATCTAAAATGATCCGTCTCCATCGTACTCCA
The DNA here is from genome assembly GCA_023509865.1 of Trypoxylus dichotomus. Classification (NCBI taxonomy): domain Eukaryota; kingdom Metazoa; phylum Arthropoda; class Insecta; order Coleoptera; family Scarabaeidae; genus Trypoxylus; species Trypoxylus dichotomus. Next base: position 49,904,611 of record CM042080.1, on the reverse strand, counting down.
TATAGTGCCGAATTTTTTTGACGTTCGTGTTCTTTGGTGCATATGGTATACGTTGTGATTACTAGGTCTCTTTCAGCTAACCTTGAATAAATATAGAAGACGACATGAGAGTGAGAGCGATAACAGAATTATTAAAGTTGTAAGGTTGAAAAGTTTAATTTTTAAAAGGGTTTTTTAAAAATCCTTCAAATATTCAAAATAAAAGAATGACCAAAGTCTTTTTAAGATTACTGAAGCTAATTTCTGTAGCACTTGAGTAGAAACGTACTGTTTAAGAATGAGAGAATTGGGTTCTAAAAAGAATATAAATTAGAAATTTGTGAAAAGTTTTACACAGTACAAGAGACTTTCATATGAACGCTATAAAGAAGACCGTACGGTAGAAATAGTAAAACAGTAATGATTTGGCTTTGTATTACAGTACGGGGTCGAAGGCCACTGCAGTTACGAACCAAAAACTATGCAAAGAAATTTTAAATGTTTGTTACCATGACGAAACTAACAGCTTATACGGAGAATGTTTGTTAAGTTTTACATAGTGTGACGTAGACGGCGACACTTGTCACATGTTAGTACTAAGTTAACCTCAGTGTTTAGTTAAGCAAAATTGAAAGATTCAGTGCGATGGGTGTAATATTGTAGCTACAGCGACCTGTTAAAGTTGATACGTTAGTTGAAAAATGGAATTAAACCGAGAACACCTTCGGTTATCTACATAGCTGGAGCCCGACCAGCTACTCCCCCCAACAAGGACATGTACACAGCCGGAATCACCGATAGGCTAAAAAAGACCAAAAAATTACCACACGATACAACACGGTGACTAAAATCGACCAGCTACTCCCTCCCAACAAGTACGTGTTACCGAAACTACAAGCAAAAGGCATATACGAACTAAAATGCCAATGTGAAAAAAGCTACATAGGTCAAACAGGATAAAGTATTAAGTACAGGCTGAAAGAACATGAGAGAGACGCACGCCTCAGGTATATTGAAAAATCTGCAGTAGCAGAACACCTGCACCAACAAGGAAACCACCGGATAACCTACAGCGAAGTTAAGGTATTAGCCAGGACCAGCCACCACTACCCGAGGATAATACGTGAACCAATAGAAATAATTAAGAATACCAACAACTTCAAACGCCAAGAGAGATACAAGATTAGCAGCACGTGGAAGTTAGCATTACGAAGTTAACATACAACGAACGACGCGATTCAATGGAACGGGCCGGTTACGGATCAGCGAAGCGGAACAGAAATAGGATACATAACGAGAAGCAAGAGACAACACAGCTCACAGTATGATCAGCGAAGCGTCAAATAAAACAGTGAATACACGACAAAACCCGAAAAACATTTCTACTATGGACCACGATCGTGAAAGCCTACACTTAACTGTTAGTATTGCTTAAATTTAAGTAGAAAATGTTGACGTAAGGAAATCTCGGCAATTACCTCGACCTAACTTTTAGAAATCCATTCATTAGTACTGTGCTAATTATTCTATTACCTCACATTTAGGGTGTTATAGCTGTGATTACTAATTATTACTACGAAATTATTACTTAATGTCTAAACATTTTATCTACAAGAACAATCAGGTAGCTTAGGGTTACTCATTAATGCAAGGCCGAAGTTTCTTATAAATAACCACAGTAAACGATGTAATTCAGTCAATACACAAGACCACTCAGTTTAATACATATGTTCCATAGGAAAATTCAGTATACAACGTCACTCAATTCAAGCACAAGTTCAACAGAACTCAACGTAATTGCAACAAAGTAAGCTATAAGCATCTCAAACAATCGGAGTAACAATTCGGTAGCATTACCCACATAGTTCACGAGTATTCCCCAGTTATATGGAGTTCGGAAGTAACTAAGGAACAATCACGAATTGTAAAGAGCAAATATTGTGCAAGTGAATAAAGCTGGGTAAGTGTTTTAATTGTGTCAGTTTAATTTGCCACTCCTACACCCGATAGTGTACTGGTCCTTCGAGATAAGAATAAGACACGAGCTACTGCAAATTACTTTGGAACCGCCAAAAAACCGTACAAAATGTAAAACTTAAAAGATAACTCTCGTATACATTTATGCATAACAATGCTCTGTGTCGCAGAACCCAATCTATTAAAAATTATCTAAACTCACGAAATTTGCTGTTGCTGGAATTTCCTAGAAATTATTAAATTTACCTTTTAGCTTTCGTCTCTCGTTTGTAACCATGAAACAGCTCCACGGACAAGGTGTACCTCTTGCAGTGCTTCTCAACTTCACTTTCCCATTGCTTCAATAAACTTGCCGGGCATACAACTAAAGTACCCCCTCTGGGTTTAATAACTCTGTTGGGACGGTTTTCATTATCGGAATCTTCATCCTCTGTTTCACCGATATGTTTCGATTTCAAAACCAAAGATATCATTGTGAGAGTTTTTCCTAATCCCATATCATCAGCTAAAAGTAAGAGTTTGTGCAAATTATTTAAAATATGTCACATGATAGAGACAGTTGGTAGCAAAACTCTTAAGCTGGTAGGAACTGGAAAAGGATAAAACAGGAAGAAGGTGAAATGTCTGTTTTTATATGTTGAAATATTTATGTATATACTCGAGATTCTCCAAGTTCCTTTGCATGTCATTACTGACATGATTAACATGTATTGAATTACAGTAAACGCCCGCTCATGTAAATACACGGTAGTGGAAACGTTGCGTTCATGTAAACAGAAAATTCTTACTATAGGATCAAATGGAACGCCCGGTAATGTAAACGAGCTTGCACCACGTACAATTCGATAATGTAATTAGTTTAGGGTACCGGTTATTTCGCGATTTACGTGCGTAACTGAATTGATCAAAAGAATGTTTACGTAAACGTTTTCAGCGCCGGCACTGGTTGTTCCCCGATTTATGTATGGGATTCTTGTAAGAGTTGGCTCTCTTGCCTCTCGTGAAACAAAGTTGTGTGCAGCTAAAATCACGCCAGAATAAACATGGCACCCACGTCCAATAAAAGAACATCTTTAAAATTAAGTGACAAAGTGAAAATCATCAACGAGATTAAAAAAGGTGCGGGGTTGACTCAATTGGCAAAAAAATATGGGGTATCTACAGCCAGAATCTACAAAATTAAGCGGTTCAAGTCACAAATTTTACAACGTGTGTCAGATACATACGGAGGCACGCGAAATCGCAGAACTTTAAAAAATGTCCAAGCACCTAGAATGGAAAATCGTATGTATAAATCGTTTTTGAAACAAAGGGATAATCATGTTCCAATTAGCGGTGAATTAGTTAAAGAGAGAGCAAAATTATTGAATGAAAAACCTAAAAGACACCAAAAATTTTGTAGCCAGTGATGACTGGCTAAAAAAATTTAAAAGCAGGTATGGAATTCGACTTCTGTCAATATCTGGTGAAAAATTATCGGCACCATCACAACTAGTGCAACCGTTTAAGGAAAAGTTAAAGAACAAAATCAAAGAGCTTCATTTAAATGATGAGCGAATATATAATGCAGATGAAACCAGTCTCTATTGGAAATTATTACCTACGAAAACCTATGTTGCATCACATGAAAAATCTACTGCGGGTAGACAGGCGGAAAGATAACGCATAACTCTTCTAGCGTGCTGGAATGCTAGTTGTACACACACCTGTTGATTATAACTGTTCAAAATCCGCTTGGATGACCAAACGCATATTTCTGGAATGGTTTCGGAAGCACTTTGGCCCTCAGGTATGGCAATAAAATTGTAATAATAAGTAATGTAGTTTAATGATACATATTCAGTTTATAGGTGAAAGATTTCTTAAGAAAGCAAAATCTAATAAAGTTAATCTTCGATAACGTAGCAAGTCATCCTCCAGAGGAACAACTAAGAAGCAACAATGGCTCAATTTATGTTATGTTCATGTCGCCCAACGTAACTCCACTTATCCAACCGATGGATCAAAATGTAATAAAAATCATTAAATTGTATTATCGAAAATTTCTACTTTCGTCTGCGTTATCAAACAATCCTAAAAATATTTCTGAATCCTTGTAGCAAGTAACTTTACGTCTAGCAATTTTAAATTTAGATATGGCATGGAATGTCCTTAACCAGCAAACAATCAGAAAGTGTTGGAAAAATTTGCTTTACTCTCTGTGATGATTATGACGATGAAGGCAATGTACTGCTAACCATCATTAGAAAACAGCTACTATCTGATGCAGAAGTTATTGACAGTGCATCATCGGACGTTCTCAAATTATTAAAAGCAATAAATCCAGATATTGTTTGCACAATTACCGATGTTAGTTTATGGAATGACGATAAAGAGATGGATGATGCACATGAAGAGAAAGATGGGGTGAGTGAAGATGACAACCCTCCGATTGAAATAAAAAATACAGAGTGACGTGTATGTATGTAGGATGTAGGAATTTTTAATCAAGCGTTAGATTGGGCTGAAGAATATCCGATATTTTAGTACTTCGTAAACTGTGGGCAATGGCATTAAGAGGTATCAAGTGTAAATTTACGCAAAAATAGGACATTATTTTTCAAAATAATGTAAAATTAATTTTTTCATTTTTAATAAACATACATATTTTCTTTTGTGCAATTTCTTTATAAATAAAATAAGGCTCGCTAATGTCAACTTTCAGTAATGTAAACAGTGCTTGGCTGATATCGTTCACATAATTGAGCGTCTACTGTATTTGCAAATGTTAGAGCAAACCCAAAATTTCCATGTAACACATCTATAACCTAGATTATTTACAGGTCTACATGTTGTTTGTCAAAAATTATAAGCAAATTGGCAACACCAAAGAAGCAGATGTCATAATTTAATCATGAATTTGTTACGAGGTGCAACGGAACTTAGAAAATCTCTACTATAGTTTTGTATGTTAAATACGCAATTTTAATCAAATAATTCCTTCACTGGGTAGGTCCGATATTCAGAATGAATAAGAGTGTACTACAATGTAAATTTATCCTACGTTAAAGGATATTAAGATTACCTAGAATTCCACCGGAAGGTTTTTGGCTCTCCCTCCATAGGAGCCATGCTAAAGCGTGCTTCTGGTGTGGCATAAGTTCCACTCTCAATCCTTTTGGATCTTCCACGAAGACATCAGGAGCAGGGCATGTGGTCAAAGAACTGTGAAGTTGCTCTAAGCTTTCTAATGTCATAGCTTTTTGAGCATTTAATGTCGCCATTGCTGTATTTACATAAACATGTTAATTTATTTCTAACATTTAACATATCCCTGTCACGTTACCTTGTTTTCCAAACGTTTTTGGTTGGACATTCTCCGACATTGCCTTTATATTGTCCCAAGAGGCTAGCTTTGGTCTATTTAAACCTGAGAAAGGTGTAAATAGAAAATGCACTTAAAGCACTTACGAAACTAAGTTTACCCTCATCGATAATCATCTTTTTGAACGTTTCCTCTTCTAACACTAGCTTCTCTTTTAAGGTGCTTAATCTGTTCTGCAATGCCTTACCACCATCCTGTAGCGCAGATAAATTGATAGTTCGCAATAGATTTTGTGCCGTTGACAGATCGGACCGCAAAGTATTGACCTTCTTTTGTTGTTCATCGAATTCAATTTTAGATACTTTTTTGATATCATCGTTCACTGCTGTACTATGTTGCGTCAAGTTAATTTTAGGTTTCAATGGTGTAATACATCTTTGCAGTATTTGTGGGAGCGTTATTTGCTTTTTAGGTGCCATCACACTGGGCTACAAATTAAAGAAAAAGTAAATGCGGAATTAGTTTTGAAATATCAAATAAGAAACCTCTTCATCGCTACTGGCAGCTATCACGTCATCGTCAGATTCCGATTCCTCGTCTGAATCCGAAATGACAATTTTAGTAGCTCGATGTTGCACACGATTAATTGGACTGTCATATATACTATTATCTAAAAGAAAAAACCTAATTAATAACGCAATACAAATACTACTAAATTTGGAGATACCTGAAGAACTTGTATTTTTATCTGAAACTAAAAAAGATAAAGTTTGCATTTTATAAGGTCATTTTCTGAGATTGTATGTTGTAGTTAAGATATTTTACCTGATTCGTCACTGATTATAGAAGTACCTTCGTGAGTAGTGGGCATCGTGGACATTTCGAAAAAGATCTATATACGTTGGCTTTAACCGACCTTAAAATTTAAAAGATAGTTTGAAAATTTATTACAGCATATTACACTTGATAATCCACCCTTACAAAAAGTGGTATCTAACAATAAACTAAGAAATTTGCTTAAAAGCGTGGACAACAGAAACGCAGATTTGAATTGTTAAGAAAAAAACCGTTAATAGCTTTTTTTTCACGACTTACAAATTTCGGACAGCTTCGGTAAAGTTCGTTGAGCTCCATCTAGGGTAGAAATACGGAAATACTTCCATATAAGAAATTTGAATTTACCTTACATGTATTGGAATCTGACTTTTTATCAAAGAAAGTACAAAAGTATGGTAAAAACACAAAATGCGATAAAACCAAAGATTCTAAAGTAAATTCCCTTATATACGCGTAGTAAAATAAATAGATATAAAATTAAATTGATACTTTAAAAAACAAAAACATTAACATAAAAATTTGATAAACCTGTCCCCATATTTTTAAAAATTATTAGTTTCGCAAAAATCTACAGTATACATTCAAGACAAAAAACATTTAACGATAAAAATATACACTACCAACAAAATAGACAGATCGATGGTGTGCCCGTACTTAAATATATAGATTTGGTATGGCCAAAAATTTTTTTAAAATATCAGTATTTCTAGTTCACAGTCGCTGATATCCTAATGTATTGTTGCCTTAATGCAAAGTGATTTTGAATTTCGCGTCTTTCTAAATTTTTGTCAGGTTGTGGATTTGATTTTGAACTTGTCAGTAGATTCTGTATGGATGATAAAATATTGATAATAAATAATCAAAAAATCAATTATATATTGATTTTCTGTAAAAAAAATAATGTAAAAGTAACACGCAAATACATTCTTAATTAATATGAAGCAAACAATAAATAAGATGAATATAAATCACATGTCTTACAGGACAAATAATGATTATTATAGCTCAGTGTTATCTTTGGACTAGCCACTCTCAACAAGTGAAATTCCCAAAAATCTACGGCGGGAAATTTATATTATCGTCAATCTTTTCAAATCACTCTGTATTTGATTAATATCAATAAAATCTTATCTGTCTAACACTGTCGATTATTAATTATAGCAATAATCACAAACTTTCTTTTACAGTTTCGGAGAATTGGAAAAATTCTATCAGGTGAAAAATTTGGTTACTACAAACAAAATATCTTTTTCGACTGCCTGAATTAATAATATATGATTTTGTTTTTCTATGTGCATTAACCAATTAATACGCCAATTGATTTTCAGAAATATATTGTAGCAGTCATAAAATGCCGAAGAAAAGGAACTTTAAAATACTTAGGTACGTCTATGGAATGTGGCAGTCATATTGAGTTAATGCTATAGACTAGAAGTTCTTTCGTATGCTTCTTTGTCCTATGTATTCTTATCACGTTGTCTTACATCTAAAAGAACATTTTAGTTTATAATAAAATAAATTATCTAATATATTAAAAAAAACTAACATTGTTAATACAGAAATCTGTAGATTGTTGATTTTTGTAGTTATGAAGTTAAAATATAGATGGCGAAGTGGTAGCGATTAAACGGTGAAAATTGGAAGCATACAATAATTTAAATCGAAGCGTCACACAAAGAGGTAAAATGTATGTATATATAAAAGAAGCGCCATGCAACATCTGCGCGGGTGAACTAACAAATATTTCTTTTGAGCGGGTCTTTGTGTTTTTTATTATTTCTATATTTAATAGGGCATTATGGTAACGAATCAAGCAGGCTCGAATATACAATTGGAGGTAGTTCTCTATTCAGCAAGTTGCTGCTCCTTTTTATAAATATCGTTTCGTACGCCTCCAATTCTCTACATGAATTTACACTTTTAAGTAGCTTAAGGTTTTTTTAATTAATATTATGCCCGGATTCTATCATATGCTCTGCCATGGTAGATAGTTCTGGTTTATCGAAACCTAATAATAATGCCCCTTGTTTCTACCATATACTCCTTTTCTTTAGAAATTTTGCATATGTGAAGCATTTTTACAATCAGTAGATAGCACGGTTCACAATGGGAGTCCACTTGCTCTGAAAACGCTGGGTTCTAAATATTATCAGTTTTTGTAGAGTTTACCGCGATACCTGGAAACATAGCTATCATATCATATATGGACATCTATCAATTAAAAACAATATGCGCAAATAGGTACTGTACTAAAAACGTAACTATACACAAACATATCTTTTTAAATATAATTTTTAAAATAAAATTTAAAAACTAATAAAAACCTATAAAACTGCTATTAGAAGCGAACAACGTAAATTATAACCACAAACAAAAACGAAATAATAAACTAGAATTATCGATAAGAATGAGTTTTTCTATATCGACTACGACCAAAATTAAATGAACAGCGACCCCGAACATCTACGCGGGTGAACTAAAGTACGACGTGTAACTTTCGACCAATCAAATTCTTAACAATATTATCCCTATCTGCTGGACCCCTCCCTAATTGAAAGATTTAAAATTGCAAGCCGTATGTAGTGTGAGTGAATAAATGTGTAATCATAAGTGCTAGAACACCTTAAATAAATAGAAATGCTGTATTTCCCTTATCGGTGAGTCGATATTTATATTTATCTCTCCAGAATCCATTCCATATTTCCTTTAATAATTGATGACTTTCGTAATGTAACAACCATTATTAGGTTGGATGCTATCTCTTCATTACGATCGAAATTTTCCTAAAAGCTTTTCGATCCAAGCTCAAAATTGATGCTTAAACTTTGAATATAACGCGTATAACACTAAATAACCTTCCTCTAAGTTACACGTGCATAATGGTTACTCAAAGATATAACTTCGATAATTTCTACAGACCTTTGATGATTCTATCAAACTTATTCTGCTTGCCAATTCCTAAGAAGGAAACTAAGAATAGTGTATCTATATTTTACGTGATATACGCTTTAATCGCTACAGGAGGGCTCGTTTATAGCTTGGAATGGTCCGTTAGAATCATGCTTAACTATTATACAGTAAACACCAAATTATATTTGGATATCTTAATAATTTGCGCTATGATTTTGACCAACTGCGTATCTGTATGTTGGGGGGTGTTATTTAGGAGAAGGTCGATGCTGAAATTCGTTAGAAAAATGCGACAGATCGACGAGATTTTGAACGTGGCGCAAGGAATTAAACGCAAAAGATATTTGAAGTTTCTTCTGGAGATGTTGCTTTTGCATATCTTTGCAATTGCTTGTGGCGTGTACGAGTCGAGAGTGATGATTGAATCGTTCGGTTTTGAGCAGTATTACGGCCATATAATCTTTTATTTTAGCTTGTATTTAACCGTACTTACTGTATTGCAATTTTATCATTTTTCAATCGCAATTAAGATGAGGTAACAGCTTGATAAATTACGAGGGTGACCCCAAGTGTTTCCGGAATCGGCAAGAGATGGCGCACGAAGATTGAAATGGATTCATTGGTCGGCAATGGCAACTTTTTTTATGGTAACTGTTAAAATTTCAGACGTCTAGTGTCAATAGTTGTTGTTTAAGAGTGTGTTTTATGTAGCAAGTCCGGAGGTTTCGCAAAAATGGATAAAATCGAATTTCGTGCAATGATAAAACAAATGACGATTGCAAGGACTGTGTGGATGTACAATTCACAGGTATAGCAATAAACTCCACTCACACAAATTTATTAATTATGCGGAACGCAGCGTTTCGAGAGCACGTGGGCTCTCATTGTCAACCGTGTTCCCCCTGAAAGTAAAAACTGTATCACACATGCAAATTATTTTCTACGCAGGCTCTAAAATTTCTAAAACATATGACTATTTACAATCTACTCGGTGGTCTAATGCCTTTTTCGGGAAAGGATGGACCGAAAGCGAACCGTATCTTTAACAGGGCCTATGGTAATAAATCAATGAAACTGAAGAAGAAGTGAACAATCGCCTTCCGTTTCTAGATACTCTAGTCATACGCAACAACAATAAATTAGAAATAGATACCTACAGAAAAGAAACTAATTCCAACAGATTCATCACGGTGGATTCGCATCATTGCGAACAACAAAAAATGTCCGCGATTAGTTTTCTGGTCAATAGACTCGTCAGATTTCCGCTAAACAAGAGCAGTTTCGACAAAGAATTAAAGTATATCAAAGATGTAGCGAGGTACAATGGTTTCTTTTCTGGGGGTCGACCGTATTTTAAGGAAGGTCCAATACAAACAACACATCAGAAATTCCACGACCTTGACATCAACAAACACCGGTAATAGGAAATTTATAACTCTTCCTTTTCACCCAACAGTAAAAGGGTTAAGTAAAATTTTCCGGCAACTAAATATGAACGTGTCTTTTGTGTCAAAAAACAACTTAAAGAATCTCTTAGGGAATCCCAAAGATAAACCGGAGATGATAAAAAGCTCTGGAATATACCAAATCGCATGCAATGATTGTGAGAAAGTTTATATTGGACAAACAAAAAGGAGTATCGAAACGAGATTCAAAGAACATATTAGACACTATCGTTTCGACAAACCAGAACTATCAAGCGTAGCAGAGCATATGGTAAAATCCGGACATAAGATTGATTTAAAAAATCTGACACTACTTAAAAACGTGAACTCGTATAGAGAATTAGACGCGTACGAAACGATATGTATGAAAAAGAACGGAAACTTGTTGAACAGAGGAACCACCACCAATTGCACACTCGAGTTTGATGGATTTATTACCATAGGCCCTGTTAAAGATACGGTTCGCTTTCGGTCCTTCCTTTCCCGAAAAAGGCATTAGAGTAGATTGTAAATAGTCATATGTTTTAGAAATTTTAGAGCCTGCGTAGAAAATAATTTGCATGTGTGATACAGTTTTTACTTTCAGTCGGTAACACGGTTGACAATGAGAGCCCACGTGCTCTCGAAACGCTGCGGTCCGCATAATTAATAAATTTGTGTGAGTAGAGTTTACTGCTATACCTGTGAAGTGATAAAAAACCATGGCTGGGAAAACGCCCACGGAAATTCGAAATATTTTACTGGAGGTTCATGGCGAATGTACTCTATTATTTTCGACCATCAGCTTCTGGGTGAGCGAGTTCAAACGTGACCGCACAAGCACAAGTGACGAACCATGCAGTGGACGCTCAAAAACCGCTACCAACGATGAAATGGTCGACAAGATTCATGATGTCGTATTAATCGATCGCCGATTGAAGCTGAAAAAGATAGCAGAGACAGGCATCTCAGAAGAATGCGTTGGTCATATCCTACATGAAATTTAGGGTATGGAAAAGGTTTGGGCGCGATGGGTACCGCGTTTGCTCACACCGGAGCAAAAACCGATTCGGGTGACCGTTTTGGAGGAGTGTCTGGCCAGGATTGAACGCAATCCAAGCGATTTCTTCATGCGCTTCGTAACCGCGGATGAGACTTGGATCCATCACTATATACCGGAGACCAAAGAACAATCGAAGCAGTGGACTTTTCCGGACGAATCGACTCCGAAGAAAGCAAAGACCGTTCCATCGGTCGGAAAGGTCATGGCGACCATTTATTGGGATTCCCAAAGTGTGATCCTCATCGACTATCTGCAGAAGGGAAGGACGTTCACGGGGAAATACTACAGCGATTTATTGACCCGATTCGATGCAGTATTGAAGGAGAAACTGCCTTATTTGCAGCGATGCTTTTCTACCACAACAATGCACCAGCTCATTCATCCAGCATCGTGGTGTCCAAATTGAATGAGTTACGCCACGAATTAGTCGCTCACCCTTCCGAAACCTGAAAAAATCACTGGGGAGAAAGAGATTTTTCTCAAATGAGGAGGTCATCGCCACTACAGATGGCTATTTTGCAGACCTCGAAACATCCTACTTTTCTGACGGCTTGAAGAGAGTATATTGATCTTCGAGGTAGAAACCACACCAATACCGTGTTTTTCTTGTCGATACCGGAGGCATTTCAGGTCACCCTCGTAAAGTGAATACGTACGGCTTGTGTATAATACGGGTATTTTTCAGATTCACCCTACTAAATCAAAAATTCCTACAATTCAAGCCCAAATTCTCTATAACTATCGTCTCTGGCAATTTACCCGGTGAACGTAACATTCTAGTTATGTATCGACAAATTCATTTGTTGCTCAGTGAATGCATCAATCTCATGAACGATGTATTTGGTGTACGAATACTTTTCATCACGATGCTCATCGTAATCTTTATTGTACAAGCTTTTAATACAGCAATTAAATGTGGAATGACCGCTGATGATGACGCAGAAACTTATGAATTGATTTTGGTCTGCATTTGGAATACAAGCCTTTTTATTGTAAGTCTAATTGGCGATTGTAATGAAATTTGAAGTATCCTTTTTGTTTGTTAATTTTTTTTGTGCTTGAGATGTATACTTGATCCAGTGTTGAAACTCTACTTTCCTCAGCAGATGTAGTACAGTTTTCAGTCGGGAACAAACAAAAACGTGGGGCTTCCTGTATCCAGTAAAACTTCTAGAGAAAAGGCTTTCATTCTAAGCTTTTAGTAAAAACATTCTTTTAACATAAACAAAAAAGTCTACCTTAAATGAAAACCAAAGCATTTAATAAAAATATTTTACGTTTTTAGACAACGAAAAGTAGTTTCGGCAAAGTTACAGTGCAGTGCGGAGAACAACGTGGAGGGGCCGAGAAGCTGTTGCAAAGCGTGTGTTTAGTAATGTTTACGTATTCGCATCTGTTACGGTCGTGACCTTCATTTACACGTAAAATAATGATAAACAATATATTATATAACGTATTGAAACACTTACTGTTTTAAAAAGTTTCCATGAAATCATAAACTGGGTGGCATGTATTAAATATTAGAATCATACATCGAGTGATGTTATATTTGCAAATTTAAAGTAATCCTTGTGACAACTTATGTGACAATCCTGTTCTCCAACGCGTAGTAATCGGCTGTGGTAGTTGAGCAACTTTGGTACAGTTCCTGAAATCTTTTTGTACGTTTTTCCGACTTTAGAAAGACTGCCTTCGTATGAGCTACTCGTGGATAACATTTGGAGATCAATTGCACCATAAGGTTCAAAGCATGGATTTAACATGTTACATGTAACAGATTGCCACTCTATTCTTTATGAGATCGACCTAAGGAAAGCATGTTTGAGGCATATTCACAAGCATTAAAAGTTGTATTGAAATTTGTTCAATGCCTTCAACACCACTTTTAAAATTTGATCGCTAGTACATTTTGCAACTCTTTTTGGAAGCAAGTAAGATAGGGGATAACGGTTCAAACTCTTCCATTATATGCACCACAGAATGTTTTTGACGATCGGTTGTTTCGCCGACACATAACCACTATTTTTTATCTTTCAATTAATTCTGCTTGATTCTTCTTTCAACATAATCGCGAAAAGATGGTATAAAGTTTCTTAATGATGTCCGGTAATGTATAATTCGGATACTTGCTCCAGAAGAGACAAATGCTTGGTCTAGTAAAGTGAACGGTACATTACATACGAGGGGAGGTCCAGAAGTTCGTGGAATGGAGAGGATGGAGTGGGGATAGGGGCGCTCGCTAGGTGTCATTCTGATTGGCGACTCATCATTAGTATATAAGTTAAGTTGCAGTCCTATAGCGTCAGTCGTTTACGAATAGTTGCCTGCTAAACAAGTCAATCCGGAAGAAAACTGAAACTATGGAGGAAATTGAACACCGTGCTGTCATAAAGTTCCTTACAAAGCAATGAAAGAACGCTCAAACCATATTGAATGAAATGGAAACCGTTTATGGGGAACAGTGCCCTAGTAAATCAATGATTTATAAGTGGCATGGTCTTTTTAAACATGGTCGGGAGTCGATTGAAGAGGACGGCCAGTTGAGGCCACCACATCAGATATCGTCGAAAAAGTGCAAAAATTTCTACTGCAAGAAGCCCGTTTTAAGAAAAAACAATTATCTGCATTAGTTGGAATATCAGATACCACCATTTTGCGTATTCTACATGACCACCTGGGTATGACAAAAGTCAGTGCGAGATGGGTACCGAGAATGCTCACGCCGCTGCAGAAACAACAGCGTGTCTGTGCGTTCAAACAATTTTTGGAGGTGTGTGGAGACAAACCTGCACAGATTTTGAAGTGGATTGTTACCGGAGATGAAACATGGGTTCATCATTTTGAGCCTGAGTCCAAACAGGAGTCCATGCAATGACGTAAAAAGGGGACACCACCGCCAAAGAAATTCAAAGTGTCAGAATCGGCTGGAAAGTTGATGGCTACTGTTTTTTGGGATTGTGAGGGGATATTATTGATTGACTACAAAGAAAAAGGTAGGAGCGCAACCGGAGAATATTACACAGCGATATTAGAAAAATTAAAGGAGACCATCAAGGAAGAATGTCGAGGAAAATTGACCAAGGGTGTGTTGCTCTTGCAAGACAATGCGCCGGTTCACAAGAGCAAAGTTGTAATGGCTGCTCTGCACAAGCATGGCTTTCAATTAATAGTCCAACCACCCTACAGTCCAGACCTGGCACCTAGTGATTCTTATTTGTTCCCCAATTTAAAAAAAGACTTACGTGGAAGAAAGTTTTCCGACGACAATGAGGTAAAGGAGGCAATTTTGGCCCATTTTGAGGCGAAAGATAAAAAATATTTTTATGATGGTTTAGACACCTATATCAAATATTAATTGTTCGTTGTATCGTTTGCCATCGATTGCAGAACAGTGTTTTATACTTTTTAGGTGGCATTCACACTTCCATCTGCTGGTACACGTTAAATAGTTATCGCACTTTACACATTTAATTCTATCGCATTCGTATCTAAACGCGACATTTCCTAAGAATGTGTGTATTGACAACCACTCACAACTACGAATCGAATAATGCTGAACAAGCGTTCTTTGATACGGATACACGATTCTCCGTGCCACGTGCTTCACCCCTCCACATTGTTCTTCGCACGACAGTGAAACGTGAAAAACTATCCTTTTGAAATGCTTCTAATTTATGAAGAACAATCAAAATAAAATCTATTCCAAAATGATGGCAGACCTTTTAAATATGATCGTCTTGTAGATTTTCGCTATCATGATGGCTTCATCTTGCGAACAGACCATTGACGAGAAAACTAAATCGCAAAGAATCTGCCATAAACTTCTCGCACGGTTCCCAGTATATTTGACGAAAAGCCAAGTGGTATTGAGGGAAGAACTTTGCAATTTTGCGAAGCAAATAGAGCATGTTGACGCGAAGTTCTCTGCACTGGGATTCTTCAATGTCGATCACACCTTGTTATTGACCATATTCGGTTCTATAGCTTCGTGTATTATAATTTTGATACAACTTAGATAAAGCTTTATTTACTTTAGGAATTTGAAACTTAGATTTAGAAAAGGCTGTTAATTAGATATCATTTAACTAAATAAGTTCGTGCGGTTTTTAATAATAAAAATAATAATAATATATTTATTCTGCCCAACAGATCTAATTGCAGGAAAGGAAATATAAAGACATAACTTGACACCCAACACAACACAGTACTCTTGCAATATAAAAATAAGTGAAACATATAAACAATGATGCATTGAAAGAACGCGTTGGCCGTATCCTACGTGAAATTTTTGGTATGAAAAAGCTTTCGGCGCGATGGATGCCGCGTTTGCTTACACCGGAGCAAAAACGAAATCGGGTGACCGTTTCCGAGAAGTGTCTGGCTAGGATCCAACGCAATCCAAAGCTATTCTTCATGCGTTTCTTAACCGCGGATGAGACTTAGATCCACCACTACATACCGGAGACCAAGGAACAGTCGAAGCATTAGACTTTCCGGGCGAATCGGCTCCGACGAAAGTTAAGACCGTTCAATTGGCCAGAAAGGCCATGGCGAGCATTTTTTGGGATTCCCAAAGTGTGATCCTCATCGACTATCTGCAGAAGGGAAGGACAATTACGTATAGCAACTTATTGACCTGATTCGATGCAGTATTGAAGGAAAAACGACCTCGTTTGCAGCTTTTTCACCACGGCGATGCACCGGCTCATTCATCCCGCATCGTCGTGTCCAAATTGAAAGAGTTGCGCTACGAATTAGTCTCTCATCCTCCATATTCACCGGGCTAGGCCCCGGTGACTTTTTCCTATTCCCAAACTTGAAAAAACCATTGGGAGCAAAGAGATTTGCCTCAAATGAGGAGGTCATCACCGCTAAAGATGACTATTTTGCAGACCTCGGAAAATAAAAATAAAAAACCGCACCAATACCGTGTTTTTCTTGTCAATTCCGGAAACATTTCAAGTCGTCCTGGGGGACACTAGGGTGACAGAATAAAATAGACACCTACTAATTAAAAAAAAGATTCTATTCTCGTTATATATACAAAATATTTTAAAATTTTTAAATTAGACTAATATTTTGTCGATCCACCTTTACTTGCGTGAAGTGCTGCGAGTCGTCGTGGCATAGAATCTATTAAATGATTAATGGTATCTTCTAGAATATTTAACCACTTTTCTATAACAGCTGCCACGAGTTCTTCCTTATTGCTGGGTTTTCGGGGTATTTTCGCCATATTTGTCTGGATTATGTGCCAAACATTCTCTATCGGATTCATGTCTGGTGATTGGCCTGGCCATGGTAAAATCCGAATCCCCTGTTCCTCTTTCCACGTGGTTGTTGTTCTTGCTTTGTGGCAGGGTGCTCCATCCTCCATAAATGTGGCGTCTTCTTTAGATAAAATGGCGTTGTCGAATACCGAATACCGGTAGTAGTCCTTCTGTTAATATTTGGATATATTTTGCCGCATTTATATTTCCGTCGCAGATTACTAATTGCGATCTTCCACCATACCATATTGCGCCCCACACCATGATGTTCACACTGCCGTATTTCACCGTCTGATGCAAAAATATGTCGTCCAGTTGCTGTGACGAACGTCTCCTTACCCAAGTACGACCGCTATCACTGAATTGGCAGTATCTGCTTTCGTCTGAAAAAATGACAGACCGCCAAAACTCTTCGGGTTTCGTTCGCATTTCGATTGCCCAAGCCACTCGGCGTCGGTTTTGAAACGCCGTAAGGAGAGGCTTTTTCTTTGCCACCCTTTTATACATCCCCACACTGTGGAGGTATCGCAGAACGGTCCGCTGACCTTTCTGTGAAGTTGCCGCAAGCTCAGCTGTACTTTTTCGCTGTACTTCGGTTCTCTTAACACTTCGCGCACAAGCACCCTTTTACTTCTTTCAGAAGCTCCAACACGACCTGGTCTCGGCTCCAATGTTGTTTTTTCCTTGCGTTTAAATTGTGTAACCACACAGTTAACTGTGGACAACGGAATATTTAAAGATTTACTTATTTCACGTTGCGAAGCGCCGCGTTCATTCTGGCCAACGATGCGACCCCGGGTGAAGTCGCTAATATCACTCGAACCTTGTAAGCGAGGCATAGTTGTAACGATACTAAACTATGACGAATTCCTTCCGATACACCTACCCCTACCCTAATGACAAGAGAAAGTTCTTAATTCGTTCTTAGAATTTAGCTGTTTACATATTTATACCGCTTTACCTGGTGTCTATTTTATTCTGTCACCCTGGTGTATATCTAACAAATGGATTCATATTAAAGTAAATGACAGATAAACAAGCGCTTCGATCAACAACTGAAAAAATATTCATGGCACTCTGTTGTGTACAAAAACCGCACGAACTTATTTGGTTACCAGATAGATTGCTTTATATTGATGGCATATTAAAACAAGTAGAAACTGCTCGATATTTTATTCATCTAAAACGTAAAAAATATAATCGTACTTAAAATGTTTAGATATAAGACTCTATAATGGTTAAATTATGAATAACTCAATAAAAATTCTCCAGTCATTGGCTTTGGTTTTGTTCTGAACAATCCACGGGTTCTATTAAGGCCATACATTCGATTCTATCCAATCTATAAAGCTTGAGATTTTAGTGTATATGTTTGGCTTGGTATGGCTACATCCAATTCCTCTAGTTGAAAATCCTACAACCGTTACACGACTATTCTCATCGTTTGATATGAAGGCTGGTGATCCAGAGATATGCTATAAAAGTTGATTACATTGAATTAATTGATTTCATGAAGAATATTAATCACATAGCAGAATTTACAAGA
This sequence comes from Trypoxylus dichotomus, assembly GCA_023509865.1. NCBI lineage: Eukaryota > Metazoa > Arthropoda > Insecta > Coleoptera > Scarabaeidae > Trypoxylus > Trypoxylus dichotomus. Next base: position 49,886,301 of record CM042080.1, on the reverse strand, counting down.
AGAATCTAATTCAATTTTCCCCGTGTTCCTTATGATTTAGAAATAACGGATCTTATAGAACTTGGAAAAGTGTCGAGATTTTTTTGCAACTTTAAGGATTATACGAGGGTTGTAGTTTTGCATACGTAGTTTTCGGAAAATTAAAAAATCATTGGGCTTAACAGTTCGACGTTTTACTGCGTTAAAAAATCAATTGCCTTCCGTGTTGTGTGCGAATTTGCATTGCCGTGGTGGAGGATGATTCTTCGTTCGAGGTTGGTTTTTTCGATGCCCAGCGTTGACTTGGGGCAGACAAATCGTTGTACACCAACCGGAAATAACACTTCTTTAATCTTGTAGAGGAACTGTTGCCACTTGACTTGCTTTCGAGACAAATGTTGTGACCATCTTTTTGGAGATACTTCGAGGATGGATAACTTTTATCGACTTTTCTTCATCTTGAAACACCTAAATAAATCACTGGTGTTTATTTGCCGGCTCGTATAAGCAAGATTCGTCACCACTGATCGGTGTTGTACATGTTTTTAGAGTTTATTGGCGTTGAAGCGGTCTAGAGTTCTTTGACACCAATTCATCCTAGCTGCTTTCTGTTCTTCGGGCAACAGAAGTGGTATCCAACGAAAAAAAATTTTGACGTGCAGTTCTTCATGCAATATTTTTCGAATTGAGATCTTTGAAATTCCCAATGATGCCTTAATCTCATGATATGTCACATGTCGATCTACATTGATGCTCTTGTAAGCAGCAAGACAAATCCGTCCACGTTTGAATTCTCCATAGGAACTAGAAATTGTTGAGATAATTTAGGTTAACTTTTGGTAGACATTCGATTAGTGTCGCCTTCTATTTATCAGTGTGCAGAACTTGAAAGACATCCCTCGTATTTCAAAAAAAAAAAAAAATTAAAACAGGTATCGGCATAGGATACTCGGAAATCGATCCGATTTTGTCTAGAAAAGTAGACTACCGCTTCTACATGTTGAAAATATGTGACAGTTAAAGTTATTCTACGATTTCCAATTGCTAGAAGGAAATTATAACGCGTTTTGTTTACTTACGTAGCATATGTCGGTATCAGTTAGACCGCAGAATTGTGAATCCTGTACGCCGCCATGTGATTCATATGTTTTATTGCAACTCTCTTGACTGACATGTCTTACGCTAGATTTGCGTAAGTTGTCATTCAAATCTGTAAATACACATAAAATGAAAGATACTGTAAGTGGATAATGCACCAAATTTGAGAATGCATTGTTTTCATCTTTTCTAAAATATAATTACGAGGATAATGCGAAAAATTCGATAACTAACATAGCAAATACCAATATTTCAATGAAGTGTATTTTATTTTTCGACATAATATCGAAACGAAGAGATATGATGAAGAATAGGAAGCGTTATTACTAGTGCGGATCGAATCAAAACAATGGACATGTACAATGAGTGAAGATAGATGGCCAAAGGGGGCACTAAATTATACACCATAAAATAGAAGGAGAACAGGAAGGCCAGCGATATCAGGGAGGGATGGGATCGAGAAAGCCATGTGAAAGTTCAGAGAGACGAGTGGAAATCGAAATGCGATATGCGGCGAAGGCTGTAGGCCCCTCACTATAGTAGTAATAACAATAGTGATTTATTTCCAACTGGTTATAACACCCAATTACAAGAAATTACTAAGATATATAACAACAATTCATATACATATATATATATATATATATATATATATATATATATATATATATATATATATATATATATATATATATATACATCCAGGGGCATGACTAAGAGGCACCCTTCAGATTCTTTAATATAGCGATATTAGCAGACAAATAAATACATTTATTGCTATATTTGCGGAACTAATTGTATTTTACACTTGTTAGTATAGTTCGGTAAAGTGACCGGTGAACATCAGTATTTTTATTTTAAATTATATGTGCGTTTGTTATTGGCAAATAAAAATATTTATTCGTGATTAGTTTATGTGTATATAACTGAAGATGCCGAAATCTAAGGAACTTTCTGTAATCTATTTTCGCATATTTACTGAAAAAAATATATAATTCCAGAATTTTACCTTCATCATTCGATGACTCGACGAAAGCCCATCCTGTTCCAACCATGGTGGCGGGAACATCATCTTTTGTATAGAGACAAGCCGGTTGAACATAATCTGTAAAATTGGCTGATTCAGCCAGCTTCAGCAGCGCAATATCGTTGATATGCTTCTTGTCTTGAAAATTTGGATGAGCAGTTATAGATAGAATCGTTATATCTTGCGGTATAACCTTATCAGCTACATTGTTTAGGTCAATACTGCCAAGTCGCACCATTTTTGGGGGGTTTCTGCAACAAATGTGGCACGTCTCAATCGACATATCGCTTTAGTCCGTATTTCTTTACCCTCGATAAGTACGTAAGCAATGTGCTGCTGTAATGACGTAATTTTTGCTGATGAGGAATCCGCCGCAATTTTTCCATACAATTTCGTCGCGCTTGGGTTCGTTCTCGTAACCTAGTATAACCTGAAACGATATTACTCTGTTATAAATGCTATGGAGTCGGATATCCAGAAATAAATCCTGAATAAGATTTTAGAATTAATGGAACAAAGTCGCAAAAGAAGAATGATACCGTCGGATATAACAACTTAAACCGCATCATCAAGAGAAAGATCAAAGAAGGTAAGGAAGCAGATACACTACCGCTCAAAAGTGTTTAGGCACTCTCACTGATAGCAAAAATGTATAAAAACTCAGCAAAAATGTTAATAGTATTTATTTTTTATGTACAGATACATGTATATGAATAAAAATATATTAAATAAATGTGAAAATTAAAACGTTTAATTTAAATTTTGCTTTCATCTATGTGACCTCCTCTTGATTTAATAATTGCAGCACACAATGGAGGCATTCTCGTAATAAGTTTTGCCAGAGTTTCTTGTGTTATCGAGGTCCAAGTCGATTGCAATTTGTTTCACACGTCAGTAGCTAATATCGGAGCAGATTTCCGTACTTCCCGATCTAGTTCTTCCCATAGTAAGCTGATTGGATTCAAGTCGGGGCTCTGGGGAGGCCATTCCATAATTTTGAGAGTTCCTTCCTCTTCTAAATGGCGTAAATAGTCTTTACATAATTTAGAGGAATGTTTTGGGTCATTATCTTCCTGGAAGATAAAATTTTGACCCAAAAGTCGAATTCCGGAAGGTATTGCGTGGTTCTCCAAAATTTCGCGGTAGCCTTCTTTCTTTAATATACCGTCAATTTTCACAATGTCCCCTATACTAGTGCCAGCAAAACAGGCCCAAATGATGATAGAACCTCCACCATGCTTCACGGTAGCAGCAATACACTCTTCTCTGGCACGTTCACCCACAGATCTTCTTACGAAAATGCGTCTTCGGGTTCCGAACAGCTCAAATTCTCTTCCAGTGTTGGTGTTCACGAACCCATTTAAGTCACTTTTGCGTGCGTTTTGTTTGCCTAGTAATGGATTTTTCATCGCAATACGTCCATGGAGCCCGGCTTTCTGTAGGCGACGTTTGACTGTAAAAACACTGACTAGTTTTTGGCGACCAACATTTAATTCTGAGGTGATTTCCGGGGCTGTTTTGCGTCTATTTAACATGCTGGTAACCACTATTCTGCGATCATCTGCAGATGTTGTCGCTTCTGGCCTTCCACTCCGTCTTTTATTAAGAAAACTGCCAGTTTCCCGATATTTTTTTACGTTACAGTCAACTGTAGCGTGGTGTATTTTCATTTTTTCTTGCAATTTGTCGATTACTTATGCCACTTTTATGGTAAGCTATCATAAACGCACGTGTTTCCGTACTAAAATTGTCACACGATATTTCGCTCATGACGTGAATAGAGTAATTATCACACTGCAATTGACCATAGGTTACAGATTTCACTATAATCTTCTAGAAAGGTAATTTAAACATTCTTACCTACAATCTAACAGATGACTAAATTGACCCAGTAAATTCAGAGGGATTGTTATTGTAATTGCACCGGAATAAACAGTTTACGGTAATCCGACCAAGTGCAGGTAAATGATCGTAAACCTTATGCGATATAATGGGTGTTTATCTTACTGAACTACATTTTAAATACGTATTCATTTTATTATAATGTTTTTTTTTGGTAAACCTAATACTATATGAATAATCCATGAAAACAGGGGTGCCTAAACACTTTTGAGCGGTAGTGTATTAAAGAAAAATGCACTGAAATCGAGACATTACATGCAAAATACGACAATTTCAACGGACACCGAAAAGTTAAAGAAATTACTGGGACATACAGACGTAGACACTTAACCAGACTAACCAATAATGAAGGATATACGGTACAGCCTTGGACATTTGTCTGGGGCACCCATAAAAGATGTCATTGTGCGTTACCGTACCGAGATTCCCTGCATTCCACAAGAACTTTTATTTACTAATGCGTAATTCGGATTTACAATCCTTTATTTACATAAATATCGGTCTATTGTTTATTTCAAGAATATAATCACGTAATCAGTACTGATACGTTGGCGATGGAAGGGGCTTCTAGAGCGTTACTTTTATTATTTGAGTGTGCTGTGTGTTGTGTTCTACTTGCGTACAGTGGATTGTATGAAGATGCCTATAAGACGCAAGTTGACTGTTGCGGGACGTAGTCAAATAGTGTTGCTACATTCGCAGGGTATGTCGCAAAAACAAATGCATCAACAATGAAGCGTTCGCGACATGCGATACAATTAATCATTAAACGATTTCGGGAAACCGTATCGTATGAAAATCGACGAAAAAGTGGGAGAAAATGCAAAACCACTGCGAGACAGGATCGCTATTTGGAGCGTTTAGCTTTACGGGATCGCTTTCAAACACCCAAACAGCTGGCCGCTGACCTATCGGTTGAACAAGACGTTTCTGTATGTGACAGAACTGTTCGAAGAAGGTTGGCAGAGGTGAATTTGAAGGGCAGGAAAGCGCGTTGCAACCCATACCTGAGCCAGCAACATATGAAGAATCGTTTCCTGTGGGCAAAAAAAATATAAAGATTGGACTGTCGAGATGTCGAAGGTCATATGGTCTGACGAATCAAACATAGAGGTATATTAAGCAATCCTATTTTGTTCCTTTGTTACACAAAATTTACAAAAATGCATACGCATACCACCGATTTGCTAAATTAAAAAAAAGTAATTATTGTTAATTATCCAATTCAGATGTTTGGTACTCCTGTAGCTCAGTTTGTCCGCCGTAGATCTGGGAAGGCATTTCGTGCTGATTATATCACCCGATGCCAAACATGGCGATGGCAACGTCATGATTTGGGGAAGCATGTCCGCAAATGGCTTAGTAGAAGTGTTTGTGTGTGATGGTAGGACGAACAGCGATCAGTATATCTCGATGCTAGAAGAGGTGTTAGAAGCATGAGTGCTGAAAATATATGACAGGGATGACGCAGAATATTTCGCGAGAACGGGATCCGTTTACTTGCAGTCACCAGATCTGTCGCCTATAGAAAATTTGTGACGCATGCTGAAGCTAAACCTTTCCAATTTCAAATTCAGTAACAAAAATGACAAAAGGAACAAAATTTATACAAGAGTGGGAAGCACTTTCACCTGAAGTTTGTTTACGTATAGTAGCATCAACGCCTAAACGGTTAAATGCTGTTATTAAAGCAAATGGTGGTGCCATGAAATATTAAATTTATTATTAAAAACTTATTTAGTGAATGTTTATGCGTGTAGTTTTAGTTTAATAGCGCACGATAAGGGTATTTTTGGTATGAATACGCCTGAATTATTCTGAACAGCAGGAAACAAAGTTAAAATAGCATGCTTGGTAGCCAACATCCAAAACTGTTACAAGGAGAAGAGTGGAATCGAAATATCTTCTTAAAAACCCTTACATTGTGTTGATATTCTCCCGGTAACACGTAACTCGATTGGAACACCTTTCTTTGAATACCTGCACCAAAGTCCTTACAAGCTAAAAACATAAAAAGTTACGATCGTGTCGTCTTATTGCTAGCCAGAATATACCTTGTTCGCTTTTTCTTACGGATCGTTCCCCACGTTTTAGGTAGCGTTCTTTTATGCAGCAAACTACATCATTGCTCCTGTCCCATTTATCGTTAGCTTCTATTACGTTGGAGATGATAATACCGCTTGGACAATCATTGCTGAGAGTCTTTTCGCCTTCGTTATTCCTACCGCATTTTTCACCAAGATTGGATCGGGCTAAAAAGTTTGATAGTTAAGGGTTTTTACCATTTTCACCGTTATAGTACATATGTTATAGGAATATTTCCCGTGGTCTTTTTCTTTAAAGATCTAAACCGTGAAATCTAATTCTTATGTGTTGAGGAACGAGGTTATAAGCAGCATTTTAGGTAAATCGTTTCTTATTTAACTTTCAAAAGTAATTAATTCATTATTATTGTAAGCGCAGCATTTTCACTGTGACGTTGAATACGAAGGCGACCTGAATGAGCCGCTGCATTGTCGTGGTGGAAAAGCTGCAAAGAAGGCCGTTTTTCCTTCAATACTGCATCGAATCGGGTCAATAAATCGTTGTAGTATTGCCCCGTAATCGTCCTTCCCTTCTGCAGATAGCCGATGAGGATCACACATATAAGTTTCCCTTTCCGACCAACGAATCCAGTTCAACCTTCGTGCGCCATCTCTTGCCGATTCCCGAAACATTACAGGTCGCCCTCGTATGTAACCGCTGTAATGTTATCTGATTAGAACTCGTAATACCTGTTCGAATTAGTTTTGTTTTATTTTTGTAATGCATTTCAAGAATAGTTGATACAATATATCTAATTCACTTTTACTAAATAATTACCTAACATTTTCAGCTTCTTACCAAATTATATACTACTGCATATTTTTCACTGCGACTTACTGTATATATAGATGAGACACATTCACAGCATTCATATGTGTCCCAAGATGTGGACTGATGAAAGTACAAAAAGTCTTTTTAAGAACATATCTAAAGCACCCAGACTAATTATAGTGCACACAGGAAGCAGCATGGGTTTTATCTCTAATGCCCTATTTATTTTTAAGTCCCGCATGAAACAGGAGCCTACATCAACGTTGCCCACAACCTCTGTTGTTATAATTAATAATGCGAATTAGAAGAAGGATGTCCAACGTTCAAAACCCATCTCTAGACGGCATTGCAGAGAGAGTGGCACTGTATTCCTTAAGATACACTGACGAGATTGGTAAAAAGAATGCCATGAATTGCGCGGGTAGTTATTAAATTAAGAAGTCTTTCTATGAGAAGAAAGTATAAGTTAGTTTATGTTTTTTAATGTTCATTATTACTTATCCTTTTGTGTACACATGTGCAATAAGTGGTAGATGAATAAATATTTTTTTATAATTATTTTAAAATAATCTAAGATGCCTAGAAGGTATTTATTAAAGTATTAAGAAAGAGTAATAATAAACACTGGATAACATAAAGTGAGCGGTTTACTAATTCTAGTATAGTTAACTGTATAATCAATGAAAGAAAAAAAATCTCATATTCACAAATTATATTTTAACAAAAACCGTTTCGTATAATTAGAAAACTATGGAAATAACTTATATTATTTATATTAAATATTATCGTGTAACATAATAGTATAATAAACATATATAAGAAATACGGGTTATGTTCCATTTGTCATTTCTCCACATAGCCAACTGTAGGGTATAAAACATCCCAAGAATATAATTTTGTTTCAATGTGGTAACAGCGTTCGCATTTCTCATAAGAACCGTAGTGAATTTGAAGGTGCGAACGGACTATAGAATGTAACGTTTTACGGTAACTTGAAAACGTAACAGGCGATATGTAATAAAAATATCGCTATAAGAGACCCGCTACAGGTTCGTATTATCACAAGTATTTATATTTATAGATGATAGAAGTATAAATAAGTGTATATAATCATTCAACTGTGACCTAAGGAACTGGAATTGACGTATTGCTTGTTTCAAGATACGAGACAGTGCGGAATGTGAGCTTTTACAGCGGCACGAGCACAATAGGTGATATGCAACAACACCTAAACTTCAGAATATTCTTAATCCGCCTTAGAAACTTTGCAAGTTTGTGTTTACCATCAAAGGTTGATAAAAAAATTATCACAGTAAATCAGTAATGGGTTTGTTTATAATTTCGCACAACAAATTGAAACGGATAGTATTTCTATTTCTTCCTAACATATTACAATATGCCTGAAGAAAATATTTCTCGAATTTAACACAAACACGCAGACGTAATTCAAACAAAAATACGTCAGGTTTATCTTTGTCTGGCTTCAACGCAAGACTGTCGGATCAGATGAACATGTTTTTGTATAAAAATCTGTAATCATTCTCATAGTTCGACATGAACTTTTGAACAGAATATTTAATTATCTTGTTACCTGTGCAGAAATAAAATAATATAGGGATTTTATTGTTATGGGTTAAAGTCATTCAAACTATTACATTACCGCTAGCGAAATTTCGGCTTATCGCAACTTTAGTGTTCTTGCCCAAATGGTGCCAATAATATTTGAAACCATTAGCCCCGTTCAAGTTAAATTTCTTCTCATCAGAGAATATGATGATTCCGTCCCAAATGATCTTGCGCAAATTTCAGTCTTGCCCGTTTATGTGTCTCTTTCAAGGGTGGTTTTAAAATCTTTTTTAGCGACCGGAAACCTTTACTGACGGATAAAATTTATTGTACACGTCTGTTTATTACTGATAAATTTAAATTAGATTTTATATTTGCGTGGTTACATTACCAGAAGAGGTTAACGGAAATACTTCCTCTACATATCTAACAGTTGTGATATTGACAAAATAATACCTCCGTTATTTCTTTAAGTTCAAAAATGTAATTCTAGGTAATTCCCAACTCATATCATCGCTAAATGTTTAGCAGGAGTAGCTGTATTTAGTAGTTTTGAAGCAAGCATCAAATTTTGAATGAAATAGGAAGTATCCATATATGAGTGGTGGTATATATTTGGGCAATATATTTTGTGAATTGTTTAATTAAAAAAATATAATACCTTTTAACATTTTTAAATCAAAGAGCCCATTCCGTAATTGCCTGAGATTTTTCATCACAAAACGATCTGTTTCCGGGATCAGACATTGTCATGGTGAATAGTAAAGTACAGAATTTCGTATCAATTATAAAAATTAGTGTCGATATCTATATTTAAATTGGAAAAATTCCGAAAATATCTTAAACGCAAAGAAATTCACCTAAAACTATTACTTGCCCAGTTTAAAAGGATAACTCTTCTTATTTTTCTATATTTTGCTAATCAAAACTTTACGTGTATTATTAGGCATAATTTGTAAATTATTGCAAGACGCAATATCTATTAAAAAAATCTAGAAGATCTAGTAAACTCCCACGTGTGTTCATTAATGTTACCTTATTTTTAAGACAAACTAATTTAGACATTCATATGAGTAAAGTTAATAAATAATATGTTTGTATATTATTTTCTGCGTTATTTTTATCAAAAACCAATAAAACCAAGAAGAAAGACTAACGCACAAAGGAAATGTGCTTGGTATTTATAGAGGAATCTGGTGCTGGTTATCTCTAGGTAATCCCAATTACTGGTGATAAAACTTCTGCGATTGTTTCTTTGTATTTTTTTTAATCAGCGGAAACCAATATGATATTTTTTATTATAAAGAAGCAGTGGTGTTTTTTTTTATACGCTATATAATGTATCTTGGTATAAACAGTATAAGAAAATATAGTTTTAAAACGTTTAATTCATTCAGTCTGTATAAAGTCTTGTGGCATTTCTTATAAATACGCATTAGGTAAGCAATTATCATCACATAACCATCCACACTAGAATCATCGAACCTTACAGAAACTACAAGGACGCACTATGGTCAACGCCATTGAAAGATTTGCCAAAAATGCTGTTTGGCGATGTTATCCTGATAGAAAATATCTTTTCACTTGTATTTAAAGTGCAGCTTACGCAAAACCTAATACTCTAATATAGTTTTGTTGTGTTCATAAAATAGGAACACGTACAACGGTGTGTAATTGTCTTATTACGATTTTAACTGGTAGAATTCTTACTATTTTTTGCTAGAATACGATGGCCTCTTTTATACACCCGCAGAAGGTAAGAACTGATATATTAATTACATTGAGGTAAGGAATTTCCCTTTAGGGTAATTAAAAACTTTCGAAATGTGAATGGAACTAAAGATTAAGTAAATACTTATCCTAATTGTTGAGAAACACAGGTAAACTAATATTCATAAACGGTCCAAACAAGAAATAATATACTTTATGCAGAATACACTAGGGTGACGGAATAAAATAGACACCTACTAATTAAAAAAAAAGATTCTATTCTCGTTATATATACGAAATATTTTCTTAAATTAGACTAATATTTTGTCGATCCACCTTTACTTGCGTGAAGTGCTGCGAGTCGTCGTGGCATAGAATCTACTAAATGATTAATGGTGTCTTCTGGAATGTTTAACCACTCTTCTGTAACAGCTGCCACGAGTTCTTCCTTATTGCTGGGTTTTCGGGGTTGTTTCGCCATATTTGTCTGGATTATGTGCCAAACATTCTCTATCGGATTCATGTCTGGTGATTGGCCTGGCCATGGTAAAATCCGAATCCCCTGTTCCTCTTTCTATGTGGTTGTTGTTCTTGGTTTGTGGCGGGGTGCTCGATTCTCCATAAAAGTGGCGTCTTCTTGAGATAAAATGGCACTGTCGAATATCGGTAGTAGTCCTTCTGTTAATATTTGGATATATTTTGCCGCATTTATATTTCCGTCGCAGATTACTAATTGCGATCTTCCACCATACCATATCGCGCCCCACACCATGATGTTCACACCGCCGTATTTCACCGTCTGATGCAAAAATTTGTCGTCCAGTTGCAGTGACGAACGTCTCCATACCCACGTACGACCACTATCACGGAATTGGCAGTATCTGCTTTCGTCTGAAAAAATGACAGACCGCCAAAACTCTTCGGGCTTCGTTCGCATTTCGATTGCCCAAGCCATTCGGCGCCGTTTTTCAAACGCCGTAAGGAGAGGTTTTTTCTTTGCCACCCTTTTATACATCCCCACACTGTGGAGGTATCGCAGAACGGTGCGCTGACTTTTCTGTGAAGTTGCCGCAAGCTCAGCTGTACTTTTTCGCGGTTCTCTTAACACTTCGCGCACAAGCACAGTTTTACTTCTTTCAGAAGGTCCGGCACGAACTGGTCTCGGCTCTACTGTTGTTTTTTCCTTGCGTTTAAATTGTGTAATCACACGGTTAACTGTGGGGACAACGGAATATTTAAAAATTTACTTATTTCACGTTACGAAGCGCCGTGTTTAGTCCGGACAGGGAAAGTAGATTTGATATTCTCATCGTCAGAGGGGGAGACATTAATTTAGACCACCACTGTACATAGAAGCACATGAAAGAACTCGACGAACAAGCATTGAATTTGCTAGATGTTGATGAGTAACGCAATAGCTTTATTACGCTATTTCCTAAATTAATGGTCTTACCTATTATTTTTAACAGGTGGATAACCTTCACATAAATTAATCCATACCCGCATTTTAAAAATGCAGAATATTATATTTGTATGGGAGATTCATAAACAACTAGATGTAATTCCTTCTGAAACACGGTGTATACATTATTACTATAAGCATTATATAAATAATCCGTGTTATTGGCCGTAGTTCTAATAATGATTTAAATATTTAAACGCGTAATATATGCAATTAATTACACATCTTAATAGTTAGGTACACTACCGTCCATATTAGTTTGGACACCCAGTAAAATGTAGTAAACTCTACTAAAAGAATTGTTTTTATATATAAATAACATTTATACTAGGTATGGTGTTTATTATTTATTAATTGCATAGGTAAACTTACAAGAATTCGATTAGATTATAGGATTATCTTTGGGACAATATTGCAGGTAATAAATTTACAATACCCTTTGGTGTGGGAGCGGGCCACCCGAAAGTGTATTGTATATTGATAAATGATTTAGTTTCTAAATAAACCTGCTTGTGCGTGCGTTAGTGTTAAGAGCGTATCTTTTCGTGTGAACCTGATTAAGGTTATTAAAATACCGAGAGGAAAACTGACGAGTTTAGAAAAGCGCTTTGTAATTGCGGCTTTTCATTAAGAAGGTTATTCAGTACGTCAAATTTTCGAAAATACGTATTAATAAATCGATTTGACTGATATCATTCGGAGACATCAAAGCACGGCCGATTTAAAAGATCGGGGTCGTTCAGGTCAATAACAGCTCACGCCGACGATGAGCGTATAAAATTGCTGAGCAAGCAAAATGGGAGACTAACAGCATCAGAAATCGTCGTCGAAATGAATCGCGATCGTACAAGAAAAATTTTTGTTACTACAGTGAAAAGAAGAGCTCGACGGCCGCATTCCAACAGAGAAAAAAAACCCTACTTCGACAGGGAAACAGGCAGAAACGGCTACAGTGGACAGAAGCACATAGAAATTGGATAGTGGATGATTGGAAAAAGGTGCTATGGACTGATGAGTCAAAGTTTGAGGTATTTGCACAGTTGAGGTTAGTTTTTGTGAGAAGAGCGAAAGGCCAAAGAATGTTGCAGAATTGTATAGTGCCAACTGTCAAGCAAAGAAGAAGTCTTGTGCTTTTTTGGTCCGGTACAGGAGATTTGAAGCGAATCGTAGGTATTTTGCGGAAAAAGTGTTATTTAGAAATACTGCAAGAAAATGTAATACCATCGGAGCAACGTCTAATCGGCGAAAATTTTATATTCATGCAGGACAACGACACCAAGCACTCAGGAGTTATATGTAAAAATTTCTGAAATGAAGAACAGGAACATGGCGCTTTACAGATAATAACATGGCCGTCGCAAAGCCCCGATCTAAACCCCATGGAGCTGTTATGGGATGAATTGACCAGGAGGGTACGAAAAGTATGCCCCACCTCTATAGGCCACCCGTGGAGCAATTTACAAGAGGAATGGACTAATGTGCTAAATAGAGTCCTTCAAAATTGTGAAAACTGTTCTTCGCGCAAGAGGGAAGTTTCTTTGATGTTTAAAAAGTTTTTATCTATTTTTCGTTAGAATTACTTTTTCTACTTTTATATTATAATTTTAATCGCTATTAATGAAATGCAATAACAAATTTAAGTTTTGGAGAAATGAGTGAATACTTTTTCGTTTTTTTTTAAATTTATTTACGTGTCCGAACCAATATCGACAGTAGCGTACGTTCTTCTTAATAAACTATTAGTATTTTCAAAGTTCCCAATTGTCTACATTAAACTTCAACTATCAAATTTCATATAGCATATCAAATTTTATGACAATCGGTACCGATATCATATGATTACAGATTTTTCTACAAAAACATGTTCATCTGATAGAATAATCTTGCGTTGAAGCCTGAAAAACAAATCTGACGTATTTTTGTTTGGATTACATCCGCGTATGTGTTTTAAATTCAAGAAATATTTTCTCCATGCATATCGTCGTGTGTTAGAAAGAAATAGAAATACTTTCCGTTTCAATTTATAGAGCGCAATTGTAGACAAACCTATTACTGATTTTCTGCGATAATTTTCTTATCAACCCTTCACGGTAAACAAAAACTTTCAAAGTTTCTATGGTAGTTTAAGAATATTCTGAATTTTAAAGTGTTACTGCATACCACCTGCTGTGCTCGTGCTACTGTAAACGATTGCATTTCGCACTATCTCGTATCTTGAAACAAACAATACGCCAATTCCAGTTCCTTAGGTCACAGTTGAATGGCTATAATACACTTATTTATACTTCTATTATCTATAGATATAAATACTTGTGATAATACGGACCTGTAGCGGTTCTCTTATAGCGATATTTTTATTGCATATCGCCTGTTATGTTTTCAAGTTACCGTAAAACGGTACATTCTATAGTCCGTTCGCACCTTACAATTCAGTACGGCTTTAGTTTTCTAGTTTTCAAATTATACCAAACGGTTTTATTAAAATATAATTTACGAATATGAGATTTCTTTTCTTTCAGAATTGATTTCTACAATTAACTATATTAGGATTAATAAACTGATTTATTTACTGAGAATAGTAGTAATTAATTTCGACAGATTCATGTCAAAAACTGGTATGTAGTGTGTCATAAAAGGTAAACGCCGCGAAAAAGGTCAAGGGCCGTTTAATAAAATATTCATTTTATGTCATTTTCCGTGATATAAAATTTAAATAAATATTTTGGTTTGAGTTTATTGCGTTTATTTTTTCTTGTAGTTGAGCATGAAGTATTTAGACTATTACATATGACCACGGCTGTATATTAGCAAATATTGAGAATATTAAACATAAAGTTATTGATAGCAAGGACAGACATAAGGTTTTTTCCAATTTATTTGTTGATAATCCAACTGTCAAAAAAGAGCCACTAGTACAAAATAGCGCAATTCTGCCCAGGCTGGAAAGAGATGTATATATATGAATTCTCTGTCAATAGAAAGAAAGAGCCACACAGAATTTTAATGTGCGAACGGACTATAGATCATATTTTGAAGTAAATTATGCTTGAATAGTATTGATGACAATTAGTTATTCAATTATATCAATACAAATTATCGATTTAGTGCTATTGTAAAAGTTTCAATTTTTTTTTCTTTATATCATTACACTAAAATTTGTAAAATTATATTTTATATTTATTGCTGTTAAATAAATTACCTACCAATAGCAAGCGAACATAGCGATCGGGACCAAGTTTATATTTCAGATTATTTTGTTCCCGGCAACTTTTGAATAATCTAATTAATATTAATAATAAGAAGAAAAATAGTAATTTAAAATGCTAATACGTTACCTAAGGCCGCCGCAAAGAGCAGCGAAAATATGAACGTCACCTTCTGCATGGCAAGCGATTGATGAATATGACTCACACACTGCTACTAATTTTGCTACTTCAGACAAGAGACTGAGTTATTTCCTCTGTAAAGTAATGGGTAATGATACTAATGATTGTTGCAATTGCCTATATTCGCAGAACGAGTTCGTACGCATGTCTGTTTAGAGTTCCCACCTATATTTCATCTACATACTACATTATTGTTCGTCCAATAATTTCGCGAATTGGCTATAATTAACATTAGATTTTCTAGAACCGAGGTAAAATCGTGGGTTTCCAAAGCTTAGAATTATTTTGTTATGTACACTACCGCTCAAAAGTGTTTAGGCACTCTCACTGACAGCAAAAATGTATGAAAACTCAGCAAAAATGTTAATATTTATTTTTTATGTACAGATACACGTACATGAATCAAAATATATTAAATAAATGTGAAAATTAAAACGTTTAATTTAAATTTTGCTTTCATCTATGTGATTTTAATAATTGCAGCACACAATCGAGGCATTCTCGTAATAAGTTTTGCCAGAGTTTCTTGTGTTATTGAGGTCTAACTCGATTGCAATTTGTTCCACACGTCAGTAGCTGATGTCGGAGCCGATTTCCGTACTTCCCGATCTAGTTCTTCCCATAGTAACTCGATTGGATTCAAGTCGAGGCTCTGGGGAGGCCATTCCATAATTTTGAGAGTTCCTTCCTCTTCTAACTGGCGTAAATAGTTTTTACATAATTTAGAGGAATGTTTTGGGACATTATCTTGCTGGAAGGTAAAATTTTGACCCAAAAGCCGAATTTCGGAAGGTATTGCGTGGTTCTCCAAAATTCCGCGATAGCCTTCTTTTTTTAATATACCGTCAATTTTCACAATGTCCCCTACACTAGTGCCAGCAAAATACCCCCGAATGATGATAGAACCTGCACCATGCTTCACGGTAGCAGCAATACACTCATCTCTGGCACGTTCACCCACAGGTCTTCTTACGAATATGCGTCTTCGGGTTCCGAGCAGCTCAAATTTGGACGCATCCGTCCATAGGACGTTGTTCCACTCTTCTATGGTCCAGTGTTGGTGTTCACGAGCCCATTTAAGTCGCTTTTGCTTGTCTTGTTTGCGTAGTAATGGCTTTTTCATCGCAATACGTCCATGGAGCCCTGCTTTCTGTAGGCGACGTTTGACTGTAGAAACACTGACTAGTTTTTGGCGACCAACATTTAATTCTGCGGTGATTTCGGGGGCTATTTTGCGTCTATTTAACTTGCTGGTAACCACTATTCTGCGATCATCTGCAGATGTTGTCGCTTTTGGCCTTCCACTCCGTCTTTTATTAAGAAAACTGCCAGTTTTCCGATATTTTTTTACGTTATAGTCAACCGTAGCGTGGTGTATTTTAATTCTTTTGGCAATTTTTCGATTACTTATTCCACTTTTATGGTAAGCTATGATAAGCGCACGTGTTTCCGTACTAATTTCTCTTCGCGGAGGCATTTTAAAAAATTGTCACACGATATTTCGCTCACGACGTGAATAGAGTAAATACCACACTGCAACTGACCATAGGTTACAGATTTCACTATAATTTTCTAGGAAGGTAATTTAAACATTATTGCCTACAATCTAACAGATGACTAAATTTACCCAGTAAATTCAGAGGGATTGTTATTGTAATTGCACCGTAATAAACAGTTTATGGTAATCCGACCAAGTGCAGGTAAATGATAGTAAACCTTATGCGATATAATGGGTGTTTATCTTACTGAGCTACATTTTAAATACGTATTTCATTTTATTATAATGTGTTTTTGGTAAACATAACACTATATGAATAATCCATGAAAACAGGGGTGCCTAAACACTTTTGGGCGGTAGTGTATGTACACTATAGTTCAAAAGTTTGCTTGCACTATATAAATTAATAAAGTAAACGGGATAGGTATTAGGGGAGGCTGAAATGTTTCCGTAATCGAGAAGAAAGACCCGGTATTGGTGTGGTTTTTTATTTTTATTTTTCGATGTAATCTCCTGGAAGATCAATACACTTTTTTAAACGGTGTTTCGGTCTCCTCAAGTAGTCAGAAAAGTAGGATGTTTCGAAGTCTGCAAAATAGCCATCTGCAGCGACGATGGCCTCTTCATTTGAGGCAAATCTCTTTCCTCCAAGTGATTTTTCGAGGTTTGGTAACAGGAAAAAGTCGCTGGGGGCTAGGTCCGGTGAATATGGAGAATCAGAGACTAACTCGTAGCGCAACTCATTAAATTTGGGCAGGACGATCCGGAATGAATGAGCCAATGCATTGTCGTGGTGGAAAGGCACATTTTTCCGCTGCAAACGAGAAGGTTCTCCTTCAATACTCCATCGAATCGTTGTAATATTGCCCAGTGATCATCTCTCCTTTCTGCAGATAGTCGATGAGAATCACACCATGGGAATCCCAAGAAATGGTCGCCATGCCGTTTTCGGCCGATTGAACAGTCTTTGCTTCCTTCGGAGTCGATTCGTCCGGAAAAGTCCACTGCTTCGACTGTTCCTTGATCTCCGGTATGTAGTGGTGGATCCAAGTCTCATCAACGGTTACAAAACGCATGAGGAAATCACTTGGATTACGTTGGACCGTGGCTAAACACTCCACCGGAAAGGTCGCCCGATTCCGTTTTTGCTTCGGTGTGAGGTACCCATTGCGATGAAAACTTTTTTATACCAAAAATTTCGTGCAGGATATGGCAAACGTGTTGTTCTGAGATGCCTGTTGCCTCTGCTATCTCTTTCAGCTTCGATCGGCGATCGACTAACACGATATTATGAGTATTGTCGAACATTTCATCGTTGGTAGCGATTTTTGGACGAATTCGAAATTCGATTTTATCCATTTTTGCGAAACCGCCAGACTTGCTACACAAAACACACTCTTAAACTATTGACAGTAGACGGCTGAAATTTTGACAGTTGCCATAAAAAAGGTTGCCTTTGTCGACCAATGTATCCACCTCAACTTTCATACCTACCTCTTGCCGATTCCGGAAACATTTCAGGTTGCCCTTGTTTATATCCGACAAACGGATTCATATTAAAGTAGATAACAGATAAACAAGCGTTTTGATCAACAACTGAAAAAATATTCATGGCACTCTGTTGTGTACAAAAACCGCACGAACTTATCTGGTTACCAGATAGATTGCTTTATATTGATGGCATATTAAAACAAGTAGAAACTGCTTGATATTTTATTCAACTAAAACGTAAAAAATATAATCGTACTTAAAATGTTTAGATATAAGACTCTATAATGGTTAAATTATGAATAACTCAATAAAAATTCTCCAGTCATTGGCTTTGGTTTTGTTCTGAACAATCCACGCGTTCTATTAAGGCCATACATTCGATTCTATCCAATCTATAAAGCTTGAGATTTTAGTGTAAATGTTTGGCTTGGTATGGCTACATCTACTTCCTATAGCTGAAAATCCCACAACGGTTACACGACTATTCTCATCGTTTGATATGAATGCTGGTGATCCAGAGATATGCTATAAAAGTTGATTACATCGTATTAATTGATTTCATGAAGAATATTGATCACATAGCAGAATTTACAAGAAGAATCTAATTCAATTTTCCCCGTGTTCCTTATGATTTAGAAATAACGGATCTTATAGAACTTGGAAAAGTGTCGAGATTTTTTTGCAACTTTAAGGATTATACGAGGGTTGTAGTTTTGCATACGTAGTTTTCGGAAAATTAAAAAATCATTGGGCTTAACAGTTCGACGTTTTACTGCGTTAAAAAATCAATTGCCTTCCGTGTTGTGTGCGAATTTGCATTGCCGTGGTGGAGGATGATTCTTCGTTCGAGGTTGGTTTTTTCGATGCCCAGCGTTGACTTGGGGCAGACAAATCGTTGTACATCAACCGGAAATAACACTTCTTTAATCTTGTAGAGGAATTGTTGCCACGTGATTTGCTTTCGAGACAAATGTTGTGACCATCTTTTTGGAGACACTTCGAGGATGGATAACTTTTATCGACTTTTCTTTATCTTGAAACACCTAAATAAATGACTGGTGTTTATTTGCTGGCTCGTATAAGCAAGATTCGTCACCACTGATCGGTGTTGTACATGTTTTTAGAGTTTATTGGCGTTGAAGCGGTCTAGAGTTCTTTGACACCAATTCATCCTAGCTGCTTTCTGTTCTTCGGGCAACAGAAGTGGTATCCAACGAAAAAAAATTTTGACGTGCAGTTCTTCATGCAATATTTTTCGAATTGAGATCTTTGAAATTCCCAATGATGCCTTAATCTCATGGTATGTCACATGTCGATCTACATTGATGCTCTTGTAAGCAGCAAGACAAATCCGTCCACGTTTGAATTCTCCATAGGAACTAGAAATTGTTGAGATAATTTAGGTTAACTTTTGATAGACATTCGATTAGTGTCGCCTTCTATTTATCAGTATGCAAAACTTGAAAGACATCCCTCGTATTTCAAAAAAAAAAAAATTAAAACAGGTATCGGAATAGGATACACGGAAATCGATTCTAGGGATCCGATTTTGTCTAGAAAAGTAGACTACTGCTTCTACATGTTGAAAATATGTGACAGATCGTTCCAAACTCTGAATTTTAAAGTTATTCTACGATTTCCAATTGCTAGAAGGAAATTATAACACATTTTGTTTACTTACGTAGCATATGTCGGTATCAGTTAGACCGCAGAATTGTGAATCCTGTACGCCGCCATGTGATTCATATGTTTTATTGCAACTCTCTTGACTGACATGTCTTACGCTAGATTTGCGTAAGTTGTCATTCAAATCTGTAAATACACATAAAATGAAAGATACTGTAAGTGGATAATGCACCAAATTTGAGAATGCATTGTTTTCATCTTTTCTAAAATATAATTACGAGGATAATGCGAAAAATTCGACAACTAACATAGCAAATACCAATATTTCAATGAAGTGTATTTTATTTTTCGACATAATATCGAAACGAAGAGATATGATGAAGAATAGGAAGAGTTATTACTAGTGCGAATCGAATCAAAACAATGGACATGTACAATGAGTGAAGATAGATGGCCAAAGGGGGCACTAAATTATACACCATAAAATAGAAGGAGAACAGGAAGGCCAGCGATATCAGGGAGGGATGGGATCGAGAAAGCCATGTGAAAGTTCAGAGAGACGAGTGGAAATCGAAATGCGATATGCGGCGAAGGCTGTAGGCCCCTCACTATAGTAGTAATAACAATAGTGATTTATTTCCAACTGGTTATAACACCCAATTACAAGAAATTACTAAGATATATAACAACAATTCATATACATATATATATATATATATATATATATACATCCAGGGGCATGACTAAGAGGCACCCTTCAGATTCTTTAATATAGCGATATTAGCAGACAAATAAATACATTTATTGCTATATTTGCGGAACTAATTGTATTTTACACTTGTTAGTATAGTTCGGTAAAGTGACCGGTGAACATCAGTATTTTTATTTTAAATTATATGTGCGTTTGTTATTGGCAAATAAAAATATTTATTCGTGATTAGTTTATGTGTATATAACTGAAGATGCCGAAATCTAAGGAACTTTCTGTAATCTATTTTCGCATATTTACTGAAAAAAATATATAATTCCAGAATTTTACCTCGATTATACGATGACTCGACGAAAGCCCATCCTGTTCCAACCATGGTGGCGGGAACATCATCTTTTGTATAGAGACAAGCCGGTTGAACATAATCTGTAAAATTGGCTGATTCAGCCAGCTTCAGCAGCGCAATATCGTTGGTATGCTTCTCGGCTTGAAAATTTGGATGAGCAGTCATAGATAGAATCGTTATGTCTTGCGGTATAACCTTATCAGCTACATTCTTTAGGTCAATACTGCCAAGTCGGACCATTTTTGGAGACTTTCTGCAACAAATGTGGCACGTCTCAATCGACATATCGCTTTAGTCCGTATTTCTTTACCCTCGATAAGTATGTAAGCAATGTGCTGCTGTAATGACGTAATTTTTGCTGATGAGGAATCCGCCGCAAGCTTTCCATTGAATTTCGTCACGCTTGGGTTCCTTTTCGTAACCTAGTATAACCTGAAACGATATTACTCTTTTATAAATGCTATGGAATCGGATAAGAAGAAATAAATCCTGGATGACCGATGAGATTTTGGAATTAATGGAACAAAGTCGCAAAAGAAGGATGATACCGAATCATCAAGAGAAAGATCAAAGAAGGTAAGGAAGCAGATGACGATTGCATGGACTGTGTGGATGTACAATTCACAGGTATAGCAGTAAGCACCACTCACACAAATTAATTAATTAGCAGATATTAAAGAAAAATGCACTGAAATCGAGACATTACATGCAAAATACGACAATTTCAACGGACATCGAAAAGTTAAAGAAATTACTGGGACATACAGACGTAGACACTAAACCAGACTAACCAACAACGAAGGAAATACGGTACAGCCTTCGACATTTGTCTGGGGCACCCATAAAAGATGTCATTGTACGTTACCGTACCGAGATTCCTTGCATTCCACAAGAACTTTTATTTGCTAATGCGCAATTCGGATTTACAATCCCTTATTTACATAAATATCGGTCTATTGTTTATTTCAAAAATATAATCACGTAATCAGTACTGATACGTTGGCGATTGAAGGGGTTTCTAGAGCGTTAATTTTATTCTTTGAGTGTGCTGTGTATTGTGTTCTACTTGCGTACAGTGGATTGTATGAAGATGCATATAAGACGGAAGTTGACTGTAGCAGGACGTAGTCAAATAGTGTTGCTACATTCGCAGGGTATGTCGCAAAAACAAATGCATCAACAACGAAGCGTTCGCGACATGCGATACAATTAATCATTAAACGATTTCGGGAAACCGTATCGACGAAAAAGTGGGAGAAAATGCAAAACCACTGCGAGACAGGATCGCTATTTGGAGCGTTTAGCTTTACGGAATCGCTTTCAAACACCCAAACAGCTAGCCGCTGACCTATCGGTCGAACAAGACGTTTCTGTATGTGACAGAACTGTTCGAAGAAGGTTGGCAGAGGTAAATTTGAAGGGCCGGAAAGCGCATTGCAACCCATACCTGAGCCAGCAACATATGAAGAATCGTTTCCTGTGGGCAAAAAAGAATATAAAGAGTGGACTGTCGAGATGTCGAAGGTCATATGGTCTGACGAATCAAACATAGAGGTATATTAAGCAATCCTATTTTGTTCCTTTGTTACACAAAATTTGCAAAAATGCATACGCATACCACCGATTTGCTAAATTAAAAAAAAGTAATTATTGTTAATTATCCAATTCAGATGTTTGGTACTCCTGAAGCTCAGTTTGTCCGCCGTAGACCTGGGAAGGCATTTCGTGCTGATTATATCACCCGATGATGGCGGTGGCAGCGTCATGATTTGGGGAAGCATGTCCGCAAATGGCGTAGTAGAAGTGTTTGTGTGTGATGGTAGGATGAACAGCGATCAGTATATCTCGATGCTAGAAGAGGTGTTAGAAGCATGAGTGCTGAAAATATATGACAGGGATGACGCAAAATATTTCGCGAGAACGGGATCCGTTTACTTGAATGGCAGACGCAGTCACCAGATCTGTCGCATATAGAAAATTTGTGACGTATGCTGAAGCTAAACCTTTCCAATTTCAAATTCAGTAACAAAAATGACCTAAGAAACGAAATTTATACAGGAGGGGGAAGCACTTTCACCTGAAGTTTGTTTACGTATAGTAGCATCAACGCCTAAACGGTTAAATGCTATTATTAAAGCAAATGGTGGTGCCATGAAATATTAAATTTATTATTAAAAACTTATTTAGTGAATGTTTATGCGTGTAGTTTTAGTTTAATAGTGCACGATAAGGGTATTTTTGGTATGAATACGCCTGAATTATTCTGAACAGCAGGAAACAAAGTTAAAATAACATGCATGGTAGCCAACATCCAAAACTGTTACAAGGAGGAGAATGCAATCGGAATATCTTCTTAAAAACTCTTACATTGTGTTGATATTCTCCCGGTAACACGTAACTCGATTGGGACACCTTTCTTTGGATACCTGCACCAAAGTCCTTACAAGCTAAAAACATAAAAAGTTACGATCGTGTCGTCTTATTGGTAGCCAGAATATACCTTGTTCGCTTTTCCTTACGGATCGTTCCCCACGTTTTAGGTAGTCTTTTTTTATGCAGCAAACTACATCATTGCTCCTGTCCCATTTATCGTTAGCTTCTATTACGTTCGAGATGATAACACCGCTTGGACAATCATTGATTAGAGTCTTTTCGCCTTCGTTATTCCTACCGCATCTTTCACCAAGATCGGATCGGGCTGAAAAGTTTGATAGTTAAGGTTTTTACCATTTTCACCGTTATAGTACATATGTTATAGGAATATTTGCCGTGGTCTTTTGCTTTAAAGATCTAAACCGTGAAATCTAATTCTTATGTGTTGAGGAACGAGGTTATAAGCAACATTTTATTATTTTGAAAATTTTCGTTGTAGAATTTAATTCCAAAGAAGCAAATTATTAAGTCAGGTAAATCGTTTCTTGTTTAACTTTCAAAAGTAATTAATTTATTATTATTGTAAGCGCAGCATTTTCACTGTGTCGTTGAATACGAAGGCGACCTGAAATGTTTCTAGAATCGACAAGAAAAACACGGTATTGATGTGTTTTTTTATTTTTCGATGTAGTCTCTTTGAAGATCAATACACTTTCCGAAACGGTGCTCCATTCTTTTCAAGCCGTCGGAAAAGTAGGATGTTTCAAGGTCTGCAAAATACTCATCTGTAGGGGCGATGACCTCCTCATTTGAGAAAAATCTCTTTCCTCCCAGTGATTTTTATCAGGTTTCGGAAGGGTGAGGGACTAATTCGTTTCGGAACTCCTTCAATTTGGACACCACGATGCTGGATGAATGAGCTGGTGCATTGTTGTGGTAGAAAAATATCGCTGCAATAAGGCTCCTTCTATACTGCATCGAATCGGGTCAATAAATCGCTGTAGTATTCCCCGTGATCATGCTTCTCTTGTGCGGAGTGTCTTCGAGCATCACACCTTGGGAATCCCAAAAAATTGGCGGCATGACCTTTCCGGCTGATGAAACGGTCTTTGCTTTCTTCGGAGTCGATTCGCCCGGAAAAGCCCACTGCTTCGACTGTTCGTTGGTCTCCAGTATGTAGTGGTGGATCCAAATCTCATCCACGGTTACGAAACGCATGAAAAACTCCCTTGGATTGCGTTGGATCCTGGCCAGACACTTCTCCGAAATGGTCTCTCGATTTCGTGTTTGCTCCAGTGTGAGTAAACGCGGTACCCATCGCGCCGAAAGCTTTTTCATACCCAAAATTTCGTGCGGGATATGTCCAACGCGTCCTTCTGATATGTCTGTTGTCTTTGCTATCTCTTTTAGCTTCATTCGGCGATCGGCTAACACTCCATGAATCATTTTATCGTTGGTAGCGCTTTTTGAGCGTTCACTGCGTGGTTCGTCACTTGTGCTTGTGCGGCCACGTTTGAACTCACTCACCCAGAAGTTGATGGTCGAAAATGATGGAGTAGATCCGCCATGAACTTCTAGGCAAATATTTCGAATATCCGTGGATGTTTTTCCAGCCATCCGGAAGTGTTTTATGACTGCAGGAAATTCGATTTTATCAACGAATCCAATTCAACCTTCGTGCGCCATCTCTTGCCGATTCCGGAAACATTTCAGGTCACCCACGTATGTAACCGCTGTAATGTTATCTGATTAGAACTCGTAATACCTGTTCGAATTAGTTTTGTTTTATTTTTGTAATGCATTTCAAGAATAGCTGATACAATATATCTAATTCACTTTTACCAAATAATTACCTAACATTTTCAGCTTCTTACCAAATTATATACTACTGCATAATTTTCACTGCGACTTACTGTATATATAGATGAGACACATTCACAGCATTCATACGTTTTTCAAGATGTGGACTGATGAAAGTACAAAAAGTCTTTTTAAGAACATATCTAAAGCACCCAGACTAATTATAGTGCACACAGGAAGCAGCATGGGTTTTATCTCTAATGCCCTATTTATTTTTAAGTCCCGCATGAAACAGGAGCTTACATCAACCTTGCCCACAACCTCTGTTGTTATAATTAATAATGCGAATTAGAAGAAGGATGTCCAACGTTCAAAACCCATCTCTAGACGGCATTGCAGAGAGAGTGGCACTGTATTCCTTAAGATACACTGACGAGATTGGTAAAAAGAATGCCACGAATTGCGCGGGTAGTTATTAAATTAAGAAGTCTTTCTATGAGAAGAAATTATAAGTTAGTTTATGTTTTTTAATGTTCATTATTACTTATCCTTTTGTGTACACATGTGCAATAAGTGGTAGATGAATAAATATTTTTTTATAATTATTTTAAAATAATCTAAGATACCTAGAAGGAATTTATTAAAGTATTAAGAAAGAGTAATAATAAACACTGGATAACATAAAGTGAGCGGTTTACTAATTCTAGTATAGTTAACTGTATAGTCAATTGTAAAAAAATCTCATATTCACAAATTATATTTTAACAAAAACCGTTTGGTATAATTAGAAAACTATGGAAATAACTTATTTTATTTATATTAAATACTATCGTGTAACATAATAGTATAATAAACATATATAAGACATACGAGTTATGTTCCATTTGTCATTTCTCCTTATAGCCAACTGTAGGGTATAAAACATCCAAAGAATATAATTTTGTGCGTTCGCATTTCCCATAAGAACCGTACTGAATTTGAAGGTGCGAACGGACTATAGAATGTAACGTTTTACGGTAACTTGAAAACGTAACAGGCGATATGTAATAAAAAGATCGCTATAAGAGACCCGCTACAGGTTCGTATTATCACAAGTTTTTATATTTATAGATGATAGAAGTATAAATAAGTGTATATAATCATTCAACTGTGACCTAAGGAACTGGAATTGACGTATTGTTTGTTTCAAAATACGAGACAGTGCGGAATGTGAGCTTTTACAGCAGCACGAGCACAATAGGTGATATGCAACAACACTTAAACTTCAGAATATTCTTAATCTGCCTTAGAAACTTTGCAAGTTTGTGTTTACCATCAAAGGTTGATAAAAAATTATCGCAGTAAATCAGTAATGGGTTTGTTTATAATTTCGCACAACAAATTGAAACGGATAGTATTTCTATTTCTTCCTAACATATTACAATATGCCCGAAGAAAATATATCTCGAATTTAACACAAACACGTAGACGTAATTCAAACGAAAATACGTCAGGTTTATCTTTGTCTGGCTTCAACGCAAGGCTGTTGGAACAGATTAACATGTTTTTGTATAAAAATCTGTAATCATTCTCATAGTTCGACATGAACTTTTGAACAGAATATTTAATTATCTTGTTACCTGTGCAGAAATAAAATAATATAGGGATTTTATTGTTATGCGTTAAAGTCATCCAAACTATTACATTACCGCTAGCGAAATTTTGGCTTATCGCAACTTTAGTGTTCTTGCCCAAATGGTGCCAATAATATTTGAAACCATTAGCCCCGTTCAAGTTAAATTTTCATCTCATCAGAAAATATGATGATTCCGTCTCAAATGATCTTGCGCAAATTTCAGTCCCGTTTATGTGTCTCTTTTAAGGGTGCTTTTGAAATCTTTTTTAGCGACCGGAAACCTTTACTGACGGATAAAATTACTGATAGATTTAAATTAGATTTTATATTTGCGTGGTTACATTATCAGAAGAGGTTAACGGAAATACCGATAAATATACGGCTAATACTTCTTCTACATATCTAACAGTTGTGATATTGACAAAATAATATCTCCGCCATTTCTTTACGTTCAAAACTGTAATTCTAGGTAATTCCCAACTTATATCGTCGCTAAATGTATAGCATGAGTAGCTGTATTTAGTAGCCTTTTTATCTTTGGTGTTATAATTGTTTTGTTTAAACTTTTGAAGCAAGCGTCAAATTTTGTATGAAATAGGAAGTGTCCATATATGAGTGGTGGTATATATTTGGGCAATGTGTTTTGTGAACTGTTTAATTAAAAAAATACGTTTTGAAAATTTTAAATCAAAGAACCCATTCCATAATTGCCTGAGATTTTTCATCACCAAACGGGGTCAGACATTGTCATGGTGAAGATTTATTATGTTACTGGTAAAACTAGGTTCAAGGATGGATTATATTTAGTAAATGGGTCGTTAGTACATTTCGGGTTGTAATGCAAATAATTCCAATTTTATATAATTTCGTTTCTAGAATTAGGTAATCTTAATTCCTTTATATGACGGATAGAATATCAAAACAACATAGTGCGCCGTTCCAGTTTGTGGAGAGTTCGATGATTATAGTGTGGATGTGATAATAATTAGTTACCTAATGCGTATTTATAAGAAATGTCACAAGGCTTATGCTACATCAAATGTAAAATCGTAAGCATAGAGACTGAATGAATTAAACGTTTTAAACCTATACATTCTTAAACTGTTTATAACTATGTAGATGCATTATATAGCGTATAAAAACATTACTTGTTTATAATGAAAAATATTAAACCTATACATTCTTAAACTGTTTATACCAAGATACATTATATAGCGTATAAAAAAACTATTTTTCTATTTTTCGTTACTTGATTTAAAATTCTCGAAACGTATTATATTTTTTTAATTAAACAGTTCACAAAATGTATTGTCCAAATATATACACTACCGCTCATAATAGTATGGACACTTCCTATTTCATGCGAAATTTGACGCTTGCTTCAAAACTTTCAACAAAACAATTATAACAGCAGAGAAAGAAATGCTGCTAAATACAGCTACTCATGCTAAATATTTAGCAACAGCATGAGTTGGGAATTGCCTACAATTACATTTTTGAACGTAGTAAAAATAGCGGAGACATTATTTTGTTAACATCGCAACTATTAGATATGTAGGAGAAGTATTAGCCGTATAAAAGTATAAATATGAGCGAAATTTATATAATTTCACAGAGTTAAATAGACATCCCACGAAATCAGGCATTACCTTTCAGTATAAACATTTTCAAACATTAGGAATATATTCACAGGTATAGCAGTAAACTCCACTCATAAAGAGAAATTCTGAAAATATCTTAAATGCAAAGGATTTCACCTAAAACTATTACTTGGCCAATTTCAAAAGGCAACTCCTCTTATTTTCCTATATTTTGCTAATCAAAACTTGAAGTATACTATTAGGTATAATTTGTAAGTTATTGCAAGACGGAATATCTAGTAAACTCCCATGTGTGTTTACGAGTATTACCTTATCTTTAAAACGAACTAATTTAGATATTCATGCGAGTAAAATTAATAAATAATATGTATGTAAAAATCATCAAAACCAAGAGAAAAGACTATCATACAACGTGTGCTTGCTATTTATAGAGGAGTCTGCTGCTGGTTATCTTAGGGTGATCCCAATTATTGGTGATAAAAATTCTTCCATTGTTTCTTTGTTTATTTTTTAATTAGCGGAAACCAATATAATATTTTTTATTATAAACAAGTAATGTCTTTTATACGCTATATAATGCATCTATATAGGTATAAACAGCTTAAGAATGTATAGGTTTAAAACGTTTAATTCATTCAGTCTCTATGCTTACGATTTTACATTTGATGTAGCATAAGCCTTGTGATATTTCTTATAAATACGCATTAGGTAACTAATTATTATCACATCCACACTATAATCATCGAACTCTCCACAAACTTGAACGGCGCACTATGTTGTTTTGATATTCTATCCGTCATAGGGCGGAAGACATTAATTCAGACTTAGCTTTATTACGTTATTTCCCAAATTAATGGTTCTACCTATTACTTTTGACAGGTGGATAATCTTTATCCAGATTAATCCATATCCACATTTTAAGAATGCATAATATCAAATTTGCATCAGAGATTTATAAACAACTACACGTAATTTCTATTGGAACACTGTGTATATGTATATCATTGCTATAAATATTATATTAGTAAATCGTGTTTGTTGCCGTAGTTTTAATAATCATTTAATTTTTTAAACACGTAACATATGCAATAAATTACACATCTTAACAGGTAGGCACGTTTTTGCTAATAAACCCTTCGTATTTTCATAGTTCTTAATTATTAACATTAAACTTCAACTATATGCCATTAAGGATACCAACATTCGTGATAATCATTACCAATAACACATGATTACAGATATTTGTACAAAAATATGGTCATCTGATACAATAATCTTGCGTTGAAACTAGACAAAAATAACAAACGTGGCGTATTTTCGTTTGGATTACGGCTGCGTCTTTGTCTTAAATTCAAGAAATATTTTCTCCACGCATATTGTAATCTATTGAAGACAAATAGAAATATTCCCCGTTTCAATTTGTTATGCACAATTATAAACAAACCCATTACTGATTTACTGTGATAATTTTTTTATCAACCTTTGATGGTAAAGGAACTATTAGCCGTATATTTATCCGTATTTCCGTTAACCTCTTCTGGTAATGTAACCACGCAAATATAAAATCTAATTTAAATTTATCAGTAATAAACAGACGTGTACAATAAATTTTATCCGTCAGTAAAGGTTTCCGGTCGCTAAAAAAGATTTTAAAACCACCCTTGAAAGAGACACATAAACGGGCAAGACTGAAATTTGCGCAAGATCATTTGAGACGGAATCATCATATTCTCTGATGAGAAGAAATTTAACCTGAACGGGGCTAATGGTTTCAAATATTATTGGCACCATTTGGGCAAGAACACTAAAGTTGTGATAAGCCGAAATTTCGCTAGCGGTAATGTAATAGTTTGGATGACTTTAACGCATAACAATAAAATCCCTATATTATTTTATTTCTGCACAGGTAATAAGATAATTAAATATTCTGTTCAAAAGTTCATGTCGAACTATGAGAATGATTACTGATTTTTATACAAAAACATGTTCATCTGATCCGACAGTCTTGCGTTGAAGCCAGACAAAGATAAACCTGACGTATTTTTGTTTGAATTACGTCTGCGTGTTTGTGTTAAATTCGAGAAATATTCTCTTCGGGCATATTGTAATATGTGAGGAAGAAATAGAAATACTATCCGTTTCAATTTGTTGTGCGAAATTATAAACAAACCCATTACTGATTTACTGCGATAATTTTTTATCAACCTTTGATGGTAAACACAAACTTGCAAAGTTTCTGTTACAGATTAAGAATATTCTGAAGTTGAAGTGTCGTTGCGTACCACCTATTGTGCCCGTGTTGCTGTAAAAGCTTGCGCTCCGCACTATCTCGTATCTTGAAACAAACAGTACGTCAATTCCAATTCTTTAGGTCAGAGTTGAATGACTATAATACACTTATTTATACTCCTATTATCTATAGACATAAATACTTGTGATAATACAGACCTGTAGCGGGTCTCTT
Organism: Trypoxylus dichotomus; assembly: GCA_023509865.1. Classification (NCBI taxonomy): domain Eukaryota; kingdom Metazoa; phylum Arthropoda; class Insecta; order Coleoptera; family Scarabaeidae; genus Trypoxylus; species Trypoxylus dichotomus. The sequence goes on along the minus strand of CM042080.1, from coordinate 49,855,792 downwards.
GTAGTGATATTTTTATTGTATACCGCATATATATTTTACACGATAGCATTTAATATAAATATTACAAATTATTTCTGTATTTTCCAAGATATACCAAACGGTTTTTATTAAAATATAATTTACGAATATATGATTTCTTTTCTTTTAGAATTGATTTCTACAATTGACTATACTGGGATTAATAAGCTGATTTATTTACTGAGAATAGTTGTAATTAATTTCGCCAGATTTATGTAGAAAACTGGCATGTAGTATGTAATAAAAGGTAAGCACCGTGAAAAAGGTCAAAGGCCGTTTCATTAAATATTAATTTTATGTTATTTTCTGTCATTTAGAACATAAATAAATATTTTGATTTGAGTTTATTGTGTTTATTTTTCTTGTAGTTTTATTAGGCAAAAAGCTATTGATACCAAGGACAGACATAAGATTTTTATCAATTCATTTGTTGATAATGTAGCTGTCAAAAAAAGTCACTAGTACAAAATCGCGCAATTCTGCCCGGGCTAAAAAGAGAAACACCCTACCGCTCAAAAGTATTTAGGCACTCTCACTGACAGCAAACATGTATAAAAACTCAGCAGAAATGTTAATAATATTTATTTTTTATGTACAGATACACGTACATGAATCAAAATATATTAAATAAATGTGAAAATTAAAACGTTTAATTTAAATTTTGCTTTCATTTATGTGACCTCCCCTTATTTTAATAATTGCAGCACACAATCGAGGCATTCTCGCAATAAGTTTTGCCAGAGTTTCTTGTGTTATTGAGGTCCAGCTCGATTGCAATTTGTTCCACACGTCAGTAGCTGATGTCGGAGCCGATTTCCGTACTTCCCGATCTAGTTCTTCCCATAGTAACTCGATTGGATTCAAGTCGGGGCTCTGGGGAGGCCATTCCATAATTTTGAGAGTTCCTTCCTCTTCTAAATGGCGTAAATAGTCTTTGCATAATTTAGAGGAATGTTTTGGGTCATTATCTTGCTGGAAGATAAAATTTTGACACCAAAGTCGAATTCCGGAAGGTATTGCGTGGTTCTCCAAAATTTCGCGGTCGCCTTCTTTTTTTAATATACCGTCAATTTTATGTCCCCTACACTAGTGCCAGCAAAACAGCCCCGAATGATAATAGAACCTCCATCATGCTTCACGGTAGCAGCAATACACTCTTCTCTGGCACGTTCACCCACAGATCTTCTTACGAATATGCGTCTTCGGGTTCCGAACAGCTCAAATTTGGACTCATCCTCTTCTATGGTCCAGTGTTGGTATTTACGAGCCCATTTAAGTCGCTTTTGCTTGTTTTGTTTGCGTAGTAATGGCTTTTTCATCGCAATACGTCCATGGAGCCCGGCTTTCTGGAGGCGACGTTTGACTGTGGAAACGCTGACTAGTTTTTGGCGACCAACATTTAATTCTGCGGTGATTTCCAGGGTTGTTTTGCGTCTATTTAACTTGCTGGTAACCACTATTCTGCGATCATCTGCAGATGTTGTCGCTTTTGGCCTTCCACTCCGTCTTTTATTAAGAAAACTGCCAGTTTCCCGATATTTTTTTTACGTTATAGTCAACCGTAGCGTGGTGTATTTTAGTTTTTTTGGCAATTTGTGGATTACTTATGCCACTTTTATGGTAAGTTATTATAAGCGCACGTGTTTCCGTAGTAGTTTCTCTTCGCGGAGGCATTTTAAAAAATTGTCACACGATATTTCGCTCACAACGTGAATAGAGTAAATACCGCACTGCAACTGATCATAGGTTAAAGATTTCACTATAATCTTCTAGGAAGGTAATTTAAACATTATTACGTACAATCTAACAGATGACTAAATTTACCCAGTAAATTCAGAGGGATTGTTATTGTAATTGCACCGCAATAAACAGTTTATGGTAATACATTTTAAATACGTATTTCATTTTATTATAATGTTATTATTGGTAAACATAATACTATATGAATAATCCATGAAAACGAGGGTGCCTAAACACTTTTGAGCGGTAGTGTACATACATACATGAATTTTCTCTTAATAAAAATTAAGAATAACATTCCATAAGAGCCACACAGAATTTTAATGTGCGAACGGACTATAGATCATATTTTGAAGTAAATGATACTTTAATAGTATTGATGACAATTAGTTATTCAATTATATCAATACAAATTATCGATTTAGTGCTATTGTAAAAGTTTCCATTTTATTTTCTTTACGTCATTACACTAAAATTGGTAAAATTATATTTCATATTTATTGCTGTTAAATAAATTACCTACCAATAGCAAGCAAACATAGCGATCGAGACCAAGTTTATATTTCAGATTATTTTGTTCCCGAAAACTTTTGAATAATCTAATTAATATTAATAATAATAAGAAAAATAATAATTTAAAATGTTAATACATTACCTAGGGTCGCCGCAAAGAACAGCGAAAATATCAACGTGACCTTCTGCATTGCAGTTGATTGATGAGTATGAATCAGATACTGCTACTAATTTTGCTACTTCAGTCAAGAGACGCAACTGTTTACTTCGTGAAGTAATGGTTAATGGTACTAATGATTGTTGCAATTGCCTATATTCGCAGAACGAGATCGCACGCATGTCTATTTGGATTTCCCACCTATATTTCATCTACATACTACATTAATATTCGTCCAACATTTTTACGAATTGGCTATAATTAACATTAGATTTTCTAGAACCGAAGTAAAATCGTGGGTTTTCAAAGCTTAGAATTATTTTGTTATGTATGTACATTACCGTTCAAAAATTTGGTTGTAGAATCGGCAAGGGGATATTAGTGGTGTAGTTAGAATGACAATTACTTTAAAAGTTCGGACATTAAAATTTTTGAATTGTAGAGTGTTAGGAAATGTTCCTATTTGATATTGCTTTTCAAATATACCACCAATTCTATTCTACCAAAATACAATCAAGTAGAAATATTCCGATTAATAAGAATGGAAAGGTATACGATTGAACAACGTATATTCGTTACTTAAAATTATTTGTTGAAAGTTACGAAAAACTCCGTACTAAATATGAAAAAAGAAAATTATCCGTTAACTGCGATTATAGGAAAAAATTACGGCAAAATTTGAAGAACGATACTGATTACGATAACTGGGGGCTGGTGGGTGAGTGCGCCCTTGACTATCAATTTCCGAGTCCTGGGTCGAACCCTGGAGCTGTATCTCAAGGTTGAGGTTTTTTATAGTTATCCTCACCCTATGGCGAATGCTGAGAAATGGTCTTGGGACGTATATACCTTAAGAGTATGTGTAATAATGGCTCATGGCCGGTCGATGTCCCTTCTAATTGGCGAAAGCTTTTGGGGGATGCGACATCTATAAAGTCAGTTGGTGCTTTTTCACTGAAAATGCTCACATCGACCGTTGTCGGTGGTAGTAAGATATTAATTTATCCGTCAGTCAAGTTTCAAACAAAAACCTGACATTAGCATAAATGCATACACAAAATATCGGTTCCGATATATCGTCGTTAAAAACGATATCATTATATCGGCGCCGATAAAATATAAAGGATGTTTCTGTTCGTGACGTCTAGGCATTAAACTCACGAAGCGATCTCGTGGTGTTATGGTAGCACAATGCGCCGGTAACGCAGAAGTTGTGGGTTCAAATCTCGCTGAGGCTGATCTTTTTTTCAGGAATTTAATTACGTTGGTTTTTTAATTTCACAAACTCATCTAAATTAACTTTAAATTTGGTAATACTAAGGAAATTAAATTATGCACTATACAAAATTAGAACAGGTGTGGCAGTTAATAGAATTTGGCAATACATGTTCGTACAATTTTATATGTGTATTTCGCGATAGTAGATCTGTAACTCTAACTAATGAAAAAGGTGCTGGTAGGCCAGCTATTCGTACAGAAGCGTTGATTATTGATATTCGTAATTTTATAACACGGCACCCCACAAAACGTTCTTATGGAAAATGCCGAACCGTTGTAAAGAAGATCGTGAACACGCATCCATATAAGATGCATTCATATCAAACGCTTTTGCTAACAGAAACTAAGGTAATGATCGGAAATGTAAATCGAGACAATAGAGTCAACAAAGGAAATTAAGTGTAGAGGCAATACGTTGGGGAGGGTAACTATTTGGAAAGCATACTGACAGACGACGGAAGAATAGATATAGAGTTAAGAAACAGAACGTACAAATCAGCAAGAATATATAACTCTTTAAATAAGACAATTATAGGATACAAGGATGTTGATATGGAGGCAAAAATAAAAATATATAATACTATAACAATCTCACAGTAATGACGTATGCATGTGGAAACTGGATATTGCGGAAAAAAGATGAAATAAAGATAAATGCAATGGAAATGAAACATCTGAAAAGAATAGCGGAAAAACAAAATGGCATAGGATCAAGACTGAAGATATTAAAAAAATAATAAAGCAAGAAGCAATGATAAAAAGATAAAGAGGAAGATAGTATTGTAGGGAAAATAATGAAGACAGAAAACCTAAAAAAGAAAAGAAGAGGAAGACCTATGAGGATATGGATGGACTAGATAGGAGAATTGGGTAGAAGAAAGGGGAAAAACTTACAAGAAATGAAAATAATGGGAAGAAGTAGAAGAGAATGGAAAAATCGGTACCAAAAGAACCGAAATCCTCATCTTACAACTGAAAAGGTATAAGGATATGAGAAGAAGAAGAAATTTTGTTTCATCAGATTAATATTGTATTTGCTTATACACCTAATTAAATTCTTAAAATTTTGTTTCGTTATTTTATTTCTTCTATGTTTCGAAATAGATTACATGCTCTAACATGCTGCTGTCATTTAATTATTATGTGTGTATTTTATTCATTTCAGTAGAAGATAAGTTCTTATTTAGTATTTATCATATTCATTGAAAAGTTTAATAAATAAAGACCCATTTACATAACATCTTCCTACAGTGCATTTCATCTTTGTATCTCTTGCAAAACGAGAAGATATTTCTCCTTGAACAATATTTGAAAAGTTATTTCCAAGAATACTAACAATCACATTATTTCCTGTAATATAACGATTTAAATAATTCATAGAAAGTGCAATATTTTTTCTTTTTACAAATTACCTTGGCTTACTATATCCAACATAACTGTCTATTTATTTGTGGTTTGACAAATCATAACATTATACTATTGATTTTTTTCTGGTGTTAATTTGGGATTACAATGTTTTATGATTTTAACTTTTCGCTTAAACAAGGAAGTTTAACTTTTTTAAACCTAGGTATATTTCAAATAGAAAGTTAGTGTTACGTTCTCCTGGTTTGAAGAACAACGCCGCTGTAGCCTGCTCGTAATTTCCTAAATTACTTGACCAATACTTACTTGTAGAGTATGTTCGCTTATTTACTAGAGGAGAGGTTGCACAGTGAAACTCAATGCGCATGCGCAAAAAAATATATTTAAAAATGAAATGGTTACACGGTTTCCACTCTTGCCTATGTACATGTACGATGTACGTAAGATATATAGATTTGCAATAATTGCAGTTATTCGAGCTCTCTTATACATGTAATATACATTAGCATTTGTATATGTATTTTTATTGGTAGCAACATAAAGTAATGCCTCAGCATGTACGTTGCAACGCTATGTCTTAATTCTGTTTAAAAGGTTAAACTCTTATATGCTTCCGCTGAAGCTTTGTTAGAGGCATGTACTAATGCCTCTATCTGTTTGCATGCACCACTACCTTTTATAGAGAGCCAACCCTATTTATTTCTTAAATTTATAAGCGCACCTCGGTGCTATGCTTATTTATATGTCCCTTTCCGGGAGCCTAATATACTTTCCTTGTTTTAAATTTGCCTAAGGGACTTGGCCCTGTATTATTGGCATGTATTTGTACTTGACCAAATACGTTTGTTATATTCACATTTATAGGGGAACCCACCCTATCTCTTAGAGCTTGAACGCCTGGTCGAGGGCGACAGTAGCGATAATAGCCGATCTCAATACAAAAGTAATGTCACAGCTACCCAGGCGTTCTCGTTTGAAATATTACGCTATGTGCAATCTTTAGCTCTATACTACTGCGCCCCAAAGAAGGAAAAATCCAGTAACCAGCAAATGTGCGAACTGCGCACCGACAAGTAAAACGGAGCGATGAAGCCGACATTACATAAGAAAACTGGCCCGTGACACTCGTCCGCTACGACGAGCAACTAAATGAAAAATTTCTAAGTCCCGATACGACAAGGACCGAACAAACGTGCAAAAGACAACGGGCGCTGCGAAAATCGAGAATTTATACTTATTAAAAAAATCTATACATGTGGTCCGACGACGTTACCAAATGACTCCCGCCAGAAATAAATGTATAGACAACGTCCTCGACGATTCCCGCCAAAACTAGAAAAACTTAGAAATCTCTAATAATCTTACGACGACGTTACTATACACGTTACGACGAGGCGCGAAAGGTGACCGAGAGTGCACGATCGCTAATACCTCGACTGTCGCGCGGGAGACGACTGCCTATGCTTGTGTACCTTAAATTTCAAGAAAACTCCCATTACATATCCGACGACGTTGCAGTGAATGATTTCTAATTAGGCAGTTTTAGCTAGCGTAATGCGAATGGCTGACTTGCATACATATACAATGCGTAATGTACATACATATTAAAATAAAATTGGATATAAGAGAGCAAAATAAATAAATATAAGAATGAAAATAAATAAATATAAAAATGAAAATAAAATAATATTCTAAATGAAAATAATAATGCAAAGAAGATAAAATACATAATAGTAAAAAAAAATTTAGAAAATACAAAAACAATGTTAAGTCCTTAACAGTTAGTCGTATACCTTTTCTAAGCATTGTCTTACGAACCACTTTGAAACCACAATTAGAACGCCACATAAGATATCATGCATTCAGCCATGAATATCATGAATACTTTAGCATTCTAGGAAATCCATGGACAAAAATAAAAATATAATTTGTACAAAAACGTATTTATTCTGTATTAAACATCATAGCGAAATACATACAATTTTGACATTAAGGCCATACGATCGATTCTATCCAGTCCACGAAATTAGACACTCTTGTATAGACGGAAGGCGTAGGACCCGCACTAGATCTACCGAATGACGTTATTCCGACGAGAAACACTACTCTATTACTATCAATCTGCATCGGACCACCAGAATCACCCTATAATGCAAGAAAGCGGCTTTGCGTGCATATTAAAGATCAACAAATTCGATTCGTTTTATTCAATATGATTTTACAAAATAATGTCGCAAGAAATGCAAGTGACTGGTAGATTCAGTTCGGTTAATACCTGGCAAGTATCTTGGCGTGTTGTATTCAGGGAGAGTGCACATAACTGCATGGGAAGAATGGCTCTCGGCCGAGGAGAATTAAAATACGTTTCATTGCATTTATTGAGATCGTAAGGGGAGACGTACGCCTTTTGAAGAAATCTGCTAATTTCTTCAGCTGAAATATTAATAGGTTAGCTCTAGTATCTATATTGCGAGATATAATTTGATGGAAATTTGCTGTCAAATTTCTGAAATATACAACTTTACTTTTTCGATTTCCATAAATTGTAAAAGTTGACCTCTCTATTGCGTAATTCAATTAGAGGTTTGTACTTTCCCTCAGATTAAGAAGGAGCGATTCAAGTATTGCCCAAGAATTTGCTTGGCTCTTACTGGCCATAGACCAGGAAAGTTTACATTAAAGGAAAGAGACCGAAACATTCGCAGTATTTATTTATAACTCCTACTTTGTTTTATGGTCGTTCTATTGTAATTTCGGTTTACCTTTATGCTCTTCTTAAACATAAAAGTGTCGCTTTAACTAAGAAGGGTGACATCGTTTAAACATACGCTCTGATGCCTTTAATAGATGATCATCCTTTTTGTGAAGTATTTTAAGATTTATCTCCATATTTCTGACTGAATACCGCGAATAACAGCTCAGATGTTGTATTACAATTCCTGATCCGTCGTGGGATCATTAGCATCTTCACGAATTTCCACAAAAAGAAGTTCAACGGCGTCAAACCACACAATCTTGATACTCCCACTTCCAGCAGTAATGCGACTTTCTCAAGTAATAACCCAATTATTTCGCCAAATATATGGAATGTGGCACCGTCTTGTTGGAAATAAAGATCCTCCAGATCTGTAGCTTTCAATTCGGTCCATAAAATATCGACCAACTTCACGAAATACCAAAAACCATTCACTAAAATCGCTCTCGCCTTCTCTTCTTCGAAGAAATCGACCGAATAACAGTAGTAACCGATAAGCCACACCAAGCTGCGTCGGAGTGGGGATACAATGGTCGCTCCAATATCTTATTCCGGTTTAAATGGAAGCGGGCTTCGTTGATCAAAATAATTTCGTTACGCATTCAATTTGAGGATGCACGACGTCGTAAATTATCTACTGGTTTTAATTCTTGCGTGAGTTGCATTGATGCCAATAGAGATAAGCATAAAGACAAAAAAATAGATGTAGGCTGCGCATTTAAATTGTCATTTCCTGGGAACGCCTTAGCATCAACTTCACGACGATACGCAGACTTATTTTGGTTTGTTCAGGTTGTCCTGGTTACCTTCGGCCGCATTGTGGCTCGGTGCGTCTGAACAGTCTACTAACACATGGGCTGAAAAGTCCCAGGCCTAACAAAAAAAACACGGTTTGTTTGGTTCAAAATTAGCTTTATTCATCAACGTAATCTCCATCAAGAGCAACGCAATCATTCCAGCGCCGCTCTAACATTTCAATACCACTTTTGTAGAACGATTTATCTTTTGCCTTAAAATAGGCCTCAGTTTCAGCGATAACCTCTTCATTCGTGCGAAATTTCTTACCGGCGAGCATTTTCTTGTCTGCGAACAGCCAGTAGTCGCTGGGAGTCAAATTTGACGAATACGGTGGATGTGGGAGCAATTCGAAGTTCAATTCATGTAGTTTTGCCATTGTTTTGATTGGCTTGTGACACGGTGCGTTATCTTGATGAAACAAAAGCTTTTTCTTTGCCATATGCGGTCGTTTCTTTGCAATTTCGGTCTTCAAACGCTCCAATAACGTTATATAATATTCACTGTTGATGGTATTTCCTTTCTCAAGATAGTCGATGAATATTACACCACGCACATCCCAAAATACCGAGACCATAACCTTTCCAGCCGATTGTTGTGCTTTCGGGCGCTTTGGACGAGGTTCACCAGTTGCTGTCCACTCAGATGACGATCGTTTTGATTCCGGAGTGAAGTGATGGATCAATGTTTCAACCATTGTCACATATCGACGCAAAAATTCCGGTTTGTTACGTTTAAACATGGCCAAACACTGTTCAGAATCATCAACACGTTCTTGTTTTTGGTCAACAGTGAGCAAACGCGGCACCCACTTTGAACAGAGCTTTCTCATAGTCAAATGCTCATGCAATATAAAGCCAATATGTTCTTTTGATATCCTTACGATGTCAGCTAACTCACGCAACTTCACTTTTCGATCATTCAAAACGATTTTGTGGATTTTTTTTATGTTTTCTGGTGTTACCACCTCATTTGGACGTCCACTGCGTTCTACATCATCGGTGTCTCTACGACCACGTTTGAAGTCAGCAAATCAACGTTTTATTGTTGTTTCTGAAGGAGCGGAGTCCCCATAACACTTTTCAAGCCATTGCTTCGCTTGAACGGTATTTTTTTCCCATCAAGAAGCAGTGTAAAATTAAAACACGAAATTGTTTTTGATCTATTGTTTTGAAAATAACAAAAGTAGCGTGACTCTTAGCACAATAACACAATAGAATATCATGAAATTTTAACAGCTGTCTTTTGAAGGTTAGTACTAACTGAGAGAAAGGTGACTGCAATAAAACTAGCGTCATCTATGTGTTAGGCCCGCGACTTTTCAGCCCATGTGTTATGTCTTTTACTATGTTTATAGCAAATCTCTGTGGCATAAATCTCTAAATTTTTAACATCTGTCAAATACAGTTGCTCAAATTGTTACTGTTGACACCTATTTTTGGGAAACCCGTTTGAGCATTGTAAGTATACTTTCGTGAAAAATTTGAATCAGTCCTTCCTAATTTGAGACAAAGTATAGTTTTACTAACATGGTATACAGAGAACACGTTTAATTACTAACTTATTGCCCGCATTCAGCGGATTTATCAGCTTACCGTTTCTTTATATTTCTAACTGTCAAAACTAAAATGTGTGATGAGCAGTTTTCAGAAATGTATCGGTATCAAACGCGAATATATTGAAACGCAATGAAATGGGTTACTAATTTTTTTTTGCTTTCTATGTTAAATTGAGGAATGTTCCCAGCCTCCCTCGTACTTACTTGTTATATTAGTTAAACCCCAACCAGCAACGGTAAACTCGTTTTGGATGTCCGTGTTTGTATTTAAACAAACTGGCTGGACGTATTGGGTAAATACGGCCGGCTTCTTTAGTCTTAACAGTGCTATGTCATTGAGACCGTGTATATGCTTGTAGTCTGGGTGCACTATTACCTCTTGAACCGGAATTTTTTGAGATGTTGCGTTATTTGTGTCTCCTAAAAAGTCGATTTCTCCCAGTCGAACCAGAACTGGAACTTTACTGCAATCAAAACGGATTACGTTTAAGTATATACATATTGAAATTTACTGCTTTAGAGAAATGTTGTCACTAGTGCTTCATTCTAGTTTAGCTTTGTACAAGCCTCGTCGCCATAGCGTTTGAATCGAGCAAATTGAGGTAAGTGAAACAAATTTCTTCCGAATAAAACGATTACCAAAAAAATACTGTATAAACATCGCATTTGAATTAAAGAAATTATGTCAATTCTTAATTCCTATCTAAAAACGTAGAAGGTCCTCATCAGATAAGTTAACAGTAAATGATTTTCTTCCTGTATTTTAAAACTAACACCAAGTGTTAAAATGTGGGAGCCAACATGGCCAACGTTTTTAATATGTTACATACTACGTTTTTAGCTGCAAGTAATGATGTGCTGTAATGCGTGCTGTAATACGTGAAGAACAGGAACTGCAGAACGCTTCCGTGGATATCATTGTGACAACTTAAGAGTAACGTATCTTTTTGCCTTCAAAATCGAAATTCTACTTGAATCTGGCTGGCTTCAACCATAATTTGTTGGTCTGAGATTTAAATAACACGAAGATTATGAGTATCAAAGATGCGTGGCCCTGGATATGCTGACATCGATGGAAAGCATTTGCATACTGTTTTCTGATAAAAAAGATTACAATTGATGAAAGAGACTACATTATTTGTCTAGAAAAATAAAATGTGCATAATATTAACGTGCGTAGGTGTGACCTTTTGCCTGTTTTTCTCCTTAAAACTGCAATTTTTTAGCGTTTTTCCCCTTTAATATCACTGTGGTAATCAATGGCACTTCCTCCAAGAACAATATTATTACAGTAGTACAAAAAGATATGTGTTTTCTGTTCAATTCCGTTTCATTTGAAATAGTTTCCTCTTGCATAAACAAATGCTTAAATATTCTTGCCGTAGTGACTTTTTTTGCTTGTTTTCGTTAGCATTCTTATTTAAGAGATACAGCAGACAGTTGACTGAATCCTACGCCTGTTGTTGTTTGCGATTTATTTTGTAATCTCTAATTACTCTATAATCTATTATCATACGGACAATGAAGATGTACTATTAGTACATATGGCGAGTTATAATCAAGATAGAGTTAGTTACATGAACATAAATATGCCAACTTACTTGTCCACTCTCACAACGCAGTGAGCTGCGGTTACTACAAAAGTTTCGCTGATCAAAGACCCAGCGCAGTTGCCCCATACAGTTTGCCCTGGTTCATCTCCCTCGACATGAAGTGAAGCCTTTATATAGATGAGAGAAGGTTAGTTATTTTTTAAAATTACATCGAGTGTACTTATGCTTACTATATGGGGAAAATCTCCAAGGGATGCACTCTCTCCCCCGATTACGTATAGACGTGTCCTAACGTAGTAAGGTTTAGATTCAGTATATTTTTCGCACGCTAAAAGAGAAAATGGTAGATAAAGTAAAAGAAGTAAGACAAAAAAAATAAAAAAACTCTGATACCTTACCATACTACAATCCCAATTTTTTTTGCAATCTGGGTAATTTTACCTTATTTAAGCATGATATCAACTAACGAATTCACAATTTAAAGTTTACATTCACCTGTAACCGCAGAGGTACGCCTTACAGGTACTTTTTCTGCAAGTTTATTTTCTCCACAGCATACTATTTCAGTTTTCTCCTGAAGACCACACTGTTCCATATTATGAGGTTCTCCTTTTCTTAATCTTTCGGAGGCTTCTGAGCAATCTGTTATTAGGACGCACTCTCTTTCGTTATTGGGACCGCATTTGTCACCAATATCGAGGTCAGCTGAAAAGAAAAAAAGGTGTGATTCCGATTACTCCCTAAAACAGGTTCTGATTTCCTTATATCAGTAGTATTGTATTGGTTTGGTTTACGAAAAAGGTAGTCTGCGTGGTAAAGCTTGACTTGGGTTCTCCAGTTCTCAGAGCAATTTGACCTGTAGGCCTCTATTCTTGCCTCTGCTAGGCCAGAAATGTATAGAGGAAACAAAGTTAGCATGGTGTTCATAGCTGCTGTTGGAGGAATCTTTACTTCGGTAATGTTAACTTCTAAATTTTTGGGAGTTTTGTTATCTCGTGGAGCTGTGTAACTTTTAAACTTTAACCTGGAACGTAGTACGATATCATTTTATACAAATCCAAGGCTTTCCGCGATGTGAACGTGGGAAACTAAAAATTTAGAGTTCCTGGAGATTATTTGCAATCTCCACCTGTTAAACCATGTGGCTCACTGTCCAATAGTTGTTGTAGGCATTGTATCATGTTACTTTCAACACTATTCCTTTAATTTCTTGCTCTGTACTATCAGGTAAACTTTCCTCAAACTAGTTAAACACGTTCAACACCATTTTACGGACTTTACTATTAATATTTTCTCTCTTTTCTCGTTTGCTATTTTATCATGAGAAAAAAGCTTCGTGGAAACAAAATGTGACGTTTTATTGTACCATGTAACGCCTATGATGATTACAACTGAGTATGAAGATTCTACTGTATCTACTCTATAACACAAATATAATATCCCTCTTTTGAAGTAGTAATAAAGCATTAAATGATTTATTATGTTACTGGTAAAACTAGGTTCAATGATGGATTATATTTAATAAATGGATTGTTAGTATATTTTGGGTTATAATGCAAATAATTCTAATTTTAATTTTAATTAATTTAATTTTAATCCCTCTCCAATGGTTTCAGCTAAAATAAAGGGTACATTAATACGGTAGGGTTGGTTGTCGTTTTTGCATACAATCGAGCTCATAATAATTAATTAGTTTCGGCTAAGAGGGGCAAGTTTTAGTGTTGTGCGGAGAACAACGTGGAATCGAGTACCCGTATCAAAGCACGCTTGTTCAGTATTATTTGACTGGTCGTTGTGAATACCTGTTACGAGGGGAGGTCCAGAAGTTCGTGGAATGGAGGGGATGGAGTGGGTATATTGGGAGCGCTCGCTAGGTGTCATTTTGATTGGCGACTCATCATTAGTATATAAGTTAAGTTGCAGCCCTATAGCGTCAGTCGTTTACGAATAGTTACCCGTTAAATAAGTCAATCCGGAAGAAAACTGAAACTATGGAGGAAATTGAACACCGTACTGTGATACGGTTCCTTATAAAGCAAGGAAAGAACGCTCAAACCATATTGAATGAAATGGAAACCGTTTATGGGGAACAGTGCCCTAGTAAATCAATGATTTATAAGTGGCATGGTCTTTTTAAACATGGTCGGGAGTCGATTGAAGACGACCCCCGCTCAGGACGGCCAGTTGAGGCCACCACATCAGACATCGTCGATAAAGTGCAAAATTTTCTACTGCAAGATGCTTGTTTGAAGAAAAAACAATTATCTGCATTAGTTGGAGGATCAGATACCACCATTTTGCATATCTTACATGACCACCTGGGTATGACAAAAGTCAGTGCAAGATGGGAACCGAGAATGCTCACGCCGCTGCAGAAACAGCAGCGTGTCTGTGCGTTCAAACAATGTTTGGAGCTGTGTGGAGACAAACCTGCACAGATTTTGGAGCGTATTGTTACCGGAGATGAAACATGAGTTCATCACTTTGAGCCTGAGTCCAAACAGTCCCATGCAAAGACATAAAAAGGGGACACCACCGCCAAAGAAATTCAAAGTGTCAGAATCGGCTGGAAAGTTGATGGCTACAGTTTTTTGGGATTGTGAGGGGATATTATTGATTGATTACAAAGAAAAAGGTAGCAGCATAACCGGAGAATATTACGCAGCGATATTAGAAAAATTAAAGGAGGCCATCAAGGAAAAACGTCGAGGAAAATTGACCAAGGGTGTGTTGCTCTTGCAAGACAATGCGCCGGTTCACAAGAGCAAAGTTGCAATGGCTGCTCTTCACAAGCATGGCTTTCAATCAATAGTCTATCCACCCAACAGTGAAGACCTGGCACCTAGTGACTTTTATTTGTTCCCCAATTTAAAATATTACTTGCGTGGAAGAAAGTTTTGTCTTCCGACGACAATGAGGTAAAGGAGGCAATTTTGGCCCATTTTGAGGCGAAAGATAAGAAATATGTTCATGATAGTTTAGAAAAATTAATTCATAGATCTAATAAATGTATTGTGCTTAAGGGTGATTATATTGAAAAGGAAAAATAGATTTATTGTTTTATTTTATTTAAAACCCTTTCATTCCACGAACTTTTGGACCTCCCCTCGTAGTACACACATACTTAGAACGTTAAGAAACTTTATCCCATCTGTTCGTGACTATGCTGAAAGAAGTATTAAAGCAGAATTGAAAGATAAAAAATTGCGATTATGTGTGGACGAAACAACCGGTTCAGCAAAAGCATTCTGCGCTGAATGTGATGGAAGAGTTATGAAAACTTTCCCTTTTGTTTTTAAAATTAGGTCTTGTTATTAGGTCATTTCCTGCATATTTGTCTTATCAATTCTAATAATTACGTTATATAGGTCAGGATAAAATAAATTTCAGTATTCTTTGTTGATGATGGTGTCTACCTGACTTTTTTGATTTTGACAAGAGAAAATTACGTAATCTCGGAATATTAAAATGTTCTTAAGTGATTTTAACTTAAAGGAACGAATAGGCACAAAACGGTAATAAGAGTAACCGACTTACAAAATACAACTGCATTGTAAATATTTTCTATAAAAGGTTAAAAAGTTGTTCATTGTATGTTATTTTCTTTAACTTAAATACATAAGTTATCGATGTTAAAAACAGGAAGTATTCGATGGTAGGATTAACACATGACATTTCGAACTTTTTATGAATCGATAGGATTTTTTCAATAAGTATTTCTATTTTGATATCGGTAGAAGCAAGAAAATCAGGTTTTACCAACGTCATCGGGTACGTAGCAAACGCATCACGTTCTAAGATATCATTGTTACTCATTGCATAATGAAGTAAAGCTACACTTAAATATCTTAAAAATGTATTCTTTCCGCTAATACTGACAACAGATTTCCTTAAATTAATAACTTACAAGCGGCCATTGCAGAAATTATAGAACACAAAGCAATTATTATTTTGATTGTTATCATTGTTAAAAAGTGAATACAGCACTGGCAGGTTCTTATTTGCTTTCGTGGGCAAAGTGTCTATCAAGACTGCACTAGTGATACTGTTTCAGATATAATCTATTGGAATTTACAGTTTCGCGGGATAAAATGCGAGGAGATGAAAATATCAATAATTAGTGCGCATGTGCTACAAAATTAGAAATGTGCTGCTATTTTCCGCGGGTTAAGACAAATTTAGTATCATTTCAAAGGAAAATATCGTTAGTTTTTTTTTTTAACAAAAGAATTGTAAGTAGTGAAAAAATAAAAATAAACAGTACTTTGAAGAACTCACAAAAATAAAACAAAAAACGACGATGAACGTATCACACCAATAAGTGACGAAGAAGTCAGAGAAACAGTTAGCAAACTAAAACTAGGAAAGGCGGCCGGGGAGGATGGAATCACAGCTGAAATGATAAAATATATGGGAGACAAAGGTAACGAAGAACTTGACCTCTTAAACAACATTATAATAAAAAAAGAAATACCTAAGGAATGGAATACGGGAATAATTATGCCCATATACAAAAAGCGAGACTCTAAGGAATGGTCAAACTATAGAGGAATAACGTCAACTAGCATCCCAGGAAAAGTATTGACAAGAATACTAGAAAAAGACTCCGAGAGAAACTGGAAACAACACTAGAAGATACTCAACATGGATTTAGAAAAGGAAGAAGCACCCAGGACTTAATATTTGTAATCAGACAATTAGGAGAAAACTAAAAGGAAATACATAGATGCTTTATAGATCTTAAAAAGGCTTTTGATAGGGTAAGAAGAGAAGATGTATAGCAGAACCTGGAAAGGAGAGGTTTAGAGAGAGGAATGATAGAGATGATTAAGGCATTGTATAAAAACAATAAGAATAAGGTGAGAACTTCCAATGCAGAATCAGCTGAATTCGAATCGCAAATTGGATTAAAACAGGGATGCGTATTGAGCCCATTGTTATTCTCTATATTAATAGACGACGCTGCTAAAAAAAAATATGAAAGTAGGAAACTGAAACATGAATGCAATTAACGTACAGGAACTAATGTTTGCAGATGATATGGTACTGATAGCACACTCGGAAGAGACATTACAGCAAAACTTGAAGATATACCAAGAAGAACTAACAAAGATAAACATTGAGATAAACACGAGGAAAACAAACACAATGATAATAGCAGCAGAAGAAAGAAAACATAGCATCAAAATCGGGGAAAAAGCATTGGAACAAGTTAAAAGTTACAACTACTTAGGAACAATCATTGAAGACAATGGGAGAATAAAGAAAGAGGTAAATGAGAGGATAGGGAAATCCGCAAAAATATATAACATATTGAGAAATTCGTTTCTGGATAAAAAAGAAATACCAAAAAAATAAAGACAGAGGTGTATAAAAGAGTGGTCAGACCAACATTAACATATGGTAGTGAGTCATGGATAACCACGAATAGAATCAAAAGCAGAGTTACGGCCATGCAAATGAGATTCCTAAAAAGAATAGAAGGAGTAACTAGAAGAGACAGAATCAGAAACACGACAATCACTAATAGTCTGGGTATCAAACCAGTAGAAGTGGTCATAGAAGAGAGACAACTGGGATGGCTTGGACATCTACACAGAATGGAAGAAGATCGAATCACAAAGAGGATATTTGAAGCCAAAACAGAGGGCAAAAACAGAATAGGTAGACCCCGAAACACCTGGAAGGAGCAGATGTATAGAACATTGGAAAAGAGAAGTATGTGTCTCCTTACTTTTTAAAGATGACATCGGAAAGATGTCTTCCCATTCGGCGTTCACACTCTAACAGCCTGTTATGAAAACTCTGGAATGCGCGGTGTAGCAGATCTGAATGGCAGTGATTTCTTGTTGAATGTTCTCCTTCAGTTCATGGATTGTTGCAGGTCGTGTACGGTACACCTAGCCTTTAAGATATCCCCACAGGAAGAAGTCGCACACACTAAGATCAGGGGATCTCGCAGGCCATTCAATGTCACCGTTACGTGAAATAATGCGTCTTCCAAACAATTGACGAACTGCTGCCATCGAATGTCGGGCAGTGTGTGACGTGGCTCCATCCTGTTGAAACCACATGTTTTCCATGTTAAGATTAAGCTCGTACAGTCTCGGTGTAAAGAATGTTTGAAGCATTTCAACATATCGAGCGGATGTTATTGTCGCTGCACTACCATTCCCACGTGCAAAACAATAAGGGCCGATAACACCATGACATGATACAGCACACCATATTGTGACCTTATCGCTATGTAGTGGTCGCTGGTGTAACTCACAAGGATTGTCCTGGGCCCAATAACGAAAATTCTGTTTGTTTACGAAACCGTTCAGGTGGCAATAGGCTTCGTCTGATATCCATATGTTACCAACGAAATTCGCGTCCTCGTTAATTTTAGCCAATATCTGCCTACTAAACTCCATACGTGACGCTGAGTCTCGTTCATGTAATTGTTGCACAATCTGCAACTTATAGGGATGGAAATGTAATTCGTGCAGTATTCTTTGTAAGGTTCGTCTTTAGTTCTTTTAACTTTTATAATTCTAGGTATAGTTTTGACAAAAAAGCAGTCTTGTTCTTGTGCCTATAAACTGCTTTAAAGTAACAATTAACACAGCACATAAAATTATACAACACGTGCTTGATTATGAACACCACGAGTAAAAATAAAAGCATGATTTGTACAAAAATTTGTATATTGATTATGACACATAAAACAGTAGTTAAATACGGTTTTGATATCAAGGCCATACAATCGACTCTATCCAGCCAACGAATTCGGATATTCTCGTATAGACGGAAGGCGTAGGACCCCCACAGGATCTACCGAAAGACGTTATTCCGACGAGAAACAGCGCTCTTAGATCATCAAACTGCAACGGACCACCAGAATCACCCTGTAATGGAAGAAAACGGCGCTGGGTGCATTTTAAACAACAAATTTGATTTGTTTCATTTATTATGTCTTTGTATAATAATGCCACAAGGAATGCAAGTGGCTGGTAGATTCAGTTTGGTTAATACCTGGCAAGTATCTTGGCGTTGTATTGTATTCCGGGAGAGTGCACATAAATGCGTGGGAAGGATGGTCCTCGGCCGAGGAGAATTAAAATATGTTTCATTGCATTGATTGAGGTCATAGGGGGCGACGTATGCCTTTTGAAGGAATCTGCTAGTTTCTTCAGCTGAAATATTAATAAGTTAGCTAGTATCTAGATTTCGGAAGAGAATGTGATGGAGAATCGCTGGGAATATTTCTGGAATATATAACTTTACTTTTTCGATCTCCATTAATTGTTAAAGTTAACCTTTCTATTACGTAATTCAACTAGAGGTTTGTACTTTATCTCAGATTAAGGACGAGCGATTCAACTATTGCCCAAAAATATACTTGGTTTTTATTGGCCATAGGCGAGGAAAATTTACATTAAAGGAAAGAGGCCTGAACATTCGCAGTATTTATTTATAACTCGTACTTTGTTTTTTGGCCGTTCTATTGTAATTTCGGTTTGCCTTTATGCTCTTCTTAAACATAAAAGTAAACGAAGATTTAAACATACGCCCCGATACTCTAATGCATTCTTCTGTGAATTATTTCAAGATTTATCTCCATATTTCTGACTGAATATCACGAATAACAGCTCAGATGTTGTATTACAATTCCTGATCCGTCGTGGCATCATTAGCATCTTCACGAATATCCACAGAAAGAAGTTCAACGACGTCAAACCACGCGATCTTGTCAGCCAATTAATGCTCCCACTTCTAGCAGTAATACGACTTGGAGGTTTCTCAAGTAATAACCCAATCACTTCGCCAGATATGTGGAATGTAGCACCGTCTTCGTGGAAATAAAGATCCTCCAAGTCTGTAGCTTTCAATTCGGGCCATAAAATATCGACTAACTTCACGGAATACCACAAACCATTTACCAAAATCACTCTTTTTCCGGCTTAATCGGCCCAATAGCACCATTACCTTGTAAACCGCGTTACCTGACAACCGAATATTGCCAGATACCGATTTGGATGGAAGTGGGTTTCGTTGAACAAAATAATTTCGTTGCAAAAATCATTGTCGATTTGTTGCATATTGCAGCACTCAATTTGAGAATGCGCGACGTCGTAAGTTATCCGCTGGTTTTAATGCATTTACGCGAATGGAGATAAATACCAAGATGTAGATTGCCTCTTTAAACGGTCACTTTCTGGAAACGCCTTAGTATAGACGTGCTTGGATCATTAACGACACTTTCTTCGACTGCGCGAGGACGCCCTGGCTTATTTAGGTTTGTAACAGATATGGCTTGTTCAGGTTCCTTAATTGCCTCTGGTTGCATTGCGCCTCGGTGCTTTAAAACTATTTTTGGGAAACTTTTACTATTCTTAAAGTAAATCTGTGTGGGTTAAATCTCCTTATTTTTAACTGTCATCTGTCGGACACAGACGTTCAAATTTTTGCTGTTTATGCCTATTTTTGGGAAATCTGTCTAAGCCTTGTGAAGTATAATTTCGAGAGTCATTTGAATCAGTTCTTCCTAATTTGAGACAAGAAAAGACAGAAAGAAAATGTTTGATTATTAACTTATCGCCAATATTCAACTGATTTATCACCTTATCATTCCTTTGCATTTTTAAATATCAAAAATAAAATGCGTGATGAGCGTTTTCATCGTCCGCAGCAGCTGTTGTATGATTCCATAGATTGATTTTCAAATTATCGGCTGTAGGGTAGGAAAATGCTTCTCAAATTGACCCGAGGGAATGCGAAAAACATTGAAATGGTTTTCTGAATTTTTTACTTTTTACGTTGTGTTAAGGACTTAACATTGTTTTGTATTTTTATAAGTGAATTTTTCTAAGGAAATGTATTTTATATGATTTTATCTTCTTTGCAACCGTATTGGTTACCATTATTACCTTATTTTCATTTAGAATATTACTTTATTTTCATATTTATCATTTATTTATTTTGCTCTCTTAGAATATATCCAATTTTATTTTAATATGTATGTACATTACGCATTGTATATGTACGCAAGCCAGCCATTCATATTACTCTAGCTAAAAGTGCCTAATTTATAAGTCAGTAAGCGCAACGTCGTCGAATAAATAATGGGAGTTTTCTTAATATTTAATATATACAAGCACAGGCAGTCGACTCCCGCGCAACGGTCGAGGTATTAGCGATCGTGCACTCTCGGTCACCTTTCGTACCTCGTCGTAACGTTTATAGTAACGTCGTCGGATGATTATTGGAAGTTTCTAATAGTTTCTAGTTTTGGCGGGAATCGTCGAGGACGTTGTCATCTATACATTTATTTCTGGTGGGAGTCATTCTGGTACGGTTGTCGGATCGCATGCATAGATTTTTCTATTAAGTACAAATTCTCGATTTTCTATCATCGTCCGTCGAGGCTACTGTGTCCGTTGTCGTCTATACATATTTTTAGTCTTCGGTTAAGTTTGTGTCGGAAATCATTTTGGTAAGATTGTCGGCGCGCATGTGTAGGCATCTTCTATAAGTACGATCACTCCGCTTCTTGTTGACGGTCGTTGCGGCCGCAGCGCCCGTTGTCTTTTGTACGTTTGTTCGGTCCTTTGTCGTATCGGAACTTAGAAATATTTTCATTTAGTTGCTCGTCGTAGTGGACGAGTTTCACGGACCATTTTTCTTATGTAATGTCGGCATCATCGCTCCGTTTTACTTGTCGGTGCGCATTTCGCACATTTGCTGGCTACTGGCTTTTTCCCTTCTTTGGGGCGCAGTAGCAGAGAGCTAAAGATTGCACATAGCGTATTATTTCGAACGAGAACGCCTGGGTAGCTGTGGCATTACTTTTGTTTTGAGATCGGCTATTATCGCTACTGTCGAACTCGACCAGGCGTTCAAGCTCTAAGAGATAGGGTGGGTTCCCCTACAAATGTGAAAATAACGAACGTATTTGGTTCAAGTGCAAATACAGGGCCAAGTTCCTTAGGCAAATTTAAAACAAGGAAAATGTTATAGGCTGCCAGAAAGGGACATATAAATAAGCATAGCACCGAGGTGCGCTTATAAATTTAAGAAATAAATAGGGTTGGCTCTCATATAAAAAGGTAGTGGTGCATGCAAACAGATAGAGGCATTACTACATGCCTTTAACAAAGCTTCTGCGGAAGCATATAAGAATTTAACATTTTAAACACAATTAAAACATAGCTTTGCAACGTACATGCTGAGGCAGTACTTTATATTGCTACCAAGGAAAACATACATATGCACATGCCAATGTACATTACATGTATAAGAGAGCTCGAATAACTGCAATTATTGCAAATATATATATATATCTTACGTACATCGTAACTGTACATAGGCAAGAGTGGAACCCGTGTACACATTTTATTTTTTAAATATATTTTTTTGCGCATGCACATTGAGTTTGACTGTACAACCTTTCATCTACTAAATAAGCGAACATACTCTACAAGTAAGTATTGGTCAAGTAATTTAGGAATTTACGAGCAGGCTACAGCGGCGCTGTTCTTCAAACCAGGAGAACGTAACACGTTGTTTTCAGAAATGTTCCCAGCGTTCCTCATACGTACTTGTTCGATTAATATAACCCCAACCAGCGACACTAAGTGCGTATCGAATGTTCGTATTGGTGTTTAAGCAAATTGGCTTTACGTAATCGGTGAATACGGCCGGCTCCTTTAGTCTTAACAGTGCTATATCATTAAGACCGTGGGCGTGGTTGTAGTTTGGGTGCGCTATTACCGTTTGAATTGGAATGTTTTGAGGTGGTGCCTTATCTACATCTCCTAAAAGGTCGATTTTTCCTAGTCGTACCATAACTGGAACTTTACTGCAATTAAAACGGATTATATTGAAGCAAACTAATTTAGAGAAACGTTGTTATTATTAGTCTCGGAAAAGTGGGGCAAGTTATAGTGGAGGAGAATAACGTGGAGGGACCGAGTGGCCATATCAAAGCGAGCGTTCAGTAACGTTCGCGTACTCGCAGCAATTATGATCGTGACCTTCATGAGTGGGCATAGGCGATGCGGAAGCAGGAATGTTTACACATAAAATAATGATAAAAAAGATAACGTGCTGAAACACTTACTGTTTTAAAAAGTTTCCACGAAATCACAAGCGGGGTGGCGTCTATTAAATATGTAACGGTTGTTGAACCGCAGTTGTTCGCGAAATATCAGGGACAAAAAAACCTAATGACACGGCGGAACCCGATAACCGTTACGACTATGTCAAACGGCCGTGAAAGTCTGAGATACTATTTAATCTGTATCGTCGTCAATAATACTTTCAAATTTTCGTATTACTAACTTTCATTTTCTTCGCCTTCCACCGTACATAGATGTAAGTGAACATCATTCACAATTTGAACAGAATCCACAAACGACATCGAATCATTTTGTAATTTTCCAATTCCCTCCGCTAGTCTATAGTAGCTCTTGCTAATACTATCACATTTTACTCGTCTATCTTGAAACATTTTCTGTTTTTTCCTGATAGCTTTGGTGTGTCTCCTATCGAATTGTAAAATTACATTCTTTACATCATCAAAATATTCGCAATAGTAAAACGCAAGAGCTCAGGCTTTAGTCATGTTTTCCAACGCGTAGTAATCGGCTGTGGTGGTTCAGGCACTTTGAGATACAGTTCGTGAAATGTTTTTGTACGTTTAGAGGTCAATGGCGACGCAAGATTTAGAGCAAGGATTTTACATGTTACACGTAACAGATTGCCATTCTCTTCTTTAAGATATCGGAATAAGGGAAGCACGTTAGCGGCACCGCCACTCACAAACATTCAACACCAGTTTTAAAATGTCATCACTAGTACATTTTGCAATTCTTTAGGAAGCAGGTAAGGAAGGAGATGACGTACGTACGTACCATCACATTCACCACAGTATGTTTTTGCGGATCGGTTGTTTCGTCCACACATAACGACAATTTTTTAGCTTTCAATTCTGCTTCAATTCTTCTTTCTAGAGGAAGTGCAAATACTGTCATTTGATTAGTGGCGCCCCCTATGTCCCAGTATACAAAACTTAAAAGACATCCCTCGTATATTTTGAATATACTTGATTAATATAGTGAAATATTATTTTCAGTGATCTGAAAATAAATGGCAAGAGCAGTAGTTTTAGATATGATTGAAAAAGTAAAAAAATATTGGGCATGAAAAGAAAAAAAACCTAGTTTTTAAAATAATTTTCGAAATGGCGAAATATACGATCTATTAAGGTCCTACAACATTGTTTTCTAACAGATCTAATTAGAATAACACTAATCATAAGTGATATTGAAGATTTTTTTACTAAAACAACCTGCTCGTAACACAAAAACAATAAATGACAGCCCTTCGTCAAACTATATTGCTATAATTTCTGCATAATATCTTTAATTTGTTTGTTCATCAAAAACATAACGTTATTTCTCGTGAACTCTAAAGACAATTTTCTTTTACTAACGTTCTCAACGCAGGTGGACATATTAATAACTTTCGATAGAAATTGATCAATAATGTTGTTGTTGTTGTAACATCTAATGGATCACATGATTTGAAATTTCACGTCCGTTTCTAGCTTCAAAAATTCCACCGCTCAAAAAAATAATTATCAATTTTCTATGAATATTTAAGGAACATATATGCTTTGGTATGGCCTGAGTCACAGGGTATGAAATTACTGCTTCAACTATCCAAAATGAATAACCTCTTCGTGCGGCAAATTTTCATCCCTGAAGAGCACCTATCGATGCACTATTCAATGCAAGTTCGTAAAATAGAACGATTGTCCCATTCCCTACGACAATGGACTCTAAAATCGGTTTTAGGCCGTCTCCATACATGTTTAAAAACGACCGCGCACATTCCACTCGACGTTCACGGTGAAGAGCAAAAAGAAGACGCGGTACCCATCTTGCACTAATTTAATTCATACCCAAATGGACATGGAGAATTCGGTGAATACCTGTTTCGGATATGTTTGTTATCACTGCTAATTCCTTCACTTTCAAACGGCTGAATTTTCAATAACTGAAATTTGTTGAGGCGTTATCACTTAAATTGAACAGACATTTTCATGCGCTAGTTACGTTAGTTGGCTGGCTGCTAAATATTACTACTCCTCGAACCGTCATATTTATAGTAGACCCCGCGTGAGTGTATGCATGCTGTGACGGAGTTTGAACACGTTTGAACATGTATAAGCCTGTCAGGTCGAGAATTTATGGCGCCTACCTCGTATAATAATGTTCTTACTTACCTGTCCACTCTCAGAACACAGTGAGCTGCGGTTACTACAAAAGTTTCGCTGATCAAAGACCCAGCGCAGTTACCCCATTCCATTTGCCCTGGTTCATCTCCCTCGATATGAAGTGAAGCCTTCACATAGATGAGAAAAGGTTAGTTATTTTTTAAAATTACATCAAGTTTACTTACTATATGGGGAAAATCTCCAAGCGAGGCATTCTGTCCCCAGATTACGTATACAAGTGACTTAAAGCTGTAAAATTTAGATGGAAAATATCTTTCGCATGCTAAAAGAGAAAATGCCGGATAAAATAAAAATTAAAACAAAAAACGTTGATATCTTATCATTTCGGGAAGCAATCGATTAGAGCTCTTAGGAGAATTATCCAAACCATTTTGTTTTTCACAGGAAACGACCAATCGCTTACCATTGAACCGCTTCTAACTAAAGGATTCACAATTTAAAATTTACACTCACCTGCAATCGCAGGGGTAAGGTTTGCAGGTGATTTGGCTTCAAGTTTACTGCGTTTACAGCATACTGTTTCAGTTTTTCCTTGAAAACCACACCGATCCATATTATGAGGTTCTCCATTTCTTAACTTTTCGGAGGCTTCTAAGCAGCTTGTTACTAGGACGCACTCTCCTTCGTTATTTGGACCGCATTTGTCGCCTATATTGAGGTCATCTGAAACGAAAAAGGTGTGATCGCTTCCTAAAACAGCTTCTGGTCTCATTATATTGAAAGAACTCCGGCTACGAAAAAGATAGCCTGCACGGTAAGCCTTTATCCAGTAATTGATCGAATAAATTCAGCATGTTTTCTTCAAAAATAACATGATAAGCTGGTTCTTCCTCTTCACTGAATAGTCTGAATATATAGCTCCTATCTATTTTATTAGGGACACCTTATAAATTTAAGCTTTTGTGTGTTTCCAACGCGATAATTTACAAATACAAGTATAAAATTCATGAATACGGTTTACAATAGTAGACATGTTTTTCGGGTTTTGTCGTGTATTCACTATTTTGCTTGACGTTTCGCTAATCATACTGTCAGCTTCTTCAGAAGGTTTCTAAAGACTGGTGTTGTTGTCTGTTGCTTCTCGTTATACGAGGGGAGGTCCAGAAGTTCGTGGAATGGAAGGGTTTTAAATAAAATAAAACAATAAATCTATTTTTCCTTTTCAATATAATCACCCTTAAGCACAATACATTTATTAGATCTATGAATTAATTTTTTCAAACCACCATAAAAATATTTTTTATCTTTCACATCAAAATAGGCCAAAATTGCCTCCCTTACCTCATTGTCGTCGGAAAACTTTCTTCCACGTAAGTCTTTTTTTAAATTGGGGAACAAATAAAAATCACTAGGTGCCAGGTCTGGACTTTAGGGTGGATGGACTATTGATTGAAAGCCATTCTTGTGCAGAGCAGCCATTACAACTTTGCTCTTGTGAACCGGCGCATTGTCTTGCAAGAGCAACACACCCTTGGTCAATTCTCCTCGACGTTTTTCCTTGATGGCCTCCTTTAATTTTTCTAATATCGCCGCGTAATTTTCTCCGGTTATGCTCCTTCCTTTTTTTTTGTAATTAATCAATAATATCCCCTCACAATCCCAAAAAACAGCAGCCATCAACTTTCCAGCCGATTCTGACACTTTGAATTTCTTTGGCGGTGGTGTCCCCTTTTTATGCCATTGCATGGACTCCTGTTTGGACTCAGGCTCAAAGTGATGAACCAATATTTCATCTCCGGTAACAATCCGCTCCAGAATCTGCAGGTTTGTCTCCACACAGCTCCAAAAATTATTCTCGGTACCCATCTTGGACTGACTTTTGTCATACCCAGGTGGTCATGTAGGATACGCAAAAAACTAATGCAGATAATTGTTTTTTCTTCAAACTGGCATCTTGCAGTAGAAATTTTTGCACTTTTTCGACGATGTCTGATGTCGCGGCCTCAACTGGCCGTCCTGAGTGGGGGTCGTCTTCAATCGACTCCCGACCATGTTTAAAACGACCGTGCCACTTATAAATCATTGATTTACTAGGGCACTGTTCCCCATAAACGGTTTCCATTTCATTCAATATGGTTTGAGCGTTCTCTCTTTGCTTTGTAAGGAACTTTATCACAGCACAGTGTTCACTTTTCTCCATAGTTTCAGTTTTCTTTCGGATTGACTTATTTAACGGGTAACTATTCGTAAACGACTGACGTTATAGGGCTGCAACTTAACTTGTATACTAATGATGAGTCGCCAATCAGAATGACACCTAGCGAGGGCCCGTATCCCCACTCCATCCCCTCCATTCCACGAACTTCTTGACCTCCCCTCATATATTCTATTTCTGTTCCGCTTTGCTGATCCGTAACCGTTCCGTTCCGTTGAATTGCGTCGTTCGTTGTATGATAACTTTGTAATACTAACTTCCACGTGTTGCTAATCTTGTATTCTTCTTCGCGATTGATGTTCTTGGTATTCTTCATTATTTCTATTTATTCTCGTATTATCCTCGGGTAGTAGTGGCTGGTCCTGGCTAATACCTTAATGTCGCCGTAGGTTATCCGGTGGTCCCCTTGTTGGTGCAGATGTTCTACTACTGCGGATTTTTCAATATGCCTGAGGCGTGCGTCTCTCTCGTGTTCTTGCACCCTGCACTGAATACTCCGTCCTGTTTGACCGATGTAGCTTTTTCCACATTGGCATTTTAGTTCGTATATGCCTTTTGCTCGTAGTATCGGTAACACGTCCTTGTTGGGAGGGAGTAGCTGGTCGATTTTGGTCACCGTGTTGTACCGTGTGGTAATGTTCTTTTCTCTTAGGGTCCTTTTTAGCCTACCGGTGACTACGGCTATGCATGGAAGATATGCGTAAACTGTTGGTTGTTGTTGGTCTTCGTCCTTTTTCTATTTCCGTGATTTCCTTATATCTTTTGTGCTGTAGCCGTTCTTCTGCAAGGCGTTTTTGACGTGATGTATTTCACTATTCCTATGATGTTCGTCACTGATTTTCTCCGCTCTTCTTAACAATGTGTTGATGAGGAATCCCTTCTATTGAGGATGGTGGTGGGATGGGGCATGCAGGTATCGGTCTATGTGAGTCTTCTTCCGGTACACAGTGTGGCCCAGTTTATTGCTGTCGGTGCACTCCACTAGGACATCTAGGAACGGTAAGTTGTCGTCCTCTTCGATCTCCATGCTGAAGTTAATGTTAGCATGTTGTCTATTGATGTGTTGCAGGAATTCATCTAGAGTCATTGGTCCGTGCGGCCATATAATAAGAGTATCATCTACATATCTGTACCAGCATTTAGGTTTCATCCTGCTAGCTCATACAACGAACGACGCGATTCAACGGAACGGAATGGTTACGGACCAGCAAAGCGGAACAGAAATGGGATATATAACGAGAAGCAAGAAACAACAATACCAGTCTTTCGAAACCTTCTGAAGAAGCCGACAGCATGATCACCGAAACGTCGAGTAAAACAGTGAATACACGACAAAACGCGAGAAACATTTCTAATATGGACGACGGTCATGAAAGCCTAAATATCTTTCTAAGAAATTGAGAAAGTTCCACATAATGACCTCTTGCCTATTATTGTCCCCCTCATAAATCATTTTGTACTGTATAGAAGATGGATAGAAACAAGATTGAAAGACACAGTAGTTCGTAGAATATTATTTGGATTGGTTACTATTGTAGAAAGAATATTTGTCTGTTTATGTAACAACGTTTTGGACAAAACGTCATCAACATTATACAATTGAAGATTGTGTGAAAGGTAAGACGAAATAAATAATAAATCGTATTCAGCGATGAATTAAGAATAGAAGCCATGACCGAAAGAGCTCAATTTCTTAACCAACGTTCATCGGAAAGGTTTGGTGAAGCTAGTGTACTAAAAATGTGAAACACCCTCAGTCAGTTATGGTATGGTAATTTAAATTTTTCTTAATTGAGTTTAACTTAAAGGATATGTATAAAACGATAATTATAATAACTGACATACAAAATACAACTGTATTGTAAATATTTTCTATAAAAGGTTATGAATCTCTCGGTATTAAAAACAACAAATATTCTATTCGATAGCAAATGCAAAACGTCACAAGTTTATTTCGAACTTTTTATGAATCGATGGGATCTTTCTATTCCAAGAAATATTTCTATTTTGATAACGGTAGAAGCAAGAAAAACCGGTTTGACCAACGTCCTCGGGTAAGTAGCCGATGAATCTGTTTTAGATGTTGTCGTTACTCATTGTATGACGAAATGAAGTTACACTTAAATGTTTTTAAAAAAGTCTTCATATTTTTTACACTAACATTGACAACAAATTTTCTTAAATTAAGAACTTACAAACGACAGCCGCAAAAATTGTAGAGCACAAAGTAATTATTATTCCGGTTGTCTTCATTGTGGAAGAGTAAACACAGCACTCGCAGGTTTTTATTTAAATTCTCACTACAAGGCAATCTCGCGTTACGTGTATTTCAAAGCAACATTCTGCTTCCGTGGTCAAGGTATCTATCAGGACTGCAGTGCTGTTACTGTTTAATATATAATTTGCTGAAATTTTAAGTTTCGCAAAGTCGAGTTCGGGGAGATGAAGAGATCAATAACCAATACGCCTGTGTCGATGAACACATCTTAAATAATAAGGTAATGCAAAATTAAACTCAAAATTTCCGGATTTATAGTAGCGTTTCGCCTAGAAAATTAGAAATGCGCTGCTATTTTCTGTGGGTCGAGTCGAATTTATAATATCGTTTCGAGGAAAATATTCTACGGACGCAACCGTATTTCTAGTTAATCCTATTTCACATTCATGTTTTATTCATGCATATTTAATATGGTTAGTATTATTGTAGTCAAATATTCTATTTTCATCAAATATTCGTACAATTACTGTCATTAAGTATGTATAAATTTCAGGCTTAGTATAAATCCTGACAATGGCTCTATTGAGTTAAGTTCTTATTACTCTCATTTAGGGTATTATTGCTGCGCTTTCTAACTGCAGTCCCTGTCCATTTTATTGCGGCCGCCTTATAAATTTAAGTTTTTGTGTGTTTCCAACGCGATAATTTACGAATACAAGTATAAAATTCATGAGTAGGGTTTACAATACCTAACTAAACACGTTCACTAAATGTCTTTTTAAGAAATTCAGAAAATGCGACGTAATGAATTCTTGCCTATTATTATACCCCTCATGAATCATTCTGTACTGTATAGGAGATGGGGAGAAACGAGATTGAAAGACGTAGTATTTTGTAGAATATTATTTGGATCGGTTACTATTGTATAAAGAATATTTATCTGTTCATATAACAACGTTTTTTATGAGTTTACGAGTTATTGCTTGTACGAGCTTTAGGGAGTGTAGTATGAACGCACAATTGCAGAGAAAAAAGAAGTATCTCAACAAACAGTGCAGCGAATCGTCGTTTTAATTAAATAAAAGGTACCCAGTACAAGTACCGGAAGGTCGTTTTACGGCAAGAACAGGATCACTACTAATCGATATACTTTTTAATTCGGAGGAGTGTTTTTGAATTAAAGCGCCAAAAAGTAAGCTAACTGTTGGTCAGTTTTCGGTAAAAATTATACTAGCGATATTTAATATGTTGCCGGCCACCATATTGCTGCAACAACTGGTTGACGTTTAGATTGTATATTTGGCTGTGTGCGTTTGTACAGGGTGGCGCGGGGGAACGGGAAATTTTGAACGTTACAGTTGTGAGCACTGTAGTAATCATGGATCGTTGGACTGGTGCGGAACGTGCAGTAGCTGTGAGAGCGTTTTATAAAAATGGTGATAGTGCGACTGCCGCGCAGAGAATATTTCGACAGCATTACCGGCTTGGACGTCATGGACGTGTCCCATCTGCGCATGCGATTACAACGTGGGTGCGTAATTTTGAAAGAAACATGATCTGTCTTGAAAAAGAAAGCTCCAGGTGGCATTCGAACGGTACGTACCCCAGAGAACATTGAGGCTGTTAGAGCTGCAATCGAGAGAAGTCCTCGCCGCTCCGTTCGAGAGCATGCATCTACGCTGGGGATTAAGCGACGAAGCTTACAAAGAATACTGCACGAATTACATTTCGATCCCTATAAGTTGCAGATTGTGCGACAATTACATGAACGAGACCCAGCGTCACGTATGGAGTTTAGTAGGCAGATATTGGCTAAAATTAACGAGGATGCGAATTTCGTTGGTAACATATGGATATCAGACGAAGCCCATTGCCACCTGAACGGTTTCGTAACAAACAGAATTTTCGTTATTGGGCCCAGGACAATCCTTGTGAGTTACACCAGCGACCACTACATAGCGACAAGGTCACAATATGGTGTGCTGTATCATGGCATGGTGTTATCGGCTCTTATTTTTTTGCACGTGAGGATGGTAGTGAAGCGACAGTAACATCCGCTCGATATGTTGAAATGCTTCAAAGATTCTTTACACCGAGACTGTACGAGCTTAATCTTAATATGGAAAACATGTAGCTTCAGCAGGACGGAGCCACGTCACGCACTGCTCGACATTCGATGGCAGCAGTTCGTCAATTGTTTGGAAGATGCATTATTTCACGCAACGGTGACATTGAATGGCCTGCGAGATCCCCTGATCTTAGTGTGTGCGACTTCTTCCTGTGGAGGTATCTTAAAGGCAAGGTGCACCGTACACGACCTGCAACAATCCTTGAACTGAAGGAGAACATTCAACAAGAAATCACTGCCATTCCCCAAGATTTGCTACACCGCGCATTCCAGAGTTTTCATAACAGGCTGTTAGAGTGTGAACGCCGAATGAGAGGACATCTTTCCGATGTCATCTTTAAAAAGTAAAGGGACACTTTTGGACATTTTGATTGTAAAAACATAAATGGCATGCTGCATACATGCACTTTCGTTAATAAATTACTAGTTTTATGAATTTATTCGTGGAAATGACGTTATTTCAAAATTTCCCGTTGCCCTGCGCCACCCTGTATTTAATTTTTCTCCTTAAATTTGCATTGTAATTAATTGTAAATTACGTAACTACAACTCATAGAAAATCCTAGCTAGTTTTAAAACTGCAACCAAAAAGTAGACTTGAAAAATTCCATTGTGTAAACGCGTCTTTTCATTTTTCTATTCCGAATTAAAAAATGGAGTATAGCAACTGCGAATCGAGGTTTATTCGCCAAAGAAATAGGAACAAGGAGTGCAAATATCCACACGTGCAATAGGTAGACGAATTAAAATGCAGACGCCGCTTGAAAAACCCAAGATTAACACCGATGATGAAGCGAGCACGTTATGAATGGGTAAAACGTCATCAACATTATACAATTGGCGAAGGA
Source organism: Trypoxylus dichotomus (assembly GCA_023509865.1). Taxonomy (NCBI): domain Eukaryota; kingdom Metazoa; phylum Arthropoda; class Insecta; order Coleoptera; family Scarabaeidae; genus Trypoxylus; species Trypoxylus dichotomus. Next base: position 49,823,426 of record CM042080.1, on the reverse strand, counting down.
TAAGACAAAGTAACTCCATCATGAATTTTATATTTGTATTTGTGAATTATCTCGCTGGAAACACACAAAATTATTATGCTGCCACCAGCTTACATTGGAGCGAGTTCAACGTCGTTTTCTTAAATTTCTTTCGTACAAATTTCATGGTCAATACCCTCCCAGAGGAACTGATTATCATTCTTTGCTAGAGCGTCATGCCATGCGTTCCCTTAAAGAACGCAGAGAAACTTTCATGTACCTCGTTTTTCGCCTTGATTCTGTTCTACGTTTGCAGTATCTATTTCGAAAACTAATTATTTGTATAATGTTTCCATATATAATATGTGAAGCTTAGCAAATAAATATTATAATGATAATTTTTTTCGAATCTAGATAAATTTTCACTAATTCCATTTTGTTTGGCATAATTTGTAAGCGCTTTATTCATAACTCTTTACGCTAGTTACGCTTTTGAAAGTAAAATAACCGGAAGAGAGATTCGAGATTTGCAACGCATTAAATTCATCATTGAAAACTCCTTGGGAAATAAAAAGACGCAAAAGGATAAAGAAATTACAAGAAATATGACTGGTTTATTCGAAGAAACTAACGTACTCATGTCAAAAAATACATACATTACACAATCATAATGTCTTCTTCCCAGAAAATTTTGGAGGTGTTTCAGATGAAGACGGAGAAAAAATCCATCAAAACACGTTTATCAATGTATCTATGGAAAACCAAAAGCAATAACGATATCTGCACGATCTGCTGACCTTTTTTGACGGTTCCGAAGTAACGGTGGTTCGTCTCCTATTCGTTTCGACCAGTGACTGCACATAGTTACGCTTTCAAAGCTAAAGACGTTTTACTAACGTCTACGTACCTTTTATTTTGACGTACACATTACAAACAATTAAATTTATGAGGTGGCCCTAATAAAATGGACAGGGACTGTACATGTGATCATGATACCATCGGTAACTATCTAGATTGTTTATTACGGCAAGAGGTCTCAGGCAGATCTGTAATTATCGATGAGAGAACTCGAGGCTTTCTTTTGACCATATAGCACAATCTTAGTAGAGAACAACACAGCTCCAAGAGAACTACACATATTTCCAAATAGAGTGGTATTAAAATCGGAAGAAACCAATCTGCACGAACCACGTGACATGTGAATATAAAGACCGTTCTAAAAGTATTCGATACAGGGACATGTTTAACCTCAAGTATATATATATATATATATATATATATATATATATATATATATATATATCACCTTATTTTAATGATACTTTGTGCACTAGTTTTATTTTATAACTTAGGTTCATATCTATTCTATAATTGTAATGTGCAATGATTATGTGTATCATCTTGAAAAGTATTACATAGTTAACTTGTAATAATATAAAAATCCAAAAGAATTGGGAAAGGACATTGCTTTCAAAGGTTATTTTGTTATACATTGACTAAATATTTTGGAAGTAGAAAATGTAGATTGTGTTCCATCCTAAACACCTTTGCTAGCAGCAAAGTATATTATAGAAAAACAATATATTACAAAATGATTCATTGAATACCGAACGCCAAGAAACGAACAGATGATCGACAATCTATATTTGTTTGGTGGAGCTTTACACGAGAAATTTATATATATTTCACTCGATTTCATCATGCTATCTCTTTTTAGTGCGTAAATTGGTTTCTGAGCAAGTTTCTTCCGATTTTAATACTACTCTAACTCTCATGACGTTTTACTGGTCATAATAGACACAAATAGACACAGGTACAATAATTATTTGTAATGTGTACGTCAAAATAAAAGGTACGTAGACGTTAGTAAAACGTCTTTAGCTTTGAAAGCGTAACTATGTGCAGTCACTGGTCGAAAAGAATAGGAGACGAACCACCGTTACTTCGGAATCGTCAAAAAAGGTCAGCAGATCGTGCAGATATCGTTATTGCTTTTGGAAATAAAACAATCGCAAATAATAAAAGAAACAGTAACTTTAATTTCCATTTTTGTTTAATGCGAATATTCAATTATTGTTCGCCAAGCACGTTGATATGGGTTTTCCATAGATACATTGATAAACGTGTGTTGATGGATTTTTTCTCCGTCTTCATCTGAAACACCTCCAAAATTTTCTGGGAAGAAGACATTATGATTGTGTAATGTATGTATTTTTTGACATGAGTACGTTAGTTTCTTCGAATAAACCAGTCATATTTCTTGTAATTTCTTTATCCTTTTGCGTCTTTTTATTTCCCAAGGAGTTTTCAATGATGAATTTAATGCGTTGCAAATCTCGAATCTCTCTTCCGGTTATTTTACTTTCAAAAGCGTAACTAGCGTAAAGTGTTACTATGAATAAAGCGCTTACAAATTATGCCAAACAAAATGGAATTAGTGAAAATTTATCTAGATTCGAAAAAAATTATCATTATAATATTTATTTGCTAAGCTTCACATATTATATATGGAAACATTATACAAATAATTAGTTTTCGGAATAGATACTGCAAACGTAGAACAGAATCAAGGCGAAAAACGAGGTACATGAAAGTTTCTCTGCGTTCTTTAAGGGAACGCATGGCATGACGCTCTAGCAAAGAATGATAATCAGTTCCTCTGGGAGGGTATTGACCATGAAATTTGTACGAAAGAAATTTAAGAAAACGACGTTGAACTCGCTCCAATGTAAGCTGGTGGCAGCATAATAAGGGAACCAAATCATAGAAGCGTACTCACTACAAAGGCAAAATACAAGGACTCTAAAATGCTGCGCACCACGAAGCCGAACCTTTTAGAACAAGTTAAGGACAGCTCTTCGATATGCTGAACAAAGCTTAAACGGCTATCAAAAATAACATCTTTAAATGATTCAACCGTAGGTACAATCTCCCCTTTAATTGTATAGATCGAATTTAAGCGATTGGTTTTGCGCGTGAAGGTGATATGCCGGGATTTGTTGACATCAAACTTGAATCTATTGATTGTATTTCAGGCGGTTATGCAGTCAACATTTTTCTGAATGAGTACAACATCTTCTTGGTTAGAAATATCTGAATATATCTTAACGTCGTCAGTATAAGCCAAAGCCGATTATTAATAAATAATAAAAACAATAGTGGTCCTAAGTTGGAACCCTGCGGCACACCAGAAGTAGACACAAATTCTTGCGACCGATAGTCATTATAAAATACGTAGTTAATACGCTGCGATAAATAGGATCTCATAAGCTTAAGAAACGAAGAAGTAAATCCAAAACAATCTAGCTTATTGAGCAAAATTTCATGGTCGACTGTATCGAAAGCGCACAAAAAGTCTGTATATAGTACATCGACTTGCAATTTATCTGGTAAAATTGACAAATACTTACGCTATCGCTCGTATGTTTAATGTCACCTGTCAAGATACAGAAGATGTTAAAAAAATCAATATCTTGGTAACATAGCTATGGTTTCTACGTATAATGTAATACCGAGAGAGCAAGGATCTAAAAGATTATAATTACAATTCCTGACATTATTGAATTGTACGAGGGCAATCCCAAAAAAAAGGTCTCCTATTTTTTGGGGACGTAGAGAAAGTTTTAATACGGTTGTTGGCAACACTGTTGTGAGTGGTGCCTTCTCCGCTACCACATAAGCACGCAGGCGCTTCGCTCGGATGCTCAGTCTTGGCTTGGTAGCCATTCGAAATGGAGCTCCCGATAAACGTCACCGCCAAGTGCGAAATGCGCGCAGTTATTCGATTTTTGAACGCAAAAGAGGTTAAACCGGTTGAAATTCACCGCCTATTGACGGAAGTGTATGGACAGTCGTGCATGGATGTCAAAAGCGTTCGCAAGTGGTGTAGAGAGTTTACAGCCGGTCGTACTGAAATTCATGACGAAGAAAAGAAGGGGAGGCCGTCAATTGCCGACGAGACAATCGCGACAGTTGGGGAACTCATGCGTAAAGATCGGAGGATCGCTCTAGATGCTCTCTGCATTTTGGTTCCTGAGGTTTCCAGAAGCACCATAGGATTTTAACGGAAACGTTGCAATATCGGAAGATGTGTGCAAGATGGGTGCCGCGTATGCTGACAGAAGACCACAAACGGCAACGGGCTGATTCTTCCCGCGAATTTCTTCGCCGGTATGGAGACGAAAAGGACAACTTCTTAGACTCGATTGTCACGGGTGACGAAACCTGGGCATTCCACTTTACACCTGAGACAAAACAACAGTCACGCGAGTGGCGGCATCCTCTTCGCCCAAGCCACGAAAATTCAAGCAAACACAATCTGCCGGTAAAGTCATGGCAACTGTGTTTTGGGACAGGAAGGGGTACTGTTTGTCGACTTTCTGCCTGTTGGGACAACAGTCAACGCTGACAGGTACTGTGTAACACTGAAGAAACTCAGAAGAGCAATTCAGAACCGTAAAAGAGGGATATTGAGCAAGGGTGTAAGCATTCTCCACGACAGCGCCCGTCCTCACGTCGCCCGTCAAATTGTAGATCTCCTGCAACATTTTGGTTGGAACGTCATCACACACCCACCCTACAGTCCGGACTTGGCACCCAGCGATTTCCACCTGTTCTCTAAGTTGAAGGAACATTTGTCTGGATGGCGGTTCTGCTCCGATGATGAGGTGAAAGATGAGATTCAACTCTTCCTGAAGGGCATGGCGGCAAGCTGGTATGACATGGGCATTGTAAAACTGCCACAGCGTCTACAAAAATGCGTCGACCGAAATGGCGATTATGTTGAAAAATAAAGCATTATTCAATCTTTAAAGTGATGTAGCAATTATAGAAAATAAACGGTTCTTTGTATATCTAAAAATATAGGAGACCTTTTTTTTTTAGTATCAGGAGGCACATACACAGCTACAAGTAGAAATCTAAATCTAAAAATCTAATATATACTATTAACATATAAAGTACGATTTTCAAACCAGAAATAAAAATAATGAAGAAAAACGAAAGTAAACAAATGAAAACTACAAACGACAAATTAAATATATACCCAGTGTAAAAATTCGTTTGCTATTAACTGTTCAAGGGAACAATCAAAAATGGCCCAATTATCAGGTATTCTATTGTAACTGCTGTATTACAAATGAAGTAGCTAAGTTAGATTTAGTAGCGGTACGATAGACGAATATGTTCTATCTAAATGTCAGGCTTGCCATCGAGAATGGCAGTTGTGATGGGAGAAAAGGAATATCTAGAAAGCTAGGCTTATATAACAAAACGCAAGGCTGATTGCATTTCTTCTATTTTCAAGCGTGAGAACATCAAGTTCAGATTGATTTACACCACGAACAGGATAAATTCTGTCACTCTTGAACCACAAAGAATTTAAACGTTGTCGTAACCAATTTAGTACTTTTAACTTTTATAATTCTAGGTTCAGTTTTGACAAAAAAGTAGTCTTGTTCTTGTGCCTATAAACTGCTTTGAAATAACAATTAAAGCGCCACATAAAATAATACAACACGTACTTAATCATGAATACTTTGACATTCTGGAAAATCCAAAGGAAAAAATAAAAGAATGATTTGCACAAACATGTATTTATTGATTATTACACATAAAACTGTAGTTAAATACGATTTTGATATCAAGGCCATACGATTGCTTCTATCCAGTCAATGAAGTTGGATACTCTCGTATAGACGGAAGGCGTAGGGCCTGCACAAGATCTACCGTACGACGTTATTCCGACGAGAATCTGCTTTGAACCATAATCAATCACCATTGGACCACCAGAATCACCCTGTAATTGAAGAAGACGATTTTGCGTGGATTTTAAACAACAAAAATTTTGGTTTGTTTTATTCAATATGAATTTACAACACAATGTCGCAAGAAGTTGAAGTGTCTGTTAGATTTAGTTTGGTTAATACCTGGCAAGTATCTTGGGGTGTTATATTCACAGAGAGTGCGCATAAATGCGTGGGAAGGATGGTCTTCGGCCGAGGAGAATTAAAATACGTTTCATTGCATTTATTCAAGTTATAGGGGGAGACGTACGCCATTTGAAGGAATCTGCTAGTTTCTTCAGCTGGAATGTTAATAAGTTAGCTAGTATCTACGCTTTGGAAGAGAATGTGATGGAGAATGGCTGGGAAAATTTCTGGAATATACTACTTCACTATTTCAAGTTGACTTTTCTATTGTATAGTTTAGATGACTGTTTATACTTTATCTTACATTAAGAAGAATCGATTAGAATATCGACCGAAGATGTCCGTAATTCTTATTGGCCACATGCGAGGAAAGTTCAGTTCAAAGAAAAGAGGCTCAACGATTCACCATCTTTATTCATAACTCTCACATTGTTTTGTCATCGTTCTATTGTAATGTCGTTTCGCTTTTATTCTCTTAGCATGAAACTGGATGGACGTTGGGCAAACTAAGAAGGATGATATGATTTTAATATACGCTCTGACACCTCCAATAAATAATCATTCCTGCGGCGAAGTATTTCACGATTTATCTCCATATTTCTGACTGAATACGACAAATAACAGCTCAGACGATGTATTGCAATACCTAATCCGTCGTGGGACCATTGGAATCTTCACGTATTTACATAAAAAGAAGTTGAACGGTGTCAAATCGCACCATCTAGTCAGCGAATTGATTTTCATACCTTCGTGAAATATGTGACACGTAGCATCGTCACATTGGAACTAAATGTCGTCTAAGTAAATAGCTTCCAACTTAAGTCATAAAATATAGACTAATGTCACAATTTACTTGTGCCTATAAACTGCTTCGAAATTACAATTAAAACACCACGTAAAATATACAACACGTACTTAATCAAGAATACTTTGACATTCTGGAAAATCCAAAGGAAAAATAAAAGAATGATTTGCACAAACACGTATTTATTGATTATTACACATAAAACTGTAGTTAAATACGATTTTGATATCAAGGCCATACGATTGCTTCTATCCAGTCAATAAAGTTGGATACTCTCGTATAGACGGAAGGCGTAGGGCCTGCACAAGATCTACCGTACGACGTTATTCCGACGAGAATCTGCTTTGTACCATTAGTAATCTCCACTGGACCACCAGAATCACCCTGTAATAGAAGAAAACGATTTTGCGTGCGATTTAAACAACAACACGTTTGATTTGTTTTATTCAATATGAATTTACAATACAATGTCGCAAGAAGTTGAAGTGTCCCTTAGATTTAGTTTGGTTCATACCTGACAAGTGTCTTGGCGTGTTTCATTCAAAGAAAGTGCACATAAATGCATGGGAAGGATGGTCTTCGACCGAGGAGAACTCAAATATGTTTCATTGCATTTATTGAGGTCATAGGGGGAGACGAAGGCCTCTTGTAGGAATCTGCTAGTTTCTTCAGCTGGAATATTAATAAGTTAGCTAGTATATACACCTTTTGGAAGAGAATGCGATGGAGAATTGCTGAGAGAATTTCTGGAATATATAACTATTCGTAAAAGTTGACCTTTCTATTATATAATTTAGTTGGCTGTTTTGTCTTACATTAAGAAGAATCGATTAGAATGTCCTTAATTCTTTTTGCCACAGGCTAAATTTCCAACGCCCGAAGCACCTGTTGATAGACTCCATACACTGGTTTCCAAATTATCAGCTTCAGGGCTGGAAAAATGCCTCTCAAATTGGTTCGAGTGAATGTAAAAAACGTATTGGTATCAAAAGCGAATATTTTAAAAAGCAATGAAATGGTTTACTACATTTTTTGCGTTATTTCCAGTCTCCTTCGTACTTACTTGTTGTGTTAATGATACCCCAACCAGCAACAGTAAGTGGGCCTTGAATATCGGGGTTGGTATTTAAGCAAACTGGCTTTACGTATATGCTAAATTCGGCCGGTTTGGCTAGTCTTAACAGAGCTATGTCATTAAGCTTCTCTGTGTGCTTGTAGCCTGGATGCACTATCACTTCTTGAATTCGAATGTTTTGGGGTCGCACGCCATCAGCGTCTCCTAGAAGGTCGACTTTTCCTAGTCGAACCATAACTAGGTTTTTTCTGCAATTAAATTGGATTATAGCATACAAAAGTTTGTTAATTTAGAGAAATGCCGTTATTTATGCTTCTTTTGGCTTTGCACGAATCTCGTTGCCACAGCGTTTGAATCGAACAAATAAATGCTGAAATTAAGGATGAAATTTCTTCGGAACAAAACCATTGCCACAAAATGTTAAACCATTCTGGTCTTCCAGATGTATAGGTGATGATTCCTAAAAAAAATACCATCGTATTTGGATTAAGAAATTGTATCAATACTCAGTACTAAGTCCTACGAAAAAGCCTACCTTAACAGTAAATGGTTTCGCTTCAACCATAATTTGTTGGGTCGAGATGTGAATAAGGCAAATATTGCGAAAGTCAAAACTGCGCACTTCAGGAAGGAGATACTGTAACCGATATAGAGTACGGAAAATGGAAGGTAGGGAAGGTATCTGCATACTGTTTTCTGTTGAACGCAATTTTAATCGAACAAAGACAGCGTTACTTCACTAGAAACATCAGATATAGGAGTGATGTACGTACAGTGGTTGTCTGAATGGGCAAGGAAAGTGTAACGTTGGTAAGTATTGTGACTACACTGAAAAGTTTCCAAACAAAACAAAGACACGTGATAAAACTAACCTATTCCTGTTAATTCCTGATATTTACGTTGTTTACTGTGCTGTTTTGCTACCGTAAACAGCATTATCTCGTTCGTTAAGTAAAATTATGAAATTCATTACAATTATTATTAGAATCTTTACTCATTTGCTTAACTTTAAAACATATCTAGGATGAATCACAGTAAATGTACCGAAAGAAGATCAACTCTTAAGCAAATTTAGAATATATAACTTACATCGGGCATGTGTCTGACAAAATACCTATCGCAATCCCTTGCTAGTTAATAAAATCTGTATTTTGAAATTTTAAATAATAAATGACGTTACTAAGGATGATGTCCTTTACTTTCTTCACTCACACACGCACTTTCCTATTGCAGGGCGGTGTAACTCGCTATCTTCGCTCTGGCGACGGAAAGCCCAAGGTTACGTCGGAGTTGCTCTACTGGATCGGTATTGTTTCACCCGATATTCGGGTGTTTTAAATGTGGTGACAAGTCCAATACAACTTTATAAAATTCTCTTAGGTATTTTCCTCACAATAATATACAAAATTCCCTAAATACGACGCTCACAAAGTCTGTAGATGCTCAGATTGTTCCCTCGTGTCGATTGCCGATCACGCTCGTAAATCGCCACTAGATCCGGATGTGCGATAAATGACTGGCAGTAGGGTCATCATGGCAACGAAAACATCTCCTATGTGTTTCCAGAGATGGAGATGTAGGCCTTGGATGTGATCTTCGCTAAGTGCGGTGTTAAATATACTTAACTAAATATACTTGTATAATTATATTGACTTAAGTAAAGTTAATTCAAGTTCGCAATTAACGATTTTTGTCTTTTCTTCGTCATAAAATTACAATTTTTTACCGATTTTTGTTTCCAATATGAATAGGGTATTCAAAGACTTGTCCTCTAAGTTCCAGAACAATATCATTACAATAGTACAAAAAGATATGCGTGGTTTTCTATTCCACACCCAGTTTCATTTGAAATAGTTCTCACTTGTATAAACAAATGCCTAAATATTCTTGCCGTAGTGACATTTTTGCTTTTTTTTGTTTCCATTCTGATTTAAGAGGAACAGCAGACAGTTGGTTAAATCCTACACCTGTTGTGGTTCGCAAATATTTTTGCGCTCTGTAATTACTCTATAATCTATTGTCATTCGGTCAATGAAGATGTACCATTATTACACGTGGCGAGTTATAGTCAATATGGAATTAGTTACATAGGCATGAATATGTCAACTTACTCGTCTACTCTCACAACACAGTGAGCTGCGGTTACTACAAAAATTTCGCTGATCAAAGACCCAGCGCAGTTGCCCCACTTAGTTTGCTCTGGTTCATCTCCCTCGACATGAAGTGAAGCCTTTGGAAAGATAAGGAATAGTTACTTTTTGTTACCATATAAAGTTTGCTTATGCTTACTATATAGGGAAACTTTCCTAGAGATGCATTTTGTCCCCAGATTACTCCTTTCAATGTTAGTTCATAATAACTTTCGCATGCTGAAACGCAAAATGGTGAATAAAATAGAAACCAAAGGCGTTGATTTTCTATTATTACTGGAAAGCTATCGATGAGACCATTTGGGAGAATTATCCAAACCATTTTGTTTTTCACACAAAACTGAATAGCTTACCATTAAACCGTTTCGAAACTATCGAACCTTATTATACGAGGTAGGCGCCATCAATTCTCGGCCTGACAGGCTTATACAGGTTCAAGCATGTTCAAACTCTTGCACGGAATATATGCACAAAAACGAGGTCTACGCTATTAGTAAGGCAGTTCGAAGTGTACTACTTTTCAGTAGTCAGCCAACCAACGTGACTAGCGCATGGAAATGTCTGAAGTAATGAAAATTGAGTAGCGCGCGGTCATCAATCTTTTTAACAAAAGAAGGACATGCACCTAATTACATAAAACAACGTTTAGACGGCGTTTATGGTGATTCATCTCCTTCGTATTCCACTGTGAAAAAGTGGGCAAAATGTTTTTGTTTGGGGTAAGTATCCTTAGAAGATGCTGAACGGTCGGGTCGACCAACTGAAGTGAAGTCATTTATTGAAAATTTAGTGCTAGAAGATCGCCGTTTGAAAGTGAAGGAATTAGCAGCGATAACAAACATATCCGAAACAAGTATTCGCCGAATTCTCGATGATCATTTGGGTCTGAATAAAATTAGTGCAAGATGGGTACCGCGACTTCTTTCTACTCTCCAACGTGAACGTCGAGTGGAATGTGTGCGCTCGTCTTTAAACATGTATGGAGACGACCCAAACCCGATTTTAGAGTCCATTGTCACAGGGGATGAAATAATGGCAGTCGATAGAATAGCGGCGACCGAATGAACCTCGTCCCAGGAAAGCGAAAGTCGTTCAATAAACGAAATAGGTGATGGCCACAATATTCTGGGATCGTGATGGCATTTTGCTCATTGGCTTTAAAGAACGCAATACAACTGTGAACGGCACATATTATGCGTTTTTATTGCATAAATTAAGTGACAGTATTCGTGCAAAACGTCGTGGAAAAATGACAAAAGGTGTACGATTATTGCACGGCAATGCTCCCGTCCATACTGCCGTCGTTTCACAAGCTGCCATCCGCGAATGTGGCTTTTAAGAATTGGAACATCCACCGTACAGTCTGGATATGGCTCTTTGTCATTTTTATTTCTTTACTAATTTAAAACAAGACCTTAGGGGACGTCGTGTTACAGAACATTTTAACGGAAAAATTTCAGATTATTCTTACAATGGTATCGCATTATTAATTAATTGTTGTAATAAATACGTAGAAGTTAGGTGAGATTACATTGAAAAATAAAATTTTTTATATTGACCCAAGTATTTTTTTTTCTATATCAGGCCGAGAATTTAGCTACTTCATACTAACATTTAAAGTTCTTTGCAATCTGGCTAATTTTCCCATGCCTGTTATCAACTAAAGAATTTATCATTTAAAGTTTACATTCACCTGTGGCTGCAGTAGTACGCCTTACTGGTTCAAATCTACTTCTTTTACAGCATACTATTTCAGTTTTGCCTTGAAAACCACATCTTTCTACATCATGAAATCTTCTTTTCCGTAGACCTTCGAGGGCTTCTAAGCAGTCTCTTACTAGGACGCACACTCTTTCGTTGTTTGGACCGCATTTGTCACCAACGCTGAGGTCATCTGAAAACAAAAGAGGTATGATTGTGGTTGCTCAAGCACTATTTCATGGATTTCTTAATATAAATATTCTCTCTCTTCCTTTCATTTACGATTTTACCATGGAAAGAAAACGTCGTGAAAACAAAGTGCCAGGTTTTGTCGTACTATATAATGCCCATAGTGATTACACTGAAGTCTCAGGGAAGAAGGGCAAGTTTCAGTGCCATCCTTAGTATTATTCGAGTGGTCGTTGTGAGACACATACATACTTAGAAAATGTCGCAATTTAAGTACGTTTTGGAAACGGCGTATTTAAAATGAACTAGAAAATGTAATAGCGAGTATCCCGGATTTAGAATACGAAGGTGATAGAATTAAATGTGTAAAGGGCGACAACTATTTGACGTGTACCAGTAGGCGGAAGCGTGAACGCCACCTAAAACGTATAAATCACTGTTCTGCAATCCGTGGCAAACGATACAGCGAACAATTAATATTAGAATAATGGACCAACAAGCATTTGTCTCCTTCTGGAGTAAGTATTCGGATTATGCACTATCAAGTCGGACATCGTCAAGAAGCTTTATGCCATCTGTTCATGGCTATGTTGAATATGATGGTACGTACAATGGAAGAGTTTGAACCGTCATCCCCTATTTTACCTCCTTCCAAAACAGTCTAAAATGTAGTAGTAGTAAATTTTAAAAGTGGTGTTAATGGCACTGAACAAATTTCAAATTTCAACAACACAACTTTTGATGCTTCTGAGTGACGGTGCCGCTAACATGCTTTCCTTAAGCCGATCCCTTGAAGAAGAGAGTGGAAATCTGTTACATGTAACATGTAACATCCATGCTTTACACCTCGTGACGCAAGCTAAATGTTATCCATGAGTAAATGCTTTAATGGCTCATATCAAGGCAGTATTTCTAAAGTTCCAAGAACGTACAAAAAGATTTCACGAACAGTGTCCCAAAGTGTCTGAACCACCACAGCCGATTACCACGCTTTGGTGGACATGATTAAAGGCATTTTGATGATGTAAAGAAGGCAATTTTACAACTCGGTTCGAAACACACCAAAGCTATCAAGAAAAGCCAGCAAATGTTTCAAGATAGTTAAGTAAAATATGATTTAGAAAGTATTCGTAAGAGCTACTATGGACCAGCGGAGGGAATTGAAAAATTATAACATGATTCGATGTTGCTTCCGTTCAAATTATGGTTGATGTTCACTCATACCTATGTACGGCGGAAAGCGAAAAAAATTAAAGTGTAATATGAAAATTTGAGTGTTATTGACGTACTCATTTGACTGAAACAAGCGTGGGAGCAGATTTAATGATTCTAATATTTAACAGGTGCCACACAGTTCGTGATTTCGTGGAAACTTCTTAAAACAGTAAGTGTTTCAGTACGTTATATAATATATTTTTTATCATTATTTTAAACAATGATGCGAGTACGTAAACGTTACTGCACACTCGGCCCCTCCACGTTGTTCTCTGCACTGTAACTTGCCCCACTTTACCGAGACTAGATCGGATTATAATGCAAATAATCCTAGTTTTAATTCATTTCATTTCAAGAATTGGATAATCCTAATTCCCGCTAAAATAAAGGATAAATGTAGAATTAATAAGGTAAACTTGTTTGCCGATTTTTGATATAATCGCAGTTCTAATAATTACTATATTAAGTATTGCCGAGGCCTTTCACTTTTTACACAGTGAGGTAATCTATGCGGGAAATATCCATTGCATATTCATACCTTTCTGGAATTCTTCGTTATCTTAAAATTTATAACTGATTCTTCTTGTGAAAAAACTCGTAATGTATCTATGTCTATTTGTGTCACTGCATTCAGGCCAAGTATATATCCTTAACATGTGCTGCTAGAAAGCTGTTATATTAAGATGTACATGTTATGTTACGTACTAAGATATTTTAGAAGTATGTATTCCTTATATACCATGTTGATTTAACAGACCTGTTGTGATTTGTATGTTAAAATTAAGTACAACATAAATTTCCGAACACTGCACTTGCTGCTGAAGACAAGTATGCCAGGAGTAAAATATGGTGTATGAAAATTATCAGCTGATGAGTTTTGTTACTTCTCAATTAGGACGATCGAATAATTCACTGATTTGCTTATTCTCAAAAATGGACGGACTAGTAAATTTATTTATTTTAAATGAAATTGAAGAAGCGCAGCAGAGGTTTGTTGTAAGTATATGTACGCTACCGTCCATATTAGCTGAGACGCGTAAATAAATTAAAAAAGCGATTCAATTCGGCGGCGATTTCTAGTGCTATTAGTCATATTTTAGATGACTTCGATTTTTCTAGACGGTATTCGTTCCTAAAGATTTGAAAACATGTAAAAAGTGTAATAACTATTGCTACATCTTCCTCAAATTTTAGAATATTATCCATGATGGATAATTTTACAACAATCTAATCATCAAAATCTTTGGTTGCATACGCATTTTAACATATCTTATATGATTTTAATTTTTCGCAACAAACATGAGGAATGTCCCTTTGAAATTTCGTCGAAATTTCGCCTATCTTGGATTTGACTTACTGAAGGCTATCTCTAATCATACAGAATACGATTCTAAAACCAAAATTGGCACAGGAGGGCTAACCTAGACGGTGTTCGTTTCTAAGAATTGAAAACATGTGAAATGTGTAATAGCTATTGTTAAAACCTCATGATTTCGCCATGATGGATAATTTTCCAACAATCTAATCATCAAAATCTTCAGTTGCATACGTATTTTGATATATTTTATGTTCCACATGTGGCCTACGGAGGTAGGGCATATTTTTCGGACCTTCCTCTCCAATTCATCCCATAACAGCAAACATAACCGCAACCACGTTTAATAAGAAGAAAACAATTGCTGATAAATTTGGGTCGAATATAGTCGAACATTCCAATATTGTACGAAGAGCGTATTGTACCTTTTCTTTTCTATCAATTAAAATATGTATAAAGCTATTCTTTACGGATCATATGGAAATGCTCAAAAAACTTTGTTCCTGTTCTTCTAACTAGGATGATAACATAACACTTTTTACAAGGATACAAACTATTAAAAAATCACAAAGTTTCTATGAACATCGTTATAATCCATGTTTGAAATTAACATGCATGTTATTCTATATAACGGAAAGGAAACATACAGTTACACTTAAATGGTTTAAAAAATATTTCGTACATTAACGCAAACAATAAATTTTTGTAAATTAATAACTTACAAAGGACCGCCGCAAAAATTGTAGGGCACAAAGCAATTATTATTCCGATTCTCTTCATTCTCGAAAACTGAATATAGCACTGAGAGGCTTTGTCTTTAAATTCTGGCGTAACGTATAATTCAAATCAACGTTCTTCTTCAGTGGTCGAGCTGTTTATCAAGACTGCACTAGTGACACTATCTAGAATTTTAGGTTTCGCAATATAAAATACGAGGACATAAATAATTAGTGCGCCTGTGTCGATTAACACATTTCCGGATTTTTAAGAGCTTTTCGGCTACAGGATTAGAAATGCGCGGTTATTTTTTGCGAGTCAAATTAATAATATAATTGCACGGAAAATATCGCTATTGTTTTTGGAAACAAAAGAAGTGGAAGTAGTAAAAAAAGCAAAAGCTTTTAATCATCAACGACTTACCAGCGGCTTCAATTCAAGCAGAACAAGTAGTGTTGTATGCTGATGATATTACTATCTTATTAAACTCAAAAAGTTTATCCGATGTGCTACGGAAAACCTAAATTATTTATAATGAACTTGGATGCAAAGTAATCATTTAATTAGAAATACAGAAAAAAACGCAATTTCTTAATTTTCACAAGAAAATGTCATCGTCAATTAATTGCGATGTTGTTTCAGAAACCAAAATTTTGCGTTTGGTTTTAAATGAGTCCTTAAATTGGTCTTACCATATTGATTATTTACGTAACGCACATTCAAAAACATGCTTTCCCCAAACGTAGCTCGGACGTGTTTGTCACCTGGGAACGCATAAAACATTTCGTTATTGAAATTTTGTGT
Source organism: Trypoxylus dichotomus (assembly GCA_023509865.1). NCBI lineage: Eukaryota > Metazoa > Arthropoda > Insecta > Coleoptera > Scarabaeidae > Trypoxylus > Trypoxylus dichotomus. The sequence continues at coordinate 49,807,567 of CM042080.1, read as the reverse complement.
GTATGCGTTATTATATTCCGGTATTATGCATTGTGGAATGTGTCCTGATTCAGACAGAGTTTTCCTTATGTAAAAGCGAGCAGGTCTAATTATTTTTAATATTGAACTACATTGACTCGTGTAGAAATACTTTTAAAGAAAATTCATTGTTTACCTTTTACGAACTATATATATCTGCGAACCGTCCTGTTACATTTCTAAACGCAAAAAGGAGTTTACAATTACACGCATCACTATGCCCGTATAAATAATTATCTTCTGCCTCCTCCTCACGGGACAGCAGTCCTTATCTTATGGGCTGCAAACTTTGTAATCATTTTCTTGCTATTGTGAAGAACGCCACAAATTTCAATTTATTTAGAAGATTGCTTAAGCAACATTTATTAAGTATGTCTGCTTATAATTTAAATGACTTTTGGTCTGCATAGTATTATTTCTCTTATTCTAATTACTATTTGCCTTTTCTTTGACTTATTTCAGGCATGTACATACATTAAAATTGTTTTGTATTAGTTCTTTTATAATTCTGGGCATAGTTTCGGCAAAAGATTGGTTTTCTTCTTGTGCTTATAAACTGCTTTGAAATAACAATTAAAGCATCATATAAAACGATACAACACGTACTTAATCATGAATACTTTGACTTTCTGGAAAATCCACGAACAAAAATAAGAGCATGATTTGTACAAAAACGTATTTATTGATTATTACACATAGAACTATAGTTAAATACGATTTTAATATCAAGGCCATACGATTGGCTCTATCCAGTCAACGAAGTTGGATACTCTCGTATAGACGGAGGGCGTAGGACCCGCACAGGCTCTGCCGAAAGACGTTATTCCGACGAGAAACGGCTTCCTACCATATTTCTCAATCTGCATTGGACCGCCAGAATCACCCTGTAATTGAAGGAAACGATTTTTCGTGCACTATAAACAACAACTTTGATTTGTTTTATTCCATACGAATTTGCAAAATAATGTTGCAAGAAGTGCAAAGGTCTGTTATATACTTCGGTTAATTACCTTGCAAGTATTTTGGGGTAATCTACCCAGGTAGCGTGCACATAGGTGCATGGGAAGGATGGTCCTCGACCGAGGAGAATTAAAATACGTTTCATTGCATTTATCGAGCTCATATGGGAAGACGTAAGCCTTTTGAAGAAATCTGCTAGTTTCTTCAGCTGAAATATTAATAAGTTAGCTAGTATCTACACTTTGGAAGAGAATGTGATGGAGAATTGCTGAGAAAATTCCTGGAATATGCAACTTTACTTTTTCGATTTCGATAAGTTGTAGAGATTGACCCTTCTTTTGTGAAATTCAATTAGCAGTTTGTATTTCATCTCAGATTGAGAGGTAACGATTCCAATATTGACCGAAAACATGCTTAGTTCTTATTGGCCACATGTGAGGAAAGTTTACGTCATTGGAAATACCTTCGGTGACGTATTTCACGACTTGACAGTTATGATGTTGTATTGCAAGTTTAACGGCATCAAATGACACGATCTAGTCGTCTAATTTTCGCTCTCACTTCGTGCAGTAACGCGATTTGAAGATTTCTTACGTAATAACCCAATTGCTACCCCAGACATGTGGCATGTATCACCGTCTGCAGATTCATAGCTTCTAATTAAGATTATAAAATATCGATTTAATTTCATCGAAACCGCAAACCATTCACTGAAATCGCTCTTTCTTGCTCTTATTATAGGAAATCACCCAAATAACACCATTAACTTGTAAACCGTATCGCACTGCCACGAACTGGGGATACAATGGTCGCTCTAGTATCTTTCTTGGGTTATCTGAGGCGCGATTACTGCCATATACCGATTTAGATGAAAAGAGGCTTCGTTGATCAAAACAATTTCGTTGCAAAAATTATCGTCAATTGCTTCCATTTCCTGCACTCAGTTTGACAATGCGCGACGTCACAAAACTCATCTAAAAGAATGCCTGGAAAATAACACCAAGATAGTAAAATGCAGTAAATACAGCTTTTCTCATGGTATTGGTGAAACCATTCACGAGAAACACAATGTGAAGAGACAAAAAACGCTAACACACGAACATGTTTCTGCCTACCCGGCGTCATCAGCGTGGTTTCGAGCGGTTTTATGTTCGACACATTGCAACTCCTTCTCTGTTACTATTGCTATATCTAACCTTACAATTCAAGTGATTATTCTTGGCGCTAATTAGTGCAAAAAGAATTAACCACTTGTCTGTAAAAGTTAGACTGATGAGAAATGCATTAACATTTAAAGCGACATCTCCTACAAAGGCGAATATTTTGTAAAGCAATGGAATTGTTTGCCAATTTTTGTTTGTATTTTACGTTGTGCCCAGGAATATTCCCAGCCCCGTTCGTACGTACTTGTTTCGTTAATATAACCCCAACCACCGACAATAAGTTTGTCCTGAATGTCCGTGTTTGTATTTAAGCAAATTGGTGTTACGTAAAAGCTAAGGACGGCCGGCTTCTTTAGTCTTAATAGTGCTATATCATTAAGACCGTGTGCGTGGTTGTAGTCTGGGTGCACTATTACCTCTTGAACTGAAATGTTTTGAGGTGATGTGTTATCTGCATCTCCTAGAAGGTCGATCTTTCCTAGTCGAACCATAACTGGAACCTTACTGCAATTAAAACAGATTATATTGAAGCATATGGAAGTTTACTAATTTAGAGAAACTAAACCAATTCCACAAAATGCTAGAACATTCTGGTTTTCTAGACATAAAAAGAAATGGTACCATTTGGAATAAAGAAATTGTGTTAATTGTACCTACCTAAAAATGTAGAAGGCCCTTCTCAGAAATATTAACAGTAAATGGATTTTCTTATTCACAAAGGGGACCTATATTTTGAAACTAACAGTAAATGTTAAAATAATGGGAATCAACACAGCCGACGTTCCTTATTTGTTACATACAATATTTCTGACTGTAAGTATCGTCTTCACGCCTATAATATATGCACAAGTTCTTTCCGGTTTAGCTAAGAGATGGCGCCAGGGAAACGTACGCCGTCTCACACAACAAAACCAGTGAAAGACACCTTGAAATAGCTTAGATAGGACATCCTGGCGTCATCTGACTATCACGTCTTCGCTATCAATGGGGCAGGCGCTCGTAGAGCAGTAGTTTAGCAACTTCGAGGAAGTTGAAAAATGGCTGGAGGAATGTAAAAGGCAAGTAGCTTTTCTGGCATGGTATCCATAAGTTACCTGAAAGATGGGTGAAGTGTGAACAAGCCGACGGTCAACATTTTGAATAAAAGAAATAATTTCCCTGGAAAAGTATTAGATTGTTTTTAGCAATAAACCGGAAAAAGGTTGTGCATACACCTGGTACGTGAAGAACAGGAACTGCACAACGCTCTAAGGGATATCATTGTGACAGATCAAACGCGTCTTCGAAAGAAAAATAGCACTTGAATCTGGCCCGCTTCAATCACAATTTGTTGGACCGAGATTTGAATAAGACGAAAATAATAACGAAAACCAAAGATGCCTGCCCCAGATAGGAAATGCTGGCATCGATATAGATTATGGAAAGTATTTGCACACTATTTTCTGATGAAAAGGATTTTAATTGATCAAAGGCTATATTATTTGTCTAGAAAAACTAAATGTGCAGTTTCATTAGAAATAGTTTTCATTTGCATGGGCAAATTCTTATGTTTTTTTTCTTGTTTGTACTCTGTAATTACCATATAATATATTGTCATGCGGTCAATACAGTTGTATTATCATTACTTGGTATTCAAAATAGAATTAGTTACATAAGCATTAATATGTCAACTTACTTGTCCACTCTTACAACGCAGTGAGCTGCGGTTACTACAAACGTCTCGCTGATCAAAGACCCAGCGCAGTTTCCCCATACAATTTGCCCTGGTTCATCACCCTCGACATGAAGTGAAGCCTTTATATAGATGAGAGAAGGTTAGTTATTTTTTAAAATGACATCGAGTTTACTTATGCTTACTATATGGGGAAAATCTCCAAGGGAGGCATTTTCTCCCCCGATTGTGTCTTTATACCCCTTGTTAAAGTCGGGTGGATAATATCTTTCGCATGCTAAAATCGAAAATAGTGTATAAAATAAGAATTAGATAAAAACCGTTAGTTTCCTATTATTACATACCTGGAAACTATCAATTAGAGCGTTTGGGAAAATTACCCAAAGTAATTTCTTTTTCATAGAAAACGACCAGATAGTGAAAATTGAATAGCTTAACACATGGGCTGAAAAGTCCCGGGCCTAACAAAGAAAACACGGTTTTTTTGGTTCAAAATTAGCTTTATTCATCAACGTAATCTCCATCAAGAGCAACGCAATCATTCCAGCACCGCTCTAACATTTCAATACCACTTTTGTAGAACGATTTATCTTTTGCCTCAAAATAGGCTTCAGTTTCAGCGATAACCTCTTCATTCGTGCGAAATTTCTTGCCGGCGAGCATTTTTTTGTGGTCTGCGAACAGCCAGTAGTCGCTGGGAGCCAAATCTGGCGAATACGGTGGATGTGTTAGCAATTCGAAGTTCAATTCATGTAGTTTAGCCATTTTTTTGATTGACTTGCCATATGCGGTCGTTTCTTTGCAATTTCGGCCTTCAAACGCTCCAATAACGCTATATAATATTCACTGTTGATGGTATTTCCTTTCTCAAGATAGTCGATTAATAACACACCACGCACATCCCAAAATACCGAGGCCATAACCTTTCCAGCCGATTGTTGTGCTTTCGGGCGCTTTGGACGAGGTTCACCAGTTGCTGTGCACTCAGATAACGATCGTTTTGTTTCCGGAGTGAAGTGATGGATCCATGTTTCATTCATTGTCACATATTGACGTAAAAATTCCGGTTTGTTATGTTTAAACATGGCCAAACACCGCTCAGAATCATCAACACGTTCTTGTTTTTGGTCAACAGTAAGCAAACGCGGCACCCACTTTGAACAGAGCTTTCTCATAGTCAAATGCTGATGCAATATAAAGCCAATACGTTCTCTTGATATCTTTACGATGTCAGCTAACTCACGCAACTTCACTTTTCGATCATTCAAAACGATTTTGTGGATTTTTTTGATGTTTTCTGGTGTTACCGCCTCATTTGGACGCCCACTGCGTTCTGCATCGTCGGTGTCTCTACGACCACGTTTGAAGACAGCAAGCCAACGTTTTATTGTTGTATCTGTTGTAGCGGGGTTCCCACAACACTTTTCAAGCCATTGCTTCGCTTGAACGGTATTTTTTCCCATCAAGAAGCAGTGTAAAATTAAAACACGGAATTGTTTTTGATCCATAGTTTTGAAAATAACAAAAGTAGCGTGACTCTTAGCACAATAACTCACAAACTAATGAATAGAATATCATGAAATTTTAACAGCTGTCTTTTGAAGGTTAGTACTAACTGAGAGAAAGGTGCGTCATCTATGTGTTAGGCCCGGGACTTTTCAGCCCATGTGTTACCATTAAACCGTTTCGAAACTATACCTTACCATATTAAAATATCAAATACTTTACAATCTGGCTAATTTTCCCATATTTAAACATGTTACCAATTGAAGAATTTACAATTTAGAATTTACACTCACCTACAATCGCAGAAGTAGGCCTTGTAGATCCGTTTTCTTTAAATTTGCTGCTTTTACAGCATACAACTTCAGTTTTCCCTTGAAAACCACACCGTTCCATATTATGAAATTCTTCTTTCTTCAACTTTTCGTTGGCTTTTAAGCAGTCTGTTATTAGGACGCACTCTCTTTCCTTATTTGGACCACATCTGTCACCAACATTGAGGTCATCTGAGAAGATAAAAGGTATAATTGTGATTGTATTCTAAAACACTTTCTGATCTTATTACACCAGCATTGGTTTGTTTTACGAAAGTCTGCACAGTGAACCTTAATCCAGTAGTTGATACAATAAATCCAGCATATATTTTGTTTGAAAATAACACGATAAGCTGTTTCTTTCTCTTCATGGCGTAGTCTGTATATGGGTTCTTCTTAAAATACACATTTTGTGTCGTTTTGTTACTAGATGGACTGACTCGTGTGTTTTACTACTCTTGGGGAAACCGGTAGAGAACATGAACCCTTTTTCATGACATGAATAAATAAGTGCGTCAAGTTCCTATAATTGTTTTTTAGATCATTTCCCCTGTCTTGCCCATCTCTGTTGATGAACGACATGGCATTAGTAAGTCGTGGGCATAATGATATTTCTTCGTTTTTATTTTTGAACTTTTCTTTATTTAACATTTATGTTCAGCTGAGTGCAACTTATCGATTAATAAACTGTTTCCCACGTCAAGGGCCTTATTTACAGTCCATGTCCAAATTATTAGGCCACTTGCTAAAATAGCGATTTTGTTAAAATATATAATAAAAAACGTATTGTGCAAGCATAAATTTATTCAGAACTATTTATAGATATCGTGACAACTATATAACAAATATTTTGTAATATCTCCTTTGGCTTTTGTAATTGCTCTACTGTCCATGCAAGCGTTAATGGCATGTCTACCTATACCGTCATTTTGCCACACACCCTCAATATTTTTTAGCAATTTCTCTTTTGCAGTATTTCTTCTCGAATACACGCGTGATTTTAGAACGCTCCACAAGTTCTCAATTGCATTGAGGTTGGGATAATTTCCCGGCAAAGGTAATAGATAGATGAATTTGGCTATGAGGCATAGTGCATGGATGTGTAAGGGCTTTCATTCGGATCGAAATCATTGATATATGGCATCAAGACATCCTCCAATGCACGCCTATATTGGTGTCGCTGTCATGGTGTCTTGGCAAAAATACAGTGGTCCCGGATCTTCGAATGATATAAAGGACCACACCGTAAGTGACGGAGGGTGATTCATTGTTTTTACTACACTAGCTTTACCAAACCGTTCAGACGGACGTCGTCTAACAAATTGGCCTCTCACGGTCATGCCTACCAGTTTTGACTCATCGCTGAATACGATCTTTAACGAAAAGACATTGTTTGAAGAAAAAAAAACTGCTTGATTTACATATTCATATTAAAAAAGTCATTACGTGGCACTTTCTCAATGTCTTAGAAATGAATTTTATACTTGTATTTGTAAATTATCGCGTTGGAAACACACAGGAGCTTAAATTTATAAGGCGGCCCTAATAAAATGGACAGGGACTGTAGATCGCAAGCAATGCCCACCCCATATAGTTTCCATTCAATATTTCGTAGTATATTTTGGTGGGTGTCTACCGACACTGTAATACTTGATTTGATAGTTCGGAATTCATGTTGAAATTGTACCTGTTAATAAAGCTATCAATTCTATTAAACATAGCATGGCCCTCTCCTTTTTTCACATAGATTTGATAAATGCGACTTTTAGAAATTTAGGAAAAATTCCTGTCTCAAAAGACGTGTTAACCAACTTTTCACTTTTTACAGAGCGCGAGAAATATCTACTGCACAATCATGCCTTTATAAAGATTGTCATCTCTTTAAAATTTATAATTGCTTGTTTTTGTGTAAAATACTGTAAGGTACCGATGTCTAGTTGTCTGTCTGTGTCGATCTTTAGTGAAAACCTTTTGTCTTTTGTTTTTAATATAACGTTTTGCTAGTAGGACATTTGACATCCTACATATTTACCGTATCAATTCTAATCATTTCGTTGTTTGCTCACAAAACGTAAATAATAATAACTGACTTACAAAACTCTATTGTAAATATTGTCTCTAAAAAGTTATAAATATCTTCAATCAATGTTATTTTCTTTAGCTTTAACGGATAAGTTATTTATATTAAAAACACCAAATATGACAAGTTCACTTCGATTTTTTTATGAATCGATAGGATCTTTCCAAGAAATATTTCGTACGTAGCCGCTGAATCACTTTCACGTATTATTGTTACTCATCATATGACGAAATAAAATTACGCTTAAATGGTTTAGAAACGTCCTAATACTACTTAGACTAACATTGACAATAAATTTTCTTAAATTAAGAACTTACAAACGACCGCCGCAAAAATTGTAGAGCACAAAGTAATTATTATTCCGGTTTTCTTCATTGTTGAAAAGTAAACACAGCACTCACAGGTTTTTATTTAAATTCTTACTACAAGGCAATCTCGCGTTACATGTAATTCAAATCAACATTCTGCTTCCATGGTCGAGGTATCTATCAAGACTGCAGTGCTGTAACTGTTTAATATATAATTTGCTGGAATCATAAGTTTCGCAAAGTCAAGTTCGTCGTGATGAAGAGATCAATAACCAATACGGTTGTGTCGATTAACAGATCTTAAATAATAAGGCGTGGCAAAATTAAACTCAAATGAGCGTACGTATAAAATGATTTTATCATTGTTATCTACGAAAGTATACGCGATGGGATACTAGTTTCCTTCAAAGTTTAATCAAATTTAACGACGTGTGGATATAATGGGTGGTGTTACCGCGAACAGCCTTACAGTATAAGGAAAACGGGACATACTGTGGTGATAAATTTTGATCTAACATTGTGAAATATCAATCTTAAAATTACCCACACACATTATCTAACAAAATTATTCACACCCCAGGTCTCTGCTTGTAATATCAAGAACAAATCGTGAAGAAAGTCACGTAAAAATAATTGATTTCATTGTAATAGACTTAAAAAACACAGCAACTATTTTTTTTGCCACAGCAAATGTGTTTATAAATACAAACAAACAGATGTTTCCATTCATTCTGTTAACGCAATACAAATATTCACACCGGTATAGACAGTCGTCTTGTAAAAGTATCAAAGTATCCCCCTTCGTAATGCTTTAATATTATAAGAACAACTTATTCGTAGTCAACTCCTCACCGCAATAGAATGGCGAAAAGCAAAGAGTTGACCATTGAAATAAGGAAGAAAGTTGTGAAATTACACGAGTAAGGGTTTGCATACAAAAGGATAGTAGAAATCTTTGTGTGAAGCAAAATACTGCGGTATTGTGTAAAAATAAAAAAAAATACAAACAATTGGAAATATTAGTGGAAGAGGTCGAAAAAAAGAAAACTTCAGCAAAAATAGATGCGATGATAGAGTGTTCCAAAAGATCGTCAACTATCCCCTCCAAAAATAGCAACTGAAATAAACACTTTATTTGGAGCGAAAGTGTTGCACCCAAACAGCCTTCTATATCAAAAAAGAACCAGATAAGAATATACGAATGGGCACGAGAAAAAGCGACATTGACACTAGAACAATGGAAATATATAATGTGGTCTGATGAAACTTGGAGAACGTCAGGTGGACTGATACCTAATTAAAAAGGAAATATTTAGCCATTTAACATTGTAATTAAGTTTTTCGTTTATTAAAATGTAGGAAAACTACTGCTGTGGGGGTGTAATGAATAAAGAATATGCCAATATATTGCAAACCAACCTTGCCGTTAGTGATGAGATGAGACCCACCGACTCGTATACATTTTAGCACGATACCTTTTCGGCTAGAAAATTAGAAATGTGCTACTATTTCCCCTAGGACTTTCCCATGACAATATAAGAAATTCTATTTACCAATGTAATCTCCCCTAGGTTCTATACATTTATTACAACGGTTAATTAATAATTCGATTTTCAAGCATGGGAGTATCAAGTTCGCAGTGATCTACATCACGAACAGAATAAATTCCATCGCACTTGAATCACAAAGGATTTAAATATTTTCGTAACCAATTTAGTTCTTTTAATTTTTTATAATTGTAGGTGTACTTTCAACAAAAGAAATAGTCTTCTTCTTCTTGTGCTTATAAACTGCTTTGAAATAACAATTAAAACACCACATAAAACAATCCAGCACGTACTTGGTCATGAATATTATACATTTCGGAAAATCCAAGAGCAAAATAAAGCATGATTTGTACAAAAACTTGTTTATTGATTATTACATATAAAAGTACAGTTAAATAAGATTGTAATATCAAGGCCAAGGAATTTCGATGCTCTCGAATAGACGGAAGGTGTAGGACCCTCACATCCCCTACCGTACGACGTTATTTCGACGAGAATCAGCATTCTACCATAACCCACTAACGGGCCACCAGAATCACCCTGTAATTGAAGGAAACGGTTTTGCGTGCAATTTAAACAACAAGCTTTATTTGTTTTATTCATTATCAATTTACAAAATAGTGTAGCAAGAAGTGCAAGTGTCTGCTAGATTTAGTTTAGTTAATACAAATATTCTATTCGATAGCAAATGCAAAACGTCACAAGTTTATTTCGAACTTTTTATGAATCGATGGGATCTTTCTATTCCAAGAAATAGTATATAGATATATAGAATAGATCCAAGTTCGTCGAGATGAAGAGATCAATAACCAGTACGCCTGTGTCGATTAACACATCTTAAATAATAAGATAAGGCAAAATTAAACTCAAAATTTCCGGATTTATGGGAGCGTTTCGCTTAGAAAATTAGAAATGCTCTGCTATTTTCTGTGGGTCGAGTCGAATTTATAATATCGTTTCGAGGAAAATATTCTACGGACGCAACCGTATTTCGTATTTCACATTCATGTTTTATTTATGTATATTTAATATGGTTAGTATTATTGTAGTCGAATATTCTATTTTAATCAAATATTCGTAAAATTAATGTGTCATTAAATATGTATAAATATAAAATAATTAAAAAAGGTTAGTAGAAATCCTGGCAATGGCCCTATTTAGTCAAGTTCTTATTAGTCACTAGCAAATTATTTCTTTATTCTCATTTAGGGTATTATTGCTGCGCTTTCTAACTGCAGTCCCTGTCCATTTTATTGCGGCCACCTTATAAATTTAAGTTTTTGTGTGTTTCCAACGCGATAATTTACGAATACAAGTATAACATTCATGAGTAGGGTTTACAATACCTAACTAAACACGATCACTAAATGTTTTGAAATAACAATTAAAACCGCACATAAAACAATACAACACTTACTTAATCATGAATACTTCAACATTCTGGAAAATCTACGAGCAAGAGTAAAAGCATGATTTGCACAAACACGTATTTATTGATTATTACACATTAAGTGATGAGATCAGACCCACCGACTTGTGTACATTTTAGCACGATACCTTTTCGGCTACAAAATTAGAAATGTGCTGCTATTTCCCGTAGGATTTTCTCAGGACAATATAAGAAATTCTATTTACCAATGTAATCTCGATTAATTAATAATTCGATTTTCAAGCATGGGAGCATCAAGTTCGCAGTGATCTACATCACGAACAGAATAAATTTCATCGCACTTGAATCACAAAAAATTTAAATATTTTCGTAACCAATTTAGTTCTTTTAACTTTTATAAGTGTAGGTATAGTTTTGACAAAAAATTAGTCCTCTTCTTGTGCTTATAAACTGCTTTGAAATAACAATTAAAACACCACATAAAACAATACAACACTTACTTAATCACGAATACTCGAATGAACATTCTGGAAAATCCGCGGGCAAAATTAAACGCATTATTTGTACAAAAACTTGTTTATTGATTATTACACATAAAACTGTAGTTAAATACGATTTTGATATTAAGGCCATACGATTGGTTCTATCCAGTCAACGAATTTGGATATTCTCGTATAGACGGAAGGCTTGGGGCCTGCACAAGATCTACCGTACGACGTTATTCCGACGAGAAGTTGCGTTGTATCATTAGTAATCTGCAATGGACCACCAGAATCACCCTGTAATTGAAGAAAACAATTTTGCGTGCGATTTAAACAACACGTTTGATTTATTCAATATGGATTTACAAAGTAGTGTCGCAAGAAGTGCAAGTGTCTGTTAGATTTAGTTTGGTCAATACCTGACAAGTGTCCTGGCGTGTTTCATTCAGAGAGAGTGCACATAGATGCGTGGGAAGGATGGTCTTCGGCCGAGGAGAATTCAAATATGTTTCATTGCATTTATTGAGGTCATAGGGGGAGACGAAAGCCTTTTGTAGATACCTGCTGGTTTCTTCAGCTGGAATATTAATAAGTTAGCTAGTATCTACACTTTTTAAGAATGTGATGGAGAATTTCTGGAATTACGATTTCAACTTCCATATTCGGTGACCTTTCTATTATATAATTGAGTTGGGTAATTATACTTCTTACATTAAGAAGAATTGATTAGAATATTGCCCGAAAATCTCCTTAATTCTTATTGGCCACAGGCGAGGAAAGTTCAGATCAAAGAAAAGAGGCTCAATAATTCACCATGTTTATTCATAACTCTCACATTGTTTTGTCATAGTTCTATTGTAATGCCGTTTCGCTTTTATTCCCTTAGCGAGAAACTGGATGGACGTTAGGTAAACTAAGAAGGATGATATGATTTAAATATACGCTCTGATACCTCCAGTAAATGATCATTCCTCCGGCGAAGTATTTCACGATTTATCTCCATATTTCTGACTGAATACGACAAATAACAGCTCAGACGATGTATTGCAATACCTAATCCGTAGTGGGACCATTAGAATCTTCACGTATTTGCATCAGCGAATTGATTTTCACACCTTCGTCAGATATATGACACGTAGCACCTTCACATTGGAACTAGATGTCGTCCAAGTAAATAGCTTCCAACTTAAGTCATAAAATATAGACTAATGTCACAATTTACGAAAACTGCTATTTCGTGCTCATCTTCGAAGAAATCAACCCAACTAACCCATAAACCGTATCAAACTGCCACGGATTGGAAATAGAGTGGTTGCTCCGGAATCTTGTGGGGTTGTCTGAGAACCGAATACTGCCACATATCGACTTAGATGGAAGTGGGCTTCGTTGAACAAAATAATTTCGTTGCAAAAATCATCGTCAATTGCTTGCATTTCTAATATTCAATTTGGAGAATGCGTGACGGCATAAGTTATCCGGTGGTTTCAATTCTTGCGTCCGCTGCATTTATGTGAATGGAGATAAATATTAAAATGTAAAGCTAGATGTCGATTGCTCCCTTAAATGGTCACCTCTTGCCAATACCTTGGTATCGACGTGCTTAGGTCATTAACGACACTTTCTTCAACTGCACGAGAACGCGCTGACTTGTTTTTGTTTGTTAAAGATATGATTTGGTCAGATTTCTTTATTACCCTCCGTCGCATTGCGGCTCGGTGCTTTGGCACCATTTTTTGGGGAACACTTACTATTGTTATATTGTATCTCTGTGGGTTAAACCTCTTTGGGTGGGTCATCTGTTAAATGCAAACATTGAAATCTTTACTGTTGACGCTTATTTTTGGGGAAACCCGTTTAAATCTTGTAAAGTATACCTTTACGTGGCATTTGAATCAGCTCTTCCTAATTTGAGAACAGATGTAGTTTCGCTAACATGACATACGGCGAAATTGTTGACTTAGTAAATCATTACCCATACTCACCTGATATATCACCTCATTATTTATTTCTATTCCCAAATATCAAAACTAAAATGCATGGTGATCAGTTTCCACCGCCCGAAGCAGCTGTTGATAGGTTCCATACACTGGTTTCCAAATTATCAGCTCAAATTGGTTCGAATGAATGCATAAAACGTATATTTAAGAAGCAATGAAATGGTTTATTATACTTTTTGCGTTATTTCCAGGAATGTTCCCAGTCTCCCCCGTACTTACTTGTTACGTTAATGAAACCCCAACCAGCAACAGTAAGTTGGCTTTGGATGTCCGCGTTGGTATTTAAGCAAATTGGCTTTACGTATCTCGTAAATACGGCCGGCTTGGCTAATCTTAACAGTGCTATGTCATTAAGCTTCTCTATGTGCTGGTAGTCTGGATGCACTGTCACTTCTTGAATTGGAATGTTTTGAGGTGGTGCGTCGTCTTCATCTCCTAGAAGATCGGTCTTTCCTAGTCGAACCATAACTGGAACTTTACTGCAATTAAAATGGATTATATTGTAGCACACGAAACTTCGTTGCCATAGCGTTTGAATCGAAAAAAATTATGCTGAAACTGAGGATGGAATTTCTTCGGAACAAAACCATTGCCATAAAATGCTAAACGATCCTGGTCTTCCAGATATATACGTGATGACTTCTAAAAGAACAGCATCGCATTTGAATTAAAGAAATTGTGTCAATATGTAAGTCCTATCAAAAAACGTAGAAGGTCCGGAAAATGGAAGGTATTTGCATACTTTTTTTCTGTTGAATGGAATTCTAATCGAACAAATGAATATATATATATGTCTTGTTATCCTGTCGGGTTTTGTTCGGCGTTGGTTCCTAGAAGAACAATGTACGTCTTGACGTTTCGATGTAATCGCATACATCTTCTTCTTGATGTCGTGATTTCGACCGATGTATCGGAAGATGTATGCGATTAGATCGAAACGTCAGGTCGTACATTGTTCTTCTAAGAACCAACGCCCAACGCGGCACAAAACCCGAGAGGGTAACAAGACATTCTTTATCCGCGAAAACATACACTATATATATAGGGTGTGGGGGAGTGGTTTACGTACAGTGGTGATCTGAATTAATGTCGCTCCCCCATTACGGTGAGCATTTCAAAACCACTTTCCCTTTAACACCGTATACAGTTCGGCTCCTGACTGACATTGCAGGCATAAATCCAGTTTAGAGAGCGTATATAAAAGCTTATTATCGTTTACGTATATTATCGGACAAATTTATTTACCTACCCTAAGAAATAATCCATAAATAAAGGAAGTGCTATCTGAAGAAGAAAGTGTAGTGTTCTATTTAATAAAACGCGAGGGCGAGCTGAAATGTTATCGGAATCGGCAAGGAATTGCGCACGAAGGTTGAAATGGATTCATCACTCGACAAGGTCGGCATAACTCAGCAATTCGCAGCTCCAGAATAGTAAAAAGGTGGTTTGGAGATAATCCAAAAATTCCTTGGCCAGTGAAGTCACCCGATTTCCATGTAATTGGAAACTTATGGGCGTTAATGGTACGTAATTGAAGTGACGACATTACTCCGTAATAGAGGAGACATTAATTCAGATCACCACTGTACATAACATACATAAGTTCGCAATTAATAATTTTTGTCTTCAATATCACTAGGGTAAAACATGGGCTGAAAAGTCCCGGGCCTAACACATAGATGACGCTAGTTTTATTGCAATCACCTTTCTCTCAGTTAGTACTAACCTTAAAAAGACAGCTGTTAAAATTTTATGATATTCTATTCATTAGTTTGTGAGTTATTGTGCTAAGAGTCACGCTACTTTTGTTATTTTCAAAACAATGGATCAAAAACAATTTCGTGTTTTAATTTTACACTGCTTCTTGATGGGAAAAAATACCGTTCAAGCGAAGCAATGGCTTGAAAAGTGTTGTCGGGACTCCGCTCCATCAGAAACAACAATAAAGCGTTGGTTTGCTGACTTCAAACGTGGTCGTAGAGACACCGATGATGCAGAACGCAGTCGACGTCCAAATGAGGCGGTAACACCATAAAACATCAAAAAAATCCACAAAATCGTTTTAAATGATCGAAAAGTGAAGTTGCGTGAGTTAGCGGACATCGTAAAGATATGAAAAGAACGTATTGGCTTTATATTGCATGAGCATTTGACTATGAGAAAGCTCTGTTCAAAGTGGGTGCCGCGTTTGCTCACTGTTGACCAAAAACAAGAACGTGTTGATGATTCCGAGCAGTGTTTGGCCATGTTTAAACGTAACAAACCGGACTTTTTGCGTCGATATGTGACAATGAATTAAACATGGATTCATCACTTCACTCCGGAATCAAAACGATCGTCATCTGAGTGGACAGCAACTGATGAACCTCGTCCAAAGCGCCCGAAAGCACAACAATCGGCTGGAAAGGTTATGGCCTCGGCATTTTGGGATGTGCGTGGTGTAATATTCACCGATTATCTTGAGAAAGGAAATACTATCAACAGTGAATATTATATAGCGCTATTGGAGCGTTTGAAGGCCGAAATTGCAAAGAAACGACCGCATATGGCAAAGAAGAAAATGTTGTTTCATCAAGACAGCTCACCGTGTCACAAGTCAATCGAAACAATGGCAAAACTACATGAATTGAACTTCGAATTGCTTCCACATCCACCGTATTCGCCAGATTTGGCTTCCAGCGACTACTGGCTGTTCGCAGACCTCAAAAAAATGCTCGCCGGTAAGAAATTTCGCACGAATGAAGAGGTTATCGCTGAAACTGAGGCCTATTTTGAGGCAAAAGGTAAATCGTTCTACAAAAGTGGTATTGAAATGTTAGAGCGGCGCTGAAATGATTGCGTTGCTCTTGATGGAGATTACGTTGATGAATAAAGCTAATTTTGAACCAGAAAAACCGTGTTTTCTTTATTAGGCCCGGGACTTTTCAGCCCATGTGTTATTCAAGGGTTTGTCCTTCAAGTTGCAGAACAATATTATTACAGTAGTACAAAAAGATATGCGTTTTCTGTTCAACTCCGTTTCATTTGAAATAGTTTTCTCTTGCATAAACAAATGCTTAAATATTCTTGCAGTAGTGACTTTTTTTGCGTGTTTTCGTTAGTATTCTGATTTAAGAGGAACAGCAGACAGTTGACTGAATCCTGCGCATGTTGTTGTTTGCGATTTATTTTGTAATCTCTAATTACTCTATAATCTATTATCATACGGACAATGAAGATGTACTATTACTACATATGGTGAGTTATAATCAAGATAGAGTTAGTTACATGAACATAAATATGCCAACTTACTTGTCCACTCTCACAACGCAGTGGGCTGCGGTTACTACAAAAGTTTCGCTGATCAAAGACCCCGCGCAGTTGCCCCATACAATTTGCCCTGGTTCATCTCCCTCGACATGAAGTGAAGCCTTTACATAGATGAGAGAAGGTTAGTTATTTTTTTAAATTACATCGAGTTTACTTATGCTTACTATATGGGGAAAATCTCCTAAAGATGCGTCTTCTCCCGCGATTACGCCGACATATACAGATTTAAATGTGTATATGCTAGAAGGCGTAAGTTTGGAATATCTTTCGCATGCTAAAAGGCAAAATGGTGGATAAAATAAAAACTAAAGGCGTTGATTTTGGGAGAGTTATCGAAACCATTTTGTTTTTCACGGAAAACGACCAAATAGTAAAAACTGTATAGCTTACTATTAAACCGCTTCGAAACCATCGAATCTTATTATGCGAGGTAGGCGCCATAAATTCTCGGCCTGACAGGCTTATACCACGACTTGTTTTTGCTCTCCAACGTGAACGTCGAGGCGAATGTGCGCGGTCGTTTTTAGACATGTGTGGAGATGATCCAAAACCGATTTTGGAGTCCATTGTCACAGGGGATGAAACAGTGGTTCTATTTTAGAATCCTCTATCGAAAAATAAGTCCATGGAATAGCGGCGACCTGATGAACCTCGTCCCAGAAAGGCGAAAGCCGTTCAACCAACGAAAAAGAATATTCGGAATATTCTGGGATTGTGAGGGCACTTTGCTAACTGACTTTAAAGAGCAGAATGCAACTGTGAACGGCACATATTAACACATGGGCTGAAAAGTCCCGGGCTTAACAAAGAAGACACGTTTTTTTTTGGTTCCAAATTAGCTTTATTCATCAACGTAATCTCCATCAAGAGCAACGCAATCATCCCAACACCGCTCTGACATTTCAATACCACTTTTGTAGAACGATTTATCTTTTGCCTCAAAATAGGCCTCAGTTTCAGCGATAACCTCTTCATTCGTGCGAAATTTCTTACCGGCGAGCATTCTTTTGAGGTCTGCGAACAGCCAGTAGTCGCTGGGAGCCAAATCTGGCGAATACGGTGAATGTGGGAGCAATTCGAAGTTCAATTCATGTAGTTTTGCCATTGTTTTGATTGACTTGTGACACGGTGCGTTGTCTTGATGAAACAAATTTTTTTTCTTTGCGATATGCGGTCGTTTCTTTGCAATTTCGGCCTTCAAACGCTCCAATAACGCTATATAATATTCACTGTTGATGGTATTTCCTTTCTCAAGATAGTCGATGAATATTACACCACGCACATCCCAAAATACCGAGGCCATAACCCTTCCAGCCGATTGTTGTGCTTTCGGGCGCTTTGGACGAAGTTCACCAGTTGCTGTCCACTCAGATGACGATCGTTTTGATTCCGGAGTGAAGTGATGGATCCATGTTTCATCCATTGTCACATATTGACGCAAAAATTCCAGTTTGTTACGTTTAAACATGGCGAAACACTGCTCAGAATCATCAACACGTTCTTGTTTTTGGTTAACAGTGAGTAAACGCGGCACCCATTTTGAACAGAGCTTTCTCATTGTCAAATGCTGATGCAATATAAAGCCAATACGTTCTTTTCATATCTTTACGATGTCAGCTAACTCACGCAACTTCACTTTTCGATCATTCAAAACGATTTTGTGGATTTTTTTGATGTTTTCTGGTGTTACCGCCTCATTTGGACGCCCACTGCGTTCTGCATCATCGGTGTCTCTACGACCACGTTTGAAGTCAGCAAACCAACGTTTTGATTGTTGTTTCTGATGGAGCGGAGTTCCCATAACACTTTTCAAGCCATTGCTTCGCTTGAACGGTATTTTTTCCCATCAAGAAGCAGTATAAAATTAAAACACGAAATTGTTTTTGATCCATTGTTTGGAAATAACAAAAGTAGCGTGACTCTTAGCACAATAACTCACAAACTAATGAATAGAATATCATGAAATTTTAACAGCTGTCTTTTGAAGGTTAGTACTAACTGAGAGAAAGGTGACTGCAATAAAACTAGCGTCATCTATGAGTTAGGCCCGGGACTTTTCAGCCCATGTGTTATACCTCTTTATTGCACAAATTAAGGGATAGTACTCGTGCAGAACGTCGAGAAAAATTAACGATTGACGTCCATACTGCCGCCGTTTCACAAGCTGCCATCCGCCGTGGCTTTCAAGAATTGAAACATCGACCGTATAGTCGGAATATTCTTATTATTATATTTCTAATTTAAATAAAGATCCAAGTTTCTTTTTTCTATAGCAGGTCGAGTATTTATGGCACCTACCTCGTACTAAAATTTAAAGTTCTTTGCAATCCGGCTGATTTTCCCATACCTTAGCATGTTATCAACTAAAGAATTTATCATTTAAAGTTTACATTCACCTGTAACTGCAGTAGTACGGCTTGCAGGTTGAGATTTATTTCTTTCACAGCATACTATTTCAGTTTTCTCATGAAAACCACATCTTTCCACATTATGAAATCCTTTTTTCCGTAGATCTTCGAAGACTTTTAAGCAGTCTGTTACTAGGACGCACACTCTTTCACTGTTGCGACCGCATTTGTCACCAACGCTGAGGTCATCTGAGAAGAAAAGGGGTATGATTGTGATTTTTTGCTAAAATAGGTTCTGATTTTATATTGTTATTCCCACATTGGTTTGTTTTACGAGAAACATAGCCTGCTCGGTACACCTTTGTCCAATTGTAGATCCAATCAATCTAACATGTTTTTTTTTTAAATAGCATGACAAGCTATTTCTTCCTTTTCATGGCATAGTCTGAATATAGACTCTTCTCAAAAAAATAACACATTTTGTGTTGTCTTGTTAGTGGATAGGAGGTTGCTTTAAGTTATATTGTATTCAATAGCAAGGATGATGGAGATTCCCCTATCTTCATCCTCTTTTTGGAGTAAGTATGGTCAGAATGTATTATAGTGAATTTTTCTCTCACGGGTCGAAAAGGTAACGAGTGAGTTCTTTGATCAGGGGTTTTGCTTTTGTTGATATAAATTTAGATGGCGTTAATGAAATAACATGATTAATGAAAAGTAGATTAGATTGAAATAAGAAAAACTAACAAATTTAGAATATATCACTTACATGGGGAATGTGTTTGACAAAATACCTATCACAGTCCCTAGCTAGCTAATAAAATCAGTATTTTAAAATTTTAATTAATAAATGAAGTTATTAAGGATGAAGTCCTTTACTTTCTTTACTCACACACGTACTTTGCTATTGTAGGACGGTGTATCTTTCTATCTTCGCTCTGACGATCGAAGGCCCAAATTTACGGAAGAGTTGCTCTGGTGGATCAGCGGTGTTTCACGCTATATTCGGATATTTTAAATGTGGTGACAAGTCGACTAAAACTTTATATAATTCTAAGGTAACTTCCTCACGATATTATGCGAAATTCGCTAAAAACGGAGCTTACAAACTCTGTTGATGCTCAGAAATTTAATATCTACATTATTCGTCAATTGTTTAGCGTGCTACTAGATCCGGATATTAGGCCATAAATGATTACAGTAGGGTCATCATGGCAACGAAAACATCTCCTATGTGTTTTTAGAGATGGAGATGTAGGCCTTGGATGTGATCTTCGCTAAATGCGGTGTGAATATGCGTTTGTGTTAAATATAGTTGTATAAAATTTTACATTAGTTATATTGACTTTTGTGATAGGATAATTTCATTGTTTAAGGTACCTTCTTAGCAAGAAAGTGAATTTTCTACATAATAAGGACGAAAGGGAATTTTGGGAAATTGTAAAAAAAATGCAAAATATATCGCAAGAAAATCGTAAATTGCAAATACGTTAAGGTATTTAGTAATTAAATATAATATCTATCGGATATTAGAGGGAGTCCAACCTTGCATTCTCCCTAAGAATACCATTAAATTAAAGGAACTTACAATTGCGGTAAGTGAGCATAGTTAAAGGTGACTTTAACAAATACAATAAAAAAATGGGCATGTTCTTGAGGAGAACACCGGCTCCAAAAAATCCCATTGGGGTATATATGTTTCATCCAGACAATAGGTCTATATTCTTCGCGGGAATGAAATATCTTATTTGGGAAATGCCGAATTCGCAATTTTCTAATATCATTCCTTAGAAAATACAAATAAAGCTAAAGAAAAAAGCTATATAAGACAGAAATTCAAATTTTTAGGTTAATATATTATGCGTAGAGAAAGAAACGTCGTTTGTCGGTTTCAAAAGTTCATTTAGAGTGCGGAGCTTCTTTTATAAGTTTGTGTATACACAATATGCCAAAAAAGCCCTAAATATCTGAGGCTTTACGAGGCAGATAATTTTATTGCACAAACAAGGATTGTCACAAATAAAAATTGCTAAGACAATAAAATGTTCGTGTTGTGCAGTGCAAACACACAATTAGACGCTACCAAAGGACGGGAGAGTATCATAATCTACCCAAGAGCGGTAGAAAACGTGTAACCACTGTAAAAGAAGAACGATTGATACAGCATATCGCGCTTTGGGATAGGCACAAATCCGCGATAGCGATTTCTGCAGAGCTCCGCGCTCAACGAGTCACATCAATCTCCGTGCATACTGTAAGAAGAAGGTTGACTGCGGCGAATTTAGTTGCCCGGAAACCGCGACACAAGCATTTGCTGACCGAGCTACACCGCAAGCAACGTGGGCAAAGAAGTACCGACATTGGACTGTAGATGACTGGGCCAAAGTATTTTGGTCCGATGAATCTAATATAGACGTAAGTGCTTAAAAATATTTCATTATCCTTGCAATATACATAATTGAACTCAGCGCCCCTACTTTCTCACCAAAATAGAAATGTTCCAAAAGTTAACGTCCTTCGTTGATTCTGTGCAGGTGCACAGCGTTTCCGAAGCAAATTATGTTCGGAGGAGGTCTGGCGAAGCTTTTTCTCCAGAGTGTATTTTACCTACTGTTAAACACGGTGGTGGAAGCAAGAAGCACAATGTGTAAGGGAAGTCCATGTGTACGAGGGCCGCATGGATGGGGAAGAGGTTCTGGAACCATCAATTGTCAGATTTTATGATATGGACTCACAGGAGCATTACTTTCAGCAAGACAATGCCCCTTGCCACAAGGCTCGACCTGTAATGAAATGGTTTACTGATAACCAAGTGAAGATTTTGTACTGGCCCCCATAATTGCCTGACCTCTCGCCTATTGAAAATCTATGGCATATATTGAAGGAAAGGGTTCGTAACTACAACCATGCCTCTAAGGAAGCCCTACAGCAAACAGTGTTTATGGAATGGGCGTCTGTTTTCCCAGAAACATGTTACAAACTGGTAGCTACTATGCCTAAAAGAATTAAAGCTGTAATAAAGGCTAGAAGGGGCAGCATTAAATACTGATTTATTTAATAAAAGAACCTTATAAACTGAATTACGTGTTTTTCTTAGTTTTGAGAATCTCGTCTTATAGTAACACTAGAGAAGTTACCCTCCCTATAACATTTGCTCGCAGCTGTATCACTCGATATGGAACGGTCGTTTTCGTCATTAAAAAATATTTACTCCGCACACCGTGCTCATTTGACTGAAACAAGTATGGAAAGATATTTAATGTTTGTAATATTTAATAGATGCCACCCAGTTTGTGATTTGTTGGAAACTTCTTAAGTATGTCAGTGTATTTCAGCACGTTATAGAATATATTTTTTATATATTCTATTATTTTATATGTAAACATCCTTGGGTCCGCATCGCTTGAAGGTCACGGTCATAAATGATGCGAGAACGCAAACGTTATTCAACACTCGCCTTGATACGGCAGCTCGGCCCCTCCACGCTGTTCCCCACACTGTAACTTGCCCCACTTTACCGAGACTAGATCGGATTATAATGCAAATAATTCTAGTTTTAATTCGTTTCATTTCAAAAATTAGATAATCCTAATTCACAGTTTAAATAAGAGATAAAGATGGGATTAATAAAGTAGACTTGTTTGCCTTTCACTTCTTGCCGCGTGGGGAACTAATACTGGAAATGCCTATTGCATATTCATACCCGTATCGAATTCTTTGTTTCCTTGAAACTTATAATTGCTTCTTCTTGTGAAAAAACTCGTAATATATCGATGTCAATTTGTCTATTTGTGTCGGTTTTTAGTGAAAACCTTTTTTTTTTTAGTTTTAAAATATCATCTTGCTATCAAGGCTTTTGGTGTGGTACATAACACATGGGCTGAAAAGTCCCGGGCCTAACACATTGCAGTCACCTATCTCTCAGTTAGTACTAATCTTCAAAGCTGTTAAAATTTAATGATATTCTATTCATTAGTTTGTGAGTTATTGTGCTAAGGGCCACGCTACTTTTGTTATTTTAAAAACAATGGATCAAAAACAATTTCGTGTTTTAATTTTACACTGCTTCTTGATGGGAAAAATACCGTTCAAGCGAAGTAATGGCTGGAAAAGTGTTATGGGGACTCCGCTCCATCAGAAACAACAATAAAACGTTGGTTGGCTGACTTCAAACGTGGTCGTAGAGACACCGATAATGCAGAACGCAGTGGACGTCCAAATGAGGCGGTAACACCAGAAAACAAAAAAAATCCACAAAATCGTTTTGAATGATCGAAAAGTGAAGTTGCGTGAGTTAGCTGACATCGTAAAGATATCAAAAGAACGTATTGGCCTGATCTTGCATGAACATTTGATTATGAGAAAGTTCTGTTCAAAGTGGGTGCCGCGTTTGCTCACTGTTGACCAAAAACAAGAACGTGTTGATGATTCTGAGCGGTGTTTGGCCATGTTTAAACGCAATAAACCGGAATTTTTGCGTCGATATGTGACAATGGATGAAACATGGATCCATCACTTCACTCCGGAATCAAAACGATCGCCATCTGAGTGGACAGCAACTGGTGAACCCCGTCCAAAGCGCCCGAAAGCACAACAATCGGCTGGAAAGGTTATGGCCTTGGTATTTTGGTATGTGCGTGGTGTAATATTCATCGACTATCTTGAGAAAGGAAATACCATCAACAGTGAATATTATATAGCGTTATTGGAGCGTTTGAAGGCCGAAATTGCAAAGAAACGACCGCATATGGCAAAGAAAAAAATGTTGTTTCGTCAAGACAGCGCACCGTGTCACAAGTCAATCGAAACAATGGCAAAACTACATGAATTGAACTTCGAATTGCTTCCACATCCACCGTATTCGCCAGATTTGGCTCCCAGCGACTACTGGCTGTTCGCAGACCTCAAAAAAATGCTCGCCGGTAAGAAATTTCGCACGAATGAAGAGGTTATCGCTGAAACTGAGGCCTATTTTGAGGCAAAAGATAAATCGTTCTACAAAAGTGGTATTGAAATGTTAGAGCGGTGCTGGAATGATTGCGTTGCTCTTGATGGAGATTACGTTGATGAATAAAGCTAATTTTGAACCAAAAAAAACCGTGTTTTCTTTGTTAGGCCCGGGACTTTTCAGCCCATGTGTTATTTACCGTATCACCTGTAATGATTTCGTTATTTGCTTCGAAATAGAATAAATTTTAATATTCTCTCCTGATTATTTCTCTTGCATTTTAAACGGGTAATTGTTGATGTCTACGTGGCTTTTTTGTTTTTGTCAAGAAAAAAATTCTTCTATGTCGAAATTTTAATACTTTCTTAACTAATTTTAACTTAAAGTTTAGATGCAAGACGATAATAATCGTAATAACCGACTTACAAAATAAAACCGTATTGCAAATATTTTCTCTAAAAGATTATAAATTTATTTAATGTTATGTTTTTTTAACCTTAGTGCATAAGTTATTTATATTAAAAACAGCAAATATTCTATTCGATAGCAGGTACAAAACGTAACAAATTTATTTGGAATTCTTTATGAGTTGATAGAATCTTTCCAATAAATATTTTTATTTTGAATATCGGTAGAAGCAAGAAAAGCCGGTTTCACTAACTCCTTCACGTATCTAGCCATGCATGTTATTTTCAAACATGAATTATAACGATGTTCATAACAACTTTGGGAATTTTTAATAGTTTGTTTGTATCCTTGTAAAAACTGTTATGTTACTATCCTTGTTAGAATAACAGGGACAAAGTTTTGTGAGCATTTCTATATGATCCGTAAAGAATAGCTTTATAGATATTTTAATTGATAGAAAGGAAAAGGTACAATACGCTCTTCATATAATATCGGAGTATTCGACTATATTCGATTCAAATTTGTCAACAATTACTTTTTTTGTTATCGAACGTGGTCGCATGTGTCTACGTACAAATTTATTTAGTGATATTGCAGTTTTAATACAATAAAAATATCTTTGGAACGGATATGTTTACCAGAAACATCAAAAAAATAATACAAATATTTATTAAAGTTTATAGAAGAAAATCGTATAACTGTTAATGGTGTCTACTTATGTACACTACCGTCCATATTAGTTGGGAGACCCAGTAAAGAGATCGTAAGAGAATAACAACTAACGCCGTCAATGAGCGTATTAAATTGCTTACGTAATAGGAGACTCACAGCACCAGAAATCGTCGCCGAAATCGTGACCATGTAAGAAAAATGTCTGTTACTACGGTGAAAAGAAGATTAAAAGCTGCAAATCTTCACGGCTCCATTGCAACAAAAAAAACCCTAGTTCGACGGAGAAACAGGCAAAGACAGCTACAGTGAGCAGACACACATGGAAATTGGACAATGGATGATTGGAAAAAGGTGCTATGGACTGATGAGACAAAGTTTGAGGTGCTCCGACAATCAAGGAGCGAAAGGCCAAAAATGTTGCAGGATTGTCTAGTGCCAACTCTCAAGCAAAGAAGAAGTTCTGTGCTTGTTTGGGGTTGTTTTTCTTACACTGGTGCAAGCGACTTGAAGCGAATTGAAGTTGTTTTGTAAAAAGAGGGTTATTTCAAAGTACTGCAACATAATGCAATAACATCGGGACAACGTTTAAACGGCGAAAATTTTGTGTTCATGCAGGACTGCCCCAAACACACAGCGATGATATGTAATACTTTTATAGATGAGGAACAAGATAACGGCACTTTAAAAATAATGACATGGCCTCCGCAAGGCCCCGATCTAAATTCCATCGCGCTGATATGAATTCGACAGTGGAGTCCGAAAAGTATGCCCTACCTCCGTAGGCCACCTGTGGAATATAAAATATGTGAAAATGTGTATGCACCTGAAGATTTTGATGATTAGAATACGGCGAAACACTTAACATTGTAAAATTAGAGATACTCATTATTAGAGGCCAGATTATATGCAAAGTGCATATATTTTATTTTATTTATTTATTATATTTTACGTCTATATGTAGATGTTATCTTCAGCAGCAAGTCTTCGGACATTTATGTTGTACCTAACTTTAACATACAAATCATAACAGGTCTGCTAAATCAACATGGTATGCAAGGAACACATACACAGGTATAGCAGTAAACTCCACTCACACAAATTTATTAATTATGCGGAACGCAGCGTTTCGAGAGCACGTGGGCTCTCATTGTCAACCGTGTTACCGACTAAAAGTAAAAACTGTATCGCACATGCAAATTATTTTCTACGCAGGCTCTAAAATTTCTAAAACGTATGACTATTTACAATCTACTCGGTGGTCTAATGCCTTTTTCGGGAAAGGATGGACCGAAAGCGAACCGTATCTTTAACAGGGCCTATGGTAATAAATCCATCAAACTCGAGTGTGCAATTGGGGGTGGTTCTCTGTTCAATAAGTTTCCGTTCTTTTTCATACATATCGTTTCATACACGTTTTTAAGTAGTGTCAAATTTTTTAAATCAATCTTATGTCCGGATTTTACCACATGCTCTGCTACGCTTGATAGATCTGGTTTGTCGTCATTTGGTCAAGGGACACATGCTTCTAAAATACGTTAGCACGTAACATAACACGTACATCTTAACATAACAGCTTTATAACAGCACATATTAAGGATACATACTTGATCTGTTTGTATGATGAAATACAGTTACACTTAAATGGTTTAAAAAATTCCTAATATTTCTTATATTAACACAAACAATAAATTTTCTTAGATTAATAACTTACAAAGAACCCACGCAAAAGCTGTAGAGCACAAAGTAATTATTATTGCGATTGTCTTCATTCTCGAAAAGTGAACGCGGCACTGACAGGTTTTCCTTTAAATTCACGCGTAACGTGGAATTCAAAACAACATTCTTATTCAGTGGTCGAGGTGTTTATCAAGACTGCACCAGTGATACTATTGAGAATGTTAGATTTTGCAATATAAAATGCGAGGAGATAAGTAATTAGTGCGCATGTGTTGATTAAGACATCTTAAATAACAAGACAGCAAAATTAAACTCAAAATTCCTAGATTTTTAGAACGTTTTCGATTACAAGATTAAGAATGCGAGTCAAATTAATAATATCATTGCAAGGAAGATATCATTATTGTTCTTGGACACAAAAGAAATGAAAGTAGTATAAGAAAACAAAAGATTTTATTCATCAACGACTTACCAGCGGCTTTAATTGATGCAGAACAAGTAGTACTGTATGCTGATGATATTACTATTTTATTAAACTCAAAACGTTTATCCGATGTGCTACGGAAAACTTAAATTATTTATAATGAACTTGGTGCATGGATGCAAAGTAATCATTTAATTAGAAATACAGAAAAACCGCAATTTCTTAGGTATAGCAGTAAACTCCACTCACACAAATTAATTAATTATGCGGAACGCAGCG
This sequence comes from Trypoxylus dichotomus, assembly GCA_023509865.1. Classification (NCBI taxonomy): domain Eukaryota; kingdom Metazoa; phylum Arthropoda; class Insecta; order Coleoptera; family Scarabaeidae; genus Trypoxylus; species Trypoxylus dichotomus. Next base: position 49,780,068 of record CM042080.1, on the reverse strand, counting down.
TTTCGGGAGCACGTGGGCTCCCATTGTCAACCGTGTTACCGACTAAAAGTAAAAACTGTATCACACATGCAAATTATTTTCTACGCAGTACGCCAAACGTAGTAAATTAGAAATAGAATTATATACATTGCACCTGAAATTAACTAAGAATTTGGGCAAAACAATTTTCAAAAATGGTGTGATTTCCAAAGACGTAACGTCGAACGCGTTAACAAGAAATTTAAATTAAAAATGGTAACTGTTAACAAAAAATTTAGGCGACTCTGTCCAAAAAAGTCTAGTAAGGAGAATGTGAATGTCATGGAGAGAACACCACTAGTGTACAACCAATCTTCTGAGACCTTTAATAAAGACGAAATGAACCTCCTAAATAAAGGTTAAGATATAGTATTCGCGGACCGAAATCGCCCGTTGAGGAGTCAATCGCCTCAATAGAAACAAACATTAGAAACTTAGATGTAGCTACAAAAGACTTCGTTAGAAACGCGTGCAAAATTCAGATTTCGAGGAATTTAGAAAATGATAAAAATTTGCGGCCAAGATAGGAGGAATTTAGGAATTATTAAAAAGTCTGAGAAATAAAAATTGTTTTTATCTTAAAGCAGATAAAGGAAATAAAATAGTCATTCTGGACAAACCGGATTATTATAATCGCGTCAACACTATATTAGCGTCAGGACCGTACAGAGAATTAAAGAAAACCCCCCTACCGTCAATGATTAGAATCACTAAAGATACTATTAAGGACTGTCCCAACTTAATCAATAATAACCTGAAATTCAAAATAACAAGTTCAAACCCTACCATTCCAAAAATGTATTGTCTTCCAAAAATCCACAAACCAGGCAATTCCATGAGACCTATAGTATCCGGCATTGATTCTCCAACATACAAATTGTCCAAATGGCTAGTGAATGAATATAAGAACTTGCCCCATAAAGTAGATAACCTATGTGTAGAAAACTCCGTAGATTTTGTAAATAAAATTGAAAACATTGAATTAAAAGATGGGGAAGTCCTTGTATCATTCGACGTTTGTTCACTTTTCCCAAGCGTACCAATTCCAGAAACGATGGAGTATTTGGTTGAATTTTGAAATTAAATAACGTAGATGATGTGAAAACCGCGGAATATAAAAGGTTAACTAAATTATGCATGTCACAAAATTGTTTTCAAATAGGCGGAAAATGGTTCGAACAGGTGGAAGGCACGGCGATGGGTAATCCTCTATCGCCTTTTATTACGAACCTTTTCATGAGCAAATTTGAAACAAACCTGAAAAAGAAACCAAATATTTCCGAGAATTTGGCTTAGGTACGTGGATGATATTTTCGCTGTGTTTGACACCAACAAAGGAAACATACAAGATTTTCTAGCAGAACTGAACTCAAAATTTACCACGATCAAGTTTACCATTGAAGAAGAAGTGAACAATCGCCTTCCGTTTCTAGATACTGTAGTCATACGCAATAATAATAAATTAGAAATAGACATCTACAGAAAAACTAATTCCAACAGATTCATCACGTTTGATTCGCACCATTGCGAACAACAAAAAATGTCCGCGATTAGTTTTCTGGTCAATAGACTCGTCAGATTTCCGCTAAACAAGAGCAGGTATGACAAAGAATTAAAATATATCAAAGATGTAGCGAGGTACAATGGTTTCTCTTCTATGGATGTCGACCGTATTTTAAGGAAGGTCCAATACAAACAACACATCAGAAATTCCACGACTTTGACATCAACAAACACCGGTAACAAGAAATTTATAACTCTTCCTTTTCACCCAACAGTAAAAGGGTTAAGTAAAATTTTCCGACAACTAAACATGAACGTGTCTTTTGTGTCAAAAAACAACTTAAAGAATCTCTTAGGAATCCCAAAGATAAACCGGAGATGATAAAAAGTCTGGAATATACCAAATCGCATGCAATGATTGTGAGAAAGTTTATATTGGACAAACAAAAAGGAGTATCGAAACGAGGTTCAAAGAACATATTAGACACTATCGTTTCGACAAACCTGAACTATCAAGCGTAGCAGAGCATATGGTAAAATCCGGACATAAGATTGATTTAAAAAATCTGACTACTTAAAAACGTGAACTCGTATAGAGAATTGGGCAGCGTACGAAACGGTATATATGAAAAAAAAAAAGAACGGAAACTTATTGAACAGAGAACCACCCCCAATTGCACACTCGAGTTTGATGGATTTATTACCATAGACCCTGTTAAATGATACGGTTCGCTTTCGGTCCATCCTTCCCCGTAAAAGGCATGAGGCCACCTAGTAGATTGTAAATAGTCATATGGTTAGAAATTTTAGAGCCTGCGTAGAAAATAATTTGCATGTGTGATACAGTTTTTACTTTTAGTCGGTAACACGGTTGACAATGGGAGCCCACGTGCTCCCGAAACGCTGCGTTCCGCATAATTAATTAATTTGTGTGAGTGGAGTTTACTGCTATACCTGTGAATTGTACATCCACACAGTCCTTGCAATCGTCATTCGCAATTTCTTAATTTCCACAAGAAAATGTCATCGTCAATTAAGGAAATTCAAATTAATCAAAATGTTTGCGATGTTGTTTCAGAAACTAAAATGTTGGTTTTGGTTTCAAATGATTCCTTAAATTGGTCTTACCATACTGATTATTTACGGAACACACTTTCAAAAGCATGCTTTCTCCAAAAGCAGCTCGGATGTGTTTGTCACCTGGAAACACTTAAAACATTTCATTATTGAAATTTCCTGGTGTGTATGCGTTATTGTACGAGGGGAGGTCCAGAAGTTCGTGGAATGAAGGAGATGGAGTGGGGATAGGGGCGCTCGCTGGGTGTCATTGTGATTGGCGACTCATCATTAGTATATAAGTTGCAGCCCTATAGCGTCAGTCGTTTACGAGTAGTTGCCTGCTAAACAAGTCAATCCGGAAGAAAACTGAAACTGGAGGAAACACCGTGCTGTGATAAAGTTCCTTACAAGGCAAGGAAAGAACGCTCAAACCATATTGAATGAAATGGAAACCGTTTATGGGGAATAGTGCCCTAGTAAATCAATGATTTATAAGTGGCATGGTCTTTTTGAACATGGTCGGGTGTCGATTCAAGACGACCTCCGCTCAGGACGGCCAGTTGAGGCCACCCCATCAGACATCGTCGAAAGAGTGCAAAAATTTCTACTGCAAGCTGCCCGTTTGAAGAAAAAACAATTATCTGCATTAGCTGGAGTAGCAGGTACCACCATTTTGCGTATCCTACATGACCACCTGGGTATGACAAAAGTCAGTGCAAGATGGGTACCGAGAATGCTCACGCCGCTGCAGAAACAGCAGCGCGTCTGTGCATCAAAACAATTTTTGGAGCTGTGTGGAGACAGATTTTGGAGCGGATTGTTACCGGAGATGAAACATGGGTTCATCACTTTGAGCCTGAGTCCAAACATGAGTCCATGCAATGACATGACCATGGCCATCAAGGGAAAATGTCGAACAAAATTGACCAAGGGTGTGTTGCCCTTGCAAGACAATGCGCCGGTTCACAAGAGCAAAGTTGCAATGGCTGCTCTGCACAAGCATGGCTTTCAATCAATAGTCCATCCACCCTACAGTCCAGACCTGGCACCTAATGATTTTTATTTGTTCCCCAAATTAAAAAGAGACTTACGTGGAAGAGAGTTTTCCGACGACAATGAGGTAAAGGAGGCAACTTCGGCCCATTTTGCATCGCTATGCGACCCGTGTAAATAATCATCTTCGGCCTCCTTCTAACGGGAAAGCAATTTTTCAAAGCAGTCCTTATTTTATGGGCTGCAAACTTTGCAATCATCTTCTTGCTATTGTGAAGAACGCCACAAATTTCAATTTATTTAGAAGATTGCTTAAGCAACATTTATTATGTCTGCTTATAATTTAAATGACTCTTGGTCTGCATATTATTAAGTTTCTCTTATTCTAATTACTATTTGCCTTTTCTTTGACTTATTTCAGGCATGTACACGTATTCAAATTGCTTTGTATTTGTGTAAGTTTGTTACTGAAATAAATATTAATAATAGTTCTTTTAACTTTTATAAATCTAGGTATAGTTTTGACAACAAACTAGTTTTCTTCTTGTGCTTATAAACTGCATTGAAATAACAATTAAAACCTCACATAAAACAATACAACACTTACTTAATCATGAATACTTCAACGTTCTGGAAAATCTACAAGCAAGAATAAAAGCATGATTTGCACAAACACGTATTTATTGAATATTACACATAAAACTGTAGTTAAATACGATTTTAATATCAAGGCCATACTATTGCTTCTATCCAGTCAACGAAATTGGATATTCTCGTATAGACGGAAGGCGTAGGACCCCCACAAGATCTACCGTACGACGTTATTCCGACGAGAAGTTGCGTTGTATCATTAGTAATCTGCATTGGACCACCAGAATCACCCTGTAATTGAGTAAAACGATTTTTCGTGCATTTTAGATAACAAGTTTGACTTATTTTATTCAATTTTGCCGCATATCTACTGCACCGTTTCACACGTTCTGCTGTATCATCCAAAGTCCGTGGCGTTGCGGGAATCGACAGGTGAACCGTTGGAAGGAGGGGAAGACAATGAAGGTACAAGTCTTTTCTGTGGGGAGTTAGTAGTTAGATAGTTAGCAAGGAAGGCGTTGGATTATAAGGAAGTAAGATGAAGCTGTAAAATACATAATGTAAATCCGAACAAGTATTTTCATTCATTAAAATAGCCACCTAACCTCCAGCTACGTTGCAAGTGGTGGAGGCGCCATTTATCCTTTGAAAAAATGTAAATGTTTATTGAAACAAAAATAGAAAAAAAAATAAAATTATGTCTAAAAAGACAAGAAAAAGTGTGACTCTATTTAAAGCCTATGATAACACGTAGAGCAGTGAAAGAAAAAATAGCGCCCAGAGATGAGGTAGAAGACCTAGAAGAGTAAAAACAACGCATATAACCCATTCAACCTAAATGCTTTTCTGGGGTGAATGGAGAAGACGTTAATGGATTTTGAAAGAGCTACCATAGGACAGCAAAAGCCAACAGATGGTCAAGGGAGACGAAATTATTGCAATTACCATACTCTTCTGAGAGGTGCCGCTTTGGATTGGTTCGAAATTGTTGAAGAAGAGGATATGGAATTTGAGGAATCAATAGAACAACTAAATAACGTATCCACCAATGCCAATGATGAAGGACGGTTACACTACCGATTTTCCACAAGAACACAGTAAAAAGAAGAGGATGTATGGTAATACTATCATGAAGTATTGAGACTATGTAAAGAAGTGAGTCCGAAGATGATGAAGCAGGAAAAGATCCGTTTTGTTCTGAAGGAACTACAGCCAAAGATAAGATAGAGATGCGAAAGACGAATCTAATGGGCAATAGAACATTGGAAAAGCTTGGCATTAATATCAGGAGGGTAAAAACAACATCTTTCCTACTAAAACAATCGTTACGAGAACCAGAACCGGGCACTTCATCGGAGAAGGAGGAAATACGTCAACTAAGAAGACAAATGAACAATTTAGAGAGTAAACTATAAGGTAGGACATATCCAAATTACACTAGTTCTAAGAAAACAAAGAGCACTAGTATACCAGTAAAACTCGTACTTGAGATGGGAGAGTTTGTTTTAAATGTAATAGACCCAGACACAATGCAAAAATTTGCTACTCAAAAAACTTAAGTATAAGAAATGCGAAAAACTAAAAGATTTGTTATCTCTGTAAGAGAATAGGACATAAGAAGGGAACATGTAGATATAGAAGTAAGTATTTGAAACAATTAGGAGATCCTCGATCTGTTCATGGTATTAACAATTATCCTTTGGTTCAATTAGTCAGTTTAATCCATTCCCGCGACGCCACGGATTTTGGATGATATAGCAGAATCTGTAATTGAGGAATGAAATATGAATTTACAAAACAATGTCGCAAGAAGTACAAGTGTCTGTTAGATTTAGTTTGGCTAATACCTGGCAAGTATCTTGGCGTATATCGTCCAAGGAGAATGCACATAAGTGCATGGGAAGGATGGTCCTCGGCCGAGGAGAATTAAAATATGTTTCATTGCATTTATTGAGGTCATAGGGGGAGACGTAAGCCTTTCGTAGAAATCTGCTAGGTTCATCAGCTGAAATATTAATAAGTTAGCTAGTATCTACGCTTTGGAAGAGAATGTGATGGAGAATGGCTGGGAAAATTTCTGGAATATACAACTTTACTTTCCCAATTTCTATATTCGTAAAAGTTCACCTTTCTATTGTGTAATTCAATTGGCGGTTAGTACTTTATTTCATATTAAGAATGAACGATTGGAATACAGAGCGAAAATGTCCTTTAGTCTTCTTGGCCACAAGCGAGGAAGTTTGAGTGAAATATCGAAGTCCGAAAATGACCATTTTTATCATCCTATCCGGTAGATTTTTTCGCGCCGAACAAGAATTTTTTTAGCACGCTTCGATATCTCTAACCGTTTAAGAGATACGGGCGTTTGAAGTTTCGGGACTTCGAAAAAACGCGAAAAAATCGACCCCGAAAACGACATCTTTCGACGTTTTCTCGTGTCGCGCGTTAACGACGCCGTTCGGACGGACGAATTAGACGGTTTCCGATAGAAAAATGTCCGCGGAATCGATTGCGACCGCTCCGGACGCCCTATCTCTAACCGTTTAGCGGCTACGGCCCGTCAAAGTTGAAAGAGAGAGAAAAAAAATCCCAACTTTGAAGCGCTGTAGCGTCGGAACGCGTTGAGCTAGGGCGTCCTTCTTTCGCCTGTTTAGAACCCTCGTACGGGTCCTTACGACGCGCCGATAAGCGAACGTCTAACACTTCCCGTTAACGCGCAGCAGAAACGTCGCATTTTTTTCTGACCAAAACGATGAAATTTTTTCGACCCGAAAAATCGAGGGTCGGAATTTCGGGGTTTTGACCCATACCGGAACGTGGCCATATATGGTTGTATTACGCCTGAGAAATTTCAGCCCCTAGCTCTAACCGTTTAGGAGATATGGACGTTTGAAAGTTGAGGGGTGCAAAACTCAACTCCTTAACGGAGCTCCGAATGGGGTCGAGTGATATACCAAAAGACGCGTATTTTCGCGTAGATTACGATAAAAAAAAGTTTGCCCCTCTATCTCTAACCGTTAAGGAGAAAATCGCGTTTAAAGTTTCGAAATTTCCAAAAATGCTTAACTCCGAAACTTTGAAGCGCCGTAGCTCCTAAACGGTTATAGATAGAGGATCCCGGTTTGCGCCGTTCGAAAGTACGCGTCGAGATCTTTCAAATGAGCACTGAACGGTCGTGCTGCGACCACGCATAACCGAGATACGGAGATTCGGTCGAGAAATTTCGGTGAAATATCGAAGTCCGAAAATGACCATTTTTATCATCCTATCCGGTAGATTTTTTCGCGCCGAACAAGAATTTTTTTAGCACGCTTCGATATCTCTAACCGTTTAAGAGATACGGGCGTTTGAAGTTTCGGGACTTCGAAAAAACGCGAAAAAATCGACCCCGGAAAACGACATCTTTCGACGTTTTCTCGTGTCGCGCGTTAACGACGCCGTTCGGACGGACGAATTAGACGGTTTCCGATAGAAAAATGTCTGCGGAATCGATTGCGACCGCTCCGGACGCCCTATCTCTAATCGTTTAGCGGCTACGGCCCGTCAAAGTTGAAAGAGAGAGAAAAAAAATCCCAACTTTGAAGCGCTGTAGCGTCGGAACGCGTTGAGCTAGGGCGTCCTTCTTTCGCCTGTTTAGAACCCTCGTACGGGTCCTTACGACGCGCCGATAAGCGAACGTCTAACACTTCCCGTTAACGCGCAGCAGAAACGTCGCATTTTTTTCTGACCAAAACGATGAAATTTTTTCGACCCGAAAAATCGAGGGTCGGAATTTCGGGGTTTTGACCCTACCGGAACGTGGCCATATATGGTTGTATTACGCCTGAGAAATTTCAGCCCCCTAGCTCTAACCGTTTAGGAGATATGGACGTTTGAAAGTTGAGGGTGCAAAACTCAACTCCTTAACGGAGCTCCGAATGGGGTCGAGTGATATACCAAAAGACGCGTATTTTCGCGTAGATTACGATAAAAAAGTTTGCCCTCTATCTCTAACCGTTAAGGAGAAAATCGCGTTTAAAGTTTCGAAATTTCCAAAAATGCTTAACTCCGAAACTTTGAAGCGCCGTAGCTCCTAAACGGTTATAGATAGAGGATCCCGGTTTGCGCCGTTCGAAAGTACGCGTCGAGATCTTTCAAATGAGCACTGAACGGTCGTGCTGCGACCACGCATAACCGAGATACGGAGATTCGGTCGAGAAATTTCGGTGAAATATCGAAGTCCGAAAATTACCATTTTTATCATCCTATCCGGTAGATTTTTTCGCGCCGAACAAGAATTTTTTAGCACGCTTCGATATCTCTAACCGTTTAAGAGATACGGGCGTTTGAAGTTTCGGGACTTCGAAAAAACGCGAAAAAATCGACCCCGAAAACGACATCTTTCGACGTTTTCTCGTGTCGCGCGTTAACGACGCCGTTCGGACGGACGAATTAGATGGTTTCCGATAGAAAAATGTCCGCGGAATCGATTGCGACCGCTCCGGACGCCCTATCTCTAACCGTTTAGCGGCTACGGCCCGTCAAAGTTGAAAGAGAGAGAAAAAAAATCCCAACTTTGAAGCGCTGTAGCGTCGGAACGCGTTGAGCTAGGGCGTCCTTCTTTCGCCTGTTTAGAACCCTCGTACGGGTCCTTACGACGCGCCGATAAGCGAACGTCTAACACTTCCCGTTAACGCGCAGCAGAAACGTCGCATTTTCTTCTGACCAAAACGATGAAATTTTTTCGACCCGAAAAATCGAGGGTCGGAATTTCGGGGTTTTGACCCTACCGGAACGTGGCCATATATGGTTGTATTACGCCTGAGAAATTTCAGCCCCTAGCTCTAACCGTTTAGAGATATGGACGTTTGAAAGTTGAGGGGTGCAAAACTCAACTCCTTAACGGAGCTCCGAATGGGGTCGAGTGATATACCAAAAGACGCGTATTTTCGCGTAGATTACGATAAAAAAAAGTTTGCCCCTCTATCTCTAACCGTTAAGGAGAAAATCGCGTTTAAAGTTTCGAAATTTCCAAAAATGCTTAACTCCGAAACTTTGAAGCGCCGTAGCTCCTAAACGGTTATAGATAGAGGATCCCGGTTTGCGCCGTTCGAAAGTACGCGTCGAGATCTTTCAAATGAGCACTGAACGGTCGTGCTGCGACCACGCATAACCGAGATACGGAGATTCGGTCGAGAAATTTCGGTGAAATATCGAAGTCCGAAAATGACCATTTTTATCATCCTATCCGGTAGATTTTTTCGCGCCGAACAAGAATTTTTTTAGCACGCTTCGATATCTCTAACCGTTTAAGAGATACGGGCGTTTGAAGTTTCGGGACTTCGAAAAACGCGAAAAATCGACCCCGAAAAAGACATCTTTCGACGTTTTCTCGTGTCGCGCGTTAACGACGCCGTTCGGACGGACGAATTAGACGGTTTCCGATAGAAAAATGTCCGCGGAATCGATTGCGACCGCTCCGGACGCCCTATCTCTAACCGTTTAGCGGCTACGGCCCGTCAAAGTTGAAAGAGAGAGAAAAAATCCCAACTTTGAAGCGCTGTAGCGTCGGAACGCGTTGAGCTAGGGCGTCCTTCTTTCGCCTGTTTAGAACCCTCGTACGGGTCCTTACGACGCGCCGATAAGCGAACGTCTAACACTTCCCGTCAACGCGCAGCAGAAACGTCGCATTTTTTCTGACCAAAACGATGAAATTTTTTCGACCCGAAAAATCGAGGGTCGGAATTTCGGGGTTTTGACCCTACCGGAACGTGGCCATATATGGTTGTATTACGCCTGAGAAATTTCAGCCCCTAGCTCTAACCGTTTAGAGATATGGACGTTTGAAAGTTGAGGGGGTGCAAAACTCAACTCCTTAACGGAGCTCCGAATGGGGTCGAGTGATATACCAAAAGACGCGTATTTTCGCGTAGATTACGATAAAAAGTTTGCCCTCTATCTCTAACCGTTAAGGAGAAAATCGCGTTTAAAGTTTCGAAATTTCCAAAAATGCTTAACTCCGAAACTTTGAAGCGCCGTAGCTCCTAAACGGTTATAGATAGAGGATCCCGGTTTGCGCCGTTCGAAAGTACGCGTCGAGATCTTTCAAATGAGCACTGAACGGTCGTGCTGCGACCACGCATAACCGAGATACGGAGATTCGGTCGAGAAATTTCGGTGAAATATCGAAGTCCGAAAATGACCATTTTTATCATCCTATCCGGTAGATTTTTTCGCGCCGAACAAGAATTTTTTAGCACGCTTCGATATCTCTAACCGTTTAAGAGATACGGGCGTTTGAAGTTTCGGGACTTCGAAAAACGCGAAAAATCGACCCCGAAAACGACATCTTTCGACGTTTTCTCGTGTCGCGCGTTAACGACGCCGTTCGGACGGACGAATTAGACGGTTTCCGATAGAAAAATGTCCGCGGAATCGATTGCGACCGCTCCGGACGCCCTATCTCTAACCGTTTAGCGGCTACGGCCCGTCAAAGTTGAAAGAGAGAGAAAAAATCCCAACTTTGAAGCGCTGTAGCGTCGGAACGCGTTGAGCTAGGGCGTCCTTCTTTCGCCTGTTTAGAACCCTCGTACGGGTCCTTACGACGCGCCGATAAGCGAACGTCTAACACTTCCCGTCAACGCGCAGCAGAAACGTCGCATTTTTTCTGACCAAAACGATGAAATTTTTTCGACCCGAAAAATCGAGGGTCGGAATTTCGGGGTTTTGACCCTACCGGAACGTGGCCATATATGGTTGTATTACGCCTGAGAAATTTCAGCCCCCTAGCTCTAACCGTTTAGGAGATATGGACGTTTGAAAGTTGAGGGGGTGCAAAACTCAACTCCTTAACGGAGCTCCGAATGGGGTCGAGTGATATACCAAAAGACGCGTATTTTCGCGTAGATTACGATAAAAAGTTTGCCCTCTATCTCTAACCGTTAAGGAGAAAATCGCGTTTAAAGTTTCGAAATTTCCAAAAATGCTTAACTCCGAAACTTTGAAGCGCCGTAGCTCCTAAACGGTTATAGATAGAGGATCCCGGTTTGCGCCGTTCGAAAGTACGCGTCGAGATCTTTCAAATGAGCACTGAACGGTCGTGCTGCGACCACGCATAACCGAGATACGGAGATTCGGTCGAGAAATTTCGGTGAAATATCGAAGTCCGAAAATTACCATTTTTATCATCCTATCCGGTAGATTTTTTCGCGCCGAACAAGAATTTTTAGCACGCTTCGATATCTCTAACCGTTTAAGAGATACGGGCGTTTGAAGTTTCGGGACTTCGAAAACGCGAAAAATCGACCCCGAAAACGACATCTTTCGACGTTTTCTCGTGTCGCGCGTTAACGACGCCGTTCGGACGGACGAATTAGACGGTTTCCGATAGAAAATGTCCGCGGAATCGATTGCGACCGCTCCGGACGCCCTATCTCTAACCGTTTAGCGGCTACGGCCCGTCAAAGTTGAAAGAGAGAGAAAAAATCCCAACTTTGAAGCGCTGTAGCGTCGGAACGCGTTGAGCTAGGGCGTCCTTCTTTCGCCTGTTTAGAACCCTCGTACGGGTCCTTACGACGCGCCGATAAGCGAACGTCTAACACTTCCCGTTAACGCGCAGCAGAAACGTCGCATTTTTTTCTGACCAAAACGATGAAATTTTTTCGACCCGAAAAATCGAGGGTCGGAATTTCGGGGTTTTGACCCTACCGGAACGTGGCCATATATGGTTGTATTACGCCTGAGAAATTTCAGCCCCCTAGCTCTAACCGTTTAGGAGATATGGACGTTTGAAAGTTGAGGGGGTGCAAAACTCAACTCCTTAACGGAGCTCCGAATGGGGTCGAGTGATATACCAAAAGACGCGTATTTTCGCGTAGATTAGGATAAAAAAAAATTTGCCCCTCTATCTCTAACCGTTAAGGAGAAAATCGCGTTTAAAGTTTCGAAATTTCCAAAAATGCTTAACTCCGAAACTTTGAAGCGCCGTAGCTCCTAAACGGTTATAGATAGAGGATCCCGGTTTGCGCCGTTCGAAAGTACGCGTCGAGATCTTTCAAATGAGCACTGAACGGTCGTGCTGCGACCACGCATAACCGAGATACGGAGATTCGGTCGAGAAATTTCGGTGAAATATCGAAGTCCGAAAATGACCATTTTTATCATCCTATCCGGTAGATTTTTTCGCGCCGAACAAGAATTTTTTTAGCACGCTTCGATATCTCTAACCGTTTAAGAGATACGGGCGTTTGAAGTTTCGGGACTTCGAAAAACGCGAAAAATCGACCCCGAAAACGACATCTTTCGACGTTTTCTCGTGTCGCGCGTTAACGACGCCGTTCGGACGGACGAATTAGACGGTTTCCGATAGAAAAATGTCCGCGGAATCGATTGCGACCGCTCCGGACGCCCTATCTCTAACCGTTTAGCGGCTACGGCCCGTCAAAGTTGAAAGAGAGAGAAAAAAAATCCCAACTTTGAAGCGCTGTAGCGTCGGAACGCGTTGAGCTAGGGCGTCCTTCTTTCGCCTGTTTAGAACCCTCGTACGGGTCCTTACGACGCGCCGATAAGCGAACGTCTAACACTTCCCGTCAACGCGCAGCAGAAACGTCGCATTTTTTCTGACCAAAACGATGAAATTTTTTCGACCCGAAAAATCGAGGGTCGGAATTTCGGGTTTTGACCCTACCGGAACGTGGCCATATATGGTTGTATTACGCCTGAGAAATTTCAGCCCCCTAGCTCTAACCGTTTAGGAGATATGGACGTTTGAAAGTTGAGGGGGTGCAAAACTCAACTCCTTAACGGAGCTCCGAATGGGGTCGAGTGATATACCAAAAGACGCGTATTTTCGCGTAGATTACGATAAAAAAAAGTTTGCCCCTCTATCTCTAACCGTTAAGGAGAAAATCGCGTTTAAAGTTTCGAAATTTCCAAAAATGCTTAACTCCGAAACTTTGAAGCGCCGTAGCTCCTAAACGGTTATAGATAGAGGATCCCGGTTTGCGCCGTTCGAAAGTACGCGTCGAGATCTTTCAAATGAGCACTGAACGGTCGTGCTGCGACCACGCATAACCGAGATACGGAGATTCGGTCGAGAAATTTCGGTGAAATATCGAAGTCCGAAAATGACCATTTTTATCATCCTATCCGGTAGATTTTTTCGCGCCGAACAAGAATTTTTTTAGCACGCTTCGATATCTCTAACCGTTTAAGAGATACGGGCGTTTGAAGTTTCGGGACTTCGAAAAACGCGAAAAATCGACCCCGAAAACGACATCTTTCGACGTTTTCTCGTGTCGCGCGTTAACGACGCCGTTCGGACGGACGAATTAGACGGTTTCCGATAGAAAAATGTCCGCGGAATCGATTGCGACCGCTCCGGACGCCCTATCTCTAACCGTTTAGCGGCTACGGCCCGTCAAAGTTGAAAGAGAGAGAAAAAATCCCAACTTTGAAGCGCTGTAGCGTCGGAACGCGTTGAGCTAGGGCGTCCTTCTTTCGCCTGTTTAGAACCCTCGTACGGGTCCTTACGACGCGCCGATAAGCGAACGTCTAACACTTCCCGTCAACGCGCAGCAGAAACGTCGCATTTTTTCTGACCAAAACGATGAAATTTTTTCGACCCGAAAAATCGAGGGTCGGAATTTCGGGGTTTTGACCCTACCGGAACGTGGCCATATATGGTTGTATTACGCCTGAGAAATTTCAGCCCCCTAGCTCTAACCGTTTAGGAGATATGGACGTTTGAAAGTTGAGGGGGTGCAAAACTCAACTCCTTAACGGAGCTCCGAATGGGGTCGAGTGATATACCAAAAGACGCGTATTTTCGCGTAGATTACGATAAAAAAAAGTTTGCCCCTCTATCTCTAACCGTTAAGGAGAAAATCGCGTTTAAAGTTTCGAAATTTCCAAAAATGCTTAACTCCGAAACTTTGAAGCGCCGTAGCTCCTAAACGGTTATAGATAGAGGATCCCGGTTTGCGCCGTTCGAAAGTACGCGTCGAGATCTTTCAAATGAGCACTGAACGGTCGTGCTGCGACCACGCATAACCGAGATACGGAGATTCGGTCGAGAAATTTCGGTGAAATATCGAAGTCCGAAAATGACCATTTTTATCATCCTATCCGGTAGATTTTTTCGCGCCGAACAAGAATTTTTTTAGCACGCTTCGATATCTCTAACCGTTTAAGAGATACGGGCGTTTGAAGTTTCGGGACTTCGAAAAAACGCGAAAAATCGACCCCGAAAACGACATCTTTCGACGTTTTCTCGTGTCGCGCGTTAACGACGCCGTTCGGACGGACGAATTAGACGGTTTCCGATAGAAAAATGTCCGCGGAATCGATTGCGACCGCTCCGGACGCCCTATCTCTAACCGTTTAGCGGCTACGGCCCGTCAAAGTTGAAAGAGAGAGAAAAAAAATCCCAACTTTGAAGCGCTGTAGCGTCGGAACGCGTTGAGCTAGGGCGTCCTTCTTTCGCCTGTTTAGAACCCTCGTACGGGTCCTTACGACGCGCCGATAAGCGAACGTCTAACACTTCCCGTTAACGCGCAGCAGAAACGTCGCATTTTCTTCTGACCAAAACGATGAAATTTTTTCGACCCGAAAAATCGAGGGTCGGAATTTCGGGGTTTTGACCCTACCGGAACGTGGCCATATATGGTTGTATTACGCCTGAGAAATTTCAGCCCCCTAGCTCTAACCGTTTAGGAGATATGGACGTTTGAAAGTTGAGGGGGTGCAAAACTCAACTCCTTAACGGAGCTCCGAATGGGGTCGAGTGATATACCAAAAGACGCGTATTTTCGCGTAGATTACGATAAAAAAAAGTTTGCCCCTCTATCTCTAACCGTTAAGGAGAAAATCGCGTTTAAAGTTTCGAAATTTCCAAAAATGCTTAACTCCGAAACTTTGAAGCGCCGTAGCTCCTAAACGGTTATAGATAGAGGATCCCGGTTTGCGCCGTTCGAAAGTACGCGTCGAGATCTTTCAAATGAGCACTGAACGGTCGTGCTGCGACCACGCATAACCGAGATACGGAGATTCGGTCGAGAAATTTCGGTGAAATATCGAAGTCCGAAAATGACCATTTTTATCATCCTATCCGGTAGATTTTTTCGCGCCGAACAAGAATTTTTTTAGCACGCTTCGATATCTCTAACCGTTTAAGAGATACGGGCGTTTGAAGTTTCGGGACTTCGAAAAACGCGAAGAAATCGACCCCGAAAACGACATCTTTCGACGTTTTCTCGTGTCGCGCGTTAACGACGCCGTTCGGACGGACGAATTAGACGGTTTCCGATAGAAAAATGTCCGCGGAATCGATTGCGACCGCTCCGGACGCCCTATCTCTAACCGTTTAGCGGCTACGGCCCGTCAAAGTTGAAAGAGAGAAAAAAAATCCCAACTTTGAAGCGCTGTAGCGTCGGAACGCGTTGAGCTAGGGCGTCCTTCTTTCGCCTGTTTAGAACCCTCGTACGGGTCCTTACGACGCGCCGATAAGCGAACGTCTAACACTTCCCGTCAACGCGCAGCAGAAACGTCGCATTTTTTCTGACCAAAACGATGAAATTTTTTCGACCCGAAAAATCGAGGGTCGGAATTTCGGGGTTTTGACCCTACCGGAACGTGGCCATATATGGTTGTATTACGCCTGAGAAATTTCAGCCCCCTAGCTCTAACCGTTTAGGAGATATGGACGTTTGAAAGTTGAGGGGGTGCAAAACTCAACTCCTTAACGGAGCTCCGAATGGGGTCGAGTGATATACCAAAAGACGCGTATTTTCGCGTAGATTACGATAAAAAAGTTTGCCCTCTATCTCTAACCGTTAAGGAGAAAATCGCGTTTAAAGTTTCGAAATTTCCAAAAATGCTTAACTCCGAAACTTTGAAGCGCCGTAGCTCCTAAACGGTTATAGATAGAGGATCCCGGTTTGCGCCGTTCGAAAGTACGCGTCGAGATCTTTCAAATGAGCACTGAACGGTCGTGCTGCGACCACGCATAACCGAGATACGGAGATTCGGTCGAGAAATTTCGGTGAAATATCGAAGTCCGAAAATGACCATTTTTATCATCCTATCCGGTAGATTTTTTCGCGCCGAACAAGAATTTTTTAGCACGCTTCGATATCTCTAACCGTTTAAGAGATACGGGCGTTTGAAGTTTCGGGACTTCGAAAAACGCGAAAAAATCGACCCCGAAAACGACATCTTTCGACGTTTTCTCGTGTCGCGCGTTAACGACGCCGTTCGGACGGACGAATTAGACGGTTTCCGATAGAAAAATGTCCGCGGAATCGATTGCGACCGCTCCGGACGCCCTATCTCTAACCGTTTAGCGGCTACGGCCCGTCAAAGTTGAAAGAGAGAAAAAATCCCAACTTTGAAGCGCTGTAGCGTCGGAACGCGTTGAGCTAGGGCGTCCTTCTTTCGCCTGTTTAGAACCCTCGTACGGGTCCTTACGACGCGCCGATAAGCGAACGTCTAACACTTCCCGTTAACGCGCAGCAGAAACGTCGCATTTTTTTCTGACCAAAACGATGAAATTTTTTCGACCCGAAAAATCGAGGGTCGGAATTTCGGGGTTTTGACCCTACCGGAACGTGGCCATATATGGTTGTATTACGCCTGAGAAATTTCAGCCCCCTAGCTCTAACCGTTTAGGAGATATGGACGTTTGAAAGTTGAGGGGGTGCAAAACTCAACTCCTTAACGGAGCTCCGAATGGGGTCGAGTGATATACCAAAAGACGCGTATTTTCGCGTAGATTACGATAAAAAAAAGTTTGCCCCTCTATCTCTAACCGTTAAGGAGAAAATCGCGTTTAAAGTTTCGAAATTTCCAAAAATGCTTAACTCCGAAACTTTGAAGCGCCGTAGCTCCTAAACGGTTATAGATAGAGGATCCCGGTTTGCGCCGTTCGAAAGTACGCGTCGAGATCTTTCAAATGAGCACTGAACGGTCGTGCTGCGACCACGCATAACCGAGATACGGAGATTCGGTCGAGAAATTTCGGTGAAATATCGAAGTCCGAAAATGACCATTTTTATCATCCTATCCGGTAGATTTTTTCGCGCCGAACAAGAATTTTTTTAGCACGCTTCGATATCTCTAACCGTTTAAGAGATACGGGCGTTTGAAGTTTCGGGACTTCGAAAAACGCGAAAAATCGACCCCGAAAACGACATCTTTCGACGTTTTCTCGTGTCGCGCGTTAACGACGCCGTTCGGACGGACGAATTAGATGGTTTCCGATAGAAAAATGTCCGCGGAATCGATTGCGACCGCTCCGGACGCCCTATCTCTAACCGTTTAGCGGCTACGGCCCGTCAAAGTTGAAAGAGAGAGAAAAAATCCCAACTTTGAAGCGCTGTAGCGTCGGAACGCGTTGAGCTAGGGCGTCCTTCTTTCGCCTGTTTAGAACCCTCGTACGGGTCCTTACGACGCGCCGATAAGCGAACGTCTAACACTTCCCGTCAACGCGCAGCAGAAACGTCGCATTTTTTCTGACCAAAACGATGAAATTTTTTCGACCCGAAAAATCGAGGGTCGGAATTTCGGGGTTTTGACCCTACCGGAACGTGGCCATATATGGTTGTATTACGCCTGAGAAATTTCAGCCCCTAGCTCTAACCGTTTAGGAGATATGGACGTTTGAAAGTTGAGGGGTGCAAAACTCAACTCCTTAACGGAGCTCCGAATGGGGTCGAGTGATATACCAAAAGACGCGTATTTTCGCGTAGATTACGATAAAAAAAAGTTTGCCCCTCTATCTCTAACCGTTAAGGAGAAAATCGCGTTTAAAGTTTCGAAATTTCCAAAAATGCTTAACTCCGAAACTTTGAAGCGCCGTAGCTCCTAAACGGTTATAGATAGAGGATCCCGGTTTGCGCCGTTCGAAAGTACGCGTCGAGATCTTTCAAATGAGCACTGAACGGTCGTGCTGCGACCACGCATAACCGAGATACGGAGATTCGGTCGAGAAATTTCGGTGAAATATCGAAGTCCGAAAATGACCATTTTTATCATCCTATCCGGTAGATTTTTTCGCGCCGAACAAGAATTTTTTTAGCACGCTTCGATCTCTCTAACCGTTTAAGAGATACGGGCGTTTGAAGTTTCGGGACTTCGAAAAAACGCGAACTAATCGACCCCGAAAACGACATCTTTCGACGTTTTCTCGTGTCGCGCGTTAACGACGCCGTTCGGACGGACGAATTAGACGGTTTCCGATAGAAAAATGTCCGCGGAATCGATTGCGACCGCTCCGGACGCCCTATCTCTAACCGTTTAGCGGCTACGGCCCGTCAAAGTTGAAAGAGAGAGAAAAAAAATCCCAACTTTGAAGCGCTGTAGCGTCGGAACGCGTTGAGCTAGGGCGTCCTTCTTTCGCCTGTTTAGAACCCTCGTACGGGTCCTTACGACGCGCCGATAAGCGAACGTCTAACACTTCCCGTTAACGCGCAGCAGAAACGTCGCATTTTTTTCTGACCAAAACGATGAAATTTTTTCGACCCGAAAAATCGAGGGTCGGAATTTCGGGGTTTTGACCCTACCGGAACGTGGCCATATATGGTTGTATTACGCCTGAGAAATTTCAGCCCCCTAGCTCTAACCGTTTAGGAGATATGGACGTTTGAAAGTTGAGGGGGTGCAAAACTCAACTCCTTAACGGAGCTCCGAATGGGGTCGAGTGATATACCAAAAGACGCGTATTTTCGCGTAGATTACGATAAAAAAGTTTGCCCTCTATCTCTAACCGTTAAGGAGAAAATCGCGTTTAAAGTTTCGAAATTTCCAAAAATGCTTAACTCCGAAACTTTGAAGCGCCGTAGCTCCTAAACGGTTATAGATAGAGGATCCCGGTTTGCGCCGTTCGAAAGTACGCGTCGAGATCTTTCAAATGAGCACTGAACGGTCGTGCTGCGACCACGCATAACCGAGATACGGAGATTCGGTCGAGAAATTTCGGTGAAATATCGAAGTCCGAAAATGACCATTTTTATCATCCTATCCGGTAGATTTTTTCGCGCCGAACAAGAATTTTTTTAGCACGCTTCGATATCTCTAACCGTTTAAGAGATACGGGCGTTTGAAGTTTCGGGACTTCGAAAAAACGCGAAAAAATCGACCCCGAAAACGACATCTTTCGACGTTTTCTCGTGTCGCGCGTTAACGACGCCGTTCGGACGGACGAATTAGACGGTTTCCGATAGAAAAATGTCCGCGGAATCGATTGCGACCGCTCCGGACGCCCTATCTCTAACCGTTTAGCGGCTACGGCCCGTCAAAGTTGAAAGAGAGAGAAAAAAAATCCCAACTTTGAAGCGCTGTAGCGTCGGAACGCGTTGAGCTAGGGCGTCCTTCTTTCGCCTGTTTAGAACCCTCGTACGGGTCCTTACGACGCGCCGATAAGCGAACGTCTAACACTTCCCGTTAACGCGCAGCAGAAACGTCGCATTTTTTTCTGACCAAAACGATGAAATTTTTTCGACCCGAAAAATCGAGGGTCGGAATTTCGGGGTTTTGACCCTACCGGAACGTGGCCATATATGGTTGTATTACGCCTGAGAAATTTCAGCCCCTAGCTCTAACCGTTTAGGAGATATGGACGTTTGAAAGTTGAGGGTGCAAAACTCAACTCCTTAACGGAGCTCCGAATGGGGTCGAGTGATATACCAAAAGACGCGTATTTTCGCGTAGATTACGATAAAAAAAAGTTTGCCCCTCTATCTCTAACCGTTAAGGAGAAAATCGCGTTTAAAGTTTCGAAATTTCCAAAAATGCTTAACTCCGAAACTTTGAAGCGCCGTAGCTCCTAAACGGTTATAGATAGAGGATCCCGGTTTGCGCCGTTCGAAAGTACGCGTCGAGATCTTTCAAATGAGCACTGAACGGTCGTGCTGCGACCACGCATAACCGAGATACGGAGATTCGGTCGAGAAATTTCGGTGAAATATCGAAGTCCGAAAATGACCATTTTTATCATCCTATCCGGTAGATTTTTTCGCGCCGAACAAGAATTTTTTTAGCACGCTTCGATATCTCTAACCGTTTAAGAGATACGGGCGTTTGAAGTTTCGGGACTTCGAAACACGCGAAAAAATCGACCCCGAAAACGACATCTTTCGACGTTTTCTCGTGTCGCGCGTTAACGACGCCGTTCGGACGGACGAATTAGACGGTTTCCGATAGAAAAATGTCCGCGGAATCGATTGCGACCGCTCCGGACGCCCTATCTCTAACCGTTTAGCGGCTACGGCCCGTCAAAGTTGAGAGAGAAAAAAAATCCCAACTTTGAAGCGCTGTAGCGTCGGAACGCGTTGAGCTAGGGCGTCCTTCTTTCGCCTGTTTAGAACCCTCGTACGGGTCCTTACGACGCGCCGATAAGCGAACGTCTAACACTTCCCGTTAACGCGCAGCAGAAACGTCGCATTTTTTTCTGACCAAAACGATGAAATTTTTTCGACCCGAAAAATCGAGGGTCGGAATTTCGGGGTTTTGACCCTACCGGAACGTGGCCATATATGGTTGTATTACGCCTGAGAAATTTCAGCCCCCTAGCTCTAACCGTTTAGGAGATATGGACGTTTGAAAGTTGAGGGGGTGCAAAACTCAACTCCTTAACGGAGCTCCGAATGGGGTCGAGTGATATACCAAAAGACGCGTATTTTCGCGTAGATTACGATAAAAAAAAGTTTGCCCCTCTATCTCTAACCGTTAAGGAGAAAATCGCGTTTAAAGTTTCGAAATTTCCAAAAATGCTTAACTCCGAAACTTTGAAGCGCCGTAGCTCCTAAACGGTTATAGATAGAGGATCCCGGTTTGCGCCGTTCGAAAGTACGCGTCGAGATCTTTCAAATGAGCACTGAACGGTCGTGCTGCGACCACGCATAACCGAGATACGGAGATTCGGTCGAGAAATTTCGGTGAAATATCGAAGTCCGAAAATGACCATTTTTATCATCCTATCCGGTAGATTTTTTCGCGCCGAACAAGAATTTTTAGCACGCTTCGATATCTCTAACCGTTTAAGAGATACGGGCGTTTGAAGTTTCGGGACTTCGAAAAACGCGAAAATCGACCCCGAAAACGACATCTTTCGACGTTTTCTCGTGTCGCGCGTTAACGACGCCGTTCGGACGGACGAATTAGACGGTTTCCGATAGAAAAATGTCCGCGGAATCGATTGCGACCGCTCCGGACGCCCTATCTCTAACCGTTTAGCGGCTACGGCCCGTCAAAGTTGAAAGAGAGAAAAAAAATCCCAACTTTGAAGCGCTGTAGCGTCGGAACGCGTTGAGCTAGGGCGTCCTTCTTTCGCCTGTTTAGAACCCTCGTACGGGTCCTTACGACGCGCCGATAAGCGAACGTCTAACACTTCCCGTTAACGCGCAGCAGAAACGTCGCATTTTTTTCTGACCAAAACGATGAAATTTTTTCGACCCGAAAAATCGAGGGTCGGAATTTCGGGTTTTGACCCTACCGGAACGTGGCCATATATGGTTGTATTACGCCTGAGAAATTTCAGCCCCCTAGCTCTAACCGTTTAGGAGATATGGACGTTTGAAAGTTGAGGGGGTGCAAAACTCAACTCCTTAACGGAGCTCCGAATGGGGTCGAGTGATATACCAAAAGACGCGTATTTTCGCGTAGATTACGATAAAAAAAAGTTTGCCCCTCTATCTCTAACCGTTAAGGAGAAAATCGCGTTTAAAGTTTCGAAATTTCCAAAAATGCTTAACTCCGAAACTTTGAAGCGCCGTAGCTCCTAAACGGTTATAGATAGAGGATCCCGGTTTGCGCCGTTCGAAAGTACGCGTCGAGATCTTTCAAATGAGCACTGAACGGTCGTGCTGCGACCACGCATAACCGAGATACGGAGATTCGGTCGAGAAATTTCGGTGAAATATCGAAGTCCGAAAATGACCATTTTTATCATCCTATCCGGTAGATTTTTTCGCGCCGAACAAGAATTTTTTTAGCACGCTTCGATATCTCTAACCGTTTAAGAGATACGGGCGTTTGAAGTTTCGGGACTTCGAAAAAACGCGAAAAAATCGACCCCGAAAACGACATCTTTCGACGTTTTCTCGTGTCGCGCGTTAACGACGCCGTTCGGACGGACGAATTAGACGGTTTCCGATAGAAAAATGTCCGCGGAATCGATTGCGACCGCTCCGGACGCCCTATCTCTAACCGTTTAGCGGCTACGGCCCGTCAAAGTTGAAAGAGAGAAAAAATCCCAACTTTGAAGCGCTGTAGCGTCGGAACGCGTTGAGCTAGGGCGTCCTTCTTTCGCCTGTTTAGAACCCTCGTACGGGTCCTTACGACGCGCCGATAAGCGAACGTCTAACACTTCCCGTTAACGCGCAGCAGAAACGTCGCATTTTTTTCTGACCAAAACGATGAAATTTTTTCGACCCGAAAAATCGAGGGTCGGAATTTCGGGGTTTTGACCCTACCGGAACGTGGCCATATATGGTTGTATTACGCCTGAGAAATTTCAGCCCCTAGCTCTAACCGTTTAGGAGATATGGACGTTTGAAAGTTGAGGGGTGCAAAACTCAACTCCTTAACGGAGCTCCGAATGGGGTCGAGTGATATACCAAAAGACGCGTATTTTCGCGTAGATTACGATAAAAAAAAGTTTGCCCCTCTATCTCTAACCGTTAAGGAGAAAATCGCGTTTAAAGTTTCGAAATTTCCAAAAATGCTTAACTCCGAAACTTTGAAGCGCCGTAGCTCCTAAACGGTTATAGATAGAGGATCCCGGTTTGCGCCGTTCGAAAGTACGCGTCGAGATCTTTCAAATGAGCACTGAACGGTCGTGCTGCGACCACGCATAACCGAGATACGGAGATTCGGTCGAGAAATTTCGGTGAAATATCGAAGTCCGAAAATGACCATTTTTATCATCCTATCCGGTAGATTTTTTCGCGCCGAACAAGAATTTTTTTAGCACGCTTCGATATCTCTAACCGTTTAAGAGATACGGGCGTTTGAAGTTTCGGGACTTCGAAAAAACGCGAAAAAATCGACCCCGAAAACGACATCTTTCGACGTTTTCTCGTGTCGCGCGTTAACGACGCCGTTCGGACGCACGAATTAGACGGTTTCCGATAGAAAAATGTCCGCGGAATCGATTGCGACCGCTCCGGACGCCCTATCTCTAACCGTTTAGCGGCTACGGCCCGTCAAAGTTGACAGAGAAAAAAAATCCCAACTTTGAAGCGCTGTAGCGTCGGAACGCGTTGAGCTAGGGCGTCCTTCTTTCGCCTGTTTAGAACCCTCGTACGGGTCCTTACGACGCGCCGATAAGCGAACGTCTAACACTTCCCGTTAACGCGCAGCAGAAACGTCGCATTTTTTTCTGACCAAAACGATGAAATTTTTTCGACCCGAAAAATCGAGGGTCGGAATTTCGGGGTTTTGACCCTACCGGAACGTGGCCATATATGGTTGTATTACGCCTGAGAAATTTCAGCCCCTAGCTCTAACCGTTTAGGAGATATGGACGTTTGAAAGTTGAGGGTGCAAAACTCAACTCCTTAACGGAGCTCCGAATGGGGTCGAGTGATATACCAAAAGACGCGTATTTTCGCGTAGATTACGATAAAAAAAAGTTTGCCCCTCTATCTCTAACCGTTAAGGAGAAAATCGCGTTTAAAGTTTCGAAATTTCCAAAAATGCTTAACTCCGAAACTTTGAAGCGCCGTAGCTCCTAAACGGTTATAGATAGAGGATCCCGGTTTGCGCCGTTCGAAAGTACGCGTCGAGATCTTTCAAATGAGCACTGAACGGTCGTGCTGCGACCACGCATAACCGAGATACGGAGATTCGGTCGAGAAATTTCGGTGAAATATCGAAGTCCGAAAATGACCATTTTTATCATCCTATCCGGTAGATTTTTTCGCGCCGAACAAGAATTTTTTTAGCACGCTTCGATATCTCTAACCGTTTAAGAGATACGGGCGTTTGAAGTTTCGGGACTTCGAAAAAACGCGAAAAATCGACCCCGAAAACGACATCTTTCGACGTTTTCTCGTGTCGCGCGTTAACGACGCCGTTCGGACGGACGAATTAGACGGTTTCCGATAGAAAAATGTCCGCGGAATCGATTGCGACCGCTCCGGACGCCCTATCTCTAACCGTTTAGCGGCTACGGCCCGTCAAAGTTGAAAGAGAGAGAAAAAAAATCCCAACTTTGAAGCGCTGTAGCGTCGGAACGCGTTGAGCTAGGGCGTCCTTCTTTCGCCTGTTTAGAACCCTCGTACGGGTCCTTACGACGCGCCGATAAGCGAACGTCTAACACTTCCCGTTAACGCGCAGCAGAAACGTCGCATTTTTTTCTGACCAAAACGATGAAATTTTTCGACCCGAAAAATCGAGGGTCGGAATTTCGGGGTTTTGACCCTACCGGAACGTGGCCATATATGGTTGTATTACGCCTGAGAAATTTCAGCCCCTAGCTCTAACCGTTTAGGAGATATGGACGTTTGAAAGTTGAGGGGTGCAAAACTCAACTCCTTAACGGAGCTCCGAATGGGGTCGAGTGATATACCAAAAGACGCGTATTTTCGCGTAGATTACGATAAAAAAAAGTTTGCCCCTCTATCTCTAACCGTTAAGGAGAAAATCGCGTTTAAAGTTTCGAAATTTCCAAAAATGCTTAACTCCGAAACTTTGAAGCGCCGTAGCTCCTAAACGGTTATAGATAGAGGATCCCGGTTTGCGCCGTTCGAAAGTACGCGTCGAGATCTTTCAAATGAGCACTGAACGGTCGTGCTGCGACCACGCATAACCGAGATACGGAGATTCGGTCGAGAAATTTCGGTGAAATATCGAAGTCCGAAAATGACCATTTTTATCATCCTATCCGGTAGATTTTTTCGCGCCGAACAAGAATTTTTTTAGCACGCTTCGATATCTCTAACCGTTTAAGAGATACGGGCGTTTGAAGTTTCGGGACTTCGAAAAAACGCGAAAAATCGACCCCGAAAACGACATCTTTCGACGTTTTCTCGTGTCGCGCGTTAACGACGCCGTTCGGACGGACGAATTAGACGGTTTCCGATAGAAAAATGTCCGCGGAATCGATTGCGACCGCTCCGGACGCCCTATCTCTAACCGTTTAGCGGCTACGGCCCGTCAAAGTTGAAAGAGAGAGAAAAAAAATCCCAACTTTGAAGCGCTGTAGCGTCGGAACGCGTTGAGCTAGGGCGTCCTTCTTTCGCCTGTTTAGAACCCTCGTACGGGTCCTTACGACGCGCCGATAAGCGAACGTCTAACACTTCCCGTTAACGCGCAGCAGAAACGTCGCATTTTTTTCTGACCAAAACGATGAAATTTTTTCGACCCGAAAAATCGAGGGTCGGAATTTCGGGGTTTTGACCCTACCGGAACGTGGCCATATATGGTTGTATTACGCCTGAGAAATTTCAGCCCCTAGCTCTAACCGTTTAGGAGATATGGACGTTTGAAAGTTGAGGGTGCAAAACTCAACTCCTTAACGGAGCTCCGAATGGGGTCGAGTGATATACTAAAAGACGCGTATTTTCGCGTAGATTACGATAAAAAAAAGTTTGCCCCTCTATCTCTAACCGTTAAGGAGAAAATCGCGTTTAAAGTTTCGAAATTTCCAAAAATGCTTAACTCCGAAACTTTGAAGCGCCGTAGCTCCTAAACGGTTATAGATAGAGGATCCCGGTTTGCGCCGTTCGAAAGTACGCGTCGAGATCTTTCAAATGAGCACTGAACGGTCGTGCTGCGACCACGCATAACCGAGATACGGAGATTCGGTCGAGAAATTTCGGTGAAATATCGAAGTCCGAAAATGACCATTTTTATCATCCTATCCGGTAGATTTTTCGCGCCGAACAAGAATTTTTTAGCACGCTTCGATATCTCTAACCGTTTAAGAGATACGGGCGTTTGAAGTTTCGGGACTTCGAAAAAACGCGAAAAATCGACCCCGAAAACGACATCTTTCGACGTTTTCTCGTGTCGCGCGTTAACGACGCCGTTCGGACGGACGAATTAGACGGTTTCCGATAGAAAAATGTCCGCGGAATCGATTGCGACCGCTCCGGACGCCCTATATCTAACCGTTTAGCGGCTACGGCCCGTCAAAGTTGAAAGAGAGAGAAAAAATCCCAACTTTGAAGCGCTGTAGCGTCGGAACGCGTTGAGCTAGGGCGTCCTTCTTTCGCCTGTTTAGAACCCTCGTACGGGTCCTTACGACGCGCCGATAAGCGAACGTCTAACACTTCCCGTTAACGCGCAGCAGAAACGTCGCATTTTTCTGACCAAAACGATGAAATTTTTTCGACCCGAAAAATCGAGGGTCGGAATTTCGGGGTTTTGACCCTACCGGAACGTGGCCATATATGGTTGTATTACGCCTGAGAAATTTCAGCCCCTAGCTCTAACCGTTTAGGAGATATGGACGTTTGAAAGTTGAGGGGTGCAAAACTCAACTCCTTAACGGAGCTCCGAATGGGGTCGAGTGATATACCAAAAGACGCGTATTTTCGCGTAGATTACGATAAAAAAAAGTTTGCCCCTCTATCTCTAACCGTTAAGGAGAAAATCGCGTTTAAAGTTTCGAAATTTCCAAAAATGCTTAACTCCGAAACTTTGAAGCGCCGTAGCTCCTAAACGGTTATAGATAGAGGATCCCGGTTTGCGCCGTTCGAAAGTACGCGTCGAGATCTTTCAAATGAGCACTGAACGGTCGTGCTGCGACCACGCATAACCGAGATACGGAGATTCGGTCGAGAAATTTCGGTGAAATATCGAAGTCCGAAAATGACCATTTTTATCATCCTATCCGGTAGATTTTTTCGCGCCGAACAAGAATTTTTTTAGCACGCTTCGATATCTCTAACCGTTTAAGAGATACGGGCGTTTGAAGTTTCGGGACTTCGAAAAAACGCGAAAAAATCGACCCCGAAAACGACATCTTTCGACGTTTTCTCGTGTCGCGCGTTAACGACGCCGTTCGGACGGACGAATTAGACGGTTTCCGATAGAAAAATGTCCGCGGAATCGATTGCGACCGCTCCGGACGCCCTATCTCTAACCGTTTAGCGGCTACGGCCCGTCAAAGTTGAAAGAGAGAGAAAAAAAATCCCAACTTTGAAGCGCTGTAGCGTCGGAACGCGTTGAGCTAGGGCGTCCTTCTTTCGCCTGTTTAGAACCCTCGTACGGGTCCTTACGACGCGCCGATAAGCGAACGTCTAACACTTCCCGTTAACGCGCAGCAGAAACGTCGCATTTTTCTGACCAAAACGATGAAATTTTTTCGACCCGAAAAATCGAGGGTCGGAATTTCGGGGTTTTGACCCTACCGGAACGTGGCCATATATGGTTGTATTACGCCTGAGAAATTTCAGCCCCTAGCTCTAACCGTTTAGGAGATATGGACGTTTGAAAGTTGAGGGGTGCAAAACTCAACTCCTTAACGGAGCTCCGAATGGGGTCGAGTGATATACCAAAAGACGCGTATTTTCGCGTAGATTACGATAAAAAAAAGTTTGCCCCTCTATCTCTAACCGTTAAGGAGAAAATCGCGTTTAAAGTTTCGAAATTTCCAAAAATGCTTAACTCCGAAACTTTGAAGCGCCGTAGCTCCTAAACGGTTATAGATAGAGGATCCCGGTTTGCGCCGTTCGAAAGTACGCGTCGAGATCTTTCAAATGAGCACTGAACGGTCGTGCTGCGACCACGCATAACCGAGATACGGAGATTCGGTCGAGAAATTTCGGTGAAATATCGAAGTCCGAAAATGACCATTTTTATCATCCTATCCGGTAGATTTTTTCGCGCCGAACAAGAATTTTTTTAGCACGCTTCGATATCTCTAACCGTTTAAGAGATACGGGCGTTTGAAGTTTCGGGACTTCGAAAAAACGCGAAAAAATCGACCCCGAAAACGACATCTTTCGACGTTTTCTCGTGTCGCGCGTTAACGACGCCGTTCGGACGGACGAATTAGACGGTTTCCGATAGAAAAATGTCCGCGGAATCGATTGCGACCGCTCCGGACGCCCTATCTCTAACCGTTTAGCGGCTACGGCCCGTCAAAGTTGAAAGAGAAAAAAAATCCCAACTTTGAAGCGCTGTAGCGTCGGAACGCGTTGAGCTAGGGCGTCCTTCTTTCGCCTGTTTAGAACCCTCGTACGGGTCCTTACGACGCGCCGATAAGCGAACGTCTAACACTTCCCGTTAACGCGCAGCAGAAACGTCGCATTTCTTCTGACCAAAACGATGAAATTTTTTCGACCCGAAAAATCGAGGGTCGGAATTTCGGGGTTTTGACCCTACCGGAACGTGGCCATATATGGTTGTATTACGCCTGAGAAATTTCAGCCCCCTAGCTCTAACCGTTTAGGAGATATGGACGTTTGAAAGTTGAGGGGGTGCAAAACTCAACTCCTTAACGGAGCTCCGAATGGGGTCGAGTGATATACCAAAAGACGCGTATTTTCGCGTAGATTACGATAAAAAAAAGTTTGCCCCTCTATCTCTAACCGTTAAGGAGAAAATCGCGTTTAAAGTTTCGAAATTTCCAAAATGCTTAACTCCGAAACTTTGAAGCGCCGTAGCTCCTAAACGGTTATAGATAGAGGATCCCGGTTTGCGCCGTTCGAAAGTACGCGTCGAGATCTTTCAAATGAGCACTGAACGGTCGTGCTGCGACCACGCATAACCGAGATACGGAGATTCGGTCGAGAAATTTCGGTGAAATATCGAAGTCCGAAAATGACCATTTTTATCATCCTATCCGGTAGATTTTTCGCGCCGAACAAGAATTTTTTTAGCACGCTTCGATATCTCTAACCGTTTAAGAGATACGGGCGTTTGAAGTTTCGGGACTTCGAAAAAACGCGAAAAAATCGACCCCGAAAAAGACATCTTTCGACGTTTTCTCGTGTCGCGCGTTAACGACGCCGTTCGGACGGACGAATTAGACGGTTTCCGATAGAAAAATGTCCGCGGAATCGATTGCGACCGCTCCGGACGCCCTATCTCTAACCGTTTAGCGGCTACGGCCCGTCAAAGTTGAAAGAGAGAGAAAAAAAATCCCAACTTTGAAGCGCTGTAGCGTCGGAACGCGTTGAGCTAGGGCGTCCTTCTTTCGCCTGTTTAGAACCCTCGTACGGGTCCTTACGACGCGCCGATAAGCGAACGTCTAACACTTCCCGTTAACGCGCAGCAGAAACGTCGCATTTTTTCTGACCAAAACGATGAAATTTTTTCGACCCGAAAAATCGAGGTCGGAATTTCGGGGTTTTGACCCTACCGGAACGTGGCCATATATGGTTGTATTACGCCTGAGAAATTTCAGCCCCTAGCTCTAACCGTTTAGGAGATATGGACGTTTGAAAGTTGAGGGTGCAAAACTCAACTCCTTAACGGAGCTCCGAATGGGGTCGAGTGATATACCAAAAGACGCGTATTTTCGCGTAGATTACGATAAAAAAAATTTGCCCCTCTATCTCTAACCGTTAAGGAGAAAATCGCGTTTAAAGTTTCGAAATTTCCAAAAATGCTTAACTCCGAAACTTTGAAGCGCCGTAGCTCCTAAACGGTTATAGATAGAAGATCCCGGTTTGCGCCGTTCGAAAGTACGCGTCGAGATCTTTCAAATGAGCACTGAACGGTCGTGCTGCGACCACGCATAACCGAGATACGGAGATTCGGTCGAGAAATTTCGGTGAAAAATCGAAGTCCGAAAATGACCATTTTTATCATCCTATCCGGTAGATTTTTTCGCGCCGAACAAGAATTTTTAGCACGCTTCGATATCTCTAACCGTTTAAGAGATACGGGCGTTTGAAGTTTCGGGACTTCGAAAAAACGCGAAAAAATCGACCCCGAAAACGACATCTTTCGACGTTTTCTCGTGTCGCGCGTTAACGACGCCGTTCGGACGGACGAATTAGACGGTTTCCGATAGAAAAATGTCCGCGGAATCGATTGCGACCGCTCCGGACGCCCTATCTCTAACCGTTTAGCGGCTACGGCCCGTCAAAGTTGAAAGAGAGAAAAAATCCCAACTTTGAAGCGCTGTAGCGTCGGAACGCGTTGAGCTAGGGCGTCCTTCTTTCGCCTGTTTAGAACCCTCGTACGGGTCCTTACGACGCGCCGATAAGCGAACGTCTAACACTTCCCGTTAACGCGCAGCAGAAACGTCGCATTTTTTTCTGACCAAAACGATGAAATTTTTTCGACCCGAAAAATCGAGGGTCGGAATTTCGGGGTTTTGACCCTACCGGAACGTGGCCATATATGGTTGTATTACGCCTGAGAAATTTCAGCCCCCTAGCTCTAACCGTTTAGGAGATATGGACGTTTGAAAGTTGAGGGGGTGCAAAACTCAACTCCTTAACGGAGCTCCGAATGGGGTCGAGTGATATACCAAAAGACGCGTATTTTCGCGTAGATTACGATAAAAAAAAGTTTGCCCCTCTATCTCTAACCGTTAAGGAGAAAATCGCGTTTAAAGTTTCGAAATTTCCAAAAATGCTTAACTCCGAAACTTTGAAGCGCCGTAGCTCCTAAACGGTTATAGATAGAGGATCCCGGTTTGCGCCGTTCGAAAGTACGCGTCGAGATCTTTCAAATGAGCACTGAACGGTCGTGCTGCGACCACGCATAACCGAGATACGGAGATTCGGTCGAGAAATTTCGGTGAAAAATCGAAGTCCGAAAATGACCATTTTTATCATCCTATCCGGTAGATTTTTCGCGCCGAACAAGAATTTTTAGCACGCTTCGATATCTCTAACCGTTTAAGAGATACGGGCGTTTGAAGTTTCAGGACTTCGAAAAAACGCGAAAAAATCGACCACGAAAACGACATCTTTCGACGTTTTCTCGTGTCGCGCGTTAACGACGCCGTTCGGACGGACGAATTAGACGGTTTCCGATAGAAAAATGTCCGCGGAATCGATTGCGACCGCTCCGGACGCCCTATCTCTAACCGTTTAGCGGCTACGGCCCGTCAAAGTTGAAAGAGAGAAAAAAATCCCAACTTTGAAGCGCTGTAGCGTCGGAACGCGTTGAGCTAGGGCGTCCTTCTTTCGCCTGTTTAGAACCCTCGTACGGGTCCTTACGACGCGCCGATAAGCGAACGTCTAACACTTCCCGTTAACGCGCAGCAGAAACGTCGCATTTTTCTGACCAAAACGATGAAATTTTTTCGACCCGAAAAATCGAGGTCGGAATTTCGGGGTTTTGACCCTACCGGAACGTGGCCATATATGGTTGTATTACGCCTGAGAAATTTCAGCCCCTAGCTCTAACCGTTTAGGAGATATGGACGTTTGAAAGTTGAGGGTGCAAAACTCAACTCCTTAACGGAGCTCCGAATGGGGTCGAGTGATATACCAAAAGACGCGTATTTTCGCGTAGATTACGATAAAAAAAAGTTTGCCCCTCTATCTCTAACCGTTAAGGAGAAAATCGCGTTTAAAGTTTCGAAATTTCCAAAAATGCTTAACTCCGAAACTTTGAAGCGCCGTAGCTCCTAAACGGTTATAGATAGAGGA
Source organism: Trypoxylus dichotomus (assembly GCA_023509865.1). Classification (NCBI taxonomy): domain Eukaryota; kingdom Metazoa; phylum Arthropoda; class Insecta; order Coleoptera; family Scarabaeidae; genus Trypoxylus; species Trypoxylus dichotomus. Next base: position 49,748,365 of record CM042080.1, on the reverse strand, counting down.
TCCCGGTTTGCGCCGTTCGAAAGTACGCGTCGAGATCTTTCAAATGAGCACTGAACGGTCGTGCTGCGACCACGCATAACCGAGATACGGAGATTCGGTCGAGAAATTTCGGTGAAATATCGAAGTCCGAAAATGACCATTTTATCATCCTATCCGGTAGATTTTTTCGCGCCGAACAAGAATTTTTTTAGCACGCTTCGATATCTCTAACCGTTTAAGAGATACGGGCGTTTGAAGTTTCGGGACTTCGAAAAAACGCGAAAAAATCGACCCCGAAAACGACATCTTTCGACGTTTTCTCGTGTCGCGCGTTAACGACGCCGTTCGGACGGACGAATTAGACGGTTTCCGATAGAAAAATGTCCGCGGAATCGATTGCGACCGCTCCGGACGCCCTATCTCTAACCGTTTAGCGGCTACGGCCCGTCAAAGTTGAAAGAGAAAAAAAATCCCAACTTTGAAGCGCTGTAGCGTCGGAACGCGTTGAGCTAGGGCGTCCTTCTTTCGCCTGTTTAGAACCCTCGTACGGGTCCTTACGACGCGCCGATAAGCGAACGTCTAACACTTCCCGTTAACGCGCAGCAGAAACGTCGCATTTTTCTGACCAAAACGATGAAATTTTTTCGACCCGAAAAATCGAGGGTCGGAATTTCGGGGTTTTGACCCTACCGGAACGTGGCCATATATGGTTGTATTACGCCTGAGAAATTTCAGCCCCTAGCTCTAACCGTTTAGGAGATATGGACGTTTGAAAGTTGAGGGTGCAAAACTCAACTCCTTAACGGAGCTCCGAATGGGGTCGAGTGATATACCAAAAGACGCGTATTTTCGCGTAGATTACGATAAAAAAAAGTTTGCCCCTCTATCTCTAACCGTTAAGGAGAAAATCGCGTTTAAAGTTTCGAAATTTCCAAAAATGCTTAACTCCGAAACTTTGAAGCGCCGTAGCTCCTAAACGGTTATAGATAGAGGATCCCGGTTTGCGCCGTTCGAAAGTACGCGTCGAGATCTTTCAAATGAGCACTGAACGGTCGTGCTGCGACCACGCATAACCGAGATACGGAGATTCGGTCGAGAAATTTCGGTGAAATATCGAAGTCCGAAAATGACCATTTTTATCATCCTATCCGGTAGATTTTTTCGCGCCGAACAAGAATTTTTTTAGCACGCTTCGATATCTCTAACCGTTTAAGAGATACGGGCGTTTGAAGTTTCAGGACTTCGAAAAAACGCGAAAAAATCGACCCCGAAAACGACATCTTTCGACGTTTTCTCGTGTCGCGCGTTAACGACGCCGTTCGGACGGACGAATTAGACGGTTTCCGATAGAAAAATGTCCGCGGAATCGATTGCGACCGCTCCGGACGCCCTATCTCTAACCGTTTAGCGGCTACGGCCCGTCAAAGTTGAAAGAGAGAGAAAAAATCCCAACTTTGAAGCGCTGTAGCGTCGGAACGCGTTGAGCTAGGGCGTCCTTCTTTCGCCTGTTTAGAACCCTCGTACGGGTCCTTACGACGCGCCGATAAGCGAACGTCTAACACTTCCCGTTAACGCGCAGCAGAAACGTCGCATTTTTCTGACCAAAACGATGAAATTTTTTCGACCCGAAAAATCGAGGGTCGGAATTTCGGGGTTTGACCCTACCGGAACGTGGCCATATATGGTTGTATTACGCCTGAGAAATTTCAGCCCCTAGCTCTAACCGTTTAGGAGATATGGACGTTTGAAAGTTGAGGGTGCAAAACTCAACTCCTTAACGGAGCTCCGAATGGGGTCGAGTGATATACCAAAAGACGCGTATTTTCGCGTAGATTACGATAAAAAAAAGTTTGCCCCTCTATCTCTAACCGTTAAGGAGAAAATCGCGTTTAAAGTTTCGAAATTTCCAAAAATGCTTAACTCCGAAACTTTGAAGCGCCGTAGCTCCTAAACGGTTATAGATAGAGGATCCCGGTTTGCGCCGTTCGAAAGTACGCGTCGAGATCTTTCAAATGAGCACTGAACGGTCGTGCTGCGACCACGCATAACCGAGATACGGAGATTCGGTCGAGAAATTTCGGTGAAATATCGAAGTCCGAAAATGACCATTTTTATCATCCTATCCGGTAGATTTTTTCGCGCCGAACAAGAATTTTTTTAGCACGCTTCGATATCTCTAACCGTTTAAGAGATACGGGCGTTTGAATTTTCGGGACTTCGAAAAAACTAGAACAAATCGAACCCGAAAACGACATCTTTCGACGTTTTCTCGTGTCGCGCGTTAACGACGCCGTTCGGACGGACGAATTAGACGGTTTCCGATAGAAAAATGTCCGCGGAATCGATTGCGACCGCTCCGGACGCCCTATCTCTAACCGTTTAGCGGCTACGGCCCGTCAAAGTTGAAAGAGAGAGAAAAAAAATCCCAACTTTGAAGCGCTGTAGCGTCGGAACGCGTTGAGCTAGGGCGTCCTTCTTTCGCCTGTTTAGAACCCTCGTACGGGTCCTTACGACGCGCCGATAAGCGAACGTCTAACACTTCCCGTTAACGCGCAGCAGAAACGTCGCATTTTTTTCTGACCAAAACGATGAAATTTTTTCGACCCGAAAAATCGAGGGTCGGAATTTCGGGGTTTTGACCCTACCGGAACGTGGCCATATATGGTTGTATTACGCCTGAGAAATTTCAGCCCCCTAGCTCTAACCGTTTAGGAGATATGGACGTTTGAAAGTTGAGGGGGTGCAAAACTCAACTCCTTAACGGAGCTCCGAATGGGGTCGAGTGATATACCAAAAGACGCGTATTTTCGCGTAGATTACGATAAAAAAAAGTTTGCCCCTCTATCTCTAACCGTTAAGGAGAAAATCGCGTTTAAAGTTTCGAAATTTCCAAAAATGCTTAACTCCGAAACTTTGAAGCGCCGTAGCTCCTAAACGGTTATAGATAGAGGATCCCGGTTTGCGCCGTTCGAAAGTACGCGTCGAGATCTTTCAAATGAGCACTGAACGGTCGTGCTGCGACCACGCATAACCGAGATACGGAGATTCGGTCGAGAAATTTCGGTGAAATATCGAAGTCCGAAAATGACCATTTTATCATCCTATCCGGTAGATTTTTCGCGCCGAACAAGAATTTTTTAGCACGCTTCGATATCTCTAACCGTTTAAGAGATACGGGCGTTTGAAGTTTCAGGACTTCGAAAAAACGCGAAAAAATCGACCCCGAAAACGACATCTTTCGACGTTTTCTCGTGTCGCGCGTTAACGACGCCGTTCGGACGGACGAATTAGACGGTTTCCGATAGAAAAATGGCCGCGGAATCGATTGCGACCGCTCCGGACGCCCTATCTCTAACCGTTTAGCGGCTACGGCCCGTCAAAGTTGAAAGAGAGAAAAAAATCCCAACTTTGAAGCGCTGTAGCGTCGGAACGCGTTGAGCTAGGGCGTCCTTCTTTCGCCTGTTTAGAACCCTCGTACGGGTCCTTACGACGCGCCGATAAGCGAACGTCTAACACTTCCCGTTAACGCGCAGCAGAAACGTCGCATTTTTCTGACCAAAACGATGAAATTTTTCGACCCGAAAAATCGAGGGTCGGAATTTCGGGGTTTTGACCCTACCGGAACGTGGCCATATATGGTTGTATTACGCCTGAGAAATTTCAGCCCCTAGCTCTAACCGTTTAGGAGATATGGACGTTTGAAAGTTGAGGGTGCAAAACTCAACTCCTTAACGGAGCTCCGAATGGGGTCGAGTGATATACCAAAAGACGCGTATTTTCGCGTAGATTACGATAAAAAAGTTTGCCCCTCTATCTCTAACCGTTAAGGAGAAAATCGCGTTTAAAGTTTCGAAATTTCCAAAAATGCTTAACTCCGAAACTTTGAAGCGCCGTAGCTCCTAAACGGTTATAGATAGAGGATCCCGGTTTGCGCCGTTCGAAAGTACGCGTCGAGATCTTTCAAATGAGCACTGAACGGTCGTGCTGCGACCACGCATAACCGAGATACGGAGATTCGGTCGAGAAATTTCGGTGAAATATCGAAGTCCGAAAATGACCATTTTATCATCCTATCCGGTAGATTTTTCGCGCCGAACAAGAATTTTTAGCACGCTTCGATATCTCTAACCGTTTAAGAGATACGGGCGTTTGAAGTTTCGGGACTTCGAAAAAACGCGAAAAAATCGACCCCGAAAACGACATCTTTCGACGTTTTCTCGTGTCGCGCGTTAACGACGCCGTTCGGACGCACGAATTAGACGGTTTCCGATAGAAAAATGTCCGCGGAATCGATTGCGACCGCTCCGGACGCCCTATCTCTAACCGTTTAGCGGCTACGGCCCGTCAAAGTTGAAAGAGAGAGAAAAAAATCCCAACTTGGAAGCGCTGTAGCGTCGGAACGCGTTGAGCTAGGGCGTCCTTCTTTCGCCTGTTTAGAACCCTCGTACGGGTCCTTACGACGCGCCGATAAGCGAACGTCTAACACTTCCCGTTAACGCGCAGCAGAAACGTCGCATTTTTCTGACCAAAACGATGAAATTTTTCGACCCGAAAAATCGAGGGTCGGAATTTCGGGGTTTTGACCCTACCGGAACGTGGCCATATATGGTTGTATTACGCCTGAGAAATTTCAGCCCCCTAGCTCTAACCGTTTAGGAGATATGGACGTTTGAAAGTTGAGGGTGCAAAACTCAACTCCTTAACGGAGCTCCGAATGGGGTCGAGTGATATACCAAAAGACGCGTATTTTCGCGTAGATTACGATAAAAAAAAGTTTGCCCCTCTATCTCTAACCGTTAAGGAGAAAATCGCGTTTAAAGTTTCGAAATTTCCAAAAATGCTTAACTCCGAAACTTTGAAGCGCCGTAGCTCCTAAACGGTTATAGATAGAGGATCCCGGTTTGCGCCGTTCGAAAGTACGCGTCGAGATCTTTCAAATGAGCACTGAACGGTCGTGCTGCGACCACGCATAACCGAGATACGGAGATTCGGTCGAGAAATTTCGGTGAAATATCGAAGTCCGAAAATGACCATTTTATCATCCTATCCGGTAGATTTTTTCGCGCCGAACAAGAATTTTTAGCACGCTTCGATATCTCTAACCGTTTAAGAGATACGGGCGTTTGAAGTTTCAGGACTTCGAAAAAACGCGAAAAAATCGACCCCGAAAACGACATCTTTCGACGTTTTCTCGTGTCGCGCGTTAACGACGCCGTTCGGACGGACGAATTAGACGGTTTCCGATAGAAAAATGTCCGCGGAATCGATTGCGACCGCTCCGGACGCCCTATCTTTAACCGTTTAGCGGCTACGGCCCGTCAAAGTTGAAAGAGAAAAAAAATCCCAACTTTGAAGCGCTGTAGCGTCGGAACGCGTTGAGCTAGGGCGTCCTTCTTTCGCCTGTTTAGAACCCTCGTACGGGTCCTTACGACGCGCCGATAAGCGAACGTCTAACACTTCCCGTTAACGCGCAGCAGAAACGTCGCATTTTTTTCTGACCAAAACGATGAAATTTTTTCGACCCGAAAAATCGAGGGTCGGAATTTCGGGGTTTTGACCCTACCGGAACGTGGCCATATATGGTTGTATTACGCCTGAGAAATTTCAGCCCCTAGCTCTAACCGTTTAGGAGATATGGACGTTTGAAAGTTGAGGGTGCAAAACTCAACTCCTTAACGGAGCTCCGAATGGGGTCGAGTGATATACCAAAAGACGCGTATTTTCGCGTAGATTACGATAAAAAAAAGTTTGCCCCTCTATCTCTAACCGTTAAGGAGAAAATCGCGTTTAAAGTTTCGAAATTTCCAAAAATGCTTAACTCCGAAACTTTGAAGCGCCGTAGCTCCTAAACGGTTATAGATAGAGGATCCCGGTTTGCGCCGTTCGAAAGTACGCGTCGAGATCTTTCAAATGAGCACTGAACGGTCGTGCTGCGACCACGCATAACCGAGATACGGAGATTCGGTCGAGAAATTTCGGTGAAATATCGAAGTCCGAAAATGACCATTTTATCATCCTATCCGGTAGATTTTTTCGCGCCGAACAAGAATTTTTTAGCACGCTTCGATATCTCTAACCGTTTAAGAGATACGGGCGTTTGAAGTTTCGGGACTTCGAAAAAACGCGAAAAAATCGACCCCGAAAACGACATCTTTCGACGTTTTCTCGTGTCGCGCGTTAACGACGCCGTTCGGACGGACGAATTAGACGGTTTCCGATAGAAAAATGTCCGCGGAATCGATTGCGACCGCTCCGGACGCCCTATCTCTAACCGTTTAGCGGCTACGGCCCGTCAAAGTTGAAAGAGAGAGAAAAAATCCCAACTTTGAAGCGCTGTAGCGTCGGAACGCGTTGAGCTAGGGCGTCCTTCTTTCGCCTGTTTAGAACCCTCGTACGGGTCCTTACGACGCGCCGATAAGCGAACGTCTAACACTTCCCGTTAACGCGCAGCAGAAACGTCGCATTTTTCTGACCAAAACGATGAAATTTTTTCGACCCGAAAAATCGAGGGTCGGAATTTCGGGGTTTTGACCCTACCGGAACGTGGCCATATATGGTTGTATTACGCCTGAGAAATTTCAGCCCCTAGCTCTAACCGTTTAGGAGATATGGACGTTTGAAAGTTGAGGGTGCAAAACTCAACTCCTTAACGGAGCTCCGAATGGGGTCGAGTGATATACCAAAAGACGCGTATTTTCGCGTAGATTACGATAAAAAAGTTTGCCCCTCTATCTCTAACCGTTAAGGAGAAAATCGCGTTTAAAGTTTCGAAATTTCCAAAAATGCTTAACTCCGAAACTTTGAAGCGCCGTAGCTCCTAAACGGTTATAGATAGATGATCCCGGTTTGCGCCGTTCGAAAGTACGCGTCGAGATCTTTCAAATGATCACTGAACGGTCGTTCTGCGACGACGCATAACCGAGATACGGAGATTCGGTCGAGAAATTTCGGTGAATTATCGAAGTCCGAAAATGTCCATTTTTATCTTCCTATCCGGTAGATTTTTTCGCGCCGAACAAGAATTTTTAGCACGCTTCGATATCTCTAACCGTTTAAGAGATACGGGCGTTTGAAGTTTCAGGACTTCGAAAAAACGCGAAAAATCGACCCCGAAAACGACATCTTTCGACGTTTTCTCGTGTCGCGCGTTAACGACGCCGTTCGGACGGACGAATTAGACGGTTTCCGATAGAAAAATGTCCGCGGAATCGATTGCGACCGCTCCGGACGCCCTATCTCTAACCGTTTAGCGGCTACGGCCCGTCAAAGTTGAAAGAGAGAGAAAAAAAATCCCAACTTTGAAGCGCTGTAGCGTCGGAACGCGTTGAGCTAGGGCGTCCTTCTTTCGCCTGTTTAGAACCCTCGTACGGGTCCTTACGACGCGCCGATAAGCGAACGTCTAACACTTCCCGTTAACGCGCAGCAGAAACGTCGCATTTTTTTCTGACCAAAACGATGAAATTTTTTCGACCCGAAAAATCGAGGGTCGGAATTTCGGGGTTTTGACCCTACCGGAACGTGGCCATATATGGTTGTATTACGCCTGAGAAATTTCAGCCCCCTAGCTCTAACCGTTTAGGAGATATGGACGTTTGAAAGTTGAGGGTGCAAAACTCAACTCCTTAACGGAGCTCGAATGGGGTCGAGTGATATACCAAAAGACGCGTATTTTCGCGTAGATTACGATAAAAAAGTTTGCCCCTCTATCTCTAACCGTTAAGGAGAAAATCGCGTTTAAAGTTTCGAAATTTACCAAAATGCTTAACTCAGAAACTTTTAATATACGTAGCTAATAAAAGGTTATAGATAGAGGATCCCGGTTTGCTCCGTTCGAAAGTACGCGTCGAGATCTTTCAAATGAGCACTGAACGGTCGTGCTGCGACCACGCATAACCGAGATACGGAGATTCGGTCGAGAAATTTCGGTGAAATATCGAAGTCCGAAAATGACCATTTTTATAATCCTATCCGGTAGATTTTTCGCGCCGAACAAGAATTTTTAGCACGCTTCGATATCTCTAACCGTTTAAGAGATACGGGCGTTTGAAGTTTCAGGACTTCGAAAAAACGCGAAAAAATCGACCCCGAAAACGACATCTTTCGACGTTTTCTCGTGTCGCGCGTTAACGACGCCGTTCGGACGCACGAATTAGACGGTTTCCGATAGAAAAATGTCCGCGGAATCGATTGCGACCGCTCCGGACGCCCTATCTCTAACCGTTTAGCGGCTACGGCCCGTCAAAGTTGAAAGAGAGAGAAAAAAAATCCCAACTTTGAAGCGCTGTAGCGTCGGAACGCGTTGAGCTAGGGCGTCCTTCTTTCGCCTGTTTAGAACCCTCGTACGGGTCCTTACGACGCGCCGATAAGCGAACGTCTAACACTTCCCGTTAACGCGCAGCAGAAACGTCGCATTTTTTTCTGACCAAAACGATGAAATTTTTTCGACCCGAAAAATCGAGGGTCGGAATTTCGGGGTTTTGACCCTACCGGAACGTGGCCATATATGGTTGTATTACGCCTGAGAAATTTCAGCCACCTAGCTCTAACCGTTTAGGAGATATGGACGTTTGAAAGTTGAGGGTGCAAAACTCAACTCCTTAACGGAGCTCCGAATGGGGTCGAGTGATATACCAAAAGACGCGTATTTTCGCGTAGATTACGATAAAAAAGTTTGCCCCTCTATCTCTAACCGTTAAGGAGAAAATCGCGTTTAAAGTTTCGAAATTTCCAAAAATGCTTAACTCCGAAACTTTGAAGCGCCGTAGCTCCTAAACGGTTATAGATAGAGGATCCCGGTTTGCGCCGTTCGAAAGTACGCGTCGAGATCTTTCAAATGAGCACTGAACGGTCGTGCTGCGACCACGCATAACCGAGATACGGAGATTCGGTCGAGAAATTTCGGTGAAATATCGAAGTCCGAAAATGACCATTTTATCATCCTATCCGGTAGATTTTTTCGCGCCGAACAAGAATTTTTTTAGCACGCTTCGATATCTCTAACCGTTTAAGAGATACGGGCGTTTGAAGTTTCGGGACTTCGAAAAAACGCGAAAAAATCGACCCCGAAAACGACATCTTTCGACGTTTTCTCGTGTCGCGCGTTAACGACGCCGTTCGGACGGACGAATTAGACGGTTTCCGATAGAAAAATGTCCGCGGAATCGATTGCGACCGCTCCGGACGCCCTATCTCTAACCGTTTAGCGGCTACGGCCCGTCAAAGTTGAAAGAGAGAGAAAAAAAATCCCAACTTTGAAGCGCTGTAGCGTCGGAACGCGTTGAGCTAGGGCGTCCTTCTTTCGCCTGTTTAGAACCCTCGTACGGGTCCTTACGACGCGCCGATAAGCGAACGTCTAACACTTCCCGTTAACGCGCAGCAGAAACGTCGCATTTTTTTCTGACCAAAACGATGAAATTTTTTCGACCCGAAAAATCGAGGGTCGGAATTTCGGGGTTTTGACCCTACCGGAACGTGGCCATATATGGTTGTATTACGCCTGAGAAATTTCAGCCCCCTAGCTCTAACCGTTTAGGAGATATGGACGTTTGAAAGTTGAGGGGGTGCAAAACTCAACTCCTTAACGGAGCTCCGAATGGGGTCGAGTGATATACCAAAAGACGCGTATTTTCGCGTAGATTACGATAAAAAAAAGTTTGCCCCTCTATCTCTAACCGTTAAGGAGAAAATCGCGTTTAAAGTTTCGAAATTTCCAAAAATGCTTAACTCCGAAACTTTGAAGCGCCGTAGCTCCTAAACGGTTATAGATAGAGGATCCCGGTTTGCGCCGTTCGAAAGTACGCGTCGAGATCTTTCAAATGAGCACTGAACGGTCGTGCTGCGACCACGCATAACCGAGATACGGAGATTCGGTCGAGAAATTTCGGTGAAATATCGAAGTCCGAAAATGACCATTTTATCATCCTATCCGGTAGATTTTTCGCGCCGAACAAGAATTTTTAGCACGCTTCGATATCTCTAACCGTTTAAGAGATACGGGCGTTTGAAGTTTCAGGACTTCGAAAAAACGCGAAAAATCGACCCCGAAAACGACATCTTTCGACGTTTTCTCGTGTCGCGCGTTAACGACGCCGTTCGGACGGACGAATTAGACGGTTTCCGATAGAAAAATGTCCGCGGAATCGATTGCGACCGCTCCGGACGCCCTATCTCTAACCGTTTAGCGGCTACGGCCCGTCAAAGTTGAAAGAGAGAGAAAAAAAATCCCAACTTTGAAGCGCTGTAGCGTCGGAACGCGTTGAGCTAGGGCGTCCTTCTTTCGCCTGTTTAGAACCCTCGTACGGGTCCTTACGACGCGCCGATAAGCGAACGTCTAACACTTCCCGTTAACGCGCAGCAGAAACGTCGCATTTTTTTCTGACCAAAACGATGAAATTTTTTCGACCCGAAAAATCGAGGGTCGGAATTTCGGGGTTTTGACCCTACCGGAACGTGGCCATATATGGTTGTATTACGCCTGAGAAATTTCAGCCCCTAGCTCTAACCGTTTAGGAGATATGGACGTTTGAAAGTTGAGGGTGCAAAACTCAACTCCTTAACGGAGCTCCGAATGGGGTCGAGTGATATACCAAAAGACGCGTATTTTCGCGTAGATTACGATAAAAAAAGTTTGCCCCTCTATCTCTAACCGTTAAGGAGAAAATCGCGTTTAAAGTTTCGAAATTTCCAAAAATGCTTAACTCCGAAACTTTGAAGCGCCGTAGCTCCTAAACGGTGATAGATAGGGGATCCCGGTTTGCGCCGTTCGAAAGTACGCGTCGAGATCTTTCAAATGAGCACTGAACGGTCGTGCTGCGACCACGCATAACCGAGATACGGAGATTCGGTCGAGAAATTTCGGTGAAATATCGAAGTCCGAAAATGACCATTTTATCATCCTATCCGGTAGATTTTTCGCGCCGAACAAGAATTTTTTAGCACGCTTCGATATCTCTAACCGTTTAAGAGATACGGGCGTTTGAAGTTTCGGGACTTCGAAAAACGCGAAAAATCGACCCCGAAAACGACATCTTTCGACGTTTTCTCGTGTCGCGCGTTAACGACGCCGTTCGGACGGACGAATTAGACGGTTTCCGATAGAAAAATGTCCGCGGAATCGATTGCGACCGCTCCGGACGCCCTATCTCTAACCGTTTAGCGGCTACGGCCCGTCAAAGTTGAAAGAGAGAAAAAAAATCCCAACTTTGAAGCGCTGTAGCGTCGGAACGCGTTGAGCTAGGGCGTCCTTCTTTCGCCTGTTTAGAACCCTCGTACGGGTCCTTACGACGCGCCGATAAGCGAACGTCTAACACTTCCCGTTAACGCGCAGCAGAAACGTCGCATTTTTTTCTGACCAAAACGATGAAATTTTTCGACCCGAAAAATCGAGGGTCGGAATTTCGGGGTTTTGACCCTACCGGAACGTGGCCATATATGGTTGTATTACGCCTGAGAAATTTCAGCCCCCTAGCTCTAACCGTTTAGGAGATATGGACGTTTGAAAGTTGAGGGGGTGCAAAACTCAACTCCTTAACGGAGCTCCGAATGGGGTCGAGTGATATACCAAAAGACGCGTATTTTCGCGTAGATTACGATAAAAAAGTTTGCCCCTCTATCTCTAACCGTTAAGGAGAAAATCGCGTTTAAAGTTTCGAAATTTCCAAAATGCTTAACTCCGAAACTTTGAAGCGCCGTAGCTCCTAAACGGTTATAGATAGAAGATCCCGGTTTGCGCCGTTCGAAAGTACGCGTCGAGATCTTTCAAATGAGCACTGGACGGTCGTGCTGCGACCACGCATAACCGAGATACGGAGATTCGGTCGAGAAATTTCGGTGAAAAATCGAAGTCCGAAAATGACCATTTTTATCATCCTATCCGGTAGATTTTTTCGCGCCGAACAAGAATTTTTTAGCACGCTTCGATATCTCTAACCGTTTAAGAGATACGGGCGTTTGAAGTTTCGGGACTTCGAAAAACGCGAAAAAATCGACCCCGAAAACGACATCTTTCGACGTTTTCTCGTGTCGCGCGTTAACGACGCCGTTCGGACGGACGAATTAGACGGTTTCCGATAGAAAAATGTCCGCGGAATCGATTGCGACCGCTCCGGACGCCCTATCTCTAACCGTTTAGCGGCTACGGCCCGTCAAAGTTGAAAGAGAGAAAAAAATCCCAACTTTGAAGCGCTGTAGCGTCGGAACGCGTTGAGCTAGGGCGTCCTTCTTTCGCCTGTTTAGAACCCTCGTACGGGTCCTTACGACGCGCCGATAAGCGAACGTCTAACACTTCCCGTTAACGCGCAGCAGAAACGTCGCATTTTTCTGACCAAAACGATGAAATTTTTTCGACCCGAAAAATCGAGGGTCGGAATTTCGGGGTTTTGACCCTACCGGAACGTGGCCATATATGGTTGTATTACGCCTGAGAAATTTCAGCCCCTAGCTCTAACCGTTTAGGAGATATGGACGTTTGAAAGTTGAGGGTGCAAAACTCAACTCCTTAACGGAGCTCCGAATGGGGTCGAGTGATATACCAAAAGACGCGTATTTTCGCGTAGATTACGATAAAAAAAAGTTTGCCCCTCTATCTCTAACCGTTAAGGAGAAAATCGCGTTTAAAGTTTCGAAATTTCCAAAAATGCTTAACTCCGAAACTTTGAAGCGCCGTAGCTCCTAAACGGTTATAGATAGAGGATCCCGGTTTGCGCCGTTCGAAAGTACGCGTCGAGATCTTTCAAATGAGCACTGAACGGTCGTGCTGCGACCACGCATAACCGAGATACGGAGATTCGGTCGAGAAATTTCGGTGAAATATCGAAGTCCGAAAATGACCATTTTTATCATCCTATCCGGTAGATTTTTTCGCGCCGAACAAGAATTTTTTTAGCACGCTTCGATATCTCTAACCGTTTAAGAGATACGGGCGTTTGAAGTTTCGGGACTTCGAAAAACGCGAAAAAATCGACCCCGAAAACGACATCTTTCGACGTTTTCTCGTGTCGCGCGTTAACGACGCCGTTCGGACGGACGAATTAGACGGTTTCCGATAGAAAAATGTCCGCGGAATCGATTGCGACCGCTCCGGACGCCCTATCTCTAACCGTTTAGCGGCTACGGCCCGTCAAAGTTGAAAGAGAGAAAAAAATCCCAACTTTGAAGCGCTGTAGCGTCGGAACGCGTTGAGCTAGGGCGTCCTTCTTTCGCCTGTTTAGAACCCTCGTACGGGTCCTTACGACGCGCCGATAAGCGAACGTCTAACACTTCCCGTTAACGCGCAGCAGAAACGTCGCATTTTTCTGACCAAAACGATGAAATTTTTTCGACCCGAAAAATCGAGGGTCGGAATTTCGGGGTTTTGACCCTACCGGAACGTGGCCATATATGGTTGTATTACGCCTGAGAAATTTCAGCCCCTAGCTCTAACCGTTTAGGAGATATGGACGTTTGAAAGTTGAGGGTGCAAAACTCAACTCCTTAACGGAGCTCCGAATGGGGTCGAGTGATATACCAAAAGACGCGTATTTTCGCGTAGATTACGATAAAAAAAAGTTTGCCCCTCTATCTCTAACCGTTAAGGAGAAAATCGCGTTTAAAGTTTCGAAATTTCCAAAAATGCTTAACTCCGAAACTTTGAAGCGCCGTAGCTCCTAAACGGTTATAGATAGAGGATCCCGGTTTGCGCCGTTCGAAAGTACGCGTCGAGATCTTTCAAATGAGCACTGAACGGTCGTGCTGCGACCACGCATAACCGAGATACGGAGATTCGGTCGAGAAATTTCGGTGAAATATCGAAGTCCGAAAATGACCATTTTTATCATCCTATCCGGTAGATTTTTTCGCGCCGAACAAGAATTTTTTTAGCACGCTTCGATATCTCTAACCGTTTAAGAGATACGGGCGTTTGAAGTTTCGGGACTTCGAAAAAACGCGAAAAAATCGACCCCGAAAACGACATCTTTCGACGTTTTCTCGTATCGCGCGTTAACGACGCCGTTCGGACGGACGAATTAAGTTTAGATCAAAGAAAAGAGGCCTAAGAATTAGGCATGTTTATTCATAACTTTTAATTTTGTTTTTATTCTCTTCTTCAGGATGAAAGTAATCGAACATCGGGTTAACTAAGGAGGATGATATCATTTAATTTACACCCTGTCATCATCCCCTCAGTAAGAAAATTCACGATTTATCTCCATAATCCTGACTGAACACCACGAATAACAACTCAGACGTTATATTGCAATTCCAAATCCGTCATGGGATCATTAGCGTTTTCCCATCTCGTACAATAATGCGACCTGCAAATTTCTCACGAAATAACCCATTCGTTTCGCCAGATATGTGACATGTAGCACCGTCACATTGGAGCGAAAGGTCCTCCAAGTAAATGGCTTCCAACTTACGCCCTAAAATATCGACTAATGTCACAACTAACCCAAATTGCCCTTTCCCGCTCATCTTCGAGGATATAGACCCAATACAATCACTAACCCATAAACCGCGACAAACTACTATGAACTGTGGATACAAATGGTTTTTTCGGTATCTTGTTTGGTCTATCCGAGGCCCGAATACTGCCACGTACCGATTCATATTTCACTCAATTTGGAGAATGCGCAACGTCATAAGTTATTCGCTGGTTTCAATTCTTGCGTAAGCTGCATTTATGCGAGTGGAGATAAAAGATGAAGATGCAAAACTAGATGTCGATTGCACACCTAAATGGTCACTTTTTGGGAACGCTTTGGTATCGATATGCTTACGTCATTAAAGAGACCTTCAACTGGGCTTGGACGCGTTTACTTGTTTTTTTTTTGTTAAGGATCGCATTTCGGTTCGGTGATTTGGCACAATTTTTGGGAAATATTTACTATTTTCTAATCGAATCTCTGTGGGTTAAATCTCCTTATTTTCAACTGTTATCTGTTAAATACAAAGGTATAAATGTTTACTGTTGCCACTTGTTTTTGAGAAACCCGTTAAGGCCTTCTAAAATATACCTTTACGTGGCATTTGAATCGGCCCTTTCTAATTTGAGAACAAATGTAGTTTTGCTAACATGGCATACGGCGAAAGTGTTTAATCATGAACTCATTACCCATACTCACCTGATTTATCATTTCATCATTCCTTTGTATTCGCAAATATCAAAACTAAAATGCGTAGTGAGCGGTTTCGATCGCTCGAAGCAGTCGTTGAAAGATTCAATGCAATGGTTTTTGAATTATCAGTTTCAGGGCGGGTAAAAATGCTTCTCAAATAGGCTCGAACGAATGGAGGAACGTATTGGTATCAAAAGCGAATATTTTGGAAGACAATGAAATGGTTTAGTACATCTTTTGCGTTATTTCCAGAAATGTTCCCAGCCTCCTTAATACTCACTTGTATCGTTAATTAAACCCCAGCCAGCAACAGTAAATCCTCTTCGAACGTCCTTGTTGGTATTTAAGCAAATTGGCTTTACATTTTCGGTAAATTTAGCTGGTTTGGCTAGTCTTAACAGTGCTATGTCATTAAGCTTCTCTATGTGCTCGTAGTCTGGGTGCACTATCACCTCTTGAATTGGAATGTTTTGAGGCGGTGTGTCATCGGCATCTCCGAGAAGGTCGATTTTTCCAAGTCGAACCATAACTGGAACTTTACTGCAATTAATACGGATTATATTGAAGCATAAGGAAGTTTATTGATTTAGAGAAATACTATTATAACTCTTGGCTTTGGCTTTGGACAGGTCTCGTTGCCTTAAAGATTGAATCGAAGAAATTAAAGTTAATCTAAAAGAGTGAAATTTCTTCCTAACAAAACTGTTGCCACAGAATCCTAGAACATCTTGGTTTTCCAGATATATAATTGGTAATTCCTAAAAACGCATTTAAATTGAAAAAAAAAAACAATGTCAATTCTTAACTCCTATCTAAAATATAGAAAGTCCCTATAAGATAAGTTAACAGTAAATGAATTTCTTCCTATATTTTAAAACTAACACCAAGTCTTAAAATAATAGGAATCAACATAGCCAACGTTCTTAGTTCGTTACATATAACATTTCTAGCTGCAAATATCGCCATCACGCTTCTAATATAATAATATCTTTTACCTGGGTACTGGTTAGATACAAATTATGGACAAAGTGTGTATATATATTTATATATATATCCAAATTAATTTAGTAATAAAAATTAAAAAAAAAGAATAAAAACAAGTATTTAAATATTTACATCAATAAAAAGAAATAATTTGGACTATACAAACATCAATGCATCAGCGAGTGATATTCAAAATAACACATGGGCTGAAAAGTCCCGGGCCTAACACATAGATGACGCTAGTTTTATTGCAGTCACCTTTCCCTCAGTTAGTATTAACCTTCAAAAGGCAGCTGTTAAAATTTCATGATATTCTATTCATTAGTTTGTGAGTTATTGTGCTAAGAGTCACTTTGCTTTTGTTATTTTCAAAACAATGGATCAAAAACAATTTCGTCTTTTAATTTTACACTGCTTCTTGATGGGAAAAAATACCGTTCAAGCGAAGCGATGGCTTGCAAAGTGTTATGGGAACTCCGCTCCATCAGAAACAACAATAAAACGTTGGTTTGCTGACTTCAAACGTGGTCGTAGAGACACCGTTGATGCAGAACGCAGTGGACGTCCAAATGAGACGGTAACACCAGAAAACATCAAAAAAATCCACAAAATCGTTTTGAATGATCGAAAAGTGAAGTTGCGTGAGTTAGCTGACATCGTAAAGATATCAAAAGAACGTATTGGCTTTATATTGCATGAGCATTTGGCTATGAGAAAGCCCTGTTCAAAGTGGGTGCCGCGATTGCTCACTGTTGACCAAAAACAAGAACGTGTTGATGATTCTGAGCAGTGTTTGGCCATGTTTAAACGTAACAAACCGGAATTTTTGCGTCGATATGTGACAATGGATGAAACATCGATCCATCACTTCACTCCGGAATCAAAACGATCGTCATCTGAGTGGACAGCAACTGGTGAACCTCGTCCAAAGCGCCCGAAAGTAAAACAATCGGCTAGAAAGGTTATGGCCTCGGTATTTTGGGATGTGCGTGGTGTAATATTCTATTTTGACGACTATCTTGAGAAAGGAAATACCATAAACAGTGAATATTATATAGCGTTTGAAGGCCGAAATTGCAAAGAAATGGCCGCATATGGCAAAGAAAAAAAATTTGTTTCATCAAGACAACGCACCGTGTCACAAGTCAATCAAAATAATGGCAAAACTACATGAATTGAACTTCGAATTGCTCCCACATCCTCCGTCTTCGCCAGATTTGGCGCCCAGCGACTACTCGCTGTTCGCAGACCTCAAAAAAATGCTCGCCGGTAAGAAATTTCGCACAAATGAAGATGTTATCGCTGAAACTGAGACTTATTTTGAGGCAAAAGATAAATCGTTCTACAAAAGTGGTATTGAAATGTTAGAGCGGCGCTGGAATGATTTCGTTGCTCTTGATGGAGATTACGTTGATGAATAAAGCTAATTTTGAACCAAAAAAAACGTATTTTCTTTGTTAGGACCGGTACTTTTCAGCCCATGTGTTAGAATTAGTTACATAGGCATAAATATGTCAACTTACTTGTCCACTCTCACAACGCAGTGAGCTGCGGTTACTACAAATGTTTCGCTGATCAAAGATCCCGCGCATTGGCCCCATACAATTTGCCCTGGTTCATCTCCCTCAATATGTAGTGAAGCCTTCACATAGATGAGGGAAAGTTAGTTATTTTTAATTACTACATCAAGTTTACTTATACTTACTATATAGGGAAAATCTCCAAGGGTTGCATTTTCTCCACTGATTGTGATTAGAAGTAAATTAATGCCGTAAAGTTTAGAATATCTTTCACATGCTAAAAGAGAAAAAGAGCGCATAAAATAAGAATTAAACAAAAACCGTTGATTTCCTATTATTAAGTATATTACAAATATGTATATAACAACCCTACATGAACTTATATAATAGTCGAGTGATTTAAATAGTCATTGCAACTTTTTCTGTTATTCTGTTACAAAACGAAAAATGTTTATGGATAAATTTATTGATTTAAAAGTATTAATAAATAACACCTACTGCGATTGAGCTTCATATAAGTGCGTGGTAATTTGAATACTGTTTTTCTTAGATTACCTATAGCATTGTTAGACAAAAATCTTATTTACGTTATTGACAGAAAACATATTACACATTTGGCGTTATTTTAACACCAGTTAATATAATACACTAACTTTTTGTACGAAAAAAAACACTAATTCTGCAAGCAACTGGTTACAGTTCCGTACTTTTATTTTTAAAGCTACTCTCCTAAAGATAATATTGCCAAAATATTTATCCCAAAATTAATTTATAAATTTCTTAATGTCCACATCATTGAGCATTTTCTTAATATTTTTCTGTCTTGCACTTATGTGATTTGCTAACCCCAAGATACAAGTATAAAAAACTATTTACTTGAATAGGGATAATTTTTTGCGAAGAAATCTAATTTCTTAATGCAAGAAAATACTTCTCTGAGTGTGTTATCAACTAACCAATTCACCATTTCAAGTTTACACTCACCTTTAACCGCAGAGGAAGACCTTGCAGGTGGTTTGGATTCAAATTTACTGCTTTTACAACATACTAGTTCAGTTTTTCCTTGGAAACCACACCGTTCTATATTATGAGGTTGTCGTCTTGTTAAGCTTTCGTATGCTTCTAAGCAGGCTGTTACTAAGACGCACTCACTTTCATTATTTGGACCGCATTTGTCACCAATGTTGAGGTCATCTGAGAAGAAAAGAGATATAATTGTGATTTCTCCCTAGAACAGGTTCTGATCTCATTGTATCGGTATAACTGCAGCTGAACGCCCTATTGTATTATTCCCGGATTGGTTTGTTTTACGAAAAAGATAACCTGCAGCACGGTAAACCTTTATCCAATAGTTAATTCAATAAATCCAGCATGTTTTCTGTTAAGGACTTAACATTGCTTTTGTATTCCTCTAGAAGAATTTAAATTTTCTAAGAAAAAGTATTTCATTTTATGTATGCGTTAACAGTAGTATTACTTTATTTTCATTTTATCATTTATTTTTCTCAATATAAAATATGTAGAATTTTATTTTATATGTATGCACATTATGCATTGTGTATGTGTACATTTAGCCATTCGCAATCGCTCGTACTAAAAGTGCATAATATTAGAGCCATTACGTGTAACGTCGTCGGACGAATAATGGCAGTTTTCTATATTTAATATACACAAGTACTGGTAGTCGGTCGAGGTATTAGCGATCGTTTACTGTAACGTCGTCGGACGATTACCCGCAATTTTTAATATATAATATTTTCATGTACTGGCAGTCGACTCCCGTGAGGCTGTAATAGCGATCATTCACTCTCAGCCGCTTTCATACCTCGTCGGTTTTCGCATAATGGCATCCTTTACTGTAAGTGTAACGTCGTCGGACGAATATTTGCAGTTTTTAATATTTTCATGTACGGGCGGATATCTTCGGTTCTCGTGTAGTGAGAACCTTTATTGTAACGTAGTCGGAGCGTATATAGCAACATGCTTAACAAGTACGATTTCTCGACTTTCTATTATCGTTCGTCGAGGCTATGGTGTCCGTTGTCGTCTATACATATATTTAGTCTTCTGTTGAGTTTGTGGCGGGAATTATTTTTGTAGAGTCGTCGGAGCGAGTAGACATCTTCTACAAATACGATCTCTCCGCTTCCAGTTGACGGTCGTCGTGGCTGCAGACCCCGTTGCCATCTGTACGTTTGTTCGGTCCTCTGTCGTAACGAAACTTAGACATTTTTTCATTTAGTCGATGCGGACGAGTTTCACGAACCAACTTTCTATATGTCATGTCGACTTCATCTCTGCCGTTTTTCTTGTCGATGCGCACTTCGCAGTTGCAAAGAGCTAGATTGCCTATAGCGTATTATTTCTTAAGAGAACGCCTGGATAGTTGTGCCCTTACATACTTTTGTTTTGCAATCGACTATTATTGCTACTGTCGTCCTCAACCAGGCGTTCAGGCTCTGAGAGATAGGGTTGGGTTCCCCTATATAAGTGTAAATAACGAAAGTTCGAGTACAAACACAAGCCAATGAAACAGGGCCAAATCTCTTAAGCAAATGCAAAGCAAAGAAAAAGTATTTGACTCCCGCAAAGGGACATACAAATAAGCACAGAACCGAGGTGCGCTTATCAAACTGACGAATGAATAGGGTTGGCTCCTCTACGCGAAGGTAGTGGTGCATGCATTCATACACAGGCATTATTACATGTCTTTAACAATGCTTCTCCGGAAGCATATAAGAATTCAAACCTAACATTGACAACGTACACGCTGCGGCGGTACCTTATACAATAAAAACTAGAGGAAAGCATACATATACACATGCTAATATACATTACATGTATAAGACGGCTCGAATAACTGCAATTATTGCGAATATTACATATCTTACGTACATCGTAAGTGTACATAGGCTAGAGTGAAAACCGTGTACACGTTCTATTTTTGAAATATACTTTTTGCGCATACGCATTAAGTTTCACCGTACAACCTTCAACCTAGCAAATAAGCGAGCATACTCTGCAAGTAACTATTGGTCAAGTAATTCAGGAATTTACGAGCAGATTACAGCGGCGCTGTTCTTCAAACCAGGAGAACGTAACATTTTCTTTGAAAATAGTATGGTAAGCTGTTTCTTCGTCTTCATTGAATAGTCTGGGTATGAGTTCTTCTTAAAAAAACTTTTCACTTTTTGTGTCGTCTCGTTAACAGATAGGCGGTCGCTTTAAGTTATATCGCATTTAATACCAGAGATAAGCAAGATAGGGGAAATTATTACTTTTTCGAAACGAACGACCATACAGCCTCGTGTTTTATTCGTCATTTCCCTTGTCTTGCCCATCTCTATTCAATCTCGCAATATATCGACGTCTATTTGTTTATCTGTTTCGGGTTTTATTGAAAACCTATTTTTTTTTGTTTTTAATATAACGTCCTCTCATATTTCCAAAACTTCCAAAATTTTTATTGAATATTATTAATAACGATTAATGTTACACTATAAAAGGGAAAAGAAACAAGTAATTCTAACGAAAGATAAATAAAAACTTCTTAAACATTCCGTTCATGAAAGAAACTTCCTGTTCCGCGAAGAACTCTAGTTGGCGTATCAGTCCATTCCTCTTGTAAAATGTTCCACAGGTGGCCTGGGGTTTAGACCGGGACTTTGCGGCGGCCATGTCATTATTTGCAAGGTGCCATTATCTTGTACCTCATTTAAGAAATTTTTACATATCACCGCTGAGTGTTTGGGGTCGTTACCCCGTATGGATAGAAAATTTTCGGTGATTAGACGTTCCTCCGATGGTATTGCACTTTCTTGCAGTATTTCTAGCATCTTTTCACAGAATACCTTTGATTCGAAAAAACAACCCCAAGCATAGAACTTCTTCTTTGCTTGACAGTTGGCACTACACAATCCTGCAAGTTTCTTTGGCCTTTCGCTATTCTTACAAAAAGGCGCCTTGATTATCCGAACCCCTCAAGCTTTGACTCATCAGTCCATAGCACCCTTCTCCAATTTCTATGTGTTTCTGCCCACTATAGTAGTTTTTGCCTGTTTCCCCGTCAAAGTAGAGGCTTTTCTGTTGCAATGCGGCCGTGGAAATTTGCAGCTCTCAATCTTCTTTTTACTGTAGTAGCAGAAATATTTTTTGTGCGGTCGCGATTCATTTTTGAGGCGATTTCTGGTGCTGTCAGTCTCTTATTTCGCTTACTCAGCAATTTTGTACGCTCATCGTCGGCGTGAGTTGTTATTCTCTTACGACCTGAACGTGCCCGATCTCTTGAACTGCCCGTACGTTGATGTCTCCGAGTGATATCACTAACAGTCGGTTTATTACCATGTATTTTTTCAGAAATTCGACGCACTGAATAACCTTCTTGACGAAAAGCAACAATCACAGAGCGCTTTTCTAAAGGTGTCGGTTTTCCTCTCCACACAAGCAGGTTTATTTAGAAACCAAAGCATTTATCAATACACAATACATTTTCGGGTGGCTCCTATCCCAAAGAATATTGTAAATTTATTACCTACAATATTGTCCCGAAAATAATCACATTTGTGGCGATGAGCATTATTCTGAAAATTACTATTTTGGGTCATAAAATATAATAGATTTTTAATTATTCTGTAATCGATATTTTTGGAAGTTTGCCTGTACAATTAGTATACAATAAAGTTCATAAAGGACCTAATATAAATGTTATTTATATATAAAAGCGATTATATTATCTTTTTGTAGAGTTTACGACATTTTACTGGGTGTCCGAACTAATCTGGACGGTAGTGTACACAACGATAATAATAATCGACTTACAAAATGCAAGTGTATTGTAATTTTTTCTATAGAAGGTTGTAAATTTGTTCAATGTTATTTTCTTTAGCTTTATTGCATAAGTTATAGATATTAAAAGCAACAAATATACTATTGAATAGCAGGTGTTTCGAATTCTTTATGAATCGATAGGATCTTTCCTAGAAACATTAATATTTTTATATCGTTGGTAGCACGAAAAGCAGGTTTGATCAACGTTCTCGGGTATGTAACCGAAAAATTACTCTTTTAAATGTTGTTATTACTCATTGTATGAGGAAATAAAGTTAGAATTAAATCTTCTAAAAATGTTCTAATATTTCTTACGCTAACACTGACAACAAATTTTCTTAAATTAATAACTTACAAGCTACCGTGGCAGAAATTGTGGAGCATAAAGCAATTATTATTCCGATTGTCTTCATTGTTGAAAAGTAAACACAGCACTCACAGGTTTTTGCTTAAATTCTCACCACAAGGCAATCCCGCGTTACGTGTAACTCAAAGCAACATTCTGCTTCCGTGGTCAAGGTATCTATTAAAACCACTACTGTTACTGTTTACTATATAATCTATTGGAATTTTCAGTGTCGCAGAGTAAAGCGCAAGGGAAATATATGTGAATGTTCATTTGTTCGAAAGAAAACAGTCATATTTCTAGCTATTTTTTTATACTTAGTCGTTTTTTTTTATTTCCCAAGGAGTTTTCAATGACGAGTTTAATGTATTCCCAATATCTAATTCCTCTTTCGGTTATTTTACTCACGAAAACGTTACAAATAAACAAGTGTAATGTACCGACACATTACTTCTTATTTTATGTAAAATATGTAATCAATTATTATTTGTTTTTAGTATAATACAAAATAATGCATCGTTAGTGATTTTCTATTTTCTGATTAATCTAAAATCAATGTATTATGTCAATAGTTTATTTAGCAGTATCTTCCCTTAAACATCCTGTTATTGCTGTTATTATTTATCACTAGAGACAGGATTATATGCAAAGAAAAACTGGAATATATGCATCGATTTTTGAGAAAATACGCATAAAATCGAATTTGGTGCAGTGATAAAACACTTCTGGATGGCTGGGAAAACGGCCACGGAAATTCGAAATATTTTACTCCTGGATGAGCGGGTTCAAATGTGGCCGCACAAACACAAGTGACGAACGACGCAGTGAACGCCAAAAAACCGCTACCAATGATGAAATGGTCGACAAGACACATCATGTAGTGTTAGCTGATTGCCGATTGAAGCTGAACGAGGTAGCAGAGACAACAGGCATCTTAGAAGAACGCGTTGGTCACATCCTACACGAAATTTTGGGTATCAAAAAGCTTTCGGCGCGATGGATACCGCGCGTATT
The DNA here is from genome assembly GCA_023509865.1 of Trypoxylus dichotomus. Taxonomy (NCBI): domain Eukaryota; kingdom Metazoa; phylum Arthropoda; class Insecta; order Coleoptera; family Scarabaeidae; genus Trypoxylus; species Trypoxylus dichotomus. The sequence goes on along the minus strand of CM042080.1, from coordinate 49,724,600 downwards.
CACACCGGAACAAAATCGAAATCGGGTGACCGTTTCGGAGGAGTGTCTGGCCAGGATCCAATGCAATCCAAGGGATTTCTTCACACGTTTCGTAACCGTAGATGAAACTTGGATCCACCACTACATACCGGAGACTAAGGAACAGTCGAAGCAGTGGACTTTTCAGGACGAATCGGCTCCGAAGAAAGCAAAGATCGTTTCATCAGCCGGAAAGGTCATGGCGACAATTTTTTGAGATTCCCAAGGTGTGATGCTCAAAGAATCTCTGCGTAAGAGAAGGATGATCACGGGGAATACTGCAGCGATTTATTGACCCGATTCGATGCAGTATTGAAGGAGAAACGGCCTTATTTGTATCGATGCTTTTCTACCACAACGATGCATCAGCTCATTCATTTGCGCCACGAATTAGTCCCTCATCTTTCCGAAACCTGAAAAAATCACTGGAAGGAAAGAGATGATTTTGATCGTTCTTATAGCAGCTAGACGGCCTATTGTATTATTCCCGCATTGGTTTGTTTTACGAAAAAGATAGCCTGCACGATAAACCTTTATCCAGTAATTGATCCAATAAATCCAACACGTGTTTTGCATTGTCCGAATGCAAGTTCTTCTTAAAAAAATAACACATTTTGTGTTGTTTTGTTAGTAGATGGGGGTGGTTGCTTTAAGTTATATCGTATATTTTTTAATGATGAAGACGACCGTTCCACATCGAGTGATGTTTTATTTACAAATTTAAAGTAATCCTTGTGACAACTTAATGGATCTTTCGGCGTACCATCACGAATTTCTCTTAATATGAGAAAATCTGAATGCTTGTCAATAACACTTTCAAAGTTTCGTATTTCACTTTCACTTTTTTCGCCTTCCGCCGTTTATAGGTGTGAGTGAACGTCATGCACAAATTATTAACAGAATCCACAAACGATATCGAATGATTTTGTAATTTTTCAATTCCCTCCGCTAGTCCATAGCAGTTCTTGTAAATACTTTCGGAGTGATACGAAGTGATCTTGAAACATTTTCTGGCTTTTCTTGGTAGCTTTGGCGTGCCTACCTTCTTTACATCATCAAAATGTTCGCAGTAGTAAAAAAGCAGCCTTGAACTATGTTCCCTAACGCTTGTAATCGGCTTTGGTTTTGGGGATTTTAGAAATGCTGGCCTCATATGGGCTATTACAGAATTTACTCGTGGATAATATTTATGGATCATTTGTGCCACAATTTTTAAAGCACGTTACATGTAACACATTGCCATTCTCTTCTTTAAGAGATCGGCCTAAGGACAGCATGTTAGAGCCACCGTCACTCGCATACATTAAAAGGTGGGTTGTTGAAACTTTTATAATTTCGTCGCTAGTATATTTTGTAATCCTTTTCGAAGCAAGTAAGATAGAGTATGATGGTACAAACTCCTCCATTGTAAGTACCATCACATTCACCACGGAATGTTCTTGCCGATTGGTTGTTTCGTTCATACATCACCACAATTCTCTATCTTTCAATTCTGCTTTAATTCTTCTTTCAACATAGTAACGAACAGATGGCATTAAGTTTCCTGACGATGTCCAACTTGGTAGTGTATAATCCGAATGCTTGCTCCAGTAGAAGATAAATGCTTGTTAGTCTAGTAAAGTGAAGAATTAATTACAAAGAATAAAACAAATACCTATATCGAATATTAATTGTTCGCCGCATCGTTTGCCGCGAGCTGCAGAACCGTGTTTTATACTTTTTACCAGCAGGTGGCGCTCACACTTCGACCTGCTGGTGTATGTCAAACAATTGTCGCACTTTACACATTTAATTCCATCGCCTTCGTATTCTATATTCGAAACACGCCGTTTCCAAAACGTACCTAAATACGATATTTTCTAAGTGCACGAACTACTACTGAACAAGAGTGCTTTGATACGGATATTCGACTCTCAGTGCCACGCGCTTCACCTCTCAGCACGGCTCTAGAACTTTCCCGTCGTTGTCGAAACTATTTATAAGTTTAGGTATAGTTTTGGCAAAAAATTAGTCTTCTTCTTGTATAAATAAGTTGTTACTACTTTCTTATCAACTATTTTGAAATAACAATTAAATTACCACATAAAATAATATAGGACGTACACTACCGCTCAAAAGTGTTTAGGCACCCTCACTGACAGCAAAAATGTATAAAAACTCAGCAAAAATGTTAATAATATTTATTTTTTATGTACAGATACACGTACATAAATAAAAATATATTAAATAAATGTGAAAATTAAAACGTTTAATTTAAATTTTACTTTCATCTATGTGACCTCCTCTTGATTTAATAATTGCAGCACACAATCGAGGCATTCTCGCAATAAGTTTCGCCAGAGTTTTTTGTGTTATTGAGGTCCAACTCGATTGCAATTTGTTCCAGACGTCAGTAGCTGATGTCGGAGCCGATTTCCGTACTTCCCGATCTAGTTCTTCCCATAGTGACTCGATTGGATTCAAGTCGGGGCTCTGGGTAGGCCATTCCATAATTTTGAGAGTTCCTTCCTCTTCTAAATGGCGTAAATAGTCGTTACATAATTTAAAGGAATGTTTTCGGTCATTATCTTGCTGGAAGATAAAATTTTGACCCAAAAGTCGAATTACGGAAGGTATTGCGTGGTTCTCCAAAATTTCGCGGTAGCCTTCCTTTTTTAATATACCGTCAATTTTCACAATGTCCCCTACACTAGTGCCAGCAAAATAGCCCCAAATGATGATAGAACCTCCACCATGCTTCACGGTAGCAGCAATACACTCTTCTCTGGCACGTTCACCCACAGATCTTCTTACGAATATGCGTCTTCGGGTTCCGAACAGCTTAAATTTGGACTCATCCGTCCATAAGACGTTCTTCCACTCTTCTATGGTCCAGTGTTGGTGTTCACGAGCCCATTTAAGTCGCTTTTGCTTGTTTTGTTTGCGTAGTAATGGCCTTTTCATCGCAATACGTCCATGGACCCCGGCTTTCTGTAGGCGACGTTTGACTCTAGAAACACTGACTAGTTTTTGGCGACCAACATTTAATTCTGCGGTGATTTCCAGGGTTGTTTTGCGTCTATTTAACTTGCTGGTAACCACTATTCTGCGATCATCTGCAGATGTTGTCGCTTTTGGCCTTCCACTCCGTCTTTTATTAAGAAAACTGCCAGTCTCCCGATATTTTTTTACGTTATAGTCAACCGTAGCGTGGTGTATTTTCATTTTTTTTGGCAATTTGTCGATTACTTATGCCACTTTTATGGTAAGCTATTATAAGCGCACGTATTTCCGTACTAATTTCCCTTCGCGGAGGCATTTTGAAAAATTGTCACACGATATTTCGCTCACGACCTGAATAGAGTAAATACCAACTGCCACTGACCATAGGTTACAGATTTCACTATAATCTTCTAGGAAGGTAATTTAAACATTATTACCTACAATCTAACAGATGACTAAATTTACCCAGTAAATTCAGAGCGATTGTTATTGTAATTGCACCGCAATAAACAGTTTATGGTAATCCGACCAAGGGCAGGTAAATGATAGTAAACCATATGCGATATAATGGGTGTTTATCTTACTGAGCTACATTTTAAATACGTATTTCATTTTATTATAATGTTTTTTTGGTAAACATAATACTATATGAATAATCCATGAAAACAGGGGTGCCTAAACACTTTTGAGCGGTAGTGTATGAATTTGTGGCTGGAGTTTTTCCCCTTTTTTGATTATTCATTCGATGAATAAAACACTGCACTTAATATATTAAGTATATTGAATATTTCCTACTGAGCTACAGGTTATATTGACTTAAGTTCCGTTGAACTGTATTTAAATGATTTACAACTTGCACTAACTTACATTGTATACTGACGTTATTTATAAGCAACTTCGGTTTTACCTTATAGAGCAATCCTAAGGAGCTTAGATTATTCTAGAAAATGAAACGTTCAGATATTTAATAATGATATAAGAGAATAATTAACATAATAGGAATAAATATAGTCCTAATTGAAAAGATAGCAGTAATTGCCGGGATTTTCTTACAATATTCATTAGCGAGACTTAGCAGTACTAATTACAGAATACATAGATCAAGATAATAGCAAATATACTAGGAAATAATAGACTAAATATCTCTGTACCACTAAATGGAAAGTAGAAATTAATTTGAGTGCCAACTTATTATAACTTATTATAATGTGAAAACACTAAATATGTAAAATATAAATTAAAACCTCGATCGGATGATCCGAACAACGTACTTTATCATAAATACGATGAATACTTTGACCTTCTGGAAAATCCACAAACAAAAGTAAAAAAAAAAACATGGTTTATACAAAAACGCATTTATTGGGTACTACATATATGACTACTACTAAAGACGATTTTGATATCAAGGCCATACCTTCGACTCTATCCAGCCAACGAATTCGGATATTCTCGTATAGACGGATGGCGTAGGAGTCGCACAAGATCTACCGAACGACGTTATTCCGACGAGAATAAACGGTGTTTTATCGTTACTCTGCCTGTTCCCAATCTGTATTGGACCACCAGAGTCACCCTGGAATGCATAACTTTGCATGGAGTTTAAACAACACGTTTAATTTGTTTTATTCAATATGAATTTGCGAAATAATGTCGCAAGAAGTATAAGTGGCTGTTAGGTTTAGTTTCGTTAATACCTGGCAAGCGTCTTGGCGTGTTTCGTTCAGGGAAAGTGCGCACAACTGCGTGGGAAGGATCTTCCGCGACTTTGAAGAATCGAAATATGTTTCATTGCATTTATTGAGGTCATAGGGGGAGACGTAAGCCATTTGAAGGAATCTGCTAGTTTCTTCAGCTGAAATATTAACAAGCTAGATAATATAAACGTTCCAGAAAGAAATGTGACGGAAAACTGCTGGGAAAATTCCTGGAAAATATAATTTTTATATTCTTAAAAGTTCCCGGGTTAAAAAGGAATGATTCAAATATTACCCAAAAGATTCGCAGTATTTATTTATAACTTTCACTTCGTTTTGTTATCGTTCTACTCTAATTTCCTTCTATTTTTATTTTTCCTCTTCTTCTTCTTCACTTTAGGTTTTAGATTCCGGAAACATATCAGGTCACCCTCGTACAGTGAATCCCTGTTGGTTATACGACTGTGTATCGCTCCATTTCGACAAACTTCCTTATTTTTCACTGTCGTCTTTCGAATACAGACGTTCAATGTTGTTTCAGAAATACCTGAACGTTTAAAGTGATACGTATTTTTGGGAAACCCGTTTATGCTGTGTAAAGTATATTTTCGCGAGACATTTGGATCAGCCTTTTCTGATTTGAGACAAAGTATAGTTTTGCTGACATGGCGTACGACGTAAGTGTTGAATTACTTACTCACTACCTCATTCCTTTGTAGTCCCAAATATCAAAACTAAAGTACGTAACCAGCAGTTTTCGTCGCCCGAAACAGCTGTTGAAGGATTCCATGCTTTGGTTGGCGAATTATCAGCTGCAAGGCAGGAAAATGTTTCTCAAATTGGTTCGAGGAAATGAAGAAACGTATTAGTGTCAAAGGCGAATATTTTGAAAAGCAATGAAATGGTTTAGTACATCTTTTGCTTTTTTGCGTTATTTCCAGGAATGTTCCCAGCCTCCTTCGTACTTACTTGTCGTGTTAATAATGCCCCAACCAGCAATAATAAGTCCGCTTTGAATGTCCTCGTCGGTATTTAAGCAAACTGGCTTTACATATTCGGTAAATACGGCCGGCGTAGCAAGCTTTAACAGTGCTATGTCATTGAGCGTCCCTACGTGCTGGTATTCTGGGTGCACTATCACCTCTTTAACTGGAATATTTTGGGATGGCGTGTTATCTGCATCTCCTTCAAGATCGATTTTACCTAGTCGAACCATAACTGGTTCTTTGCTGCAATTAAAACAGATTGTATTGAAGCGTATGGGAGTTTACTAATTTAGAGAAATGTTGTTACTAGTTGTCTTTAAAACAGAGCAAAATCTTTTTAAATAAATTAGAGATTGAAAGAAGGATGCAGTCTTTCCCCTACATTATTTAAAATTTAAATTCAGGAAGCTTTAAGTAATTAGGAGAAAAGAAACAGGAAGAATCAGAATTAAGATAGAAGATTACTGTCTTTACTTTGCAGGCGATTAAGTAATTATAGCTTCTGTAGAAGAGGATATAGACTACACGTTTAGAAAACTGAGACAAGAATACGAACAGTGGATACCAACAATAAACATGACAAAGACTGAATATATGGGATGACCACCAGGTATCGTAAATTAGAGAAATAAGAAGAACAAACCAGTGCAAATATCTAGGAAACATATTTAGTGAAGAAGGTGCATCGAAAATAGACAAACCAAATAAAATACGACAGTCAAAAAAAGTAACTCAGGCTTTAAATACCTTCCTGTGGTCTAAAGGACCTAAGACTGGATACAAAGATAAAAATATATAGACCCGTCGTGGAGCTCATTCTAACCCACGGCGCATAGAGCTGGCAGATGACAAACAGCAATAAAAGGAGTGTTGACACCATCGACATAGACTGCCTGACAAGAGCCTGCGGAATATCGAAATTGGAGCATATAAGAAACGAAGAGATGTGATGAAGAACAGGAAGAGTTATTAGTAGAGCGGATCGAATCAATCCTTGCAATATACATAATTGAACTCAGCGCCCCTACTTTTCTCACCAAAATAGAAATAGTCAAAAAACTAACGTCCTTCGTTGATTCTGTGCAGGTGCACAGCGTTTCCGGAGCAAGTTATGTTCGGAGGAGATTCGGCGAAGCGTTTTTCCACGGAGTGTATTTTACCTACTGTTAAACACGGCGGTGGAAGCATTATGATTTGGGGGTGTATGTCTGCACAACGTGTAGGCAGTTCATGTGTGCGAGGGCCGCATGAATGGGGCACGCTACATCGGGATGTTGGAAGAGGTTCTCGAACCATCAATTGTCAGATTTTATGATATGGACTCAGAGGAGTATTACTTTCAGCAAGACAATGCCCCTTGCCACAAGGCACGGCCTGTAATGAAATGGTTTACTGATAACCAAGTGAAGATTTTGGGCTGGCTCCCACAATCGCCTGTCCTCTCGCCTATTGAAAATCTATGGCATATATTGAAGGACAGGGTGCGTAAATACAACCACGCGTCTAAAGAAGCCCTAAAGCAAACAGTTTTTATGGAATGGGCGTCTATTTCCCCAGAAACATGTTACAAACTGGTAGCTATTATGCCTAAAGGAATTAAAGCTGTAAAGACTGATTTATTTAATAAAAGAACCTTATAAACTATATTATGTTTTTTTAGTTTTGAGATTCTCGTCTTATCGTAACGCTAAAAAGTTACCCTGAATATAACATTTACTCGCAGCTGTATGTATATATATACACCCAAGGACATGACTAGGAGGCACCCTTTACATATTTTAATATACATGCCGCTTCTTAGAGATACCAGTAGTATAAATAGAAGGATTGGTAGGAGAAATATCGTTATTAATCCATTTATTGCTGTATTTGCGGAACTAATTGTATTTTACACTTAGTATAGTTCGGTAAAGTGACCGGTGAACATCAGTATTTTTATTTCAAATTATATGTGCGTTTGTTATTGACAAACACAAATATTTATTCGTGATTAGTTTATGTGTAACTGAAACTGGCGAAATCTAAAGAAGTTTCTGAGTTTCAACGTGCGCAAATTATTACACTACGTGCCGAGGGATTATCCCAAGTGATGATTAGTAAAAAAGCAAAATGTTCACGGTGCGCCGTAAAAGCAACTCTAAAGCGTTACCAAGAAACAGAGGATTCTAAATCAAGACCGGGAAAAGGTCCAAAACGTAAAACGACAGAATGAGAAGACCGGTGGTTACAACGACACTCAAACGGCAACAGATCTGACTGGCGCGTTAAATCGACAACCCAACGTTAATTTATCGCGTAAAACAATAAGTGGACGTCTTAGAGAACTCGGTCTATCATCGAGAAAAGCTAGAAAGAAACCGTGGCTGTCGGACGTAAATAAAAATAAACGATTCGCATGGGCTCATAAACAGAAATAGACAGACAAGGACTGGGCGAATGTGATTTGGGCAGATGAGTGTAATATAGAGGTAAATATAATTAATCGTTTTGTATTCAGTATAAGGTAACTATTTTATAGAAATTTAAATGAATTGTGTTAAAGAAAAAAATCGAGAGTTGAAAGAATTAACTGGAAAGGTTTATTACAGATTCTTGGTACACCTGGTGACATTATGTACGTCGGAAGCCTGGTGAAGAATACCATTCCGATTGTGTAGTGCCTACCAGCAAACATGGTGGCGGTAGTGTCATGATATGGGGTGTATGACGTCGACAGGGGTTGGAGAGATGTTCGTGTGCACTGGTAGAATGAACTCGAGGGCCTACGCCAGCATGTGTTCCTTCTTTTACTCTTTTCACCTTTCTTTCTATCAAGTTGCCATCTGGCGAGTTATAATCAAGATAGAGTTAGTTACATGAGTATAAATATGTCAACTTACTTGTCCACTCTCACAACGCAGTGAGCTGCGGTTACTACAAAAGTTTCGCTGATCAAAGATCCCGAGCATTCGCCCCACTTAGTTTGCCCTGGTTCAACTCCCTTGATATGAAGCGAAGCCTTCGCATGGACAAGAAAACATTAACTGTTTTTTTATAATTACATCGAGCTTGCTAATACTTACTATATAAGGAAAATCTCCAAGAGATGCATTTGCTCCATTGATTATGAAGGGTTTTTTCTTAGTGGTGTAAAGTTCAGAATAACTTTCGCATGCTAAGAGGGAAAATGGGGAATAAAATAAAAATCGAACGAAAAACGTAGATTTCCTATTAGTACGAGGGAGCTATCTATGTATTATACAATTTGGGATTATAATCCAAATCAATTTCTTTATCATGGAAAACGACCAGATAGCAAAAACTGAATAGCTTACTATTAAACTATTTCGAAATTATCGAACCTTATTATACTAAAATCTCAAATTCTTTGCAATCTGGTTAACTTTCGCTATAATTTAGCACATTACAACTAAAGAATTTACCATTTAAAGTTTACATTCACCTGCAACCGCGGGGGTATACGTCACAGGATCTCTTGCTTTAAGTTTATTGCGTTCACAGCATACTATTTCAGTTCCCCCTTGAAAACCACATCGCTCCCAATTACGAGTTCTTCCTCTCTTTAGTTGTTCTGAGGTTTCTGAGCAAGCTGTTACTAAGACGCACTCGTTCTCGTTATTTGGACCGCATTTGTCACCAATATCGAGATCATCTGGGGGGAAAAGAAGTATGATTGTGATTGCTCCCTAGTACAGGTTGTGGTCTTATTATACCGATGACGTTGTAGTAAAAAGGCCTATTGTATTACTCTCGCATTTGTTCGCTATACTAAAGTCCGCAACATTTATTAAGTGATTGATCCAATAAGTCCAGGATTTTCCTCATCTCAATCCTACACACTCAAAAATAACATGATAAACTGTTTTTTGCTCTTCATTGCACACTTTATTGCACAAGAAATACAAATGCAATAGAAAATAAATTTGAAAAAAATATATTACATTTTATACAGAGAATGTTTACAGAAATAGTAAAACAGGGCAATACGGGGGCCATGGCCCCGACGCCAACGGCTGCGATGGAGACTATTCTTGGGCTTCCGCTACTGCGGCTACTGCTGAGGTGAGAAGCAATTCTAGGAACCTACAAAATGTAGTGGATGCAAGATATTTATATATAATTTCCGAGGTTTTCACTTTTTATAAATACTTTTTATAAATACACTAGGGTGACAGAATAAAATAGACACCAGGTAAAGTGGTATAAATATGTAAACAGCTAAATTCTAAGAACGAATTAAGAACTTTCTCTTGTCGTTAGGGTAGGGGTAGATTTATCGGAAGGAATTCGTCATAGTTTATTATCGTTACAACTATGCCTCGCTTACAAGGTTCGAGTGATATTAGCGACTTCACCCGGGGTGTTGCATCGTTGAACAGAGTGAACGCAGCGCTTCGCAACATGAAATAAATTTTTAAATATTCCGTTGTCCCCACAGTTAACCGTGTGATTACACAATTTAAACGCAAGGAAAAACCAACAGTGGAGCCGAGACTAAGTCGTGCCGGACCTTCTGAAAGAAGTAAAAGGGTGCTTGTGCGCGACATGTTATGAGAACCGCGAAAAAGTACAGCTGAGCTTGCGGCAACTTCACAGAAAAGTCAGCGCACCGTTCTGCGATACCTCCACAGTGTGGGGATGTATAAAAGGGTGGCAAAGAAAAAACCCAGAAGGAGTTACGGCGTTTCAAAAACGGCGCCGAATGGCTTAGGCAATCGAAATGTGAACGAAGCCCGAAGAGTTTTGGCGGTCTGTCATTTTTTCAGACGAAAGCAGATACTGCCAATTCAGTGATAGTGGTCGTACGTGGGTATGGAGACGTTCGTCACAGCAACTGGACGACAAATTTTTGCATCAGACGGTGAACTACGGCGGTGTGAACATCATGGTGTGGGGCGCGATATGGTTATGGTGGAAGATCGCAATTAGTAATCTGCGACGGAAATATAAATGCGGCAAAATATATCCAAATATTAACAGAACAGACTACTACCGATATTCGATAACGCCATTTTATCTAAAGAAGACGCCACTGTTATGGAGGATGGAGCACCCTGCCACAAAGCAAGAACAACAACCACATGGAAAGAGGAACAGGTGATTCGGATTTTACCATGGCCAGGCCAATCATCAGACATGAATCCGATAGAGAATGTTTGGCACATAATCCAGACAAATATGGCGAAACGACCCCGAAAACCCAGCAATAAGGAAGAACTCGTGGCAGCTGTTACAGAAGAGTGATTAAATATTCCAATCATTTAATAAATTCTATGCCACGACGACACGCAGCACTTCACACAAGGAAAGGTGGATCGACAAAATATTAGTTTAATTTAAAAATTTTAAAATATTTTGTATATATAACGAGAATGGAATCTTTTTTTTAATTAGTAGGTGTCTATTTTATTCTGTCACCCTAGTGTATAATATAACAACTTGTAAATGTACGAAAGGTATGTTATATTCTTCCTAGAGATTGGTATGTATTTCATCAACCGATATTCATTAGCGTAATGAACAGTTGATCTGTAGGTATATTTGCTGCAATCCATCCTAGATAATGTTTTAACGTTAAGCAAATGAATAAAAATTCTAATAATAATTGTAATGAACTTCATAATTTTACTTAACGAGCATCATAATGCTGCTTAAGGTCGCAAAACAGCACCGTAAACAACGTAAACATGAGAAATTGACAGAAATAAGTCAGTTTCATCACGTGTCTTTGTTTTGTTTGGAAACTTTTCGGTGTAGCCACAAACTTACTGACGTCATCATTTACACGGTTCATTCCATTTCTACTTAACCACATTTCATATTCATGTATATTTAATGTGTCTAGTATTATTGTAGAGAAATATTCTATTGTTATTCTAATATTCGTATTTCATTAACTATGTATAAATTTCACCTTTAGTAGAAATCCCGGCAATGTCCCTATATAAACTGAAAACTGTGAATGTTTGTAGTTAGGTCATAGTTGGTTATGCAGCGTCTGAAACAAATTCAGGTAGAGCAACCATGTTCGCAATAGGGCCAACTAAAGTTAATTGGGTCTTAGTAGCCACTAAATGCATCTATGAATACGAATTTTCTTAGTAGCATCTTAGTAGCTACAAAGTCTGGCTAGGAATAAGGCTGTTGTAGTTCAGGATTAACCTGGATGCATAATTTGCCGAAGATAATAAGAACACTAGTGTATTTTCAAGAAAAAGTCCTACATTTGCTCAAATGTTATCTTTTCTTTCATTTACCTTTTTGTGATATTTAATATTAACTTTAATGCATAAATTACTGACGATAAAAATTCACGCCACCAATTTCTGATAATATCGAGATAAGACATTTTGTGGTTTATCGTATCAGGAAAGCGTATTATTCCAAAAGTATGTATTATCAAGCTTTATTTATATTTTAAATCGAATCTAACTGTAGATATTATTTTCTTGTACCGTTAATTCATTTGTAAAATGAAAAATGTTTCTATGATATTAGCAACTTATTAATTACTTACACCTGTCTTATATTACTAATCAGTTAATGGTTCTAATTTCACTAACTCCATATTACGAAAAAAAGTCATTTCGAATCTTTTTCGTATCGATAGGATATTTCCAAGAAATATTTCTATTTTGATATCGGTAGAAGCACGAAAAGCCGGTTTGACTAACCTCCCCGATACGTAGACATCATTAAATGATTTAACATTCTTCTAGTATTCTTATTCTAACACTAACAATAAATTTTCTTAAATTAATAACTTACAAACGACAGCGGCAAAAATTGTAGAGCACAAAGTAATTATTACTACGGTTGTCTTCATCGTTAAGAGGTGAATACAGACAGCACTGATAGGTTTCTCCTTAAATTCTCACTACAAGGCAATCCAGCGTTACGTCTAATTCAAAACAACATTTTGCTCCCGTGCTCAAGGTGTCTGTCAACACTGCACCACTGATACTGTTTAAGATATAATCCGTTCGAATTTTAAGTTTCGCGGAGTAAGAGGCGAGGAGATGAATAACCAGTGCGCGTGTATCAATTAACATCTTAACTAAGGCGCATCCAAATTAAACTCAAAACTTCCAGATTTTTGGAACATTTTCGGCAACAAGATTAGAAATGTGCCGCTATTTCCCGCGAGTTAAACCAAATCTTTATCATTCAATAGAAAATATCATTGGTGCTTTTGGAAATAAAACAATTGTAAATAGTAATAAAATACGAAAGCTTTATCTCTTCATTCTTGTTTATTGGGAATAATTCTCTTCGAAAATGTCTCTAAGAATGCTCCAGCAGTATTGGCGAAGCACGTTGATGTGGGTTTTCCCTTGATACATTAATAAATGTCTCTTGATGGATTTTGGGTTGTTTTTTCCGCGTTCATCTGAAATTTTTCTGGGAAAAAGCCAGTATTGTGTAATGTGCACTACCGTCCATATTAATTCGGACACCCAAATAACCAATAATAACAATAGTAATTTATTTCCAACAGGTACACTACCCAATTACAGGAAACACTACAATTAATACGCACGATAGCAAAATACAAAAAGAAAAAACGAATACATATGTATAGAAAATAATTGCTGAGTTACATGTATTTAATGTCTCAAAAGTACTAAATATTACTATTACCCTATGGTATAAGAGTATATAAAAAAAAATTCCTCACGAAAGAAAGAAAAGGGTCACTGTATAAGACGTTGGCGTTTTTAGACATATGCGTTAGTGGTGCTTTTAATAGTATGTTGGTTCGTGCCGTGGAGATAAAAAAAATGTAAGAGATCTATGATTGTAATGGGGTATGCTAAAGTCCACCTGGGATAGTAAAGACGGGGAATCAATATGCTGGCGTATCAATTTAATAAGAAATTTCGCGCTAGTTGCGTCTCTGCGACGCGACAGCGACTCGAAATCATGCCTACAGAGTAAATTGATATAATCAGTACCACGGGGAGGATAAATACCATCAGATTTATACGAAAGATATTTAAGGAATCTCTTCTGGACTCGTTCATTTGATAATTGGTGGTAGTGATAACATGGGTTTATATAACAATAAAAGCATATTTATATTTCGAGCGGACAAGCGAGTAGTAGACAGACTTCAAGGCGCAGGTGTTATAAAAATTCTTGCAGGATCTGAACAAGAATCCGAGCGACCTATATGCAGTAGAAGTCATTGCGTCTATATGTGGGGAGAATGAGAGTTGGGAATCAAATAAGACTCCAGGATCCCTAGAAACGTCAACTTTTGGGATGAAAGCGCTAGAGACGTTATAGTGAAATATTTGCGGGTTGGATGACCGAGTAAAGGTAAGTACTGCACATTTATTAATGTTTAGATGAATTTTGTTTGTATAATACCAATCATTAATGACACCAACGCTTCTCTGTAACCTCAAAGAATCAGAGGAAGAGCTAATTGTGTTATAAACTTTAAGATCGTCAGCGTATGCAAGAGCATTACAATCAAATTATAGTAGAAGATTATTGATATGGATATTGAAGAGGAGTGGTCCGAAATTGGAGGCCTGAGGTACGCCGCTAGAAGCAATGAATGTGTGTGACACAAACCCATTATAATGGACATGGCATGATCGGTTGTGAAGGTAGGATTGAATTAGAGTGATAACGCTAGGAGAAAAACCAATAGCCGATAGTTTATCTATTGGGATGTAATGGTCAATTGTGTCGAATGTTTTGGTAAAATCCGTGTAGATAACATCTACTTGTCGACGATTGTCAAGTGCTTCGCTGACATACTGAGTGAGTTCAACTAAATTGGTAACAGTTGACCGTCCACTAACAAAGCTATGCTGATTAATAGAGAGGTATGGCTTATCACAGTTGTACAACCTAGTACACAGAAGTTGCTCAAAAACTTTAGCACAATAAGGGAGAATACTAATTGGTCTGTAGTTAAGAATATCAACCTTATCGCCCTTCTTAACCTTGTGTTATCCTACTAACCTTCCAGTAAGATGGAAAGGTGCAAGTGCGAATACCCAAGTTGAAAATAAAGCAAAGAGGATCGCATAACACCGGAGCACAATCATGCGTGAGAAAGCTCGGAATATCATCATGTCCAGAAACATAAGTTGTTTTGAGTCTGTTCAAAGCATGCAAAACATCCCGCACCGAAAAGTACCCGATATTGATGAACAGCTGTTGATTTCCGAATCAGATATAGTAGTGTTATTGGAGAAGTTAGTGGTATATCCATTTCAAAACACACTGGCAAAGGCCTGCAGAATATCAGAAGGCTGGTCAAGAACTGTATTGTTATACTTCATAGACCCGGGAATTCTGGAGGAGTATCGTTTAGTATTCATAAATTTCCAAAACAGTTTTGGATCACCAACAATATCGTTTTCAATCCTTGTGTGGTATTCTTTGTAGGCCATTTTGACTTGTGTTTCGATTAAGGACCTTCATCGTGAAAATTCTCTTCTATAGGCAGGCGACCCAGTTCCGTTCTACTTAGAGTAATAGTAATACTTCGTTTTCAGATTCCTCTTGATATCCACATTAAACCACGGAGGAAAATTGCTTCGAGAACTTCTACATCTTGGAACAAAAAGACTTAAGGTGCCAAACAGCTGATCATAAAATGCAGAAACAGCATCATCAACATTAGAAAATGCTTCAGCAAAAGACCAATCCGCATTCATAATACTACCATACAATGACGGGAAATCGGCATTATATTTGAGATTTGTGTTAGGTGGAAGGTTTTTCGCAGATTTAGTATTAGCTATGTCAAGGGTTATACTCAATGCAGGATGAAATATATCCTCGGATGCAAACGGATCAGTATCATGAGATACTGCAATTAACCATGGAACTTTAGACAAAACGAAATGAAGGACTCTATCATTACAATTCAAGATACAATTAAATTGCTTCAGCTTCGAGGTTGATATGAAATTATATATATATATTAAGTATAGAGGTTTTTCGATCAATACCACTAGAAGAATTTAAATTTGGACAATTGAAGTCACCACATATCAATAATTGTTTATTAAGAAGTTCTAGACATAAGGACTCCAAAAATACTTCATAATCATCACAGGTAACATGAGGAGGTGTGTAAATATTAACAATAAACAAAGTCATTACATTAGGGTAACATTTACATCTAAGTAGATCGATCAATGGAACTAAATTGGATGTATGATCAACATTATACCGGACACACACAAGTGCCACCGCCAGTAGCACGATTAATAGCATTAAAATTCCTATCTTTCCTGTATACATTGAAAGAAGAATTAAAGCTCTCAGAGTCGGAGATATCCGAACGTAGCCATGTCTCGGTGAATAAAACAACATCAAAATCGACCAAGGCACTGATGGAGAGACACAAAAACGGGAAAAACTGAAATTTGCACAAGATTGCATCTAAGCGTGATAGTGGGACGTTTCAATTTTCGTAGTTAATCTAAATGTACAATTTTAAGTATATTTCTTCTAAAAAAGAAACTACGAAATTACTTTGCTCAAAAATATTTATTAAACGCTCGATATTATACAAAGTAAGGTAAAGAGTAAGTAAAGTTAGAATATTACGGCCATACAATTGCTTCTATCCAGTCAATATAGCTCGAAACCCTTGTAATAACGTCCGGTATAGGACCACCGCATCCTCTTCCGAATGATGGCAGTCCCACAAGGATTTGCGGGGTTTGTAAGGCGTTGTTCTTATTTTCGATGTAAATGGGATTCCCGGCATCACCCTGGAATAGAAATAAGAAAGACCATTTTCATGGTAACGGTGCTTTATAAAAGTTTTAATCGGTTTATACCTGACATGGGATACGGGATGTGCTCAAAGCGCAGAGCTGTGTATTGACAATAGTAATCCTAGATAACTCCGCATAACTTTGATTGCATTTATCGAGATCATATGTTTGCAAGTATGTCTTCTTTAAGGATTCTCCGATTTCTCCAGCTGAAAGATCAATCGTTGATGAATTGTTTATAGTATAACTTTAAAGAATCATACATGAGAGGAACATTATACGTATACTCACATTCACTAGAACCCCGACCTACAGCAATAAGACCCTTTGGAGAATCATCTTTGTCATATAGACAAACTGCGTTCACATTTTGTGAAAACTTCACTGGTTTCGATAATTTTACCAGGCCTATATCATTATGACGTCGTATATGATGGTACTCTGGATGTACTGTGATTTCGGTAACGGGAACATCTTGGGCCGTTACTTCATCCTTATCTGTAGTATAATCGACTGTTCCTAGTCGAACCAGTTTCGGCGTTTTGCTACAAATAGAATAGAATGTGCACCATGTTTCCTCGCTTATCAGAAGAGATAAGATAAAAGTTTAAAGGCGCTAAAGTTCAAAATTTATGTTAGTTTAGAATGCATTGCAACGTTAAAAAATGTACCAATTACATCTGTGGATGTTGAAAGAAGCTTTTCTATTTCGAAACATGTGTATTCTGATAGAAGACAAAACTTTCTTTTACACAATTTTGAAAAACATTTAATTATAAATTGGTTTAGAAATATGTTGTAAAAGAATTTTGTGCAATAAAGTTAATGTTTAAATTTCTGCTCTTATTTATTTTGTAAAAATTTTACATATTGCCGCAATTTTTTTTGCATATATGCATACGATACATATACATATATGCGCATAACACATGGGCTGAAAAGTCCCGGGCCTAACAAAAAAAAAAACACGGTTTTTTTGGTTCAAAATTAGCTTTATTCATCAACGCAATCTCCATCAAGAGCAACGCAATCATTCCAGCGCCGCTCTAACATTTCAATACCACTTTTGTAGAACGATTTATCTTTTGCCTCAAAATAGGCCTCAGTTTCAGCGATAACCTCTTCATTCGTGCGAAATTTCTTACCGGCGAGCATTTTTTTTAGGTCTGCGAACAGCCAGTAGTCGCTGGGAGCCAAATCTGGCGAATACAGTGGATGTGGGAGCAATTCGAAGTTCAATCCATGTAGTTTTGCGATTGTTTTGATTGACTTGTGACACGGTGCGTTGTCTCGATGAAACAACATTTTTTTCTTTGCCATATGCGGTCGTTTCTTTCCAATTTCGGCCTTCAAACACTCCAATAACGGTATATAATATTCACTGTTGATGGTATTTCCTTTCTCAAGATAGTCGATGAATATTACACCACGCACATCCCAAAATACCGAGGCCATAACTTTTCCAGCCGATTATTGTGCTTTCGGGCGCTTTGGACGAGGTTCACCACTTGCTGTCCACTCAGATGACCATCGTTTTGATTCCGGAGTGAAGTGATGGATCCATGTTTCATCCATTGTCACCTATCGACGCAAAAATTCCGGCTTGTTACGTTTAAACATGGCCAAACACCGCTCAGAATCATCAACACGTTGTTGTTTTTGGTCAACAGTGAGCAATCGCGGCACCCACTTTGAACAGAGCTTTCTCATAGTCAAATGCTTATGCAATATAAAGCCAATACGTTCTTTTGATATCTTTACGATGTCAGCTAACTCACGCAACTTCACTTTTCGATCATTCAGAACGATTTTGTGGATTTTTTTGATGTGTGTTACCGCCTCATTTGGACGTCCACTACGTTCTGCATCATCGGTGTCTCTACGACCACGTATGAAGTCAGCAATTCAACGTTTTATTGTTGTTTCTGATGGAGCGGAGTTCCCATAATACTTTTCAAGCCATTGCTTCGCTTGAATGGTATTTTTTTCCCATCAAGAAGCAGTGTAAAATTAAAACACGAAATTGTTTTTGATCCTTTGTTTTGAAAATAACAAAAGTAGCGTGACTCTTAGCACAATAACTCACAAACTAATGAATAGAATATCATGAAATTTTAACAGCTGTCTTTGGAAGGTTAGCACTAACTGAGAGAAAGGTGACTGCAATAAAACTAGCGTCATCTATGTGTTAGGCCCGCGACTTTTCAGCCCATGTGTTATATTCCAGTTTTTCTTTATATAAAATCCGATCTCTAGATTGGCGTTATTAGTGCTACTTCCCAATCTTCTGGTGTGTTTTAGTATCCCCACGCCATGTTGAGGATATCCAAAAGTATTTTTGTCCCTATTTCTGTTCTTAATCATTTCCGCCACGCTTTCCCAGGTGTTTTTCTATTTTTCAATTTTTTTGTGCTTCATTAAATCTCAAATTATACTTATTACTGCTAATAGGCGAGATTCCCCCATAGCGGCCAAAGAATTTAGAATAGCCCGAATATATACTTACTCGTCAACTCTAACTAAGCAGTGAGCAGCGGTCAAAACGAATGTTTCGCTGATTAGTGTGCCACCACAGTCAAATCTAATTGCACCTCCTTCACCACTTTCGTAGCCAACTAGTGCCTAAAAAAGAGAAACGAGGAAATAGTATAACACTTCCGATTAATTACTATAAGTATATTGGACACTTACAAAAAACGGAACTTCCCCAACAGATACCACGTCGGCGGTGATAAAGGGTAAGACTCTATCGTTGTATGTTTTAGCGTACTTCTGGCAAGCTAGGAAGTAAAACAAAAGCACAAATAATATTAGGATTGATCCATATATTTCTTAAAACCATCCAAATATTAATCAAACAGTCTTGTTCCATGTCTCTAATCTTCATTCTTGGTTTTCGACTAAATGTAAAAGGTGTGCAACTAAGTTCTCTCTTTTTTTATAAAAATGCAACTTTATTATAAAAAAAATTATTACAAATGAATAATTCAAAGTATTGGCTATCGCTAACTACAACTTTCTCCCATCTTTCTGGCAGAGCTCGAGGCTATCGACAAATCAAGCCATTTTTCGATATCTTCATACAAGCGAAGCCACTGATCAGCCAGACCATGTGCCATCGAACGGAACAAGTAATAGTAGGACGGCGCAATATCTGAGGAATATGGCAGGTAGGCTTTAACGGGTTTGGCAACGTGAGACCGAGCGTTGTCATGCAGTAGAATCTCTACTTCGTGCCTCTGCTCGTATTGTCGCCGTTTTTCGCGCAGTGCTCGGCTCAATCGCATCAATTGAAGCCGATACCATTCCCTACTGATGGTTTCGTTCGGTTTCAACAGCTCATAACAAATAACACCGACGTGGTTCCACCAAATACGCAGCTTAATATTCGCAGCGTGCATATTCGACCGAGCCGACGACGTAGAAGCATGATCGGGAAGTCCCCATGACTTTCTCTTCTTTGGATTGCTGTAATGAATCGATCCGTCACGATGCGATGAAGAAAACTCTTCCATTTTTGCCGCTAGAGCTGTTGTGCACAAGCGAAAAACCGACGCTCAACGTCCCTCGGCTTCAAACCGTAAGGAACACAAGTTGCTTGCCTTTGAATCATTCCCAGCGTATCTAATCGCGTGGAAATGGCTTGGCGGGTGACTCCTAATGCTGATGAAAGCTCTTGTTGTGTTTGGCACGAATCTCCATCGAGCAATGCCTCCAATTCAGCGTCTTCGAGCGTTTTGGGGCGTCCTTCACGTGGACGGTCGTCAACATCGAAATCACCGTCTTTGAAACGACGAAACCAATCACGGCACGTTATTTCACTTAGAGCAGCATCTCCCTAAACTTTGTGAAGCTCTCGATGCGCTTGAGCCGCCGTTTTCTTCGAGTGAAAGAAGAAATTCAACACTTCCATTATTTAGCACAAATCAGATATTTTCGCACGACCAAGAATATATTACGCCAAAACAAAATCAGTACTGTGTCAAAGCACTTTGTTTAGCATATGTCTAAGCTTAGTTTATAACGTTTTGGATACGTCGAAATCGACCAACACTTATTGCTGGCGCAATCTATTGACAAACGGCGGGAACTTAGTTGCTCACCTTATCCTTACTTGATTACGTACTTACCTGAGGCACTACTCCTTATGGTCCTTTTGTTCCGAATAAGTTTTCTTTCGCAACATATTACCAATCGAGAATCCTCCTGGACACCACAAATTTCCAATTCATGTAATTGTTTCGAACTGTTAGTGACTGTTGGACAGTCTGTGTATAATGTACATTCTCCTTCTTTGTTTGGACCGCATTTGTCGCCTAAATCGCGGTTACCTAAAAATAAAAATTGATTTGTAGGATCATCAATGCAATCGCTAGTAATTTGAATAGAGCCACTCTCGAGTTCCAGGAAATTTGTGGTAGAATGTGTAGAACCTCAAACGTGCATGTAGCACAGTAATTTTGCCATATATGACAGTAACAAGTACCAGGCATCTGTATTTTATGGGGAGTAAGGAAGAACCAACATAAAAGAATATTAAAATAAAATTTCTGTTGTTTCAAACTCATATTATATTTATAGAAGAAGAATCATACACACCACTAAGATTGGAGTTCCAAAAATGTACATTTTCATTGTTGCTACCATCAACCTAATCTTTGATTGAAATATTATCAAATTTCGACAAGAAGAACACGGTATTGGTGTGGTTTTTTATTCCTATTTTTCGAAGATCAGTACACCTTTTCAAACGGTGCTCTAATCTCTTCAAGCCGTCGGAAAAGTAAGATGTTAGCAGGTCTGCAAAAATAGCCATCTGTAGCGGTGCTAACCTCCTCATTTGAGACAAATCTATTCCCTCCCACTGATTTTTTCCGGTTTGGAAATAGGAAAAAGTTGCTGGGGCTAGGTCCGGTGAATATGGAGGATGAGAAACTAATTCGTAGCGTAACAAATTCTATTTGAACTCGACGATGCGGGACGAATGAGCCGGTGCATTGTCGTGGTGCAAAAGCACTTTTTTCCGCTGCAAACGAGGCCGTTTATCGTTCAATACTGCATGGAATCGGGTCAATAAATCGATTTAGTATTCCGTCGTGATCGTCCTTCCCTTCTGCAGATAGTTGATGAGCATCATACGTTGGGAATCCCAAAAAATTGTCACCAATACCTTTCCGGCCGATGAAACGGTCTTTGCTTTCTTCGGAGCCGATTCGCCCGTAAAAGTCCGGTGCTTCAATTAGTCCTTGGTCTCTGGTATGTAGTGATGGATACAGGTCTCATTTACGGTTACGGAACGCATGAAGAAATCCCTTGGATTTCAACACTGACCAAATTGATAGTAAGAAGAACCGGATATTTGATGTTATTTTGAAATGGGGATCTGATACCTAGTATTAAGTTTAGGAAGAATTATAAATTTGTTATGTATAGTCAAGGCACTCTAAGTTCACATGTACGTCATTAACGCGACGTCATTCATATAATCAAACGACGTCATAAATATGCATTGCGACCACACAGATAAATTAAAAATATTTTATATTAATACATACTTATAGCATAATACTTATTATTACTATACTAAGTACATTTTAATGGATAACGCAACGCATTGTCTTTTAATGCAAACGTTCGTTCTATCAAAGTTAAAAATGTAAACGAAATAGTTATTTACTTAATTATTATATTTTTCATATCGCAGTACTTTTATGTTGATGTTATTGGTTATATCTGATGAAATACAATGTTGTCGGTTGTCTTTGGTAAACATCAAACGCTTTCCTTTACGTTAGTTTGTTTGGTTTTCTCGAATTACTTCATTGCTTTGCATATCTAAAAGTTCCTTTTGGAACTAGTCGACGTATATTTACGAAAATGCCACGAGCATTGTGTCAACAGGCGAAAGAAATAATCAGTTCGCTGATTATATATTTTGAGCAATAACGCAACAACAATGGTCCCTTATTACCGTTGACTGCTGTCAGAGAGGTATATTATATTCTATTTCTGCATACACGATAACGCCATAAAATTGTTGCATTTTAGCGCGTCGCTGCTGCTGCAAATGTGAGTATTTGGGCTGTGAGCAAGATATCAAACTCGGTAAAGTCGCTGCAAGTACACTAGGGCGACAGAATAAAATAGACACCAAGTAAAGCGGTATAAATATGTAAACAGCTAAATTCTAAGAACGAATTAATAACTTTCTCTTGTCATTAGGGTAGGGGTAGATGTATCGGAAGGAATTCGTCATAGTTTAGTATCGTTACAACTATGCCTCGCTTACAAGGTTCGAGTGATATTAGCGACTTCACCCGGTGTCGCATCGTTGGCCAGAGTGAACGCGGCGCTTCGCAACGTGAAGTAAGTAAATTTTTAAATATTCCACAGTTAACCGTGTGATTACACAATTTAAACGCAAGGAAAAAACAACAGCGGAGCCGAGACCAGGTCGTGCTGGACCTTCTGAAGGAAGTAAAATGGTGCTTGTGCGCGAAGTGTTAAGAGAACCGCGAAAAAGTACAGCTGAGCTTGCGACACCTTCACAGAAAAGTCAGCGCACCGTTCTGCGATGCCTCCACAGTGTGGGGATGTATAAAAGGGTGGTAAAGAAAAAACGCCTACTTACGGCGTTTCAAAAACGGCGCCGAATGGCTTAAGCAATCGAAATGTGAACGAAGCCCGAAGGGTTTTGGCGGTCTGTCATTTTTTCAGACGAAAGCAGATACTGCCAATTCAGTGATAGTGGTCGTACGTGGGTATGGAGATGTTCGTCACAGCAACTGGATGACAAATTTTTGCATCAGACGGTGAAATACGGCGGTGTGAACATCATGGTGCGGGGCGCGATATGGTATGATGGAAGATCGCAATTAGCAATCTGCGACGGAAATATAGATGCGGCAAGATATATTCAAATATTAACAGAAGGACTACTACCGATATTCGACAACGCCATTTTAACTAAAGAAGACGCCACTTTTACGGAGGATGGAGCACCCTGCCACAAAGCAAGAACAACAACCACATGGAAAGAGGAACAGGTGCTTCACTTATATTTTGTTCAAAAACAAGAGGGCATGATTACCACGGAGAAATTAACAAAGAAAATTTTACAAAATGGTTTACTACGATGCAGTTCTTACCAAATATAAAACCTAATTCTACGATTATTATGGATAACGCTAGTTATCACTCTGAATTAAGAAACAAGGCACCAGATGCTAATTGGTGAAAAGACAATATTCAAAAATGGCTGGCAAATAACAATACTACGTATGATCTTAGCATGTTAAAACATCAGTTATTACATCTAGTTGCATTGTGAGTATTCGTTAGAATAAGTTGAAGCAAGTAAGTAATAGTGTATATGTTTTAGACATAAACCACCAAAGGAATATACGATAGACGAACTAGCACGTGTGCATGGCCACACAGTGCTAAGATTACCTCCGCACCACTGTATATTTCAACCCTATTGAAAACAAATGGGCAATTGCAAAAACATATTACAATCGTCACGTTGGAAGAGATGGCTATGGTATTAACAATTACTTGAAGATGTGGGATGAAGCATTAGCAACAATTATGCAAGTAACTTGGTCGAACAGCATACCATACAGAAGCAGAAATCATACGATGGTGGGAAAGAGAAGTTGAGGGGAAATTTCCTCCCTAATTATTAATTTAAATGAAGATGATTCAAGGTCAGAGTCTGATATTGAAGAAAATTAGTTGATTAATTAATTGAAAATAAATAATACATTAATCTTATTTTAACGTGTTTGTTTTCGTATTTTATCTAATTTCATTTTTTACGTTCCGAAGCAAATATTTTAATAAAGTAATTCTGATTTATTACCTGTTTCTTTTTTATTTAATTCGTAAATAATTTGAAATACTACTAATGAAACATTATTTTCCTTCGGGCAAGATATATTTACTTTTCGTACCTTGAACACTTTTACGTATTGTTAGATGCATCTTACTAAATTCTGTAGTGCCGATTATTAAAATTTTCTATTTAATATACCATAATTAAAGTAATAGAAGTTAAATGACGATTGCAAGGACTGTGTGGATGTAAAATTCACAGGTATAGCAGTAAACTCCACTCACACAAATTTATTAATTATGCGGAACGCAGCGTTTCGAGAGCACGTGGGCTCCCATTGAATAATAGAAGTTACCTTATATTAGTATGTTGGGTTAGGTTTGATAGTGAGTTTATGTGTGTGTATCCGGCAATGCCGTAAGACCTGACCTCACGATTTATTGATGACGTGCATGTGAACTTAGAGTGCCTGGACTATATTCATTTTATTAACTTTCTGTTACTGGACCCATAGAAATTTTACTGTTTTGAGTTACTATTATTGTAAATATTCTTTGTATGAAATATAATACATTTTTTAATATTATTTTCTCTTGCATTTATGTTTATTTGTAGTTCAGCATTAACTTCGATGCATAATTTTTCGATGATATTAAGAAAACCAAATATTCTGTTCAAAAGTTCATGTGGAACTATAGAAATTTCGCTGAGTGTACTTTTTTCTAGCGGCAAAGGTGAAACCTTTGCTAGCAATAAATGACTAACAGACTAGGACTAGGGATTTTTGTAAGGAACTTTCTTTCATAGCCAACGAAACAGTGATTATCATTATTTTCACCCAACAATAGTTGAATGGTGCAGTAAATTTTAACAACTCTCGAAATGTTGATAATCAAGGTGAAAACTTGTTTGTTCGTATAATATTTTTATGGCCTTCCGCTAATTTATCAGGTTAGATATCACTTTGGTCGGTTTCCTATTTCTTATAAGATTTACCAAAGGCTTCTTTTTGTGGTTCTGCGTGTTAAGAAAGGAAGAAGAATATCCGCTGTGCAATTTCCTCTAAACCATAAATTTTACCAAGTAAACGCGTATTTAAATCGAAAATATCTCTTTAACTGGTATCGTTTTAAAGTGTGCTATCGCCGACATTGAAAATGTCCTGGTGTTGCAAATACAGTCTGTGGCTCCTGTTACCATCTTCATAATTTCGCCAAGCGAATTTCGTACCTATGTACAGAAGCGCAAACTAGTTGCCGATATATTTCATGTCCTCGTTTGAAACAGCAGGTAGACAATATGGAGAGGTAAGGGGTTCTTGTAATTAGAAAATACGAAATGTATCTGATAAGGAACGCTAGATACTCAGTTTTTCTTTATATGTGTTTCCTTGCATACTTACCTGTTGCTAAAAATACTGATATTATTAGGTCTAGATATTGCGTTTAAGGCGGGATATGTTGTACCTCTAATCGACTAGGCATATGAATAAATTTCCAGAGAGAATTGGAAAAATTACGTTGTTTATGTAAAGAAAGGTATTTACTACAACACCCCACTTCACAGCCGAGAAATTGAAAGGATACCAACGTAAAATTGGAAAAAGAATGATATTCAACTTTGCTTAGAAAGCAAACATGTTCCTGCAGAAGAAGGAAGTCTAATTACGATGAACAGAAACTTGAAGACATTGTGGCAAGATTTGGTCATACAATATTACTGTGAGCTACCACTCTATCCTATGGTCTGGGCGCAGGTGAAACAGTATGTTCGTGTGAATAACACAACATTTAAGGCAGGAGATGTTGTACCTCTAATTGATCAGGCATATGAATAGGTTTCCAGAGAGAATTGGAAACATTACATTGTTCATGTGAAGGAAGGTATTGGCTATAACTGCTTATGATGATTGCTACTATACTCCATTCACGTTAAGAATGCAGGCTTGGTATAGATAGGCCTTAAAATACGGGTTTGCCATTGGCTAAGGGGCGAGGCATATTCACACAGAAGAAATTGATGTGAATGTCTTCATGTGAAATTTCTGCCAGTTGTCAAGCTTGCTCACAATTTTCATGTTATTGTTTCCTGCAGTTTTTCATTGTATTTTTTTATCTATAAACAAGTTGCGACAAATATAATTCTTTTCAGAGTTCTGGAAAAGAACAAAAGCGATATGCTATTTTAATGAATTCAAACGAATGAGATCTCTCACAAAGAATAAAATTAGAGACGCATACAATGCTTACTTGGCAGATGCTGAACTTAATATCAATAGAGATCCTAAGTTGTTCTGGCGCTTCATTAACAACAAGAAAACTTCTTCCAGAATTCCGGGAAGTATGCAGTACGACGGCAGAGAATTTACCCAGCCAAACGAAATCGTGGATGCCTTTTCCAGTGTCTTTGCGAGTGTGTATAAACCTAGTGTTCAACATGTATCTTTCAACTCTTTTCTCAATTATAATAATTTTTGTGTTCATGCCTTCTCTGAATTAGATGTGGAGAACAGTATCAAGAGACTTAAATCTAATATGACAACTGGAGATGATGGAATACCGAGCTTCTTTGTACGTGATTGTGCTCCTGTTCTGTCCTATCCACTGTCAACTATATTTCACCTAGCGATAAGCACGTCAACTTTTCCAAAGGTTTGGAAAATTAGGAGAATTACCCCCGTGTTTAAGAAAGGAAACCGATCTAACATTGCTGATTATAGGCCTATAATTATACTGCCCAATTTCGCTAAGGTATTTGAACATTTGCTTTACAAAGAAATATCCACCTGCATAACTCCTTTCATATCTAAGCATCAGCACGGTTTTGTTGCAGTTAGGTCGACGATCGCTAATTTAGCATGCATTGGCCAATATCTTAGTGAAGCGCTTGATAAGCGAAAGCAGGTGGATGTTATTTACGTAAATTTTTCTAAAGCTTTCGACTGCATTAACCACGAGATGCTACTACAAAAAATGGATAAATTTGGTTTTGGTGCGGGTTTCCTGACGTTGATTGAGTCTTACCTTATTGGAAGGGAGTGTTATGTCTGCTACAACGGTTATTCCTCTACGCCGGTTTCTCCAACATCAGGTGTTCCTTAAGGTTCAAATCTTGGACCACTTCTCTTCAATTTTTATATAAATGATTTACTATCTCTGTTTACGTGTCACGTCTTAGCATACGCAGATGACGTAAAGATATTTAATACTGTTGGTAGCATTTTCGATTGTAAACATTTACAAGACAATCTTCTTCCCATTAATACTTGGAGCAAGGTCAATTATCTCCCTCTGAACATCAACAAGTGTACTGTGGTTTCCTACAATAACACTCACACTACTTTACACTATAACTCCCAGATTAATGATGCAGCCATACCACGCAATATCAAAACTTTGGATCTTGGTATTTTGTTTGATAATAGACTGTTATTTACGGAACATGTTTCGTCCATGTGTTCATTTGCTTCCAAAACTCTCGGTTTTGTCATGCGTTCTTGCAGGCATTTGTCAGACTTAGGTGTAATGAAACGTTTATATTATGCCTACGTTCGTTCTAAGCTTGAATACGCCTCCATTGTTTGGTATCCCAGTTATTTATACCAAGAGCTTATGATCGAACGCGTTCAAAAGAAATTTCTAAAGTATCTCTCCTTTCGAATGGACAACGTGTATCCTGCAAGAGGTATCGAGTATTATAGCTTACTTGTTGAGCATGGTTTTCTATCTCTTGCTGACTGCCGCGAGCGTAACAGTGTAGAGTTTCTTTGCAGGATCCTAAAAAATAATATCGACTCGCCAGCCCTTCTAGCGCAAATAAACTTTGCCGTACCTACTCATCATACTCGCTACTATAATATATTTCAAGTACCTAGAGCTAATACCAACATTTTGCTCAAGGCACCTCTCAGTCACATGGTGAGGAACGCAAACAAACGGGATCTGGAGTCTTTCTTTTTTTTTGTTTCATTATTATATACATTTTCAGCATATTATTATTGTAGGCAACACGATTTGAATTATTTTATTTTAAATAAGAATTGTATTGTAATAAAGAATTATTATTATTATTATTATTATTATTATTATTATTATTATTATTATTATTATTATTATTATTATTATTATTATTATTATTATTATTATTATTATTATTATTATTATTATTATCTCATAATTTCATAATTCAAGGTACTATACAATCGATTATATAAACAAAATAATTTCTACTCTCTTAACGTGAATGAAGTATAAAAATACTAGTTTTTATAGTGGAAGATGAAATGTCGAGTGTAGATAAAATTGAGGATGATTTATTATTTGTTTGAAGGGAGACTATAGCTCTTCCACAGTTGGATTCAGTTCCGAGTCATCTGATCTTAAAAACAACGAGCAACAATCTATTTAATAATGTCAATAAAAACGGCTTTGTCTGTAATAACGATGACCATGTGATCGTTCTTAATATATAACTGTATTATTAATATTTTATTATTGCCAACAAATAAACTGGTATTTAAGTTTTACTTATTGGTGTCACCTCTTCTACTCTAACTCGTAAAACCTTATGCCTACCCTCACTAGCAATAACTTTACGTCTAATATTATTAATGTTGATTAATATATAGAAAACCACTATTTACATCATTGTAGCACTATTATCAATAAATAAGTCAGAATCAATTCTAAATGAGAAAGAAACGTCACCTTCGTAAATTATATTTTAATAAAAGCCGTTTGGTATAATTTGGAAAATATAGAAATAACTTCTAATATTTATATATAGACAGTGTCAGGCAACATAATACTGTAATAAACATATATGAAAAATATTGGTTATGTTCCATTTGTCATTTGTTCATATAGCCAACTGTAGGATTCAAAACATTCTAAGAATATTATTTTGACGCAATGTAGTAACCGCATTTGCAGTTCTCATAAGAGCTACACCACTGAATTTTAGGTGCGAACGGACTATAGATACGAAATTCGTTTGCGAAATTATAAAAGTAATAAGAAGAGCACAGGTTGTACTTGAAACACCCGGACTTTTTTAAAGTTCCCGATAGTACATGCACTAAAACGCTGGCAAGTTGGAATCAACAATGTTCTTGAAATGCGTTTCTGAGAATAAGCTTTGCGTGTTAACTTTTAATTAATTCATAAATTAAACGCATTACCTGTATAATTTTATGTATGCAGCTAATTAAAACATATTTTCCCACGTATTTACATAAGAAGGATGTTTACCGGGAATAATAAGAAAAAACACAAAGAACAGGTTTGACCGTAATATAAATGAGATAAATATAGTTTTCTTTTTTCAAGTATCACTCAAAATTATCGATGACAAATCTATTATTCGTGGAAGCACAAAATAAATTTAAAAAACGGTATAAACTTGAACATTTCTGTTCCTCGAGGAAACTTTCATAACAGAAAACTTACCTGTTAAGGATTTTGCAACTACAACATGAAAGCATAATATAATGATGTTATTGACTAATGTCATGGTTTATTTGAGATTATATTACGCTTCTGTTAGTTAACCAGCCACTAAGAATGCATTCGCGATACTAAATTTAATATGATTGTTCTGAATCTTTATATTTGCAAATTAATACAGGATTGACATGAACAAACCGATAGCGTATGCGCATGTCTTGATTCATTTCATGGAAATGTAATGAATTTTAAGAAAAGCTTTAGTGAAGCTAGCAAATTATACAAGGTCCATCTAAAATTCATCCACACACCTTTTAGATGACAGGGACACTTATAAAAGCGAAGAGCTTTCTGTAATAGAGGCAATGAAAGTTAGTGTTGATAATAAATTAGTCAAGTATAAAGGACTATTTTTTCGAGATTGATTTTTGCAACTACGCTGATGTAGGGAAAAGAAACTTGGAACAATACAAGAAATTTTATTTTTCAATGTAGTCTTCCCTAACTTCTATACATTTATTACAACAATTAATTAATACGATACCTTTGTAAAAATAATTTCAAGTTTTTCCGTCAAAATTTTCTATAACAGCTCGTTGCAACTCACTGTCGTCCTTAAGATGACGTCCCCTATGGTCGTATTTTTAAATTAGAAAACAAACAAAAATCATGAGGAGCAATATAATAATAATAATAGTAATTTATTTCCAACACGTACACTACAGTTACAGCAAACACTAAAATTAATATGCATGATAGCAAAATACAAAAAGAAAAAACGAATATATATGAATATAAAATAATTGCTAAGTTATATGTATTCAATGTCTCAAAAATACTAAATATTACTATTACCCTATGGTATAAGAGTATATAAAAAAAAAGATCCTCACGAAAGAAAAAAAGGGTCACTGTATAAGACGTTGGTGTTTTTAGACATATGTGTTAGTGGTGCTTTTAATAGTACCTTGGTTCGTGCCGTGGGGATAAAAAAAGTGTTAACAGATCTATGATTGTAACAAGGTATGCTAAAGTCCACCTGGGATAATAAAGAGAGGGAATCAATATGCTGGTGTATCAATTTAATAAGAGCGTCTCTGCGACGCGACAGCGACTCAAAATCATGCCTACAGAGTAAATTGATATAATCAGTACCACGAGGAGGATAAATGCCATCAGATTTGTACGAAAGATATTTAAGAAATCTCTTCTGGACTCGTTGAATTGATAATTCGTGGTAGTGATAACATGGGTACCAAACAATAAAAGCATATTCAAGTTTCGAGCGGACAAGCGAGTAGTAGACAGACTTCAAGGCGCAGGTGTTATAAAAATTCTTGCAGGATCTGAACAAGAATCCGAGCGACCTATATGCAGTAGAAGTCATTGCGTCTATATGTGTGGAGAATGAGAGTTGGGAATCAAATAAGACTCCAAGATCCCTAGAAACGTCAACTTTTGGGATGAAAGCGCTAGAGATGTTATAGTGAAATATTTGCTGGTTGGATGACCGAGTAAAGGTAAGTACTACACATTTATTAATGTTTAGATGAATTTTGTTTATATAACACCAATCATTAATGCCATCAACGCTTCTCTGTAACCTCAAAGAATCAGAGGAAGAGCTAATTGTGTTATAAACTTTAAGATCGTCAGCGTATGCAAGAGCATTACAATCTAATGATAGTAGAAGGTCATTGACATAGATATTGAAGAGGAGTGGTCCCAAATTGGAGGCCTGAGGTACGCTGCTAGAAGCAATGAATGTGTGTGACACAAACCCATTGTAATGGACATAGCATGATCCGTTGTGAAGATAGGATTGAATTAGAGTGATAACGCTAGAAGAAAAACCAATAGCAGATAGTTTATCTATTGGGATGTAATGGTTAATTGTGTCGAATGCTTTGGTAAAATCCGTGTAGATAACATCTACTTGTCGACGATTGTCAAGTGCTTCGCTGATATACTGAGTGAGTTCAACTAAATTGGTAATAGTTCACCGTCCACTAACAAAGTCATGCTGATTAATAGAGAGGTATGGCTTAACACAGTTGTGCAACCAAGTATACAGAAGTTGCTCAAAAACTTTGGCACAATTAGGGAGAATACTAATTGGGCTGTAGTTAAGAATATCTAAACTATACGATGTATCGTGCAATCGCACACCTTCTATCAATTTTCCACGATATTTCGCACGAATACTGTCCCTTAATTTATGCAATAGAGACGCATAATATGTGCCGTTCACAGTTATATTGCTCTCTTTAAAGTCAATTAGTAAAATGCCTTCGGAATCGCAAAGTATTGTAGCCATTACATTTTTCGTTGAATGAACAACTTTCGCCTTTCCATGACGAGGTTTACCAGGTTCCCCCATTCCCATGGACTCCCTTTACGATATAGGATCGTAAAATAAAACCATTATTTTATCCCCTGTGACAATGGTCTTCAGAATCGGTTTTGGAATGTCTCCACACATATTTTAAAACGACCGCGCCCATTCGACTGGACGTTCACGTTGGATAGCAGAAACAAGTCCCGGTACCCATCTGGTACTAATTTTATTCACACCTAAATGGTCATGGAGAATTCGGCGCATACTTGCTTCGGATATGTTTGTTGTTACTGTTAATTCCTTCACATTGAAACGGCGATAGTCTAGTGCGAATTTGAACGCGCTTGAACCCATATAAGCCTGTGAATTTATGACACCTACCTCGAATATCGGCCTCCTGTAACACCAATTATTGATATCTCGAAAAAATGTTGATCTTAGAAATGATAACATTTAGACAATTGCTGGTAGCAGTGAGACCAACATACACTAGGGTGACAGAATAAAATAGACACCTACTAATTAAAAAAAGAGATCTTATTCTCGTTATATATGTATACAAAATATTTTAAAATTTTTAAATTAGACTAATATTTTGTCGATCCACCTTTACTTGCGTGAAGTGTTGCGAGTCGTCGTGACATAGAATCTATTAAATGATTAATGGTGCCTTCTGGAATATTTAACCACTCTTCTGTAACAGCTGCCACGAGTTCTTTCTTATTGCTGGGTTTTCGGGATCGTTTCGCCATATTTGTCTGGATTATGTGCCAAACATTCTCTATCGGATTCATGTCTGGTGATTGGCCTGGCCATGGTAAAATCCGAATCCCCTGTTCCTCTTTCCATGTGGTTGTTATTCTTGCTTTGTGGCAGGGTGCTCCATCCTCCATAAAAGTGGCGTCTTCTTTAGATAAAATGGCGTTGTCGAATATCGGTAGTAGTCCTCCTGTTAATATTTGGATATATTTTGCCGCATTTATATTTCCGTCGCAGATTACTAATTACGATCTTCCACCATACCATATCGCGCCCCACACCATGATGTTCACACCGCCGTATTTCACAGTCTCATGCAAAAATTTGTCGTCAAGTTGCTGTGACGAACGTCTCCATACCCACGTACGACCACTATCACTGAATTGGCAGTATCTGCTTTCGTCTGAAAAAATGACAGACCGCTAAAGCTCTTCGGGCTTCGTTCGCATTTCGATTACCCAAGCCATTCGGCGCGGTTTTTGAAACGCCGTAAGGAGAGGTTTTTTCTTTGCCACCCTTTTATACATCCCCACACTGGGGAGGTATCGCAGAACGATGCGCTGACTTTTCTGTGAAGTTGCCGCAAGCTCAGCTGTACTTTGGTTCTCTTAACACTTCGCGCACAAGCAGCCTTTTTACATCTTTCAGAAGGTCCGGCACGACCTGGTCTCGACTCCACTGTTGTTTTTTCCTTGCGTTTAAATTGTGTAATCACACGGTTAACTGTGGACAACGGAATATTTAAAAATTTACTTATTTCACGTTGCGAAGCGCCGCGTTCACTCTGGCGACCTCGGGTGAAGTCGCTAATATCACTCGAACCTTGTAAGCGAGGCATACTTGCAAAGATACTAAACTATGACGAATTCCTTCCGATACATCTACCCCTACCCTAATGACAAGAGAAAGTTCTTAATTCGTTCTTAGAATTTAGCTGTTTGCATATTTATACCGCTTTACCTGGTGTCTATTTTATTCTGTCACCCTAGTGTAGTTAGAATACAGTAGGGCCTCCGTATTCGTATCGAATTAAGTGCGAAATTCAAAATATTAATGTAGGCCTAACATATTTGCCTAAGAAATTTTTAATGAATTAATAAATAAAAACAATGTCCGGTTGAGCAATATTTTTTCCGAATATTTTAAGTAATATATGGGTACTAACTTTATGACGCTATAAATGAAACCCGAACTCTAAGAATCGGCTGAGTTCCTGCAGAGATGGTATTTATCCCATGAGGTATACATAAATTATTGTGATATACGTTACGGTAAACCTCAGAAATGATTCATGTGTGCAGTTACCCTACGCACTGTTGGGGTGCGCCCACTCTGGTTTAACAATCCACGTTTTGCTTCGGGGGAAGGGTTGGTAAATTGTACCCGCTTGCTTATGTACTGCATAGCCACATATGCAGTACCTTTGGAGCCTTCTAAATTACTTTGTTAAAGCATCTTTATTAAACGCTCGAAGTTATACAGAGTAAAGTAAAGAGTAAGTAAAGTTACGGCCACACGATTGATTCTATCCAGTCAATATAACTGGAAACTCTTGTATAAACGTCTGGTGTAGGACCTCCGCATCCTCTTCCGAAAGATGACAGTCCCACAAGGATCTGCGGGGTGTGTAAGACGTCCTTCCTATTTTCAACATAAATGGGATTTCCGCCATCACCCTAGAGTATAAATCAGAAAGACCATTTTTATGGTAACAGTGGTTTATAAAAGTTTTAATCGGTTTATACCTTACATGGGATATCGGATGTACTCAAAGCGCAGAGCTGTGTGTTCAGAATAGTAACGCTACTAGATCTCCTCGTGTAAGTTTGATTGCATTTAT
This sequence comes from Trypoxylus dichotomus, assembly GCA_023509865.1. Lineage (NCBI taxonomy): Eukaryota > Metazoa > Arthropoda > Insecta > Coleoptera > Scarabaeidae > Trypoxylus > Trypoxylus dichotomus. The sequence goes on along the minus strand of CM042080.1, from coordinate 49,689,945 downwards.
CGAGATCGTATGTTTGCAAGTCTGTCTTCCTTAAGGATTTTCCGATTTCCACAGCTGAAAGGTCATTCGTTGATGAAGTATTATTACAATTTAGAGTTTATACATATACTCACATTCACTAGAACCTCCACCTACAGCGACAAGTCCCTCTGGAGAATCATTTTTGTCATATAGACAAACCGCGTTCACATTTTCTGAAAATTTCGCTGGTTTCGATAATTTTAGCAGAGCTATATCATTCTGACGTCGTATATGATGGTACTCTGGATGTATTGTAAATTCGCTAACGGGAATATCTTGAGTTGTTACTTTATCCTTATTTGTCGTAAAGTCGGCTGTTCCTAGTCGAACCAGTTTCGGAATCTTGCTACATGTGGAATAGAATACAATTTCTCCAATCTCGCTTATTAGAAAGGATAGGATAAAAGTTTAAAGACAGCAAACTTGGCCACCGAACTAACCAAAAGGTCAAAATTCAAAATTTTTATATTCAATTCATTACAAAGTTGGTGAAAATCATGCAGGAATACCAAAAGAAATGTGTACAAAGGAAAATTGCCCAATTTTTATCCTGGCACTTGAGATAAAGCTTTTGTTATATAATACATTTTTTATCACTATTTTATGTGTGAACATTCGTGCGTCCGCATCGGCTATGCTCAATCATGAAGTTCACGATCGTAAATGATGCGAGTACATAAACGTTACCGAACGCTCGCCTAGATACTGCCCCTCTACGTTGTTTTACGCACTGCACTGTAACTTGCCCACTTTGCCGAGACTACTAACAAGCAGGATTCTCCCATAGCGGCCAAAGAATTTTGACTAGCCCGAATATATACTTACGAGTCAATTCTAACCACACAGTGACCAGCGGTTAAAACGAATGTTTCGCTGATTAGTGTGCCACCACAGTCCCACCTAATTTTACCTTCTTCGTTCCCATCGAAGCCAACAAGTGCCTAAAAAAAGAAACGAGAAATTACAGCACATTGCTCGTTGATTGCTAGAGGAACTTTGTACGCTTACAAAGAATGGAAGTTTTCCGGTAATTGCGGCCTCAATGTCAACGGAGGATTCGGGTCCACGGATGTTTGTTTTAGTATAGTTGTCGCAAGCTAAAACGTGAAACAAATAAATTGGGATTGATCTACACTACCGCTCAAAAGTGTTTAGGCACCCCTGTTTTCATGGATTATTCATATAGTATTATGTTTACCAAAAAAAAAAATAAAATGAAATACGTATTTAAAATGTAATTCAGTAAGATAAACACCCATTATATCGCATAAGGTTTACTATCATTTACCTGCACTTGATCGGATTACCATAAACTGTTTATTGCGGTGCAATTACAATAACAATCCCTCTGTATCTACTGGGTAAATTTAGTCATCTGTTAGATTGTAAGTAATAATGTTTAAATTATCTTCCTAGAAGATTATAGTGAAATCTGTAACCTATGGTCAGTTGCAGTGTAGTAATTACTCTATTCACGTCGTGAGCGAAATATCGTGTGACAATTTTTTAAAATGCCTCTGCGAAGGGAAATTAGTACGGAAACACGTGCGCTTATAATAACTTACCATAAAAGTGGCATAAGTAATCGACAAATTGCCAAAAAACTTAAAATACACCACGCTACGGTTGACTATAACGTAAAAAAATATCGGGAAACTGGCAGTTTTCTTAATAAAAGACGGAGTGGAAGGTCAAAAGCGACAACATCTGCAGATGATCGCAGAATAGTGGTTACCAGCAAGTTAAATAGATGCAAAACAGCCCCGGAAATCACCGCAGAATTAAATGTTGGTCGCCAAAAACTGGTCAGTGTTTCTACAGTCAAACGTCGCCTACAGAAAGCCGGGCTCCACGGACGTATTGTGATGAAAAAGCCATTACTACGCAAACAAAACGCCAGCAAAAGCAACTTAAAGGGGCTCGTGAACACCAACACTGGACCATAGAAGAGTGGAACAACGTCCTATGGACGGATGAGTCCAAATTTGAGCTGTTCGAAACCCGAAGACGCATATTCGTAAGAAGATCTGCGGGTGAACGTGCCAGAGAAGAGTGTATTGCTGCCACCGTGAAGCATGGTGGAGGTTCTATCATCATTTGGGGCTGTTTTGCCGGCACTAGTGTAGGAGACATTGTGAAAATTAACGGTATATTAAAAAAAGAAGGCTACCGCGAAATTTTGGAGAACCACGCAATACCTTCCGGAATTCGACTTTTGGCTCAAAATTTTATCTTCCAGCAAGATAATGACCCAAAACATTCCTCTAAATTATGTAAAGACTATTTACGCCATTTAGAAGAGGAAGGAACTCTCAAAATTATGGAATGGCCTCCCCAGAGCCCCGACTTGAATCCAATCGAGTTACTATGGGAAGAACCAGATCGGGAAGTACGGAAATCGGCTCCGACATCAGCTACTGACGTGTGGAACAAATTGCAATCGAGTTGGACCTCAATAACACAAGAAACTCTGGCAAAACTTATTGCGAGAATGCCTCGATTGTGTGCTGCAATTATTAAATCACGAGGAGGTCACATAGATGAAAGCAAAATTTAAATTAAACGTTTTAATTTTCACATTTATTTAATATATTTTTATTCATGTACGTGTATCTGTACATAAAAAATAAATATTATTAACATTTTTGCTGAGCTTTTATACATTTTTGCTGTCAGTGAGAACGCCTAAACACTTTTGAGCGGTAGTGTATATATTTCCCAAAACCATCCAAATATTAATCAAGTGGTTGCTTTTACAGTGGAATACGAAGGTGATGAATCACCGTAAAGGCCATCTAAACGTTCTATGTGATTAGGCGTATGCCCTTCCTTTGTTAAGAATTTCATGAACGCGCGGTAGTCAATTTTCATTACTTCAAACATTTTCATGCCCCAATCACGTTGGTTAGCTGGCTACTAGAAACTACTACTCTTCAAACCATCATATTTATATCGTAGACCTCGTGTTAGTGCATGTTCCCGCGACGGAGTTTGGACATGCTTGAACCTGTATAAGCCTGTCACGCCGAGAATTTATAGCGCCTACCTCGTACATATAATTTCTATTATGCATTGTTGGTTTTCGGTACTTACTTGGTTAGGTACTTACCTTGGACGCTTCTTCTTACGGTTGTATTCTCGGAAACAGGGGTTCCTACACAACATATTGCAAATTGAAGATCCTCCTGGATGCTACAAATTTCCAGTTCATGTGGTTTTTTTGAGCCGTTAGCAAATGCTGGACAGGCTACGGTCAATGTACATTCCCCTTCATTATTTCGACCACATTTGTCGCCTAATTCGCGGTTACCTGAAAATAAAAATTGCTTTGCAAAATCAATGGGGTCGGTTCAAGATCAGTGTACAACGTCTGATAATTGAAATAGAGCTGCCCCCGAGTTCCAGGAATTTTTCTGATAGACACATCTCATATTTGAATGTATCGGTAATAAGTTTATACAGTGATATAATTTGGTACCGGGTGCAATAGCAAAGAGAAGAGGCGAAAACTCTCCGACGTGTGCCACTGAGTACCTCATTTATATAAGATGGCAGAGTTACGCCTGAACGGTTGGATGAGTAGAGGGAGGCAGGATTTGCAGGAGCGGTTTCCACATCGCGTATAGTTGATATCTGTCCTCACTATTAATATTATCGGGGTATTTATGGATCTCCATTGCCACCCCCTTGCCCCTTTCAAGATGGTATTCGGCTACCGCAGATGATTATCAGTGCCCCGATTTAAGACAACGTATGTGTTCTTTAATGCGAGTTCCAATTGAACGACCTGTCTCACGTTTGTATACTAAACCGCAAGAGCAGGGAGTTTTGTAAACAACTTTTGAAGATAGGATTTGAACTTAATCCTTAGGAGAAGGGAAAATGTTGGCAGCTAAGGAACTGGGTTTAAATTATGCATCAGTTCAGAGAATTTTAAAAAGCATAAGTACAGGGTGGCGCAGGGGAACGGGAAATTTTGAACGTTACAGTTGTCAGCACTGTAGAGCCGGCAGTTGTTCGTAACGTCGCACAATTGTTGTGAACGCATTGCCATTTTGTAATCATGGATCGTTGGACTAGTGCGGAACGTGCAGTAGCTGTGAGAGCGTTTTATAAAAATGGTGATAGTGCGACTGCCGCGCAGAGAATATTTCGACAGCATTACCAGCTTGGACGTCATGGAAATGTCCCATCTGCGCATGCGATTACAACAGGATCTGTCTTGAAAAAGAAAGATCCAGGTGCCATTCGAACGGTACGTACCCCAGAGAATATTGAGGCTGTTAGAGCTGCAATCGAGAGAAGTCCTCGCCGCTCCGTTCGACAGCAAGCATCTACGCTAGGGATTAAGCGACGAAGCTTACAAAGAATACTGCACGAATTACATTTCCATCCCTATAAGTTGCGGATTGTGCAACAATTACATGAACGAGACCCAGCGTCACGTATGGAATTTAGTATGCAGGTATTGGCTAAAATTAACGAGGACGCGAATTTCGTTGGTAACATATGGATATCAGACGAAGCCCATTTCCACCTGAACGGTTTCGTAAACAAACAGAATTTTCGTTATTGGGCCCAGGACAATCCTTGTGAGTTACACCAGCGACCACTACATAACGACAAGGTCACAATATGGTGTGCTGTATCATGTCATGGTCTTATCGGCCCTTATTTTTTTGCACGTGGTAATGCAGCGACAGTAACATCCGTTCGATATGTTGCAATACTTCAAACATTCTTTACACCGAGACTGTACGAGCTTAATCTTAACATGGAAAACATGTGGTTTCAGCAGGACGGAGCCAGGTCACACACTGCTCGACATTCGATGGCAGCAGTTGGTCAATTGTTTGGAAGACGCTTTATTTCACGTAACGGTGACATTGAACGGCCTGCAAGATCCCCTGATCTTAGTGTGTGCGACTTCTTCCTGTGGGGGTATCTTAAAGGCAAGGTGTACCCAACAAGAAATCACTGTCATTCTCCAAGATTTGCTACACCGCGCATTCCAGAGTTTTCATAACAGGCTGTTAGAATGTGAACGCCGAATGGGAGGACTTCTTTCCGATGTCATCTTTAAAAAGTAAAGAGACACTTTTGGATATTTTGATTGTAAAAACATATTTCGTTAATAAATTACTAGTTTTATGAATTTATTCGTGGAAATTACGTTATTTCAAAATGTCCCGTTCTCCTGCGCCACCCTGTATATCCCATTTAAGTACCGAGCCTCACAAACATTACTAGCAGGAGATTCAGACAGAAGATTGACTCTCTGTCAATGGTTCGTTAATTTTTGTGAAGAAAATTTGAATACTGCTCGCAAGAAAATTTATTAACAGAGCGTCCACATGCTGCACAAGTTCAAATTACTTTTAATATTTGATGCGGATTCATTGGTTCGATAGTCATTGGTCCAGTGTTCCACAATTGACAGGAGACAAATATCTGGAATCTATTCGGAATCTTCTAGAGGATAACTAGCTAAAATTTATACTTTGAGCTGGACGGTGCTCCTGCACAGAACTGCTGCATAATACATGACTATTTAGACACCATTCTTGCTGATAAGTGGATTGGTACAAATAGGCCAGTTCGATGGCCAATACACCCTCCTGACCTTTCACCTTTAGACTTTTTTCTTTGGAGAAATTCAAGAAATCAGGTGTACAAAACGTAGATGTAATATGTTAGAATAAACGTTAAACACAAAGATATATATGTATCCGTTTTTAGTAATAATTAGAACAAAATGAAAACTGCTATAACTTCTTTATTATTAATTTTGAAATAATGGCGTATTAAAAGATTAACATCATAACTTAATATATCTTTCATTTTTTTTTTAAAACATACAGAATGTTCCGTTTAAAAAAATATAAAAGATTTCTCTGGCATGGGTCATGCAATTGCTTTGTCGTAAACTGCATATTAATTAGAGTTAAAAACACTGTTATCTTACCACTTTAACCTACTTTCGCAAAACAATAATAACAATAGTGCGGACTTGTTTTCAATCAGCCTATATACACATTAAACTGCTGGCAACTTGAAAAACAACGATTTTCTTGAAATTAGTTTCCAAGAACAATATTTACATATTTGCCTTTAATTTAAATAAATTAAACGAACTACCTGCGTACAGTTTTATATATGCAAATATTTAAAAGATATTTTCGGAGTTTTCTTTAACAGAGGAACATCTTTACCGCAAATTACCTTTCGTGTTTATTATGGGAGCAATAAGAATAAAAACAAAGAACAGGTTTGACCATAACATAAGTACGATAAATTGTATTTTTTTTCAAGTGCCAGTCAAAATTATGAACGACGAATGGCTTCAAAAATAAAATTAAAATTATTATTCGTGGAATCGTGAGAGACATATAGAGAACCGGTTACTTCACGATATTTCTTACGTATTCCTTGAACAAGTTATCATGATATAAAGCTTACCTATTAGAGATTTTGCAATAACTGCGTGAAAGCATAATATAACGACCTTATCGACTAATGTCATGACTTGATTCAGGTTATATAGCGCTTCTGTTAGTAAACCAGTCACTCGGAGTGCACACGAGATACTAAATTTAATGATTCCTACGACTGATTCCTCCGAGTCTTTATATTTGCATATTAATGTACGAGGGCGACCAGCAATGTTTCCGGAATCGACAAGAAAAACACGGTATTGGTGTGGTTTTTTATTTTTCGATGTAGTCTCTTTGAAGATCAATACACTTTCTCAAGCGGTGCTCTAGTCTCTTCGAGCCGTTGGAAAAGTAGAATGTTTCGAGGTCTGCACAATAGCCCATCTGTGGCGGCGATGACCTCCTCATCTGAGGCAAATCTTTTTCCTCCCAGTGATTTTTTCAGCTTTGGGAATAGGAAAAAGTCACTGAGGGCTAGATCCGGTGAATATGGGGGATGGGAGACTAATTCGTACCGCAACCCGTTCAATTTGGACACGACGATGCTGAATGAATGAGCCGGTGCATTATCGTTTAATACTGCATCGAATGGGGTCAATAAATCGTTGTATTATTGCCCCGTGATCGTCCTCCCCTTCTGCAAAAACCAATGAAGATCACACCTTGGGAATCGCCATGACCTTTGCTTTCTTCGGAGCCGATTCGCCCGGAAAAGTCTACTGCTTCGACTGTTCCTTGGTCTCCGGTATGTAGTTGTGAATCTAAGTCTTATCCACGGTTACGAAACGCATGCAGAAATCCCTTGGATTGCGTTGGATCCTGACCAGACACTCCCCCGAAACGGTCGCCCGATTTCGTTTTTGCTCCGGTGTGAGCAAACGCGGTACTCATCGCGCCGAAAGCTTTTTCATACCCAAAATTTCGTGTAGGATATGGCCAGCGCGCTCTTCTGATATGCCTGTTGTCTCTGTTATCTCTTTCAGCTTCAATCGGCGATCGACTAAGACGATATCATGAATCTAGTCGACCATTTCATCGTTGGTAGCGGTTTTTGGGCATCAACCGCATAGTTCGTCACTTGTGCTTGTGCGGCCACATTTGAACTCGCTTACCAAGAAAGATCATCCGCCATGAACCACAAGCAAAATATTTCGAGTTTCCGTGGCCGTTCTCCCAGCCATCCAGAAGTGTTTTATCACTGCACGAAATTCGATTTTATCCATTTTTGCGAAACCGCCCGACTTGCTATACAAAACCAGTATTGGCAATAGACGTCTGAAATTTTGACAGTTCCCATAAAAAAGGTTGCCCTTGCCGATCAATGAATCTACTTCAACCTTCGTGTGCCATCTCTTGCCGATTCTGGAAACATATCAGGTCGCCCTCGTAATATTGATCAAATTAGCTTCGTATATTAGCGATCGTCAATTTTCGATTAAGGCAATTATTTCAGCCATTTGTTCTAGGATTAAATTATTCAATTTGCTTCTAATAATAATAGTAGTAAAGTACTCCACAGCGCACTTTAAAAGGAAATGCGACAGTGGTACTCAACATAAAAGACTACGACAACAAAATACAATCCCTTCTACGACACGGCATACAAACTGATCAGAACAGACCCGACTACGTACTTGGAAAAAAACTACAAAAGCGAAGATCAAAGCATCGCCAATTGACGACGAAATTCAAAAAAAGATAACACCGAACGAAGAGTCATCAAGCTGTCCTAAATTATATGAACTTCCGAAAATCCACAAGACAGAGGTCCCGTTGAACCCATAGTGCGTCCCATGGGCTCTCCTACACAGATGTTGGCAAAGTATCTAGCAACGACATTTCAACCGTTCGTAGAACTTACGCCGTCGTACGTAAAGAACTCCAGACATTTCGTCGACTTAATAAAAGACTTACGCCTCGAAATGAACGATATGCTAGTAAGCTTTGATGTAACATCCTTATTTACACAAGTACCAATAGAAGAAACCTTGGACGTAATTCGAAAGAAACACAAACCACCGGATTACATCATGGACCTCACAAAACACTGCCTATCGAATACTTATTTTACCTACGAAGCACAACGTTACAAACAAATTGAGGGGGCGCCCATGGGTTCACCGTTATCTCCTGCACTAGCAAACCTCTTCATGGAGTATTTTGAAACCAGAGCGTTGGAAACAGCGATTCACAAACCCAAAATGTGGTTCAGATATGTAGACGATACATTCGTCATATGGCCACACGGAGAGGAAGAGTTAAACGAATTCTTAGAGGATTTGAACAGCGTACATCCCAACATCAAATTTACCATGGAGAAGGAACAACAAAATCAACTGCCTTTCCTAGAGAAAAATAGGTTTTACGATTTATCGCAAACAGTCTCATACCAACAGATACCTAACGCCTTGTCACACCACCACCCGACACAACTCTATTCGGTTACGAAAACCCTCATTACTAGATCCCAAGAACTCACGGATAGAGAGCACAGACCAAAAGAAATGGAAATTCTGACAAACATCCTCCGAGCAAATAATTATAGTAGCAGAACGATCAATAGAGCTCTGCAAAATAAATACCTTTTTACGTTACATTAAAGGCACAACAGGTAAAATAAGCCACGTATTGAGAAAACACGAGATCGACACCACATTTAACACGGATAGAAAAATAGCCGAAATCTTGCCTACACCTAAAGAGACAATATCCTTGGAGAATCAGGGCGTTTACGAAATAAAATGCGAGACATGCCAGTCGTCGTATATCGGCCAAACGAACAGAAGCATCAGCACACAGAAAGAAGAACATAGAAATGCGGTCAAACAAAGAACAACAACATCATCTCTGGCAAAACATGTGATAGACACAGGTCATAAGATTGATTTCGAAGACGTCAGGATGCTCGCGAGAAGCGAAAACTTAACCGATAGAATTACAAGAGCAGCCATCGAAATCGAAAAACGCCCGGCCAATTTAAACAAGCGCGATGATTCACAACGCCTACCGGCCATCTGGAGAACCGTGCTCACGAAAAAACATAAACAGGTCACAAGACATTACACCGATCGCAATATAATAAAGAAGGATACGCCAACATCAAGCGCATCGGTAACTGCAGCGATAAAGGACAACCTACGATCAACACCAAGCGGCTCCGTCACGCGAAGCCGTACCCGGATTGCCCGAACTCCTCGACCAATCACGATCGAGGAAAGCGGCTATAAACGGTCAGCGAGCGAACATACGAACACCAGCCCGCTGATCTCCGCCTAAAAGCGGAACCCTCGCGCTTCGTCGCAGGTGCGGTTTCCCTAAGCCGAAGGTGGATCGAGTAGCCTGACGCTCGGGTAGCCGCTACCCCGACGGGGTCGAGATTACACTTCTACCCAGCCCGAGACACGCCAAACGTCGAGGGCAACCAGACCATCGGCAGGAAGCAACCAACCTGCCGACCTCCATCCGGAGATGGGACCGTCGTATTTCGTCGCAGGTGCGGTTTCCCGAAGGTGAATTGAGTAGCCGGAAGCCCGTGTCATGCGCATCCCGACGAGTGCGAGGCCCATTTCCACCCCGTCTAAGCCACGACTCACTCCAGCCGAAGGTGGATCGAGTAGCCGGAAGCTCGAGTGAGTTACCATAAGACGGGGAAACGACGTCCGCCAAATGCGTCGAGGAAAATTCGCCCGGGCGAAAGGTGAACTGAGTAGCTGGACGTCGGAGCGAATTCCATTTCGATGGAGAAGTTGAGGGAAAAGATTTCCGGTTCTTCGTACCCTTCATTCGATCCACGATACGGACACGAGTTCTGCGACAGACACCGTTCGAAGAAGCTTAGGAAAAGATGAGTAACCGCTATCCTAGTAAGAATAAAACAACGACGTAAGAAATTTCCGACATATCCTTACACCCGCGAAAACATTCTACGAAACATATATATATATATATATGCATTTGCCTAAGATATTTTTGTAATAACAATAATTCTTTGTATACTTATAGTTAGCATACATATTGTGGACAAAATATCTCAGTCTATAAACATCTTTTCTTAGTCAGTGCTATCTATATTAAGATGAGAAACAAATATCCAAAATAGTTTTATTACTGAACTATCAAGTTTTCCATGCTCCGTCTAAAATAATCAAAAAAACGATTTTTTTTTCCTAAAAAAATTTATTAAACTTAATATTACAGGCAAGTACAGTTCCGATTTTATTGCCAAACGTGGCTCTCAATCCAATCTATATAGCTCGACACCCTCGTGTAAACCGAAGGTGTGGTTCCAGCGCATCCTCTACCATAAGACGTGACTCCTACGAGAATCAGTGGGGTCTCCGGCGTATTTTTCTTATTCTCGATCTGAATTGGGCCTCCAGAATCGCCCTGCAAGAAAAAAAAAAAGAAAACCAATGAAAGGATCGCGGAAATCCAAAAAAAAAAAAACAATTTCTCGAGCAATACCTGACATGTATCTTGCGTTGGAGAAAATGCACACAGCTGCGAATCTAGGATGATTTTCTTTTGAGGCGCATCCGAATAAGTCTGATTACACTTAACGAGGTCGAACGGTGTGACGTAAGCTTTTTGGAGAAATCTGCTCGTTTCCTCGGCTGAAAGAAGAACGATCGATTTACAAACAATTCGGTGCGAATTTGAGTCTGATTATAACTTACTTTCTTTGTTTATTACACCCCAACCGGCGACGATAAGCCCGGGCGGAAGTTCATTTCTGCTATGAAGACAGACCGCCTTCACGTTTTCGGAAAATTTAACAGGTCTGGATAACCTAAGCAGTGCTATATCGTTGTGCTTTTCTATGTGCTTATAATCTGGATGTATTATCGTTTCTTTAACTGGAACATCTTGTGCGGCAACCTTATCTTCGTTTCCGAAAAGGTCGATTTTTCCCAGTCGAACCATTTTGGGGAGTTTGCTGTGATCGAAATGGAAATTAAATAATAAGAAATAGTCGGCTTAGTCTGGCTTACTGTTAATTAACTCCTTTTCAGATACACTACCGCTCATAAGTTTGATCTCACCTAATATATTGCTACATAAACAAAAAGACTAAGAACTAGTAAGTGAAAACGTGAAAAAGTATTCTAACACGAAATGAAATTCAAGTTACGATTACCTAACTTTTGTGAGCACACGTTGAGGTTGACCAACTAGCTCCGGAAGATATTTCAAAAAATCCAAAGTGTAAGTACATCTAAAAGAATACCTACAAAATAACACCAAGATAAGAAAACGCTGTAAATACAGCTTCCTCATGGTATTAGTGAAATCAATTCACGAGAAAGACATGTGAGACATAAAACGCTAACACACGGACATGTTTCTGCCTTCCCGGCGTCATCAGCGTGGTTTCGAGCAGTTTAATGCTAACACATGTAATTCTCTCGCTGCTTCTATCACCATACTTAACTTTACGATACAAATGAATATTCCTGGCGCTAACTAGTGTCAAAAGAAAGAAACATTTGTCCGCAAAGTCAAACAGCGAAAAGAAGCGGGTACAGTTTCCCACCCTTCTCTCGTGCAATTCGTGGATTGCTCTCTCCGAGAGGGCGTTTTTCCACCAAAGGCAGTGTATAGCGAAACTGCACATGTAAATGATTTCTGAAGGTTTACCATGACGTATTTAAAACACATCTAAAAGAATGCCTAGAAAACGCTGTAGCGCTGCAGCTGTTTCTTATCTTGGTATTATTTTTTAAATTTTTCCCTCCGCTAGTCCGTAGGAGTTCTTGCGAATACTAATACTAAATTATATTTTACTTGACTATCTTGAAACACTTTCTGATTTTTCTTCGTAGCTTTGGAGTGTCTGGGATCGAATTATAAAGCTACCTTCTTTACATCATCAAAATGTTCACAGTAGTAAAACGCAGCCTTTAACCATGTTCCCCAACGCGTAGTAATCGAGTGCGGTGGTTTAGGCACTTTGGGACACAGTTCGTGAAATCTTTTTGTGCATTTTAAGGACTTTAGAAATACTACCTTCGTATGAGCTATTAAGAAATTGAAGAAAAAATAAAAACTTTGTCGTAATTTCTACTATTTTCACTTGCACTAGTTGTCAATTTGACAGAGTATTCGTTTTAAATGCATAGTTTCAGTAACAAGCTAAAACGTAATTATAATTTCAAAGGCTACTTTGAGGTAAAATTTATTTGAACACATTTTTCATTAGAGTGTACTATTTTGTCAACAAAACGTTTTAAATTAAACTAATATTAATATTAAACCAGCAATTTCCTTGTCATTAACCAACGTAGTTGAATTCCTGAAAAAATATCAGTCTCGGCAGGATTTGAACCCACGACCTCTATGTTACCGGCGCATTGTGCTACTATTACACCACGAAACCGGATTTGAGTTAGAATCGATTGTATGTATAGTAGTAACGGCAGCAGAATGCGACAGTAACGCAAAAGCCGTGGGTTCAAATCCTGCCGGGACTAATATTTTTTCAGGAATTTAATTTCGCTGATTAATTGCAAGGAAATTAAAATTTTATCACTTTTTAAGTTAATGAATAAAGTTTGTTTCTTGTGTAGTTTATTTTGTTATTTTATATAGCGCGATTAAACTTATAAGCGATGATGCAATTACAGAACACCAGAAATTTTCAAATTTAAATCACTCTATTCGTAAAGTAGTAAGGTTTATAAATTTATCTTCTTTCTTTTACTTTTGTTTAGCGCATTGGTAGTTTTATCGACGATTTTACAGATTAGCAACAACAAATTCAGCAAAGAAATGACTTGTACTTTGCAAACTGGTTTTTTCTTTTGTTTAATGTTTTATTCTATTCTTAGAAAGTTTTTTTTTTCAAAATATAACTTCGTAATAAACATTAAAATAATTCTAGGAAATCTTTAACAAATAGGAACTTATTTCCTCGTTCTAAATAACCACAAATCGCTTACTTTACCTGTCTACTCTCACCACGCAATGGGCGGCGGTTAAAACGAAAATCTCGCTAATCAGTGAGCCACCGCAATCTCCCCATTTCATCTCGTTCTCCGAGTCCCCCTCAAAGCCAATCGCAGCCTTAAAATAAACGAAAAACGTTGATAGATTACAGCTTGTTTCTACGCTCATACCATCCACTCACTATATAGGGAAAATCTCCTAATGATGCGTTTTCCCCGTTTATGATGAAGGGTTGCGAATTGATGTTGTAAGTTTTGGAATATTTTTCGCAAGCTAGAAAGGAAAAGAACACACGATATCAAAGGTAAATATTTAACATTTTATACTAATTAATTGTTGATAGTCTACCACACATGGGAGAAAATCTTTTTAGATAAAAATTTGATAAGGTATCATATTTTATTTTGTGTTAGAGAAACTATATAGATAACGAAAATAATATATATCTTGCCATAAGCAGGTAGCGACCCCTTTTCTCTTGTTTTACAGACCGTATATATATGCATAACAATAAGACAATGTATTCCTGTATTAATTTGTATGATGGCAATAAAGCAATAATGCGTTAATGGTAGGAAATGAGAGATGTTCGCGTTATGAAATAGAATTATTCCACCTGTCATAATTAACTGTGCATTTAGTATGCAGCCAGTATATTGTCGAGATACTGGAACCGTGTTTGATTGCGTCAGGACGACTCAATTTCATATTGTTCATTTATTTGTTCGAAGACATGCAAAAAGAAGATAATTTGGATATTACACATGGGCTGAAAAGTCCGGGGCCTAACAAAGAAAACACGGTCTTTTTGGTTCAAAATTAGCTTTATTCATCAACGTAATCTCCACCAAGAGCAACGCAATTATTCCAGCGCCGCTCTAACATTTCAATACCACTTTTGTAGAACGATTTATCTTTTGCCTCAAAATAGGCCTCAGTTTCAGCGACAACCTCTTCATTCGCGCGAAATTTCTTACCGGCGAGCATTTTTTGAGGTCTGTGAACAGCCAGTAGTCGCTGGGAGCCAAATCTGGCGAATACGGTGGATGTGGGAGCAATTCGAAGTTCAATTCATGTAGTTTCGCCATTGTTTTGATTGAATTGTGACACGGTGCGTTGTCTTGATGAAACAACATTTTTTTCTTTGCCATATGCGGTCGTTTCTTTACAATTTCGGCTGTTGATCGAATTTCCTTTCTCAAGATAGTCGATGAATATTACACCACGCACATCCCAAAATACCGAGGCCATAACCTTTCCAGCCGATTGTTGTACTTTCGGGCGCTTTGGACGAGGTTCACCAGTCGCTGTCCACTCAGATGACGATCGTTTTGATTCCGGAGTGAAGTGATGGATCCATGTTTCATCCATTGTCGCATATCGACGCAAAAATTCCGAAACACAAGAAACCCTTTGAAGATAGAATGGTTGTGAAGAGAGCATTTTTTGAAACGGGTGAGGTTTTATTTGGAGATTTTAAAAATAAAACAGAGATCATGTCTACTATTAAAGAACTTCAGTTACCTCGTCCGACAATCACAAGGTGTATTGGTTAAAAATTAAAATATCATGGAATATTACATATTTTTCTCTGCAGTTCAACGAATCCACCAATTTTGCAGATACTCCTCAGCTCTGTATCTTGTGTATCGAATGATATTTAATGACATGTCGACTAAAGAAGACTCCCTAAAAGGAAAATCCCATGGCTAAGGTGTATACAATGTTTTCTTAAATTTTGTGACAAGCTACCAATCTATAAATTAGTACATTGCTACAGATGGAGCATCAGCCATGACTGGAGACAAAAATGGTTTTATTGCATTGTGTCGAGCTAATGACGATTTCCGTTAGTTCTTCTCATTCCGTTGCATTATTCATCAACACGTTTCGTATTCAAAAGTTCTAAACATGGAGGAGGTTATCAACATCGCAATAAAAATTGTGCCTAAAGCTTGTAACGACGACTCTTCAAATTATATAATATTATAAAAGTACTCAAAGATCTGAATTGCAGAATTTAGATATGATTGAGTTAACATGATTGAGCGGAAGAGAAACTGAAAAAACGAGAAACATGTTGCACTTGTTCTTCTAGAATTAAAAGAAAAACCTTTTATGCGTGTAAAATTTGCCATATGCCTGTTTAGCATGTGCGTAAATTTGTAAAAATTGTAAACACAATCTTTGGGTATTTGACCCTCTACAACTTTTTATTTGTTTTAAGTTATTTCTTATATTATTGTTTTTTTTTAATCGCATCATCATTTAAGGTTAAGAATCTGTTCTTATTTTCGTATAGAATATTATTAAAGAAAAATTCTAGGGTTTGTATTAAAAACAGAGCAAAATACAACATTTACGGATTTTCTGTTTGGTTTATGTTAATTAAAGAACGAACTATGTTAAAAAGCATCTCGAGTTTTATTCTAGGGTGCACTCAATCCAATAAGAATATTTCCAATGGGTAAAACGATATGTTTTGGTAATTAAAGTTTGTTTATTATATGCGATCATCAAGACCACACAACGGTGAAGAGGTTACAGTATTTACACTACGGTGGTTAAGGGTTAAAATAGTTCTTGATGTAACACAATACATTGGGTGTCACCAAACCTATGAAGGGTAGCGTATATTTTAAAACGGCATACTCGTTTTTTTTTAAGACAACGTACTCATCATAATCCTTTATCAAAACAATGCTAGAGAGCAATAGTAGATTGTCATTGTTCCATTTTGCTTTGAACCTAATCAGCATACAATGCAATATGAAATGCTTATCGTTGTCAGTGCAACAAAAATCCGTATTACCCATTATTTAATGGTTATAAGAATAATACAAATGAGAATTCCCATAAAAACATGAATACATCACCAGAAACGTTGCATATTGATCCTGTACACACCTGCTATTCTACTTCTAACGGGAATTTTAGTTATAAGGTCCTTTTCTTGGCAGCAGACTATCTCAATTATGCCTTTGAAGCCGCATCTTTCCAGACCATGTGGTTTCCCAGCTTTCAATTTATCTAGTGCCTCTGTACAATTAGTCACTAGGGTACATTTTCTCTCATTATTTGAACCGCATCTATCACCAACATCCCAGTCACCTGAAAACAAATAAGAGAACCTTAATTTAAGTACACCTACACAATGTTATACTTCAATTTTTTTTTGTAATAATGGCGTTATTCAACATTAGGCGGTAGCTAGACAATAAAATTGGATTGCTTTTCAATGGGGAATCATATTCTTCAGCAGCTGATACAGTTCTTCCAGTTTTACTTGTTTCTATTCCTATTCTATATTGTTATTGCAAAACAAAGGAATTTCACCAACTTTTCTCTACTCCGTTGAATCGGTTTCAAGCGTACCACCTTTGCAAATTTAGCTTGAGGAGAAATGAAGTTGTTTCGTTTGCGGTTAGAAGCGATGTAAGGTTTTAGTAGGAGCAGATTGCCGTTCAAATTGCTCGAACATAAATATTGGAACAGCAGATGATAGAGATGTGAAATTAAAAGTCTGGATTGAGTACTAAAGGAAAGATGATATATGTAACATAGCTGTAGAAAGAAGACTAGAACCACCAAAACAACTTAAAGAGTAATGAATGCTGGAAGAAGCTAAATATCTGCAGAAGTCTTAAAGCTAGAAAAGAATCCCTCAGAAAACGTGGTATGTAATATACACTCCAATATACCCCAAGAAAGAATTGTTATGATTATTTAAATAATATAGGAACCAAATGAAAACAGAAACTCATATTTGAAATTTTTATTAGGCAGATAATTATAGGATAGTAGCTTAATACTTAATATTGTCACCAACGATTCTTATGACCTCTCCCATTCGATCTGGCATGGATTCAATTAACCTTTGTATAGAAGCTTGGTCTAAATTCTCCCACTTCTCACAGAAAGCATCATCTAATCCCTCTAGCTCTACTGGGTAGTCCCAGACATTCTCGATAGAGTTGATGTCTGGATTCATCGCAGGCCAATCTAAAACTGGAATGCCAACCTCATCAAGGTATCTCCAGACGATTATTACCACATGGGGTCGTGCATTAACAAGAATTACTTGCCTGTTACTGGTGTAACTACATGATCTTGTAAAATGTCCGTTATATACCTCTGTTTACCGACATTAACTCTGTAAGGCCTGCTAAAGGGATGCCTCCCCAAACCATGATAGAGCCACCACTAAAATTAGACGTAAATCTGGTGATGAACTGGCGATAGCGCTCACCGTTTCGTCTGTATACTGGTGTATATACATCTGAGGTGTAAAGATTAAATTTTAGCTCATCTCTGAAGAGTATATTGGTCCAGTCATTCATTTTCCAATTAACATATTCCCTAGCAAACTTTAAGCGGGTCACTCGGTGATAACTGGTAAGACGAGAAGTTGTAACAGCTATTCTGGCTCTTATTCCACTCTAACTCAATCTATTGCGAACGGTTTGGGTACCTATTCGAGTATATCTAACTCTAGCGATCTGAAATTGCCTTGCAGTTGCATACCTCCGACCTAATGCTTGTAGTCTTAAATACCGGTCATCTTGGGGAGTAGTAGATATTTTACGACCTGGTACTGGTCTTCGTATGTAACCTTCTCTTCCTTTATACCTGGCTACTGCGCTAAAAGCATCCGAATGGATAAAGAATCATTTACGTAGTCGATGTTTTACGACGGAGGATGAAAGCAATTAATCAATTTTTTTGAGAGCATTCCAGATTAAGACGACTGGCTTCAAGCTTTTACGCTGTGAAAGCTTCGGTTACAAACCTGCATTGATGCAGGAGATGCTTATTTTGAACATAAATAAAATCATTTCCGTAAAAAGGCTTGTAATTTTCTTGTATCTCAAAATAAATAGCGTGACCCTCGGTTAAAGCAACTGTTCCAGCCACTTGTTCTAGAATTAAATTACTCATTTTGCTTCTAATTACGTTAGTAAAGTACTCTCACAGCGCACTTTACAATTTGTCTGTCTAGGAACACTTTCAATAAACAACAAAATAAAATATTTGTGTATTCACTTTTCTACAATGTTTTTGTAATAAGAAAAAAAAAACAACTTATTCAAAAGCTGTTTCTACGATTTTCTTTGTATACTTATTCACGGCATACATACCACAAACATATTGTAGACGTATAAAAAATATCTAAGTCTATAAACACATTTTTGGCGGAGTATAGTTGAAGGTCTTTAAAATAGCTATCAATTTAAAATAAAAAAGTTATTATGGGAAAATATTGTGTGCCAAAATATTCGGAAACAACATTACTTTTACGAGGTAGGCACCATAAATTCTCGGCCTGATAGGCTTATAAAGCTTGTTCAAACTCCGTCACAGCACAAAAGCGAGGTCTACGCTATAAATATGACGGTTCGAAGAGTAGTTGTTTTTATTAGCCAGCCAGCCAACGTGACTAGTGCATGAAGATGTCTGAAGTAATGAAAATTGTGTACCACGTAGTCATCAAATTCTTAACAAAAGAAGGGCATACACCTTAATCACATAAAATAACGTTTAGACGGCGTTTACGGTGATTCATCTCCTTCGTATTCCACTGTAAAAAAGTGGGCAAAATGTTTCGGTTCTGGAAGATGCCGAATGGTCGGATCGACCAATCGAAGTGGTAACGCCTCAACAGATTTCAATTATTGAAGATTTAGTGTTAGAAGATCGCCGTTTGAAAGTGAAGGAATTAGCAGCGATAACAAATATATCCGAAACAAATATTCGCCGAATTCTCCATGACCATTTGGGTGTGAATAAAATTAGTGCAAAATGGGTAACCGCGACTTCTCTTTGCTCTCCAACGTGACCGTCGAGTCGAATGTGCATGGTCGCTTTGTTTGGAGACGACCCAAAACCGATTTTGGAGTCCATTATCACATGAGATGAAACAATGGTTCAGCTTTACGATCGTCTATCGAAAAGAAAGTCCATGGAATGGCGGCGACCTGATGAACCTCGTCCCAGAAAGGCGAAAGTCCTTCGATCAACGAAAAAAGTGATAGCTACAATATTCTGGGGTTATAAGGACATTTTGCTAATTGATATTATGCGTTTTTATAGGATAAATTAAGGGGCAGTATTCGTGCAAAACGTCATGGAAAATTGACAAAAGGCGTGCGATTATTGCACGAAAATGCTCCCGTTCATACTGCCGCCGTTTCACAGGCTGCCAACCCCGAATGTGGCTTTCAAGAACTGAAACATTCACGGTATAGTCCAGATATTGCTCCTTGTCATTTTTATTTGTTTTTCCAATTTAAAAAAGGACTTTAGGGGACGTCGTTTTAAGGACGACAGCGAGTTGCAAGCAGCTGTTATGGAACATTTTGACGGAGAAACTTGAGATTATTTTTACAATGGTATCAAATTATGGATTAATCGTTGTAATAAATGTATAGGAACTAGGGTAAATTACATTGAAAAATAAAATTTCTCATATTGTTCAAGCCGAAAATTTATGGCGCGCACCTCGTAGAAACGCTTCTAACAGGCAGATGTTATGAGTGATTCTATATAATTTATGATCGAATAGATAATTTTAGCAAAAAAATCTTCCGTTAGTTTACTCGGTCAAAATTTCGTTTTCATCTTTCTCTCGATAATAAGAAACGAGAAATCGTACTAATGAAGCTTTTTTTGATATGCATCATAATTAATTCCGATAATAAAGTTAAACGTAAACAATGCAAAAACGAGAATCGTTCTTTTTCTGATAGAATCATTTAATGACCTTCTTACAAAGAACTGTTTATATAAACATTGCGACAACGCAACTGCAGGAACTACGGATACTACCAGACTGTATCCATTAAAACGTTAAACAAACATAATAGATGAATAAAAGTTATTCTTGAACAGCGACTAAAGGTAAATCAGTTCTTGAAACCGCGGACTATGGTAAAAATAACTAGTTTCCCGTAAGCGTTTGATAAAGCAGTACAGGCCCAATTAGTATCGGGAACTTGTCCAATTCCGAGACGGTTTTTCCAGTATTTACGAGATAGACTTTCTCGTAAAAAGGAATCCGCTTAAGCCTTACAGAAGTCGAACGCCGAATTCTGAGAACGACAAAACGAGTTGTTCTTGAATAATTCCGTGATTGACTTAAACGTTTTAACTCTTACGCCGTATTATTCTAACGAGCGTCGACGACAAAAGGTTTTTAAAAAAATCTTACCGAAACCTCTCACGGTGGCTAACAGGCACGCAAATATTACCGTCCCAATTATTGTCATAGTTGCAAGAAAGTTTGCACGAATCACGCTTATCACTGATGGGATTTTTTTACAAAAACATTACATCGCGTTCGGTTTAAAACTACGTTACGTCTCTCTATATATCGGTAAACCGGTTACACACGGCGCATTCACAACACTGGCTTCGTTCTCGGCTCCTGCTGGTTTCAAGTTCACGACGGGAAGCGCGACAAGGACGGATTGCTCGATGTTCAACGCGCATGTCGGTGTTTGCCTCTTCGAATTTAAACACTCTTAGCGACAATTAGCAATGGAATTAGTTGCTTTTAAGAATCAGGTATAAGGAAGCGGTATCCATTACGGTTCTTGGAAATTTCAGGTGTGAATTTTGTATTAGAAACAGTTATATGCTACACAACCATTTTATCTCGTGTTTATCCTCTTTTTTTTCGAGTTTATATGGGACGGTTTATTATCATCTGCGTCAGCCATATAAAACAAAGGCGAATAAAAAGGAGAGAAACGAATCTAAAATGAGCGAGGTAAACAACTACAAAAATAAATGATAATTTTGATTCCCCAAGTCTTTCTTAATGCATATCAACATCTGAACATCAGGTTGGAGGTGTGGTGTTCGATAGCCTTTTCGTATGACATTGTTTATGATATCGTTGACATCTCGATATTTGAAACATCAGTACCGTTAGATGATCTACTTATAACTAAAATTGCATTTGAAACTGGTTACGAGGGCGACCTGAAATGTTTCCGGAATCGGCAAGAGATGGTGCACGAAGATTGAAATGGAGTCATTGATCGGCAAAGGCAACATCTTTTGTGGCAACTCTCAAAATTTCAGACATCTACTGTCAATAGTTGTTGTTTAAGAGCCTATTTTATGTAACAAATCTGGCGGTTTCGCAAAAAGTGGATAAAATCGAATTTCGTGCAGCTACTGGATGATGAGCGCATTCAAATGTGGCCACACAAGCACAAGTGACGAACCACGCAATGGACGTCCAAAAACCGCTACCAACGATGAAATGGTCGATAAGATTCATGCCAATTCAGCCGATTGAAGCTGAAAGAGATAGCAGAGACAACAAGCACCTCAGAGGAACGCGTTGGCCATATCCTACACGATTTTTTTTTTATATTTTGTAACTCTTTTGGAAGCAAGTGCGATAGGGGATGACGGTTCAAACTCTTCCATTATACGTACCATCACATTCACCACAGAATATTTTTCCGATCGGCTGTTTCGTCCACACATAACCACAGGTTTTTTATCTTTCTGTTCTGCTTTAATTCCCCTTTGATACGGGTACTCGATTCTCCGTGCCGCGCGCTTCACCCCTCCACGTTGTTCTCCGCACGGCACTGAAACTTCCCCCTCTTTGCCGAGACTAATTATTACAACCTGTACTCTGACTTACCTATAACTAATTAGTTTGATTGCAACCCTGTTGAGTTCTTGTGGGATCACTTCGATCTTGAAGTCCGCAAAGAACCTCCGACTGGCAAAGCAACATTCTGAAATGCTCTACAAGAAGTGTAGAATGCTATTTGTACTAAAGATGTCGCGTATTTGCCAGGCAATTACTCCCCCTATCCTTTTCAGTTAATCAGTAATCCTTGTTTCTTTAATAAATTTCTCGCAAACATCATCAATCTCGTCAATTTTGTTATTTTACATAGTGCAATTAAACTTATGAACGGTAGTGTACTATATTACTTACTATATATGGTGATAGATTTGAATTTTATCGCCCAAAAATCCTAGATATGCTCCATTTTAATTTGTCAGAAATTTTCTCCATATTTCGCATATTTTGCTCCATGGTGCCGCGTCTCAAAGTCAGAAAAAATTACAACTTGTTTTCAACTTTACGATGTTCTAACCTACAAACGATTTGACTCATAAAACCGCGTTGTTTATTATTTCGAGTCTCCATCGTAACGAACCAATATTTAACCTTTTACTTCTTTCGGTTATTAGCTTCTTTTCCCGAACCGATGGCAAGTTTCCAGGCAAAAACGCAAAGAATTTCCTTAATCTTTGCCGGTATATTATTCATAGCAATTTATAGTTCGCTATTTATATTTGTTATCAAGGAAACAACGTTTGAAATTTGGAATATCCGAAAATGGTCAAGG
This sequence comes from Trypoxylus dichotomus, assembly GCA_023509865.1. Taxonomy (NCBI): domain Eukaryota; kingdom Metazoa; phylum Arthropoda; class Insecta; order Coleoptera; family Scarabaeidae; genus Trypoxylus; species Trypoxylus dichotomus. Next base: position 49,667,162 of record CM042080.1, on the reverse strand, counting down.
ACGAAATTCACGGGAAATACGAGCGTTTCCAGTTGATAAAATTAAGATAAATTGTCAAACTTTGAAGCGAGCTCTAGTAGTCCAAATTCTACACAGTAACAATGAAACCACATATAACGGAAATAAAAGAAATGGGGGTGGTAGAGGTTTTGTCGAGAATGTTGTATTGTTGAATTTATTCTTTGTTTTGTCGTTCTTATTTATGCATTGTTTAAAAATTATTTGGGAAGATTAAAATCGTGGTGAATTTTAGGTCAAATATAATTATAAATATCTATGTTTAATATTAGTAATTGATTCAAAGAAAACGAGGCAGATAAGTAGAGGTTAATTGTATATAATACAAATGTTTATAAACAATTGTGGATTGTGAAAAATTCCATTTGCGGTATTCATATTTACAGAATTGATATATTCATGATAGGTTAATTAAATATTACTTGATTAATAATTTAAACTACGCAGTTCTTACAACATACTTAGTACTAATAATTTATATGTAAATCGGTTACTCTAACCATTGTTCGTGTTAGTATAGAAACTCCCATGATTAATCTAGACATGAAAACTTTAAATAAATAACATATTTTCGCTGTAATGACTCAATTTAAGAGATGGTTTGATTTAAAATTGGCAAATTGTTTTTGCTTACTTCCACGTTTAAAGTACAAAAAAGAAAATGTATCAGAAGAAAGTTGGTTTCATATAAATATTGGTTCTCGACTTCTACACATTTCACTCGGCGGGGAAACTAAAGTCGCCCAACGGAAGCTCACAACGGTTGAAGTTTGGCTAGCAAAATGTCCTCGGTGTTTGTTCTAAACTTAATGATATCTTATCCATCAGTGCCTTGGTCGATTTTGATGTTGTTTTATTCACCGAGACATGACTACGTTCGGATATCTCCGACTCTGAGAGTTTTAATTCTTCTTTCAATGTATACAGGAAGGATAGGAATTTTAATGCTATTAATCGTGCTACTGGTGGTGGCACTTGTGTCTGTCCGGTATAATGTTGATCATACATCCAATTTAGTTCCATTGATCGATCTACTCAGATGTAAATGTTACATTGATGTAATGACTTTGTTTATTGTTAATATTTACATACCTCCTCATATTACCTGCGATGATTATGAAGTATTTTCTTGAGTCCTTATGTCTAGAACTTCTTAATAAACAATTATTGATATGTGGTGACTTCAATTGTCTAAATTTCAATTCTTCTAGTGCTATTGATCGAAAAATAATTTCATATCAACCTTGAACCTGTAGCAATTTAATGATATCTTGAACTGTAATGATGGAGTTCTTGATTTGGTTTTGTCTAACGTTCCATGGTTAATTGCAGTATCTCATGATGCTGTACCGTTTGTATCCGAGGATGTATTTCATCCTGCATTGAGTATAACTCTTGACATAGCTAATAGTAAATCTGCAAAAGACCTTCCATCTAACACAAACATCAAATATAATTTTAAAAATGTCGATTTTCCTTCATTATATGATAGTATTATGAATGTGGATTGGTCCTTTGTTGAAGCATTTTCTAATGTTGATGATGCTGCTTCTGCATTTTATGATCAGCTGTATGGCGCTTGACCCCTCCACGTTCTTCTCCGCACGGCACTGATACTTGCTTCTCTTTATCGAGACTAGTTATAACTCATTGTGTAGTTTATGATTCTTGTTTTGTTTATTACCTAAATTTAATTATCCTGTAGCATTACTAAACATTTATTTTTTTAACTAAAGAAAATGTTACTTAACACCTCATCTTTATTGAGAAACATGTCTAACAATGCGAATTTTACAGGTAATTTTAGGCCATGATTCAAGTAACAATACGTTATATTCGGCGGCACAGAAGTTAAAAGTGAGTGCGTCTACACAGTGAAAAAAAGCATTGGAAAATATTTAAAACTAAGAGTTTTTAGTTTTATACTCCATTCACGTTGAGAATGCAGACTTGGAATAGATAGGCCTTAAAATACGGGTTTGCCATTGGCTAATGGGCGAGGCATATTCACACAGGACAAATTGACGTAATTTCTTCATATTAAATTTCTCAGTTGTTTGCTTACAATTTTCGTGTCATTGTTTCCTTCAGTTCTTCATTGTACTTTTTATCTATAAACAAGTTGTGGCAAAAATAATTCTTTTCAGAGTTACTATACAATCGATTATATAAAAAAAATAATTTCTACTTTACTATTACGATTACAGTTTTGGTTTGGTATGGCTGAAGAAGCAGTAGTAGATGCAGTTGTAGGACCATCGAAGAACCCTCAAGGAAGCATATTGGTAGTAGGCAGAGGCTAAATTGAAGATATGGTTGAAGAATTTATTATAACTACAGATTCTGATTTTGCCTAATAAATGAATAAAATGTGTATACACTTGGAATACTCTGATTGCTCATTTATATCTTCATGCATTCCATACATTTAGTTAAGGTATTTTATACAATGTAGTAATTTTAAAAGAATATAAGTACCCCAGCCGGGGTACAGTAGACAAGTATACTTGGGGTGCTGTTTTCTTTTTCACCGAGCAGCTCATCTAATTTCATCATTGACAATAACCAAATTCTATGCAAAATTTAAGGATATTGTGTGTTGCCATGTACTCTGAAGCCACTCGATGGACTTAGATACAGTCCCGTTGAACCCATTATGTATTGTTCATAAGCAGCAACATTCTTCCTTGTTTGGCTTTTTCTTGTATATATTGAATTGCTTACTTTCAACCATACCATTAAAATTGATGGAGATTACCAACAGAGAGATTTACTTCATGACAAATGACTTGATGTTACTTTTACTTTATTATTGCGATATTACTTTACCAGGTCATATAACCATAATGTATCGCACATAAAACTTTGATATTTACGATGTTGTCAGTTGAGTTTCATCGGTTAAATTTCACCAGTGTAATACAGCCGCCGATCGTAGCGCTACCTACTGCATTCTTAACGTGAATGAAGTATAGTTTGAGAACAAGTACAACTGCATATACTTGAAAAATTATTAAAGGACATAAAGACACTGTTATTGTTAAAACTCTATCTACAATAGATAAGCATATTATTTTCAAAGCTATTCATTTCACTAGCACAGATCATAACTCCACTTTCACATGGATTTTACAAGGGGATTTCTTGTATACGAAAGATAAAAGAAAACATGATACAAGAACAAGGAACTTATTATTCAAACAAGAAAAATAAATCGAAAACATCCTCTTTCTCACATGCATATTATTTTCCACTCTAATTGATTACATGAGTCATACCTCCCATACTTTTTCGTTTTAATTTTTTTTCTTTTCCATTCTCATGTATACAGTAACTCCACGCCCACATCCTTCACTCTAAACTTTTCTACAACTTTAAAAAAGTTCCTACCGTGATACTCATGAATTTTTAATAATCACCATACCGACCTGAAACTACTCAAGACTCTGAATGTTAGCGAGTAAAATATTAAAACGTCCCCAAACGCTTCGTTTTATAAATTGCCATCCCTCTCGCGGAATATATTCATTAGCTGCGTCGACCTCCATCGGAACTGACCTCTGTCCATTAAATTGTAATTTAGTTCTAAGAAAATAGCTTAGAAACACGTACTAATGGTACCGTTGCGTTTTTATCCGGAGAGGTATCCCAAAAACTACTTCGCTCTACAAAGAGGCGTTCTGAAAATGTTAGGGATATCACTTTCCGGTGACGAAGGTTATATGTATAGGGCGTATTCGATATTATGGTTGAGTTCTGTTGTCTTGTCATTTAGTATTGTTGAATTGTATGAGGTTTATGTTTATATGGATAATCTGGATATTTTGGTGAATAATTTGAGCTATTTAGGTACAGATTTACTTGGTAAGTATCGTATAAATTACATTAGGCAATATTTCATTTCATTTCACAGAATATATGCAATAATTTCATTTTGTTTTGTAGATATAATAATAATAATAATAATAATAATAACTATAATAATAGTGATAATAATTTAAAAATAAGCCCAAAATTTTAGTTGTAAAACAGAATTACAAATATTTTCACTAAGTAATTCAACTCAATTGACTCTGAGATTTTATTGTGAATAAAAAAATGTCGTTGTTTCTTTTTTATTCATAATTAAATGCATCCATAAGTTGATTGTTAGCAAGCAGATAAGCGTTTTGAATTTAATGGAATACCGATATCATTAGCATACAATATTACTTGTTGTGCTTCAATTAAACTCATTGCTACGTCGTTATAATGTATAATTAAAATAATATGGAACCCCAACATCCATATCTATAAAATGAGCTCGCTAATCATCAATTGGAACACTCTTAATTCGGTCTTTAAGGTAAGATCGAAATCAATTAAACGAAACATCTCTAATACCAGTTTATAAACAAGAATGCTGTTATTAGCTAAATGGAATGCTTTGGAGAATCGACAAACATGCCAATACAATATTCGTTAATATCCGCATTACAGTAAATATTTTTTTAGAAAATTAGAAAATTCAACTCAACAGCACTCACAATAACCAGTCGAATAATACTGAACAGGCGTGTTTTGATACGGGTATTCTATATCACGTGCCGCGCGCTTCGCCTCTCCATATTGTTCTCCACACGGCACTGAAACTTATCTCTCTTTGCTGAGACTAATAATAAGTATTAAAACGTGACCATACCTAGTTGTACAAAAGGTAAATGATAATAGTAATAATGAAATATATTAACATCTTTTTTATATGAAAAAAAGAACCACATTATAGCACAAGTTTAACCAAAACAATATCTCCAATGTTTCTCAAACAGGAGGACATAACACATCGTCTTCTTTTAAATAGGGAATTGTTAGGACGGTACAAAATACTCATGTGCATAAATATACACCCAACATTTGTGTACCACCATCTATTAAAATTACTACATTATTTGGTGTATGGCAATTTAATTACGAAATTATACCAAAGTACAATAGAAAACAACACGAAAGGACGACGAGAAAAGACAAGGGAAGCTTAAACAGCTGCTGTTGATCAAACTAAAAAAGAAAACCTGGATAAATAAACAAAAAACATTCCCCAGTAATTTCATCAATTTAAATCCGCAAACACCACAATTGTATGGCTTCAGTCGCTTACAAACTAGTCGTATGCTTAACACATGGGCTGAAAAGTCCCGGGCCTAGCAAAGAAAACTCGTTTTTTTCGGTTCAAAATTAGCTTTATTCATCAACGTAATCTCCATCAAGAGCAACGCAATCATTCCAGCGCCGCTCTAACATTTCAATACCACTTTTGTAGAACGATTTATCTTTTGCCTCAAAATAGGCCTCAGTTTCAGCGATAACCTCTTCATTCGTGCGAAATTTCTTACCAACGAGCATTTTTTTCAGGTCTGCGAACAGCCAGTAGTCGCTGGGAGCCAAATCTGGCGAATACGGTGGATGTGGGAGCAATTCGAAGTTCAATTCATTTAGTTTTGCCATTGTTGTGATTGACTTGTGACACGGTGCGTTGTCTTGATGAAACAACATTTTTTTCTTTGCCATATGCGGTCGTTTCTTTGCAATTTCGGCCTTCAAACGCTCCAATAACGCTACATAATATTCACTGTTGATGGTATTTCCTTTCTCAAGATAGTCCATGAATATTACACCACGCACATCCTAAAATACCGAGGCTATAACCTTTCCAGCCGATTGTTGTGCTTTCGGGCGCTTTGGACGAGGTTCACCAGTTGTTGTCCACTCAGATGACGATCGTTTTGATTCCGGAGTGAAGTGGTGGATCCATGTCTCATCCATTGTCACAGATGGACGCAAAAATTCCGGTTTGTTACGTTTAAACATGGCCAAACACTGCTCAGAATCATCAACACGTTCTTGTTTTTGGTCTACAATGAGTAAACGCGGCACCCACTTTGAACAGAGCTTTCTCATAGTCAAATGCTTATGCAATATCATATCTTTACGATGTCAGCTAACTCACGCAACTTCACTTTCCGATCATTCAAAACAATTTTGTGGATTTTTGTGATGTTTTCTGGTGTTACCGCCTCATTTGGACGTCCACTGCGTTCTGCATCATCGGTGTCTCTACGACCACGTTCGAAGTCAGCTATTCAACGTTTTACTGTTGCTTCTAATGGAGCGGAGTCCCCATAATACTTTTCAAGCCATTGCTTCGCTTGAACGGTATTTTTTCCCATCAAGAAGCAGTGTAAAATTAAAACACGAAATTGTTTTTGATCCATTGTTTTGAAAATAACAAAAGTAGCGTGACTCTTAGCACAATAACTCACAAACTAATGAATAGAATATCATGAAATTTTAACAGCTGTCTTTTGAAGGTTAGTACTAACTGAGAGAAAGGTGACTTGTCAGCCCATGTGTTACTTATTTGTAACGGAATTTAATTTTAAAGCTACACATCCAATTGAAAACTCTATAGTACCTACTAATGGATTAAAACAACTTTAGATTAATAATAACTCCATTGAAGAAATTGACAATGTCAAGATACCATATATTTGCTTCAAAATCCAATGATATTTTTATTGTACGTGTTACGTATCAACTTTCATCTATATATGATTTTAATTACACTTTACTTACATTTATGTATCAAATTGAACTGAAAGAATCTATTTTAGGTATTGCAAAAATGGCTGTACTGTTATATCATCGTAAAAACATTGGTGCGACTTTAGATAACATGGAGAAAGGATATTTTGCACCAGATAAATTCAGAGGTGGCGAAATAGAAGAAAAATTAATTAAACGTTGTATACTACTGAATAATCGTCAGGTAATATTATTATTCCCCCTCCAAAAAAAGTAAAAATCAAAACTCTTTCGATCTTTAGACTTGCCTTTACTATTTAGCGGTTGTCATGGTCTGCGGCCTAGGTGCTTTGGGTACTATGTTAAAACGAGCAATCTACCCTACCGCTCCAAAACGAGAGATGCCCTTCATGACCTTCTCATGGTTCGACACCAATACAAGTCCTACGTTCGAGATAATCTGGTTCTACCAGTTCTATTGGAGAACCACGTATGCTTTGATCGTCAGTTCGACGGATTCCTTGATAGCTGGCGTCTTGGCTCATATTAGTACCCAATGTATTGTGTTACAGAATAGTATCAAAGGTACTATACTTAAATGTCGAGGGGAAATGTCTTTGGTAAGTGGTAATACTTGCAAGGAAGGAATGTCAAAGGTGTATTATCTTGATTTTGTTGGGATTTAAATGAAGATCTACTTTTAATTTTGATAATACAATCGTCTTTTAGAATTCACTCACCAAATATATTGGAAGTTAATCAATATCCCGCGAAAGTAATGTCAAAATTTTAGGTATTGGATTTAATTTAACAATTCTATGAAATATAATAAGATGTTAATACAATATTGACAAAATGAGTCCCAACATTTTTAAGAAATCCATAAAAGTGTTGTAACTTACGTATGGTAACGCCACATTTAAAATGCCTGGAAAACAATACCTAACATAACACATGGGCTGAAAAGTCCCGGGCCTAACACATAGATGACGCTAGTTTTATTGCAGTCACCTTTCTCTCAGTTAGCTTCAAAAGACACCCGTTAAAATTTCATGATATTCTATTCATTAGTTTGTGAGTTATTGTGCTAAGAGTCACGCTACTTTTATTATTTTCAAAACAATGGATCAAAAGCAATTTCGTGTTTTAATTTTACACTGCTCCTTGATGGGAAAAAATACCGTTCAAGCGAAGCAATGGCTTGAAAAGTGTTATGGGGACTCCGCTCCATCAGAAACAACAATAAAACGTTGGTTTGTTGACTTCAAACGTGCTCGTGGAGACACCGATGATGCAGAACGTAGTGGACGTGCAAATGAGGCGGTAACACCAGAAAACATGAAAAAAAATGCACAAAATCGTTTTGAATGATCGAAAAGTGAAGTTGTGTGAGTTATCTGACATCGTAAAGATATCAAAAGAACGTATTGGCTTTATATTGCATGAGCACTTGACTATGAGAAAGCTCTGTTCAAAGTGGGTGCCGCGTTTGCTCACTGTTGACCAAAAACAAGAACGTGTTGATGATTCTGAACAGTGTTTGTCACAATGGATGAAACATGGATCCATCACTTCACTCCGGAATTAAAACGATCGTCATCTGAGTGGACAGCAACTGGTGAACTTCGTCCAAAGCGTCCGATAGCACAATAATCGGCGGGAAAGGTTATTTTGGGATGTGCGTGGTGTAATATTCATCGACAGTCAATATTATTTGGCGTTATTGGAACGTTTGAAGGCCGAAATTGCAAAGGAACGACCGCATATGACAAAGAAAAAAATTCTGTTTCATCAAGACAACACATCGTGTCACAAGTCAATCAAAACAATGGCAAAACTACATGAATTGAACTTCGAATTGCTCCCACATCCACCGTATTCGCCAGATTTGGCTCCCAGCGACTACTGGCTGTTCGCAGACATCAAAAAAATGCTCGCCAGTAAGAAATTTCGCACGAATGAGGAGGTTATCACTGAAACTGAGGCAAAAGATAAATCGTTCTACAAAAGTTGTATTGAAATGTTAGAGCGGCGCTGGAATGATTGCGTTGCTCGTGATGGAGATTACGTTGATGAATAACGCTAATTTTGAACCAAAAGGACCGTGTTTTCTTTGTTAGGACCGGGACTTTTCAGCCCATGTGTTAATAATACTGCTAAATACAACTACTCATGGTTTTGGTGGAATCATAGGTGATATTTTATTCAACTCACGATAAGCCTGAGGAATTATTCATATATGCAGTTACCCATGCATGGTTCATGCGCACCCTCTCTGGTTTAGCACTCCATGAGCTGCTCGGAAAAGGGATTGAGAAACTGTATCAGCTTGTTTCGCTGTATTTGAACAAGCAAACAAGTATGTTACACTTAAGCTGTAGGTTTTGCAAAGTGTTGAGCAAAATGTCGCTCGAAACCACCCCGATAACGTCTAGTAGGCCGTGGAAGATTCCACCAATACCAGAGTAGCTGTATTTAGCAGCATTAGGTATGGTAAGTCATCTAAGTATTAAGTATGTAAACCAAGGTCAGATATTTAAATGATAAGCCTTTCTTAAAAAACGGTTCTATGATCTGTTATTCTTGGCTTAAAAAAGATGAAAGTTCAAGCAATACTGATATATACTTTAAACCTAGAACATGAACTTGAACCTAAATTTCAGCCTAAACCAACAGTGAAATATCAGAAATACGAACGTGGCATTTGGAATCGCCCAAGATGTTGATATCACTTTGATAACATTAACCTAAACAAATCAAATTCAAACAATTTTATCATAAATTCAAGCAAATATTTTTAGTTACTAACGTTTTAGAACTTATTTGCTAATCAGCTAATAATAATCAACTCATTAGCATTTCTTATCATTACTTTTTACAATTTTACTTACTTAAAGAAAACAAAGATTAAGTGAGAACCTTGAAAACGGTGTACGAACTCATGTTTTAAAGATTCTTTCGAATTTTAAATAATTTTTTAAAAACAATTTCTCTGCAGCCGGAATGCCATTAAATATGATACCATTATCAGCGACGTTTTTTGTTTATCGAAACAATACGTTGAAACCTTGAAAGAGGTGATTGAACCTTTATTTTTCTTTTGAATAATTTTTGTGCTTCTACTTATGAAAAAAAAAATGGCTTAATTGTTATTCGAATTTAAGCTACTAAACCCGATATAAAAATATAATCAACAGTACCTAAATTATTAATAATTATTGAGTATTTGTTATTAGACTTTGTTTAATAACTGCTGTTTGTTTAGTATTATATTGTAAAGTCGAGATCTTTAGTTGTGGAGAGTGTTCTTGTTCTTATTCTATCAGATCTTTCACTCTTTTTTAAAAATTTCATATCTTTTGTCTCTTTGTTGCTTTCTTGTTTTTTTAGTTGTTGTGTTTTGTTATTTTCTTTAGACCAAGACCGTTTTCGTTCGATATTACGATAGACTATCCATCTTTCATCACCATCATCCGTTCTAAAAAAAAATTTCGACGTCATTTGAAATGCAAATCGTAAGTGTTTATGGATTGGGTTAAAGGAATTTCTTTTAACTCACGAGGAACCCAAATATCGAGTTTTTTAATGAATCCCATACATTCTAAATAATTTTCAATTGTTACGTGCGATACATTTAATCTTCCTGCCGTTTCTCGGGCAAGAGTATGGCAACCTGAATCAATTATGGCTTTGATCATCAACTTCGTTTGGCCTATCAGAACGTGGTTCATGTTTGAATGAAAAATCACCAGAACGAAATTTATGAAATCAATTCCGGCACTGTCTTTCCATTAGAGCTCCATCACCATACACGTCGTTTAGTTTTTCAGCAGCTTGTGTTTCCTTTTCGGAAATACGAGGGGAGGTCCAGAAGTTCGTGGAATGGAGGGGATGGAGTGGGGACAGGGGTGCTCGCTAGGTGCCATTCTGATTGGCAACTCATCATTAGTGTATAAGTAAAGTTGCAGCCCCATAGCGTCAGTAGTTTACGAATAGTTGCCTGCTAAATAAGTTAATCCGGAAGGAAACTGAAACTATGGAGGAAATTGAACACCGTGCTGTGGTAAAGTTCCTTACAAAGCAAACGAACGCTCAAACCATATTGAATGAAATGGAAACCGTTTATGGGGAATAGTGCCCTAGTAAAACAATGATTTATAAGTGGCATGATCTTTTTAAACATGGTCGGGAATCGATTAAAGACGACCCCCGCTCAGGACGGCCAGTTGAGGCCACCACATCAGACATTGTCGAAAAAGTACAAAAATTTCTACTGCAAGATGCCAGTTTGAAGAAAAAACAATTATCTGCATTAGTTGGAGTATCAGATACCACCATTTTGCGTATCCTACATGACCACCTAGATATGACAAAAGTCAGTGGAAGATGGGTACCGAGAATGCTCACGCCGCTGCAGAAACAGCAGCGCGTCTGAGCGTCCAAACAATTTTTGATCTGTGTGGAGACAAACCTGCACAGATTTTGGAGCGGATTGTTACCGGAGATGAAACATGAGCTCATCACTTTGAGCCTGAGTCCAAACAGGAGTCCATGCAATGGCATAAAAAGGGAACACCACCGCCAAAGAAATTGAAAGTGTCAGAATCGGCTGGAAAGTTGATGGCTACTGTTTTTTTTGTGATTGTGAGGGGATATTATTGATTAATTACAAAGAAAAAGGTAGGAGCATAACCGGAGAATATTACGCAGCGATATTAGAAAAATTAAAAGAGGCCATCAAGGAAAAACATCGATGAAAATTGACCAAGGGTGTGTTGCTCTTGAAAGACAATACACCGGTTCACAAGAGCAAAGTTGCAATGGCTGCTCTGCACAAGCATGGCTTTCAATCAATAATCCATCCACCCTACAGTCCAGACCTGGCACCTAGTGATTTTTATTTGTTCCCCAATTTAAAAAAGGACTTACGTGGAAGAAAGTTTTCCGACGACAATGGGGTAAAGGAGGCAATTTTGGCCCATTTCGAGGCGAAAGATAAAAAATATTTTTATGATGGTTTAGAAAAATTAATTTATAGATCTAATAAATGTATTGTGCTTAAGGGTGATTATATTGAAAAGGAAAAATAGATTTATTGTTTTATTTTATTTAAAACCATTTCATTCCACGAACTTCTGGACCTCGCCTCGTATAATAATAAAGAAAAATATGAAGAGAATTATTTTGACGTAATCGTACTATAGAGGCTGGTTGTTCTGTGCTTTGTGTGCTTGGCTATACGTCACGGGGTTTAGGGTTTGAATCAGGGCGCTGTTTCTCGGGGTTGAGGTTTTGCTGTGACTTTCCTGACTCTGTGGCGAAATCTTAAGAGTGAACCATACCAGCATATCAAGTCAAACATAAACGTCTCCATTCTAGCGACATGCCTTCGCACTAAACATACGAATATTGATCACACGTTAAGGCGATGTCCTTTACTGTACTATACTATGCACTAAAGACGTATGTCATGAATAACTCCCATCAATTTGTAGCTTTGATTGCCTGTAGACAGGCTGAATATGTATGGCAACACCGTATTTTACTTTCCTACACAGAATCTACGTAGATGCTTTTCTGAGTATTTCAGCAATTGTTGCTATGTATTGTATTAAATTGGCTTTTGCAAATAAGAATTATATAAAAACAACCTTTACAACAGCAGTTGTTTGTGCAGCTTGTTTCGAAGACGATTTGTCGTAGGGAACCCTTAGTTCTTTACTATCATTCCAATGAAAGTTGACCCGTGAGTCATTTACTTTTAGCCCTTAATTAAACGGTTACTTTGCAGTAAAATTTAGATGTTTGTAGTATGTACAAAATGTCGATTAGGAAGCCCAAACGTTTATTTTCCCTGATCATGTTTAACATATACTTTTAATTAAACTAATGAAAATTTCTGAATGTAGAAATTGTACAATGCATTTCTTATTAGAAAATAAGTACCTAAAAATACTTATTCACAATAAGCTTGTTTATCTTTTATTTCAAACTCCGCTGATGCATGAAGTTACTTTCCCTTCTGTTTAAGTAAATGAGCAGCGGGGATGCTATATATATTTTACTCAAAATACAAGAGTGTAAGAAGAGATGAATTAAGTTATAATTCATATTGACATGTAAAAGTGTTCTAAGTTGTGAAAACAAAAAATATTATAATACAAACATTTAAATTATTCACAAACTATGACAAATTGCATACAAAGGTACCGGTCACATTCCTCCTACATCAGATCTTCTGTATAACAAACACAATTGTTCGAAACTTCTTCGTTACACCTGGGTAAAGCATCCATATTTCGAGCAATGTTGCCCCCCTTCCAATATATGTATTGTAGTACGGTATGGCTTTTAGCAAAATCAACTCAATAACATTAAATTCAAATCAAGCAACAAGATAAGTGCAAAAAATTCCCTTACAAAATTATCGGCTACACAAACTCTTCCGTATTGCTATGATCATGTTTGAGTTTTGCTTGAGTAAATATATATATGAAAACTACTTCTCTGAAATAATTTAATATTTTCTTTTTCATATATTTTCCTAAAGACACAATCCTGATTGATGCAGTTTCCATGCATCGCAAAACCCAATTTGAAAAGGTTACTAAAGAGAACTTACTAATGCTATACCACCTTCTTTTTTCACGATCCCAAATTTAGTAATTTTGAGGTAGCATGCTTATGCATATAAAGTATTGTAGTATATAAGGATTATTCAATTCCATTTTAACCAGCTCTAGCTCATCATGAGTTTTTTTACACATCACATCATTACACACCACAGGCGCAAGCGTAACAATAACTCATGGATGGCCGATACTCTCCGTAATTAGTGAAAGTTCTTGAGAGATGCGAAGGCATGTATTATTATTATTATTTATTACTATAGAGAGTGTCTTACAGCCTTTGCATCTCGCATTTCGATCTCCACTCATCCCTGTCTCCCATGGCTTCCTCGATCCAACCCCTCCATGATGTCGCTGGCCTTTCTCTTCTTCTATTTTGTGGTGTATAATTTAGTGTCCTCTTTATCTTCACTCATTCTTTGTACATGTCCATAAGTTGTCTTGTTTTGATTTGATCCGCTCTAGCAATAACAGATGATTATTATTATTATTCACAAAAATTGTTACAATATATATAATTTGGCAGCTAGAGCAGTTGCCCAAAAAAGTTATTAATATCTTATAAATTACTAATATTGGAAGCTTATTAATTTTAGAACCACCGAAATTGCCCAGAACAATTTCAAAACATCCCATCATCAATTCTAGCCAAAAGAATCAAAGAACACGTCAGCTATCACACTGCCATCATGGACATAGCCGATCAATTCGAAGAACTATTCAACTTTCTCGTTCTAACGATATTCTTTGCAACTCTGTTCATACTATGCTTCGTTATGTACCACGCCTCTCTAGTAAGATCCTGTCATAGACACAGTCGCAATCTCCAAACTTAATTCATCCGATTAACGTTTTCAGTTTGATCTTTTAAGCATCAGGGCCGCTCAAGATTTCTCCTACGTCGCCCTCTTAGCAATTCAAGTGTTCCTCTACTGCTATTGGGGTAATGAGGTACGTTTGGAAAGCGAAAAGATCGCCAACGCATGTTGGCGAGTAGATTTCGTCGGAACTGACCTCCGATTCCAAAAAAGTTTAGCGTTGATGATTCGAAGGTGTCAAAAACCGATCGTTTTGACGGCTGGGAAGTTCACTAAACTCTCGTTGGACACTTACGTTTGGGTTAGAATGTTATCGATGGATTTGTATGTTGTTTTAAGGTATATCTCGTTTGTTTCAGATTATACGGCTTTCATACTCGTATTACATGGTTTTGAGAAATTATAACAACAGATAAAGAGATCTTGATTTGAATATTTCAAAGTCGAAAATGAAGGAAAATATAACTGACATTTGTCACATCTGGAATTATATTACGCAATGTAGTTTTTCGCAAACGTTATTCAGTTTCGCCTGTCAAGCTAGCACACTCTGTATACATTCACTTGAGATCTTGAGCATTTGTAATAATAGTTTACAGGCTGATTCAAAATTAAGTGCGCAACATTGCTGTCTTTGTTATTATTGTTTCTAGAAAATAGGCTAAATTAGAAAAGTAATAGTGTTTTTAATGCTGATTAGTACGTAACAGTTAAACTGACATCCGTATTAATATTAATATTAACATGAATATCAATACTGAACCACCGTTGGCATTAGTAATGATAAAATTACAATTTCCTTGCAATTATCCAATGTAATTAAATTACTGAAAAAATATCGGTCTCGGAGGGGGGGACTCGAACCCAACATCTTTACATCTCCGGCATAATGTACTCACCCTTGCACCACAAGACCATTGAGTTCAAGTCGCTTTAAACCCCCTAAATGTTATGATGCCAGTAGATATATCGTAATATCTCACGGACACTATATTGTTAACACGGCATGTGCATAACAGTTAAACTAACATCCATATTAATACTAATAGTAACATGAATATCAATACTAAACCACCAACGTAATTAAATTATTAAAAAATACACAGTTATACATTTACTTTCTTTTTTTCGATTTGACTGCAACGACACCGTTTTAAGATGTAATATATTAGAATAAACATTAAATACAAAGACATGTATGTAACACATGGGCTGAAAAGTCCCGGGCCTAACAAAGAAAACACGTTTTTTTTGGTTCAAAATTAGCTTTATTCATCAACGTAATCTCCATCAAGAGCAACGCAATCATTCCAGCGCCGCTCTAACATTTCAATACCAGTTTTGTAGAACGATTTATCTTTTGCCTCAAAATAGGCCTCAGTTTCAGCGATAACCTCTTCATTCGTGCGAAATTTCTTACCGGCGAGCATTTTTTGAGGTCTGCGAACAGCCAGTAGTCGCTGGAAGCCAAATCTGGCGAATACGGTGGATGTGGGAGCAATTCGAAGTTCAATTCATGTAGTTTTGCCATTGTTTTGATTGACTTGTGACACGGTGCGTTGTCTTGCTGAAACAAAATTCTTTTCTTTGCCATATACGGTCGTTTCTTTGCAATTTCGGCCATCAAACGCTCCAATAACTCTATATAATATTCACTGTTGATGGTATTTCCTTTCTCAAGATAGTCGATGAATATTACACCACGCACATCCCAAAATATCGAGGCCATAACCTTCCCAGCCTATTGTTGTGCTTTCGGGCGCTTTCGACGAGGTTCACCAGTTGCTGTCCACTCAGATGACGATCGTTTTGATTCCGGGGTGAAGTGATGGATCCATGTTTCATCCATTGTCACATATCGACGTAAAAATTTCGGTTTGCTACGTTTAAACATGGCCAAACTCTGCTCAGAATCATCAACACGTTCTTATTTTTGGTCAACAGTGAGCAAACGCGGCACCCACTTTAAACAGAGCTTTCTCATTGTCAAATGCTCATGCAATATAAAGCCAATACGTTCTTTTCATATCTTTACGATGTCAGCTAACTCACGCAACTTCACTTTTCGATCATTTAAAACGATTTTGTGGATTTTTTTATGTTTTCTGGTGTTACCGCCTCATTTGGACGTCCACTGCGTTTTGCATCATCGGTGTCTTTACTACAACGTTTGAAGTCGGCAAACCAACGTTTTATTGTTGTTTCTGATGGAGCGAAGTCCCCATAACACTTTTCAAGCCATTGCTTCGCTTGAACGGTATTTTTTCCCATCAAGAAGCAGTGTAAAATTAAAACACGAAATTCGTTTTGATCCATTGTTTTGAAAATAAGAAAAGTAGCGTGACTCTTAGCACAATAACTCACAAACTAATGAATAGAATATCATGAAATTTTAACAGCTGTCTTTTAAAGGTTAGTACTAACTGAGAGAAAGGTGACTGCAATAAAACTAGCGTTATCTGTGTGTTAGGCCCGGAACTTTTCAGCCCATGTGTTATTTATTTTAGTAATTATTAAAAAATCACAAGAGTACTTGTAAAAACACAAATAACAACCAGAGAATAAATTTTCATTTGATGCATAGCTGCGTGTTATGGTTTGGCAAGTCCCTTTGAATGCTGCAACAATACCATCATATGAAGATCTCATCTTGCTTGGTATTGAGTGTCCATGGTTTTTAAACCTTGATGAAATATCTCGCTTACAACACTTAAATTTTCCGGAAAGCTAGCAAGCTGACTATGTTAAGCGGTGAAATTTTTAAAACATTGATTTCATTAGATCTTTGTAATTTGAGGCGTTCTTCTTTCCAAGAAAATTCTTCACGACCATGGTGAATGAACTCTAGACTTCTTTCTTAGCTTCGTTCATAAAGTGAATGAAATTTGGAAATCTGTTATTGAAGTTCCAATTTGAGGTCTTTCAAATACCCCAGGTGTGAAGAGGTGGAAAACTTACTTTTTCTCTCTGTTAGGCCCGGGACTTTTCAGCCCATGTGTTATGTATCTGTTTTGTCAAAAGTTGGTGGAACAATAACGCCTAGAACAAAATGGAAACTAGCGTATTAAAACTTTTACATAATAACTTAATATATCTTCCAATTTTTTTAAAATATACAGGATGCTTCTCTTAAAGAAATTATAAATCTCAAAACTTCTCGTATACTGCATATTAATCAGCGTTAAAAACACTATTACTTTGCTAGTTTGACCTATTTTCTAGAAACTATAATAACAGAGATAGCAATGGTGTGGACTTAATTTGAATCAGCCTGTACAGGAAAACAACAAACACTCTGTTCTTAGAAAATGTCTACATTTGTTAGTTATTTTAGTACATGCACTGTATAATTTATTTTCTCTAAAGTAGATATAAGTTGTAGAAATACCAATAACAGTAATGTTGTTTTAATTTAAGAGTATACGTTTGAGTGGCTATTGAAAATATAATTACGGCACAGAAATTTTATTTGTTTTCCTACCTCAGGCCTAATTACATTCGGTAATGGTTAGGTAATTAACACTAAAATGTGGATGTATATAATATAGAGGGAATCGTTGTTATTATGCTTGAATATTAGGTGAAGGCTATACAGCGAAATGATACGAAGTTAAACCATAAGCGTGTGGAATTATATTGTTCAAATTCCCTCCAAACTGTGCAGGCGTTCTCTATTAATAATTAATCACTTTAAAAGAAGTTAATATCATACATAATATGATCAAGAAAAATTATTTCTTTGTATGGTTTTATTTAGAAAGTAATACATTTAGTGCACCTATTCAAAGAGCAATGGAGCAATTGGATGAATTACGACCAAAAAGTAGCAGAACGACGTCAATATTACATCATATTTACGTCATCATAGTAGACCAGGGGTCCCCAAACTTGAACTGCTGGTGATCTACTTCAAAATTGTTAGACTACAAACGATAGACTCAGTACATGCCGCAAGTATGTGTGACACAGGATTGTATTGTAGGTACGTAAGGTGTGTTACGACGTAGGTAGGTCATAGGTGTAGGTCATTGCTTTAAACAAGTTCATGAAAAAACCGATATCTAAAAATGCGTTTTTATTGGATTTTACGAAACGCTTTAGTTACTAAACTAAGAATTACAAATCTTTGGATGTCGGTGCATGGTACTAGATGTCTTCAGCGTACTTTTAGTAAGATCGTGCTAAGTGCTAATCGCAAATTGTTGACGTGAAGCTGTTCGTCAGTTAGTCGATTGTGATATTTTCATTTCAGAAAATGCAGACTTGCACAAATAACTTGTTCCAAATATTGTTGTCAACTGAAGGGCAATTTACCTTAGATTCGAATATTTATCTTCAGACATAAAAGACCAGAATTTTGTATCAGATGCTGTGTCTTTGAGGTGTATGTCTGACATAATCTGCACTATCTCATTTTCAACAGAAGAAGAGTTCATATTAAACTGATTTGCTGTTTCAGTAGTAGATTTCTCAATGTTTTTACAGGAAAAAGGATAACTCACAAAAGTTGAGATTTTGAAATTCAATTGAGGTATCCTTGCTTTCAAATACAGAAAATGTTTGAGATCCTTTCTTTTTAGTTTATTTACTTTTGTATACCTTTATTGCACCAATCTCGACAATAATTTTTTCTTTACCTTGAGGCACCAAATTAATGGTGCTTAAATTCATCGTGGTGTCCGTTAAAAATGCTAAATCAGTCAGCCATTTGTCACTTTTAAGCATTTGAGTGTTATCATCTCTTTCTCGTAGAAAAAGAAATTATTTCGTGCAATAATTCTTGAAACCTTCCTAGGAATTTTCCGCGACTCAACCATCTTACCTCCGTGTGAAAAACTAAATCAGTGTGTTCAGCAGATTCACTATCTTCTGCAGTTTAAAGAGCCGTCCTTGCAAGCTTCGGCCACAGATAGAATTTACAATTTTTTTTTTAATCGTATGTCCTTTATACCTTGCGGTGTCGGACTATTTATTTCTTATTTTTATCTTCCACAGGTTCCTGTTCTGAGCCAGTTGTTTAGCTTCAATCCATCCCATACTTCTCTTTTCCAATGTTCTATACACCTGCTCCTTCCAGGTGTTTCGGGGTCTACCTATTCTGTTTTTACCCTCTGTTTTGGCTTCAAATATCCTCTTTGTGATTTGATCTTCTTCCATTCTGTGTAGATGTCCAAGTCATCCCAGTTGTCTCTCTTCTATGACCACTTCTACTGGCTTGATACCCAGACTATTAGTGGTTGTCGTGTTTCTGATTCTGTCTCTTCTAGTTACTCCTTCTATTCTTCTTAGGAATCTCATTTCCATGGCCGTAACTCTGCTTTTGATTCTATTCGTGATTATCCATAACTCACTACCATATATTAATGTTGGTCTGACCAATCTTTTATACACCTCTGTCTTTATTTTTTAATAAATAAATAATTTAATTTACAATTTTTATTGCGATATTCACAACCTCCTCCATATTTAGAAGCTTCGAACACAAATCTTGTTGATGGATAATGCAATGGAATGAGAAAAGTGAAGGGAAATCGTCATTAGGTCGACTCAATGTAACAATTTTTCTCATTTGATATTTCGTCTTCATTTAAATTTACACGCATACTTACATAATTATTACGATATCATTCTAATCCATAGCTGATTTAGACTATTAGAAGTCTGGGGCAAATCCATATTTCGTAATTATGCAATGTTTTTGATCAAATTGTAAGAACAAAAGAAAACTTAGGAGCATTCTAATTTCCGAAGAGAAGAAAGCAAAACAGAACCTTCTGAGTACAAATAGTTTATTTACAAATCATCATCAAATATCATTTTTTACACTTTTTCGAAATCCACTATCTACAAAATAAGTACGTATACATAGACCTTCATTTGAAGTTACACAACATTTATGTTATAAATAATATATTTATGTTTATGCTATAAATCCATCAATAATATATGGAGTAAACCGAAAATTATCATGCAATACAAATAGTTAAAGATATGTCTGGACTAGTTAAAAGTATAATTTATGTCTTTGGCGCCATCTTAAGCTATTCTCAATCCAAATTTGTCCATGTCACACTAGAATAGATTCCGTGATATGCGGTATATTATTATTTCCATTCAATCCTTCAGACTTTTTTATTTCTTTCTGAA
Organism: Trypoxylus dichotomus; assembly: GCA_023509865.1. Lineage (NCBI taxonomy): Eukaryota > Metazoa > Arthropoda > Insecta > Coleoptera > Scarabaeidae > Trypoxylus > Trypoxylus dichotomus. The sequence continues at coordinate 49,646,989 of CM042080.1, read as the reverse complement.
CCTCATTACCTATAGCCGCCCTAGTCAATTCCAAAATCGCTTCTAGATACTGTTTATTTTCCGATTTTAACTCATTGATCTGTTTCTGCTGCAATGCGACCATCCTTTCATATTTTTCAATCTGTTTCTGATTCTCTTGAAGCTGGTGCCTGTCCAGCTGGAAATTACCTTCGTGGATCTTGTACTGCTGCATGATGACCTCGTTTTGGTGCAGTTGATTTCGCAAGTCGTGTATCTCCTCTTGATATTCCGCTTCCTTGGCATGCAATGTCAAATACTCCTGGGCGAATTGCTGTTGCATGACGTCCCGTTCTTCCTTCATCTTGATCGCCATATCTTTGAATTTGTTTACCTCTCGGATGTAGGCGATTTCCTTTTGGTCCCATTCATCTTGTCCGCAGAAGCAGTTCAACATTTTTAATGGAAAGCCTGTGAAAGAGGAAATCTGATGATTTAATCAACTTTTTGTACAGGTAACACTAAAATCAAATCTTAAGAGTGGTGCAATGTAAGTCAAAAGGAGAATATTAATTAAAATCAAGCTTAATTTTTGAGAAATTATGAAATTTTGCTTTAAATAACATGTAAAATGGAAACGTTACGATGAAGCTATCTCTTTCAAAAGTCCTATTTTGTTTTAATTAACGAGCATAAAAGTTGGAAAATGCATCGCTTGGTCAAAGAAGACCAAGCAATAACTCGTGGAGGGGGAAAAAAACATTTTGTATATAGATTTTTTAAAACGACTTGGCTACAATTTTACGTCCAATTCAGTTTAAATTGGAACCCCTATTTTAGCATGTTCCAATTAGCGGTGAATTAGTTAAAGAGAGAGCAAAATTATTGAATGAAAATTTAACAGAGACCGAAACTTTGTACCCAGTGATGGCTGGCTAAAAAGATTTAAAAAGAGGTATGGAATTCGACTGCTGTCTATATCTGGTGCAAAATCATCGGCACCATCACAACTAGTGCAATCGTTTAAGGGAATATTAATTAACAAAATCAAAGAACTACATTTAAATGAGGAGCAAATATACAATGCAGATGAAATCAGTTTTTATTGGAAATTAATACCTACGAAAACATATGTTGCATTACATAAAAAATCTGCTCCGGGTAGAAAGACAGAAAGATAACTTTTCTGGCGTGCTCTAATGCTAGTGGCACAGACAAAATAAAGCCACTAGTAATAGGAAAGGAAAAAAATCCATGTTCATTTAGAAATTTTAAGAATCCCGTTGATTGTAACTGTTCAAAATCAGCTTGTATAGAAGATGGGGTGAATGAAGATGACGACCCTCCGATTGAAATAAAAAATACTGTGAGTGACGCGGAAGCTGTAGAAATTTTTAAACAAGCGTTAGATTGGGCTGGGGAAAAATACATATTATGTACCGATATTTTAGTGCTCCGTAAACTGCGGGCAATGGCATTAGAAAATACCAAACGTAAATTTACACAAACAAAAGTAGGACATTATTTTTCAAAATAATGTAAAATTTATTTTTATTTTGTGATATTATATGTATTATATTATTCATTCTTCATAATTCTATGCAATTTCTTTATAAATACAATAAGGCTCGCTAATGAAAACTTTCAGTAATGTGAACAGTGCTTGGCTGATGTTCACACAATCGAGCGCCTACTGTATTTCCAAATTAGAAAACACCAAGCTGTCATTACATCAAGCACTAAATATAGTAGATTACCTCGAAGCCTTGAAGGGAATCTAACAGATAGTATAGGAAGATGAATAACCGATAAATTGTGTGCCGTTATAAATAAGAATCCCGATTTTCCAACTGTAGTGAGTATAAAGAAGTTTAACTGAAAAGCAAGAGTACGAATATTATGCGAACAACCTTTTTAAATTCGCCAACACCACAGCGTTAGACGGAGAAGTCTCTTTTTCCAAATACAGCAACATATTTCCCCCTTGTCGTAGGTGTATAATTAAGTCAGCACTCGAAGCATGTTAATGACAATACAACAGTGAATTTGTGTGTCATTCAACATAGCAAGTAATTAGATTAATTATTTTTAATATTGATAGTAACCAAGTCGTAAGTTACTGAGAAAACATTCGTTTCGGCAACCTTATTTAGAAGTAAACAAACAATAGAAGAAAGAAAATTTGGAAATGATTTAAATTATGAATACATCTATGATGTACTGTTTTATCATTAGAATTTAAATATCCCGCCAGAAGAAGATCGCTGTGGTGTGGATGTACGACCGCCTGCAATCTTCCCCAGTCTTCCCCTATCTGGAGTAAAGATAAGTTTTATGTAGTTTGTTAATAAAGAGTTATCCCATCTAAATTAGTGTTTTTATAAAAGCTAAGTCTACAACATCCAAATATTATTTATATGTCAAACTTCTTATCAGTACCCAAAATTACAAAACGCGATCATCTAATTCATCTTTAAGAAAGAATCCAGTCGCACGATATAAGAATATTAAAAAAAGAGAAAATCGACAATTTATCACGACTTACCAAAAAACCTTATTAAGCTAAAGCATATTGCGTCCTTTTAAGTTGGCGAAAAGTATTCCCGTTATAGATCCACTCCCACACTATGTAACTGCTGGTACACCTTGCTGTTTTCGCACAGCACAATAACACTATTGACACTACAATCGTTCCCAGACGAAAATCAAAGTAGATATTGTAAAATCTTTCGATTTGAACAAATAAAACAGAGATAGAAATCGTTTTGCTACCTCAAAATGTGTTTATGCAGTCTAAACGTTGAATGGAGATAAAACGTTATCTTATCATAAAAGAGCAGCTATTTATCTCCAGATATTGTTTCCGTTTTTTTCGTATGCTTATACTTGAAATAAAAAAGTCGAAATGTAATAAATATAAAACGATAAAGAGAATAAATGTATGCACTTTATATACATTATTAAAAAAATTATATATATTACACCTGCTTCACGATCAATTATGACAATCTTTATTGTCTTAAAAATAGTTTTCCCTTGATTATTTAAAATTCCCGCGTTAACAGGACCACCAACTGTTTGCTGTAGTTGAAACTAAAACTGTTTTGTTTTCAAAACATGCTTTTTTTCGTCAGTATTATATTGTTATACTAAAGTAACTGAAATAATGCAATCGTGTACATATGTATATAAAAGTTCGGAAGATGTCATATTAAATATATTTATTGTGAAAAAATATTTTATTTACAGTTCCAGTTAAATCAATTATCGCTTTTATACCTCAATTTCGGTATTGAATTTATTTCAAACCGTGTTAATAAGTTTCCAGAATATAAAGCATATAGATTACATGTTTGAGTAGTCTTAGGTAAACTGTATCGACTCGATTATTCTTATATGACTTAGTATTTAAATACGTTTCAACCTAATTTAAATGTTTGATTAAATAATTTGAATATTCTTTTATTTTTGAATGAATTTAAACCATTTTATATAACAGTCGATAAAATAAATTCCTTTATATTCTTTTAACATTTTTCTACCTCTAGTAAAGTGGCGTCATCTATTAGAAGATTGTGACAGTAAAAATAATACTATTAACGATTTTCTTGCGAAAATTCTTAAAAAAGAAATCACATGCGTTTCTTTTAAAACAAAAATATGTCTTAAAAGAATTGTATTTTCAAAAATTCATCTTTCGTTCCACAATTTAACTTAAGCATTTGCCTAATTTCTGAATTTCCCCCCACATCATCATATATTCGATTATAAATATACACACATCTCTCATTAAGTAGTAGCTTTATTTTATTTATCCTCCCTTACCATTTTATGCAAATATTGATTGTCTTGTAAAATGATTGCAAATATATTTAAATTAATTCGTTTGTTATATTTTAACGCGAATAGTAGCAAAATTTTATGTAATATATAAAATCTTGTTATGTGACTGAAATGTTATTTATAGTTTGCTCTTTTTAAATTTAAATTTAATATACAAAATATATGAATGTATAATTGTTAGTTTCTTCCAGACCGCGCAGATGGCACTAAATGTGAAATCGTAATTAATAGTAGGATTACCTATCTTGTGTTGGTTCTGCTGGCCAGGGTAAGGCGCGCAGTTAGTTCTTTCATGCCACCGAATTGGCGCTGCATCAGTTATCGCAAAAGAAACCTGTATAAAACCATTAACGAAACAAACTTCTTACTACCGTACAGAAATCATATTGGTCATCATATAAACGTATACCTCTCCAGAAGATATAAGTTCTCGTTGTCTAGATCAAAGATTACCTAGTCTTGTATAAGTATAATATGTGTAGTATGGTGATTACAATAAAAGGTTATGAACTCCAAAGATACAAATCGCTGTTAAAATACAGCTTTCTCATAAATCTCATCACCTAATAGTTACCTTAACAATATCACTGTAGAAACAAATATAATCTAATATTTGCAAGAGTGCGACAACACAGTCGTATAAATTCCTGTAACCAATCAAAATATGGCAATTTATTACCTATTAACTAGTATGTATAGATGACTCAGTCATACATTTCATAGAGATAATATGTCGAAAGGGTATCTTTACGTAAATTTTTGTTTCCTTAAAAGTGCCATCTAGAAAGATTTTACCCAACTAACATGAAAAGGGCGAGCTGCTTGGATTTAATTAAAGGCAATACTTATTGTCAGGCCAAGAAGGCTGTTGTAGCTTGTAATTTCTACATTGACGTAGTTATAGAACGAGTCTACATATAATACTCACGTCAATGCAGAAAAACAAGCAAAACAACTTTGTTAATTTATACGATTGAATAATAAATTAAAAGAAATGTTATCAATTTTCATCACTTTCTAAATAAAACACATAGTACCGTGTAAATTGTATAATGAGAATGATTATAACAAAAGAATATAACCTTCCAAATAACTGCTTGGTTAGCATACAAATATAAATTAATCTCTTACAGAGAGGTTTATTAAGAAAAAAGTTTGATCCGACAAAGCCTAGTCTAAAATAAAGAAGTTAAAATGTGTTGACTCTTTTCCTTTAAAGCAATCTACTGCTTGAGAATAGATCATGTCTCTTCTTGGAAAACGTTCAGTTTGTTCTTCTCTATTTCGGTTGATAATTCAGGACTTATTTAAATATTTCTAATATAGCCACCCTCGCTTAACGATTCTATGAAGTTGAATGTGATATGTACAACTCCAGGAATACAAGTAAAAAGGATGAATATTAATATTGTACGTAGAAAGAGCGGTGACGCAGTCGATAATATCGTGCTACCAACATATCAATTTGTTTATTTGCGCGCTCTCTTGGGATTTTACCCTACTGTTTCTAATAAACTTACTTATATTAAGAAAACAGGTCCTAGTGTATTCCAGGTTATTCATAGGTTCTACATGTCTACCAATGTCTACACTAGACATTAAGTTACCCAGACATGAAGTTACATAGACATAGTTTACATGTCTTGTAAAGTGTTAAAGTTATTAGATAGTTATAATCCTCCTCTTCTGTAAGCACAACGATATACTAGATCCTCTTATTTAACGAAAACAGAAAGAGTTTAATTCAATCGACGTCGTACTTTATCCGCAAAACTTTTAGTTTTACATGTACTGTTAAATATAGCTGTACAATAACAACGAAAATGGGGGCAGAGCAAAACAATGATCTATTCCATAAAGCGGCTGATGTCAATAACCAAAACACATACAAGAAATCTAGTTTTCTAATGAAGATATCGAGCTATTTCATCGCGGTGAGGCCCTGGTCAATGAGCGCAAGTTTAATGCCAACGCTGCTGGGTTCAGTTATCGCGTATAAATACCCAAGTAACGCCGATTTTAATTATTTAACCTTGTTAGTGACAATATTTACTGTACTGTGCGTACATGGTGCTGGTAATCTAGTGAATACCTATTTCGACTTCAAAAAAGGAATCGATGACAGGAAGTCCGATGATAGGATCTTAGTCGATCATATTTTGACTATTGAAGAATTGACAACACTTGGAGGATGGTTATACCTCTTCGGCAGCATCGGCTTTGCATTGCTGATATTTCTATCACCAGCAAAGCTAGAACATTTAGCACTAGTTTATTTCGGGGGACTATCCTCGAGTTTCTTATATACTGGTGGCATTGGTTTTAAGTACATTGCATTAGGTGATTTAGTAGTTTTAACAATATTTGGACCTATATCGGTGTTATTCGCTTTCATGACACAAACCGGTCGTTTAGAATGGGCAACAATCTACTACGCAGTACCCATAGCTTTAAATGCGGAAGCTATACTCCATAGTAATAATACGAGAGATATGGACGATGATAAAAGGGCAGGTATCGTAACTTTAGCTATTCTAATAGGCCATACAGCTTCCCATGTTTTATACGCATTTTTCTTATTCACACCGTATATCATGTTTACTGTAAATTCGATGAAATACTCAAAGTGGTTCGTGTTACCTTTAGTGACTTTGCCGAATGCTTTTAAAATTGAAAAACAGTTTCGTGCGAACAAACTCCATCTTGTACCAAAAAAGACAGCTAAATTAAATTTGTACCTAGGCATTCTTTATGTATTAGCATGCAGTCTAGCGAAGGAATTACCGTATATAACTGCGGCATAGTGGTATGTTTTAGATGTTAGGTTTTATGTTGTAATATTACATTAGTTTTTAATGTAATTTATTTTGGAATAATTAATTCTCTCAAACATTTACATTGTAATATTTAGGTTAGTTTTTAATGTAATTTATTTTGCATTAATTCCCTATAAAGGTATCCCCTGTCTCAACTACTACATTGTTATCCTATATATAAATCAAAACCACAAATTTGTACTCAACAATTTTATTATATTTATTTATGTATTGTTAAAAAAAAAATAAAACCTGGTTGTGATTTTTTCAAATATTTTTTTGTTTTTAGTACAGTATGATCAAGAAGTAGTAATTATGTTGGTACACTTGTAAAATTGGCATTTAAGTTGAAAGTTCACAGTTATCTTAAATGGCATATTTATGTAATCGTGAATTATTTAAGATATTAAAGTATATCCATTCAAATATACTGTACTAAAAGCATTACTAACTGTATTTTAATAGTGAAATGAAGCAAGTATTTAAAATGTTATATACAGATATAATCTGAACAAAATCAACGACGAGAGGTATATATTATCCCTTCGCACGTTAAAATTCAGTACGGCTCTTACGGAAAATGGATACACCGTTGCCACATTGTCTCAAAACTATGTTCTTAGAACGTTTCAAACTCTACAGTTGGCTATATGGAACATTACTAACATTTCTCATATATGTTTATAGTAGCTATGTTACATGATAGTATTTATACATATTTATAAAGTTATTTCTATATGGAAACGGATTTTATTAAAATATAATTTAGGAATGTGACATTTTTTTTTAAATTGAGTCTACAATTAGATTAGTAAACGGATTTATTTATTGAGAATAATGCTGCAATATATAGTATAAATAGTGGCCTTACATATATATGCATTATATATTATTACATTACATTATACATTTAGTGGCATTACATATATATAAGAATTATAGAATTAGATATAAAGCTATTGATAGTAACCACAGATAACGGCTAACACCAATAAGTAAAACTTAAATACCAATTTATTTGTTGGTAATGCAGCTGTCAAGAAGATCACTAGTACAAAGTCGCGCAACATTGTTCAGGTTGAAAAGAGATGTACACTACCGTCCATATTAGTTCGGACACCGTATAAAATTGTTGAGCTAGCGAAATAGGAGACTGACAGCACTAAAAATCACCGCCGAAATAACTCGCGACTGTACAAGAAAAATTTCTGTTATTACAGTAAAAAGAAGATTAAAAGCTGCAAATCGTCACGTTCGCAATGCAGTAAAAAGAATCCTACTTCGACGGGCAAAGAGGCAAAAACGGCTTAATTAATCCTAATTAACTTTAATCAGTGTAATACATCTACATATAGACATATAATATAATAAATAAATAAAATAAAATATATGCACTTTGCATATAATCCGATCTCTAGTTATAACCATGATGTAGAAGGCGTACTCTGTGCACTACTGTACAGCGCAGTAGTACATTCGACGAATGACATAGGCTGATTGTGGGGAAATACTGCAGCGAGAAAGAATAACTGGAAACGAACATGCATATTATAACCGTTGATTTTGCTCAGAATATATCTGTATAATAAAATGTTAACAAAAAACTCAACAAGCTAAAAATATGCTTCCGAATTTCTAACTTAATTATTCTTTTTTTTATCACTCCTTGTATAAAGAATTGGATAATATAGAAAATAAGTGCATGTCCTGTAGATTATCTAATCCAATAATTATTAGAAACACTAAAATTTTTCCTATATCCAATATACAGGATTCATTTCACCGACAAACCTTAAGGGAGTGATGGAAATGAAATGTTAGTTTTAATAATGTTGTTGCTAATAATACGAGGGCGAGCTAAAATATTTCCGGAATCGACAAGAGAGGCACGGTATTTGTGTGGTTTTTTATTTTTATTTATCGATGCGGCGGTGATCTCCTCAATTGAGGCAAATCTCTTTCCTCCCAGAGATTTTTTCAGGTTTAAGAATAGGAAGAAGTCGCTGAGGGCTAGGTCCGGTGAATACGAAGGATGAGAGATTAATTCGTAGCGCAACTCGTTCAATTTGGATACGACGATGCGAGATGAATGAGCCGGTGTATTGTGATAGAAAAGCACCTTTTTCCGCTGCAAACGAGGCTGTTTCTCCTTCAATATTGCATCGAATCGGGTTAATAAATCGCTATAGTATTGCCCCGTGATCGTCCTTCCCTTCTACAGATAGTCGATGAGGATTACACTTTGGGAATCCCAAAAAATGGTCGCCATGACCTTTCCGGTCGATTGGTCCGGAAAAGTCCACCGCTTCGACTGTTCCTTGGTCTCCAATATGTAGTGGATCCAAGTCTAATCCACGCTTACGAAACCCATGAAGAAATCACTTGGATTACGTTGGATCGTGACCAGATACTCCTCCGAAACGGTCATCCGATTTCGTTTTCGCTCCGGTGTGAACAAAAGCGGTATCCATCGCGCCGAAAGCTTTTCCTTACCCAAAACTTCGTGTAGGATATGGCCAACGCGTTCTTTTGAGATGCCTGTTGTCTCTGCTATCTCTCAGCTTGAATTGGCGATCGGCTAACACGCCATCATCAATCTTGTCGACCATTTCATCGTTGGTAGCGGTTTTTGGGCGTCCACTGCATGGTTCGTCACTTGTGCTTGTGCGGTCACGTTTGAACTAGCTCACCCAGAAGCTGATGGTCAAAAACGACGGAGCACATCCGCCATGAGCGTCTAGCACAATATTTCGAATTTCCGTTTTCCCAGCTATCCTGAAGTGTTTTATCACTGCACGAAATTCGATTTCATCCATTTTTTGCAAAACCGTCCGACTTGCTACACAAAACATACTCTTAAACAACAAGTATTGACAGCAGACGTCTCAAAATTTTGACAGTTGCTATAAAAAACGGTTGCCCGTGCCGACTAATGAATTCACTTCAACCCTTGTGCGCCATCTCTTGCCGTTTCTGGAAACATTTCAGGTCGCCCTCGAAAATTAAATGGCCAAATTCAAAAAATGTCTGCTTGGGTTATTGTTATAAACAAATAGAGATGACTTAATGACAATAATGTATGAAGCATGAAGAATTATTTTTCTCAAAATTAAAACAAGAAAAAACGGGTATTGTTTTGGTATATTTCAAATATTTAAATATACCAAATATTTAGTGAACCGTAACATCCTTTTAAATTGTTTTCTTTAGTACCTGTTTTAGATATCATATAACTGTTAGTGACGAATAGTTTAATATTGTAATATTTTATATTTAAATATTTTTTAAACCATTTAAAATAATGGTATATCTAATTACAAACGACTTTCAGTCATGTAGATTATGAAATTTCAATTCCAATTATATATTAATTCCGTTGGCTCCAAACTATAAATTTAAATTTGCTTAATACATTATTACGTAAAATTTTCACGATATCCGGTACGATTCAGTTCCACAACAATAACAATCACCGTAGATATATCGCAATATCTGGGCAGACACAATATTTGTTTGATGCCTAAGTGTACAATCAATTAAATTAATATAAGCAACTTCCGTTGGCTCTAAATAATAAACCTTAATTTCCTTGCTTTTCAACGTTTAAAGTAATTCATTCGTAAAATCTAAAATTTTGACGGTATCCGCAAAGATTCGATGTAATGATGTAATATTATTAATATATGAAATGAACAATTGATTCATTGCATTAACAAGCATTGTTTCAAAATAAATACATATTTTCTCCAACTTCAGTTTAATAATATTTTTTATTACCCAATAGATTTGTAAAAAAATATATATAAAAATATAGTGTAAATTAAGTGACGTAAGTGGACAACAAAATGTGATATTTTTATCGTTAAAACATTCCAAAAAGAAATAATCTATAATCACGAATTTATGGTGCAATAAGGTATAACAGAGGTTACGCTCATTTAAGAACAATGAAATGGATCTGTATATATACAGGATGTCAGAAATAAAATAAGACAGTACGGAAAATTAAGAGGTGTATTTATATTGAACATAATCCAAAAGAAATTGAGTCGATTACCAACCAAACTTGCATACATACACGCAGAGTACATACGAGGGCGACCTGAAATGTTTCCGGAATCAACAAGAAGAACACGGTATTGGTATGGCTTTTTATTTTTCGATGTAGTCTCCTCGAAGCTCAATACATTTTTTGTTCTCTAGTCTCTTTAAACCGTCGAAAAAGAAGGGAGATAAAGAAGATAACATGCTAAATACTGTTGTACAATGAAAAGAAATCAGCCCTTGAGGAATTATATTGTAAGTTACTCTTCAGGAAGAAATTACTTTCTAACTTAATATTACCCAATGCGGAGCAAAATATTAGTTCAGTTCGAATCTTTTCAATTGTACGCATTACATGTTTATCTAAACAATTCCAAAGGATATACCTCAAAAACACAAAACAAAAAACACGGGAAATCTGATACGTGCTCGTATAGATACCATTCAAAACCATAACAAAAGATTTACATAACAAAATACATTCGTAAACACATCTCCATACATACATAGCTAAAGATGCGGGTACTCCGTTGAGCTGTAAGTAATTCTTTTAATCTGAAATTCATCGTAAAATCGAAAGTAGTAAGTGAATGTAATTTTAAAAAGTTAAGAAATTATTAGATATGTATATATAATCGCACGTCCAAATATTTATTCTGTATACCACCTTTTTAGTGGTACAATGAACGCAAATTGAAATATTGAAAGTATACCTATTCCTTATGGACGTAGTATATTTCCGTTATTTTACAAAGTTTATGATAATCTTTCAGTAATGCGTGTAAACTGCATGTCTCATGTTCCTTATGAGAGGGTATTTATAAATGTTCGTGTAAACAGACCGCATTTAACCTTTACAATGGAATATCTTGGATTTCTTTATCCTACATCTGCCGCTTTTGGAATTTTTTTGAGTGTATATTTTTTTTACTGTATATGTTTATGCATTTGGTGAAATTAATTATAACTGAGTTTGAATGTGTTAATATTTTGATACGTCTATAATGTGACACAAAACAGCAACGTTTATTTAAAACATACACACACATTTCTGCTTAAGGATGACTAAAGACTAAGACAGTTAATAACTTAAATTATGCAACAGACAGTGTATATGGTGACATTATCAATTATAATTGAAACATTAAAGGATAAGGAAGATTAACAAAACGAGAGAGGTTTGGAAGAAGGAAACTATAATGAATAACGATAACAAATTGATAAGAGAAGTTTGCTAGAGCTATTTAGCGAACAAACATTTTACTAACGCATAGGGAAGCACAACATAATTCATGCAGGAAATAACAAGAACTATTAGGGAGATATGAAGTGTATACAAGTGATTATTCATATTTAACATATAGTGAATTAAAATACATTCACATAACTAATAATAACGTACACTACCGCTCAAAAGTGTTTAGGCACTCTCACTGACAGCAAAAATGTATAAAAACTCAGCAAAAATGTTAATAATATTTATTTTTTATGTAGAGATACACGTACATGAATAAAAATATATTAAATAAATGTGAAAATTAAAACGTTTAATTTAAATTTTGCTTTCATCTATGTGACCTCCTCTTCATTTAATATTCGCAGCACACAATCGAGGCATTCTCGCAATAAGTTTTGCCAGAGTTTCTTGTGTTATTGAGGTCCAACTCGATTGCAATTTGTTCCACACGTCAGTTGCTGATGTCGGAGCCGATTTCCGTACTTCCCGATCTAGTTCTTCCCATAGTAACTCGATTGGATTCAAGTCGGGGCTCTGGGGAGGCCATTCCATAATTTTGAGAGTTCCTTCCTCTTCTAACTGGCGTAAATAGTCTTCACATAATTTAGAGAAATGTTTTGGGTCATTATCTTGCTGGAAGATAAAATTTTGACCCAAAAGTCGAATTCCGGAAGGTATTGCGTGGTTCTCCAAAATTACGCGGTAGCCTTCTTTTTTTAATATACCGTCAATTTTCACAATGTCCCCTACACTAGTGCCAGCAAAACAGCCCCAAATGATGATAGAACCTCCGCCATGCTTCACGGTAGCAGCAATACACTCTTCTCTGGCACGTTCACTCACAGATCTTCTTACGAATATGCGTCTTCGGGTTCCGAACAGCTCAAATTTGGACTCATCCGTCCATAGGACGTTGTTCCACTCTTCTATGATCCAGTGTTGGTGTTCACAAGCCCATTTAAGTCGCTTTTGCTTGTTTTATTTGCGTAGTAATGGCTTTTTCATCGCAATACGTCCATGGAGCCCGGCTGTCTGTAGGCGACGTTTGACTGTAGAAACACTGACCAGTTTTTGGCGACCAACATTTAATTCTACGGTGATTTCCAGGGCTGTTTTGCGTCTATTTAACTTGCTGGTAACCACTATTCTGCGATCATCGGCAGATGTTGTCGCTTTTGGCCTTCCACTCCGTCTTTTATTAAGAAAACTGCCAGTTTCCCGATATTTTTTTACGTTAATAGTCAACCGTAGCGTGGTGTATTTTCATTTTTTTGGCAATTTGTCGATTACTTATGCCACTTTTATGGTAAGCTATTATAAGCGCACGTGTTTCCGTACTAATTTCTCTTTGCGGATTCATTTAAAAAAATTGTCACACGATATTTCGCTCACGACGTGAATAGAGTAAATACCACACTGCAACTAACCATAGGTTACAGATTTCACTATAATCTTCTAGGAAGGTAATTTAAACATTATTACCTACAATCTAACAGATGACTAAATTTACCCAGTAAATTCAGAGGGATTGTTATTGTAATTGCACCGCAATAAACAGTTTATGGTAATCCGACCAAGTGCAGGTAAACGATAGTAAACCTTATGCGATATAATGGGTGTTTATCTTACTGAACTACATTTTAAATACATATTTAATTTTATTATAATGTTTTTTTGGTAAACATAATACTATATGAATAATCCATGAAAACAGGGGTGCCTAAACACTTTTGAGCGGTAGTGTACATATGCAGAGGGAACCACTTAAATAAACACAAATAACAAAGAAAGAAAGGAAGTACTGCAAATTTGAAGCAAATAGGGTTATTATGCACGGTGGGGGTCATATTGCTACCATACTTTATTCCAAAAAAAGAGAGACAAAATCCTAAACAGACCCCCAGCTCAAATTACAACCTATAAATTTGGAAAACCAATTTTACGCGGTAAATTTAAATTTGAAAATCTGTACGAAATGAAATTGTATATGTTTTCTTCAGAGGTAATTCTACAATTGAGGCAACAGAATGGTAATCCGAACCGCCCTGAAACGGTTCCGGAATCGACAAGAAAAACACGGTATTGGTGTGGTTTTTGTTTTTATTTTTGTATACAGTTTTTCAAACGGTGCTCCGGCCGCCGGAAAAGTAGGATGTTTTGAGGTCTGATGACCTCCTCGTTTTATGGCAAATCTCTTTCTTCCCAGTAATCTTTTCAGGTTTGGGAATAGGAAAAAGTTGCTGGGGGCTAGGTCCGATGAATATGGAGGATGAGAGACTAATTCGTAGCGCGATTCATTCAATGGTCGTGGTGGAAAAGCACTATTTTTCCGCTTTAAACGTGGTCGTTTCTCCTTCAATACTGCATCGAATCGGGTCAATAAATCGCTATAGTATTGCCCCGAAATCGTCCTTCCCTTCTGCAGATAGTCGATGAGTATCAAACCTTGGGAATCCCAAAAAGGAACCATGACATAAGCCGAGAGAAAATTTCAATTAGAGACGGAGAAAGATACTTGCAACTGCACTGATTACTAAGGGTTGGCAGAAATATGTCCGTGTGTTTAGTATTCTCATCCCCCCACATTGTTTTTCCCTTCAATGATCCCACCAATACCATACGTAGCGTACGTTTTAGGTAACGTTAGGAAGTGTTCTATTTTTTAAATAAAAAAGTTCATATCCATTTCCAATTTAATCGAGTGTACCATAAAACCAAAAATCTATTTGGAAAGTATATCCCGAACCATACCGTTCACTAGAACTTCGAAACGACAGTACTGTGTATTCTATCTAATAACACCTCGTACTTGATACTTTTACAATTTTTGATCTCTAGTCTTATTTTAATAATTTTATAGGTAGAAATAGAATCAGATTATTAATCTTGAAATTTAAATGGATGGATTGACCTTTCTGCAATCTATACGCAAAACAAATCCTTAAATGTTACGCTATGACGCAATGTGTGGCATGTGCATATACGTTTGTGTAGAATATGATGTTAGTAGTGAATACCTGAAGATTGACCGGAAACTATTTTACATAAAGCAAATACGTATTTTGTATATAAAAATAGCACAAGAAACGTCAATTCACACCTTCATATTTGCATTGAAATCCGCTTAAAGTTCACGTTGCGTAACATTTAACCATATATGATATTAAAAACTTTAGGAACTGCATTTTGAACTAATAATTATATTAATAGATATGGAATTTAATATGCTGTAAGTTTCAAGGTGATGAATAGAATATTTTTAAATTACGCGGGATTATAGATGTGCCATCTATTATCTAAAATTCTAAGACATTAATTTTTATCATGTATGTTTAGAGGCAATGAGGTGGACAATTTCCCGGCTACTAACGGTTTCACATTTAGCGCCACCTGCACGGCTTGGAAGAAACTAAGAATGATAACATTAGTGTATGTATATATCAAATTTAAATCGAATATAAAAAGATATAATAAGCGAATTATATTATTGTCTAATAAATATTAAAAGAAAATTAGCTATGTTTGCAATCAAAATCATTTTATAAGACAAATTCTCATAAAATATTTAGGAAGCATAATAAATTAAAGCTAGTTAATCAGAGAAGTATACATATTTATAGTCAAAGTTGTAAGATAGTTACAAGTACAAGAACAAGGCTCAAACACGTCCAATTCAGTTAATACATTTCTCTCTTGATTTTTGATATTCTCTGCATCAATTTCCTATGAGTTTACAATATAACAAAATGTGAATTTGGCGACTATACCAGGAAAAACTAGTGGTAATAATTCATTATTTCTTTCAATATCCTCTGCTGCAAAGTGCTTTCCACAAACTTTACAGTTGTTACAAGCGTAACATAATCCTTTCTCAGTCCATTCTATATTTTTAGTGGGTAATGTAAAAATAAAAAATAAATACACCATTCTTCTTATTATTTAAAAGTTCCTATTTCTATTTAGATATATTTGGTACAATACTTACTTACCTTTCGTTTACCCCTCTCTATATCAATAAAGCAAATACACTTCTCACTACAATTAAGAGAACTGTAACAACGTATAAAATGTTTTTTTCAAGTACTAAGGTATAAAACACCAAGTGACGATTGCAAGGACTGTGTGGATGTACAATTCACAGGTATAGGCTCTCGAAACGCTGCGTTCCGCATAATTAATTAATTTGTGTGAGTGGAGTTTACTGCTATACCTGTGAATTATAAAATACCAAACAAAAGAGTTATATTTTACATTTGAACATTTTCGCACTAACGATGTGCTAGCTTTTGACGAAACATTTTTAGCGCACTCTTTGAATTGAACTCATACTGTCATCTATTATCTTGTAAGAAACTAAGACATAGGAATATCTGTATATAATGGGAATGTCACTCCATAGTCATATTTACAATCATTTTCTTCCTACCTAAATTTTTGGAATTGAGTTGCAAAAATGCTTGTTTCTGTATATGTATAGATATACACGCATTATTAATAAAACGAGGTAGCAGCTAATTTGTTGCCAGGGTCAAGGATAGAGCTGGTTATCGTAGGTTTATCACCCAAAGCTAAATAAAATATTTGTAAATGTTTAAATTTAAAATTTACGTAGCTAGATTAGAAATAGAAAAATGTTTTAACAAGGTCAATTTAATGCAAAAATCAATTCAATTGTTATAAGAAAAATTTCGCGTTAATTTACTATTTTGTTGGATATGCACCAGCAATTAAATTCTACTGATATTCATATTTATCGAAACCACTTGTGTATTTAGATTTTATTTTCATATCATAAAAAATAAAGAAAATATCTTATTTATTTACAGAAAACTGTAATATTCAAAAAATATAGAATCTTTACAATTTAGGAATTGATTATTTTCAAATGACGCCAACTATATCTTCAGAATACGAGTTTTTTGTCTTCTTGACAGGTATATTTTATTATCCCGTTTAAAATATCACTTGTGTTCTATGTAGTAGTTATGAATCCTTAGGTAGCTTCACAAGCTATGAGAAGTACTTCGACAATGTGTTGGAATCAGTGATAGGATGCTTCATCATTCCAGTAAAGTACAAAGCGAAGAACAGTCATATCGTTATCGATAAATTAAATTAACTTCTTTAGATAATCGGTATCCAACATGTTATACGTAAATTGGGGTATTTGTATTTCTTTTTTGTTGTTCCTTAATACCGTAAGTCCGGTAACTGAAGAGGACGAAGGAGTAAAATACGCTAATAGGTGTGAAGGTAATTTTTTGAGCGTTCTTCGGAACTAAAATAACTAAAAGGTTGAACAATTCGAATTTGAGGTTAAATAGTCTTTTTCCCCGTTTTTAGTTTGTAAAATATTAGCGATTGAATTAGAAAATCGTCTAGAAGAAACAGGGAAATCCCATGATGTCATTGAAACAGGCTATGAGGTGGACGACGTAAAACCCAAGAAGAAGAAGGAATATAAAAAATCAGAATTAAGATTAGTGGAATCTCTTGAGGGAGTCTGCGAGAAAATTCTCGAATATAACATTCACAAGGAAAGAACTGATAGCACGAGATTCGCTAAGGGGATGAGTCAAACCTTTCAAGCACTTCATGGTCTTGTCGATAAAGGTGTGAAAGTCGAATTGGGAATTCCCTACGAGTTATGGGATAAACCGAGTGCTGAAATCACGAACATGAAAACACAAGTAAATCAAACCTTTATTTGCTATAATCAGATAAGGTTAACACTATATGTTTTAGTGTGAAACTTTACTAGAACAACAAGAGGATGATATTGGAGATTGGTATTTTAATCACCAAGGAAAGATACCATTAAAAGATTATCTCTGCGCTGAGAGGGTGCTCAAAGGAAATGAAGCAGCTTGCTTACATGAGCAATTAAAAGGTGAAAAGGGTGAACGAAAGCCTAAAAAGAATAAAACCGAACTTTAATTTACCTTCTACATCTTTTTATTATAATTTACATAAAACAAAAATAAAGCAACTAAAAAAAATAACTATGTGCCTTTATTCCGTCTTTTGTTTCCCCTTTGCTTGTCTCTCGGGTTTAACTTTGCCTCGTAAGGCTCTCATTCTATCCATCTCATCGTTAAAGTCAGCATGTTCATCTCGGAACAATCCATAGTATCGCAGTGTGGTCATAAGTTTTCCAGTTTCAACGTGTCTTGGATAGTAGGCATGGATCTCCTTTCTGTGATCAACAGGTTCTTCGCTGAATAATTTTACTACTTTCATAGATTTTGAATTAGTTGGCCTGGCTACTTCACCGAAAATTTGACAACTTAATCTGTTCATGTGGCGTGCATATTCTGTAGGTAATTTTGCTAATTCAGCATATTTTACGTATTTAGTCATAATAACGATTGCTACTTATTTCAATATTAAATTATGAGGAATTGAATATTAATTTTATAGGTTAGATATTTAATACAATTTATTTGAGCTATGTTCACAATGGTGATAACGTGAAAGAGGCAAATTTCTCTAGATAAAGTATTTGTAAGGAAAATTAATAGAAAGTGATCGCTTCTTATGGTTTATAAGGGACTTAAGATTATATTTTTCATTAATGCAGTATTAATTCGTCTGAATATAAATACTCGAATTAAAACAAACAAAATAGAACATTAACGGATATTTATTTTCACAAACGACACTTAAATACCATTAGAAAATAATACGGAGTACATAAGTGAATATAACAATTATGTGTAATCAGTGAAGTCTTCCATCTGCCCTCGTCTAGTCTTCATATCATCATGTTCCCTTTTCGAGTCTTGAAGGATCTTATTACGGAACTGTTTAATTTTACGTAACCTCTCTAACCAATTTGAAGCATACGGATTTTGATTAGCGTTTTTCAATGAGTTACTAACAAGCGAGGCCAACTGAAAACAGAAAATCCATGCATAAATACAATTTAAGGCTATTGCATCTTACGTTTGCGTGTAGTGCGAGTTGTCGGGCTAGTATTGCAACATTTTGATCAGAAACTATCTTTGGTTCTGTTTGTCCAATTAAATCGAGGAGTTCGTCTTTGACTTTTACGATGACTTTGTTCGTGCAGTGATCTAGTGGTTGGATTATGATGCAGGCGAAGTTAAATTGGCCCTGAAACATAACGATTGGTCTCCTTTTCATTTGGTCTGTACTGCTATCAAACGACTTACTTTAATGGTATTAATGTGATAATCTTCACCACTTTCATTGTAGACTATAGTCACGTTATTATTTCCGATATGCCTTTTCTTCTCGTAACAATTAGGATCTGAGTCCTTGTTAGGCATCAAAGTGGCAACGTGAAACATCACCCGGATGACATCGTCTTGCCATATGTAAGAGAATTTACCATCGTTGCCAGATTCGTCTAAGCCACCCAAGAAAACAACTTGCGGATCTACGTCATTAAGCTTGATGAGGGTGCCTAGATTTTGTAAGAATTCCACATAACGAACTGAGCCGAACTTGTTCCTAAGAATATCGGTTTCGTTGTTACATTGGCCTTGTCCAACGTAGATGACACCTATTTAAATAAGGTTAGGCCCTGAGAAAATTAAGAATATAATTCAAATACCTATCCTATGCGTCTCATAAGGAGGTATACAGTCTAAAACAGTTAATGCTCTCTGTACGATGTCATTAGAATCGATAAGGAGTGGCTTCTCGTTAGGATTTTTAAACTGAGCTGCGTGGTATAGCTGCAAGAAGATGAAACTCGGGCTGATTCCGCTTTTAGGAGCTTCTTTGCTCCTGGAAGACTGGCCGTGTCTCAATAAATCTGAGCGAGGTTTCCGTACTGGACTCATAACAGATATGGTATGGCCTCTGCTACGTGGTTGTTGGCTGTTGAGACTTTGATCTGATTGCGTCAACTTTTCAACTTCAACTCGCCTATCCTTATTCTTAAGGTATTGCAGGTTCGGCTTCTCGAGGACTAGAGATGAACTTTTTTGGATTTCATTACCTGTAAAACGAAATTAAGATATGGAATATCCGATTTTTGTAAAAAATATCTACATGAAAAGCTATTCATATCTTAAAATCTTTGAAATAATGCTACAGTAACGCATTGAAATAAATAATTGCAACGATACGATAACGGGATAGATGATATGCCAGCCTGTTAACAACGCATCGTAGTTTCCCTAGACACGCGTGAAAGAATGGGAAAGATAACTTTGCAGTAATTTTCCATGTAATTTATCAGCATTACCCTGGATAATTGTTATAAATTTGATGATCGCTCACCTTCTTTATCACGTGCATGCCTTGATAATCGCGGAGACGTCTGCGTAGGGCTTTGTGGCGGTTTGCTAGTTAACGGTGCCAAATTTGTTAGAGCTGGCAATGTTGACGGCCTCTCGGTACTTTTATCCGAGCTCATACTGTCTATAGAATCGCTTTTGCTAGATTTAAGTATCCCAGACCGTGTCCCGTACACTCCGCTTTGAACAGCCAATGGCGACGTAGTCATTTGATTGATATTCGGGGAGGGCGGTACCGTTTGATAATTCTTGGGTATCGCGTCTTGAGTAGGTGGCGTTGTACCTGGAAAACTCAAAGAGCTTAAAAGTGACGGATGCGTTTGATGACTTGATTCGGTAGGTGGCGTTGTGCCTAAAGATTTGAAGAAGGGAATCATTACAAGTGCTTTGAAGCTGTTTGACGTTTTACTAACCCATTCCCGCTATTTCCTCGGGTATAGCCTCACAACTAACTCTCATGTCTTTCTTCATCTTTTTAACGCATTCATCATCTTGCACCCTAAGTTCGTCGCGTTCCTGTTTCTGCTGCAAAAAGGGATTCTTCCAATTGGAAGACATCTCTGGGCTTGAGTTCGATCTGCGCACTGGATTTCTGGATTTAGTACCATCTTCGTAGATGTTATCGAGGTCTTCATCTATGCTGTCCCTCGAGTTTTGACGAGATGGCGAATGTTTGTTTGGGGAACCTTAATTTTTATACAATTTTAAAACTTGTAAAAGAATTTGACGGTGTATCGGCTATACCTGGAATACTTATTGGTACGGTTGTAGTACTGTATTCCTCCTCCTGACTTGAATGACTTTGATGTCGGGCAAATTCCTTATCAAAGCTTATACTATCACTAGACATATGGTGTAAGGACGGCGTGAATAGTATAGAGATTTCATTTAGTGGAAATTCATGCATGGAATACTGATAAGAGATCTGATTTTGAATTCGCATCACCCAAGACATATCACCTAGAGGAAATAATCCAGGAATAATATTCGACTGTTTGAGAAACAAATAGAAACCTTACCGGTTGGTCTTCGAATATAAATTTCAGCCCAACCCTGACACCAACAAGCACAATGCAACTTTTCATTGATGCTACTCTCCCTAACACTTAATTGCTGCAGTTTCGATGGCAATTGTTCCAATTTATCCCCTAATTTTTTCAATTCATCAATAGGACTGCTTGTAGATGTATTAGTGTTGGATTTATCTCCAGAATTTTGCCTGGTTACTCGATTACTGGAATCATCCTTATCTTTTTCGGTACTTCCACTACGCATGGTCTTCAATTTGGTGTCGTCAGGTGTTCTTCCGTCGATTTTGCATGAAGTGTAACATTTATCACAGAGACCAAATTTTAATGCCTTCTGGGAGCATCCGCTAGTCGTAATCGTTATGAGTTTGTTGCCTAGCAACCAAGTCATCGACTGCCCGCCGCTCAGTAAGAATTCGGTTGTGGGTAGTCTAGAATTGAAAAGAATTGACATATGAGCAAATCGTAATTGTTAAAATTGAAATTTGAATGACGTACTTTATTACATAACCTACCAATTTTGACATCGAAGCAAATTATAACCTTAAAATTTGATGTTTGAATGACGTAATTTACTACATAACCTACAATTTTGACATGGAAATAAATCATAACCTTCAAAATTGATGTGTAAATGACGTAATTTACTACATAACCTACAATGTTGACACGGAAACAAATCATCACCATAAAAATTGATGTTTGTGTTAAGACTTTAACATTGTTTATATATTTTTCTATAAGAATTTTAATTTTCTGAGGTAATGTATTTTATTTTATGCATTTTTTTACTATTTTATATGCCTTTGTGTATTTTGCAACCGTATGTGTTAGTATTAATATTACTTTATTTTCATTTTATCATTTATTTTCCTCTCTTTTGCAAAATATATAGAACTTTACTTTATAGTATGTAAGTATATCACGCTTTATATTTGTATGCGTTCAGCCATTCGCAATACTTGTGCTACAAATGCCTAATATTAGACCCATTAAGTATAACGTCGTCGGACAAATATATTCAATGTTGTAAAGTATGGGCTGTCGAGAGTCGTGTGACGGTCGAGGTAAATCATTCACTCTCGGCCGCTTTCGTACGTCGTCAGTTTTCGTATAGTAGCAACCTTTACCGTAACGTCGTCGAACGAATATCCGCAGTTTTTAATATTGAATATTTTCAAATACGGACTGTCGACTCCCGTGTGACGGTCGAGGTAATAGCGATCGTTCATTCTCAGCCGTTTTCGTACTTCGCCGGTTTCTGTATAGTGGCAACCTTTATCGTAACGTCGTCGGACGAATATATGCAGTTTTTAATATTCACTATTTTCAGGTACGGCCAGACCTCTTCGGTTCTCGTATAGTGGGGACCTTTATTATAACGTTGTCGGAACTTATATAGCAACATGCTTACCAAGTGCGATTTCTCGGTGTTTTATTATCGATCGTCGAGGCTTTGCTATCCGTTGTTGTTTATACATACATTTGGTCTTGTGTTGAGATTGTGGCGGCAATCATTTTTGTAAACTCGTCGAAGCCCATATATAGACATCCTTAACAAGTACAATTGCTTCACTTCTAGTTGACGGTAGTCGTGGCTGCAGCGTCCGTTGTCGTCAGACGTTTGTTCGGTCCTCCGTTGTAAGGAGACTTAGACGATTTTTTTTTTACTTAGTTGTCCGTCGATGCAGACGAGTTTCACGGTCCAAATTTCTATTTGGCTCCCGCAAAGGGACATATAAATAAGCACAGCAGAGAGGTGCGCTTATCAAACTAATAATTAAATAGGGTTGGTTCTGCGGAAGCATATAAGAATTTAAACCTAACATTGATAACGTACACGCTGCGGCGGTACCTTATACAATAAAAAATAAAGGAAAGCATGAATATACACATGCTAATGTACATTACATGTATAAGAGAGGTCGAATAACTGCAATTATTGTGCATATATATATATATATTACATACATAGCAACTGTGCATAGGCTAAAGTAGAAACCGTGAACAGATTTTATTTTTTTAAATATTTTTAGCGCATGTGCATTGATTTTCATCGTAAAACCTTGAACCTACCAAATAAGCAAGCATTCTCTGCAAGTATTGGTCAAGAAATTCAAGAATCTACGAGCGGTCTACAGCGGCACTGTTCTTCAAAACAGAAGAACGTAACAATTTGAAAAACGTAATTTATTACATAACCTACAATTTGAACATGGGAACAAATCATGACTTCAAAAATTGACGTTTGAATAACGTAATCTGTAATTTTGACACGCCAACAAATCATAATCTTCAAAATTGATATATGGATGACATAATTTATCATATAACCTACAATTTTGATGTGCCAACTAATCATAGCTTACGCTATTCTTTTCTTTTAATTCAGATATTTGTATATCTGATATATTGTTAGCTTTACAACTAGTCTCCATATACACATACCTTCTCGGCACAGCACTGCAAGGTGAAAAAGCATATCGAGCCATTAAATCGATGCAAGTTTCAGTTAGTTCCTCGTAAAAGGTAGCTGTAGATTTATCGTTTGTAATTTTAAAATCCAGTATCGGTTTAACATCCGCGAAACGTGCTCTAGCCGGTCTCCTCGATCCTTGCTCCGTTAAGCTTGAGCTGCGTTTCCTATCAGAGCTGTCTTGATTTAGTTTGTTCAAATCAGCCGATTTGACGTAAGGCGTTTCTCCAAAAGGCGTTAAAGCATTTGTTTGTAGACTCTGCAAGATTTTCGATCAATATTTTTAGTCGTCTTTGAAAAAGAGATCAAGGGAGCTTACGTTTGTGATAAACCTAACGAAATCCTTTCGAAATGGTAATCGACATTTCAAGAACCAAACAGATATGACGTGGTGTGCAAGTGAAACGATATAATGGTTATATTTAAACGGGTTTGTGTAGGGTAAAGAAATCGCGAACACTGCCATGTACTGGTCAGCAACAAAGTTAGCGAAAACCATTGGCAACACTGTTAAAGCTAGAAAAAAAAACAGTTAGCAACGTTACGTATCTTATTTTTAAATCGAAACAAAATTACTAGACAGGAACTCCAAAACGGGTATTGCTATCCTATCAGTGGCTGAAATTTTCGACAAACTAAGAAGGACCTGCGGCAGCATCTTCACCATAACCTCTCTCATTTCTAAAGTGCATATTGTTAGAGCCGTGATGCATAATCTAGCGCATTGAAAGCTTAGATACTTATACAGGCAACTAATCATCTCTTGTTGAGCAGGTTGATTTAAATAAGCATGATACGATGCCAAATTTGCCAACACTGATAAAATTGCGGCGTTGTATTGAGACTTATTGATCTGTATTGAATCCGGAAGTGCCTTATCAGTTATCTAAAAGTAGAATATTAAAATATTCACACTATTACGATATAGTAGACCAGAATTTACCATCGTGGATAGTGCATCGACTATCAAATGCATATCTGGATTCCCTTGTTTAGTCAATATCAAGCTTTTATTGCGTAAAACGTTAGGAAGCTCTGTTAAAACGTGATTTAGAACATCCCAATCTACAAGAATAAACATTGAGATGCTATTATTCATTAACGGCATTTATAGTGGAAAATTAAAAGTTACTAGATAACGACAGCGCCCTCTTATTCACCTCTTTCCATTTTTAAACACGTAATAAACATTTTGAAGGCATATTTCACAGATACGTAAGTGACGTAACATTGTGTAGCGGGAGATGAAGGCGGCGGTGACGTCATTGATCCTCTGTCGTTCGAATAGGTCACGCAAAGGTAGGAACTGTATTTGATATCGCCGTTAGCATCTACACAACCTAGGTGGTACAAGGTATCCGCTCTCATGTTTAAGAAACAATCAAAAATCTGTAAAAATGAAATGGTTAATTATAGTTTTTTAGAGGGTGTTTGCTATAGCAATGGTCAAATTGGATGAGTGCAACAGTCGAAGTCTTATGTAAAGAAAAAAATCATAAAATCGGAATTTGGTTATATCAAAACACAACAATTTCAAAGCGTATATGATAAATAAAACTAGAAAGTAAAACGCAATTTGACATATATTTAGATAAATATTAATAAAAAATAATATAGGAAAAAATATTTTGTCGATTTTTTAATACGCAATAGTTAAAATTTTATTTTCATTATATTTTGAAACTGGAAAGATTTCTAAAATAAGAAATACAGATTCGCAAACAATTTCTGCCAAATATCTGACGTACACTACCGCTCAAAAGTGTTTAGGCACTCGCACTGACAGCAAAAATTAAAACGTTTAATTTAAATTTTGCTTTCATCTATGTGACCACCTCTTGATTTAATAATTGCAGCACACAATCGACGCATTCTCGCAATAAGTTTTGCCAGAATTTCTTGTGTTATTGAGGTCCAACTCGATTGCAATTTGTTCCACACGTCAGTAGCTGATGTCGGAGCCGATTTCCGTACTTCCCGATCTAGTTCTTCCCATAGTAACTCGATTGGATTCAAGTCGGGGCTCTGGGGAGGCCATTCCATAATTTTGAGAGTTCCTTCCTCTTCTAAATGGCGTAAATAGTCTTTACATAATTTAGAGGAATGTTTTGGGTCATTATCTTGCTGGAAGATAAAATTTTGACCCAAAAGTCGAATTCCGAAAGGTATTGCGCGGTTCTCCAAAATTTCGCGGTCGCCTTCTTTTTTTAATATACCGTCAATTTTCACAATGTCCCCACACTAGCACCAGCAAAACAGCCCCAAATGATGACAGAACCTCCACCATGCTTCACGGTAGCAGCAATACACTCTTCTCTGGCACGTTCACCCACAGATCTTCTTACGAATATGCGTCTTCGGATTCCGAACAGCTCAAATTTGGACTCATCCGTCCATAGGACGTTGTTCCACTCTTCTATGGTCCAGTGTTGGTGTTCACGAGCCCATTTAAGTCGCTTTTGCTTGTTTCGTTTGCGTAGTAATGGCTTTTTCCATCGCAATACGTCCATGGAGCCCGGCTTTCTGTAGGCGACGTTTGACTGTAGAAATACTGACTAGTTTTTGGCGACCAACATTTAATTCTGCGGTGATTTCCGGGGCTGTTTTGTGTCTATTTAACTTGCTGGTAACCACTATTCTGCGATCATCTGCAGATGTTGTCGCTTTTGGCCTTCCACTCCGTCTTTTATTAAGAAAACTGCCGGTTTCCCGATATTTTTTTACGTTAATAGTCAACCGTAGCGTGGTGTATTTTCATTTTTTTGGCAATTTGTCGATTACTTATGCCACTTTTATGGTAAGCTATTATAAGCGCACGTGTTTCCGTACTAATTTCTCTTCGCGGAGTCATTTTAAAAAATTGTCACGCGATATTTCTCTCACGACGTGAATAGAGTAAATACCACACAGCAACTGACCATAAGTTACAGATTTCACTATAATCTTCTAGGAAGGTAATTTAAACATTATTACCTACAATCTAACAGATGACTAAATTTAGCCAGTAAATTCAGAGGGATTGTTATTATAATTGCACCGCAATAAACAGTTTATGGTAATCCGACCATGTGCAGGTAAATGATAGTAAACCTTATGCGATATAATGGGTGTTTATCTTACTGAACTACATTTTAAATACGTATTTCATTTTATTATAATGTTTTTTCGGTAAACATAATACTATATGAATAATCCATGAAAACAGGGGTGCCTAAACACTTTTGAGCGGTAGTGTACATATGCAGAGGGAACCACTTAAATAAACACAAATAACAAAGAAAGAAAGGAAGTATTGCAAATTTGAAGCAAATAGAGTTATTATGCACGGTGGGGGTCACATTTCTACCATACTTTATTCCAAAAAGAGAGAGACAAAATCCTAAACAGACTCCCAGCTCAAATTACAACCTATAAATTTGGAAAACCAAACCTTGGGATGCTTACAACTTTTTTATAAAGCATTTTAGGATATATCCGTATATAATTTTTTTTTTACTGTGTTGTTACTAGAGCACGTCTGTACACTTTGACCACTGTTATTGGAAGCACCTGTATTGAGACAAATACAAACCTTGTAACGTAATTGATTGCAGTTCTCAAATAATTTTGGCTTGCTGTAGTGCAATTCGAGGAATTTTACAAGCATCTTGTAGATTTTTACTGCATGACTCGATGGTAGTTTGTGTATTTTGTACGTGAATATTTTAATTAAACCTATTATTACTGTCCGGACATCAAAAATATCGAGCTCGTTGATTGGTTGATTATCATGATGGGTATCGAAGGGTCGAATCAGCAACTGCATCATAATTAACTGTAATCCTAAAATAGGGGAGAATAGGGTTGTGTTTACCTTTTCTAGAATCTCTAGCATTTCCAGACATCGCTTAGATTCACATTTCATACACAATTCCATTAATAAATTTGAAGAGAAGGAACGAACTATTACGTCTGGATCAGTTACGATGTGTGATAAAAATTGTATTACAATTTTATCGATGAGCTCATCTTCGTATTCCATCCTACGCAACAGGAAAGAAAATACAGATACAAACCAAGAACAATTGAATAGGGTTTGATGATATACCTGTTTGCATCGACCACATTTGCTAGTACTTCTAATACTTTCAATCGGATATTTGTTCTCGCTTCGTGTTTAAAGTATCGTTGTAAAAGACTATATAAATTGTTCAACCACAAATGATGTATTGGTTTGATGCTTTCTGATAGATGAGCTATCAATGCTAAAACGGACTTTTCTGGCCGTGATCTTGAGCATTCCCCAATGATTTCGTAAAATCTATCGATTGAACCATTAAATCGACCTGTTTCGGTCAAGCTTTCTATAATCGTTAAAGTATCATGTAGATTTACTTTGGTTTGTGGATTTGGAATACGCATCGGGTCACTTTCTGTAAATATAATAAAATACATATGTCAAATACTCGGAATTCTGTACATTTTTGCAGCATAATCTTTTTATTGATCTCACCGACTTGTTGAACAATAACTGACAGTATATTTAAAATGGTATCCCAAGCTGCATCCTGTAAATCAGTCCCCTGTTTGTTAATTAATGAGATCACGCAAACCATAACCTCATAACTTACTAACGGATGAAAATACTGCGCTGCCTACAAAGATATTTCATAAAACGTAAGTCTATACAGGATGATCCATAAGTTACGGATGAAATAAGGAAGAGCGACAAAGAGATCATTTCAAACATAACATGGCATGTAACTAATTATCAAATTCCTTACAGTTTTCAAGTTATAATTCTTACGACTCTACAAAAAATTAGAACCAAGCTGACATTCTTTCTACACCAAAGTTGATTTATCGTTAAATTCCGATTGTTTTGTCGAAAATGATCTTCCTTATCATCTCCGTCTATTTAATCCACAATTCATGGAAGAGCCTATATAAGTCCTTGTTAATATTCTACCTGATATATAGATGGTAAAATGGCACAAACCGAGCATTTTAAGTTCGTCAAAGGTTGCTTCCCCCACAAAGCTATCCCGATATAAAATATTGCCCCTCGTAAGAGATTAATATCATTTTTAAGAAAATCTTGTCGTAGGATACTGCACATAGTTAATAATGAAGAATGTCCCATGTGGGTTCCTAACAATTTTCGCATGATCTATAAAAAATTGCACGATTTAAATGAAAGATATGATATACAAAAGCCATTACATTCCAACTTAATTCACAATGAACTTCGACTATCACCGTTCTGCACAAAGTTGCCACAAACGTAGGTAAAAAGTCAGGCAAAAGATTGCTGTAAGCGACAATAGTTTCGAATATCTTCAAACACTCCCTTATCTCAGATTCTTGCGAGTTACAGCATAAACTAGAAATTTGCCTAACTAATCCAGTAATGACATCTTCTTCAATATATCCAGCATTATATTTGATCATCGTATCTAATAATGAGAGGTATTTATCAATAATACCAGCAGCTGAAATATCAGGTAACCATCCCAACAAAAAGTGGGGTACCTAATCAAAAAAAGGCGTGATTTTCTATACGTAATAAAATTAACCAAAATCTCACCTCAAATTCTAGATTTCTAATGTCTTTCCCATTATCTGTTAAAGCCTGTAGTAAATCAAATCTTTCAGAGATATCTCCAACATGATCCTTGGCTATTTTAAAAATATTAGTCCTCGTTAAATCCATCTTTTCTCGTTGTCCTCTAGTTAGATGCTGCAAGAAAGTAAAGGCGAGTCGCCTAACATCGTCAGGTTGATTTGTCAGTAAATCTTGGGTGTGGTAAAATAATTTCCCAATTATTTCCTGTAAGAAAGAAATAATTTCCACAGTAGGCTCGGAAACAAAATAGATATTGAACTGAAATGTCAAAGTAATGACCTACTTGATCAAGACGATTCTCTATAACTATCTTACACATCTCTTTAAGGGCTTTAACTCGCACCTCTATAGGCGAATTGCTACTTATTTCTCTTTGCATCTCCTCCGTGAATACAAATTCTCTTACTCTAAATTGATCTAATTTGCGAAATGTTACATTTAATTTCATTGAGCGATTTAGGAAGAGGAAAAATACTTACTATTTCCACGATCTTTGGGCTTTTTAAACATATTTTTTAACTTCTCTCTCGCGCTCATCGTTTCGTTTTCTGTTTTATATTCTACTCAGTCTATTACGAATTTTCTTGTAAATAATTTGACATAACCTATCTATATCTACAAGCAAAAAATAATAACTGTCACATTTGGTAAAAGTGATTTATCACAGATTTAATAAATCGTGGAAATGTGATTGTATGATGATTGTATTTGTAAAATAATTAAATTTAATTATATATATATTGTGTAGTAACTATAGTGTAGTAACTTTTCCCTAAAGAGATCATAATTTTATTCTAAATTGTTGTATTCAGTAAATTAAATGCGATTTAGTAAAGTATGACTCCGATCACCGTTACCTAATTTTTATCAGCTTGAGTATTTCTTTAGTTTGTCAAAAAAAATTAAACAAAGTATAACAATAACACAGAAAATTTATTTATTAGTATATGACTATTACTACTGAGTGCAATAGATTAATTGATGTCAAATATTAATATGTGACTTTGTCACTTTTTTTCTAAACTATATTACTTCTGTACAGTGACAAAATGATTTATTTTTCAACTACTAAAAATTCCATTTACTCAGAGAACATTGCTGTGACATTGCTTTAAACATAAACAACTGCATTCATTAAAAGGACAATGATTTTTCGTAAATGAAACAATTCAGTAGACACAATTGAACTTTAGACTTTAGTGTTAAATTAGTCTGTAAATAACATATAAACAGTTAGTGAATGCCAAAATTAATAGTACAATCTTAACAGACTGAGCATGTCTTACGATGATATTGTTTACCTCTCTCTACTATTTTTCTGTATAGCATTAGGATATTTCTATCGACAGATCAAAAGTGCTGAACAGAAGAAATGGCTTGGTACGGGTGCAGGCTTAGTAGTGGTGTTAATCGTATCTGGGGTGCATATCATACATTCACTAGTTACATACCTCATAAATGCAGTAATAATCTTGCTGGTGAATAAAAGGTAATGCTTTCTTGTAATTTTCCAAGTACAAAGAAAAAACATGGTCTGGTTTTAGAAAATGTCATCTTGTCAGCTTTACGTTTTCATTTTTATATCTATTTTTCTTCCGTTCAACTGTATATTTTGGAATACCATACCCACCAGCACATACTAATCTGGTACAAATGATAATGACATTAAAATTGGTCGGCTTAGCATTTGAAGTAAATAGTTCCTATCAATTGAAGAAAAAACGTGACACTGCTAATAAAACAGTTGAAGAAAAGTTGGAGGATGAAACAAATGATATTAATCCTAGTCTTCTTGATATTTTCCATTATACATTTAATTATATTGGGGTACTGACGGGTAAAACTGTAATTTTAATTCCTACATTTTTATATTGATATCCTACATTATCAGGGCCATATTACCGATACAGAACCTTCAGAGACTATTTTAATTTACCATTTGCTGAAAGTTCACCATGGAAAGATGCCACAATCCAAAAGATTGTTTACGTTCCGATATATGCAACATTATTTCTTCTAAGTACAAGCATATGGCCACTCTCGGTAAACTTTAACTTAAAGCAGCAATATATATTCCTTTGTCTTTATAAAAGACTTGATATGTTGTAGTATGCTCTCACAGAAGAATTTGATACTGAACGATCCTGGTTGTATAGGTTTTGGTATATTTGGCCAACATTCTTCATGTTCCGAATGCGAATTTATATAGGAATAGTTTTATCAGAGTGCGTTTGTACTATGGCAGGTTTTGGAGCGTATCCAGAGTTTACAAATCCACAACCTGGGTTGGGCCCATCAAAAAATTTCCAGAAATTAAAAGAATTGTAAGTCAAATCTGGTGTAACACCTTAATTGCTACGTTTTTTGTTTAATTGTAGAACTGAAAATCCAACAAAAGTTCTCCATCAAGCAATGAATTTTGAAACGATACGCAATGTTAGTCCCTATGGTTCAGATTTCTGTACAACATTTAGGGAAGGAATGAAACATTGGAATATATGTGTGCAATATTGGCTTGCCGTTAATATTTATAAACGATTCCCTAGTAAAAAGTATCGTACCTTTGTAACCATGTTAGTATCAGCTGCTTGGCATGGAATGTATATTGGTTATTATGTATGCATTGGTTGTGCTCCATTATACCTTTTAATCGAAGATGTTTGGGTCCAATTGGTGCTTAAGGATTACAAAGGGAAGGTATTAGTTATTTTTTGAAGTAGTGTAAGCGATTTTTTTATTTTACTTCGATTTTCTAGCATTTGAAATTATGGGAATGGATATTTTGGTACTTTAAAATGGCCGGCTTTTCTTACCTTGCTATCGCTTTCAATCTCCTTTCAATTCAAAAAGTGATCCATTATTATAATTCAATATACCATGCTGGTGCCATAATAGGTGTTATTTTGTATCTGAGCGGTTTACATCTGCTAATGGCTAAAAAAACCAAAGAACGAAAGAAAGCTATAATACAGGTAGATATAACTGCACCATTTGGAGAGAAGAAGGAGCTATAGTTCGTGTGTTAGATGTAAATTTCAATCGAATATTATGTACAAGATGTCCTAAAATTACTATATATATATGTTTTTATTTTTATTCTACTTTTGAAAATGCTATATCGTCAACAAATTCATCTTTTTAAAGAGATCCCAATAGGGTGGTAAAATTAATAAGCGAACTACTTCTGGAATTGGACCGTGTCATGATGAGGTATAAAAAATGAAATAAGAGTAAGAGGAAAAAGAAATAAAAAGAAAAACCGAAAAATGAAAAGAGGGGGTTGGACAAGCTTGTGTATTGCACCACATTTTCTGCAAAAAAAAATAATAGTCTACAAAATCAAATGGATACACTTTCTACTATACCTTTTAGTGCATGCCATTAGAATTACAATGATAATGAACAACGTTACACCATTAAATAATATTAAAATTATACAGGAGATAAGTTTTGCTTAGATACATATTCAAACGTGATCTTGTAATTAAATATGTTCTACCTCGTCGGTTTATTATTTAGAATATAATTTTTACCATTTTGTATGTATATTATTTTGTATTTCTGCTTTTTTTTTAATGAAGATTATAATGCATATTGTGCAAGTAGAAAAAACTAAATAAATCCGTTAGAAAAATATTTCTATATTCTTATAATTGTAAATAACCGATCTATAAAAGGTGCGCAACTAAGTTCTCGTTGTTTTTTTTTTATGAAAATGCAATTTGATGATTACAAATGCATCATTAATACTATTGTCCATCGCTTGCTACAGCTACGGTAAGAGTGTTCATCTTTTGAGGTTATCCTCGAATTAAGTCATTTTTCGATGTCTTCAGATGAGCGGAACTGTTGATCAACTAAACCATGTGCCATCGAACGGAACAAATGATAATCAGACGACGCAATATCCGAGGAATATAGCGGGTGTGGCAGGATTTCTCATTTGAGCGTTACCAAGTAGGTTTTAGCAGATTTGGCAACGTGAGGATGAGCGTTGTAATGCTGTAGAATCATGTGTGTATTTTCAGGAAAAGATGGAACGAAAGCGAACCGTATCTTTAACAGGGCCTATGGTAATAAATCAATCAGATTCGAGTGTGTGATGGTTCTCTGTTCAATAAGTTTCTGTTCTTTTTTGATAAATATCGTTCCGTACGCGTCCAATTCTCTATACGAGTTTACGTTTTTAAGAAGTTTTCAATTTTATGTTCGGATTTTACCATATGCTCTGCAACGCTTGATAGTTCTGGTTTATCGAGACGATAGTGTGAACCTCGTTTCGATACTCCTTTTTGTTTGTCGAATATAAACTTTATCACAATCATTGCATGCGATTTGGTATTTTCCAGACCTTTTTATCGTCTCCGATTCATCTTTGGGATTCCCTAAGAGATTCTTTAAGTTGTTTTTTGATACAAAAAACACGTTCATATTTAGTTGTCGGAAAAGGGTTAAGACAAAAGTCTTAACCCTTTTACTATTGGGTGAAAAGGAAGTGTTATAAATTTCTTATTACCGGTGCTTGTTGATGTCAAGGTCGTGGAATTTCTGATGTGTTGTTTGTATTGCACCTTTCTTAAGATACGGTCAACATCCGTAGAAGAGAAACCATTGTATTTGGTTGTATTGGCTTTTTCAGGAACAAAGAACCTAGTGACACGGCGGAAGCCGACAACCATTACGACTATAACAAACGGCCGTGAAAGTCTGAGATACTATTTAACCTGATCCATTACGTTTTGGATATGTCAAAATCGATCAACACTTATTGCTGGCGCAAGCTATTGACAAACAGCGGGAACTTAGTTCCGCACTTTATATTATTTCCAAAGATTTTTATAAAATAAAACTCATAATAAACAAGTAAAACCATCAACCTATTTATTTCTTAAAATTTTATAACAAAGAAAAAATGTGCATATTTGCTTATTTAATAAAATATATCTTGTAAATCTATAATTGATCATTTTTTCCCATACAAATTGGTATCCTCCTACAATCACATTTAAATAATATTTAATTTAACAATTTTTAATGATATTCTGAGCTTTTGTTATGATATCTTTAGCACCTTTATTAATTAGATTATTTGCGAGGTCTCTCCCTAACTTTTCAGCTCTTTTGAAGACTTCTATTGATACATCCGGGTGTGGCACTACACCGCAGAATAAATCATCTGCATAACTTTTATCCGATTTTGTTTTAGTTTCGGGCGTTGTAGATTGTTCTTCACGAAGTGGGCATGTATTGTAATATTTATCACCGAATTTAATAGGGAATTTGATATCCCTACCATGCTCGTTTAAAAAAGGACATTTTCCCATATAATCATCCCCAATTGGTATGTGTATCGGACTTCCTTTATTGTCCAATTTAGTTCTTTTATTTGCAGGTTCTGTACTATCACTTACATTATTTTTGACTAATTCCTCAATTTCATTTTCAATTACAATTTTAACGCATCTTATCTCGCAAGTTTTTGAATGTTCTATATCATTATTTTCAGTACATTTACTACCGTTAGAAATACAATTTTTATATGGGCATACCGAACATTTGCTTGTGACGATATTGATCTCATATTCAACTATTTCCTTCAATTCATCTTTTCCATCTAATGACCATACAGCTCCCGTCATTTCTAATTTATGTTTGTGACCTTTTATATTTGATAAATTAGTTCTAACACCCACAGGTGCGCTACAACCTCCTCCAAGTGCTTTTAAGAAAGCTCTTTCGGCTATTATTCGAATTGCAGTTTGAATATCGTAAAGCGGCTTTAATAATGAAATTGTCTTTTCATCTTTCTCACGACATTCCACTGCGATGGCTCCCTGTCCTACAGCATATAATAGCTTGTTGTCATCAATTATTTCTGATATCCGGCTTTCCCATTCCATTCGTTGTAAACCAGCTGTAGCCAAAATGATCGCTTGATAATTATTTAGCTCGTCTAGCTTTCTTAATCTTGTATTTAAGTTTCCCCGAATGTCTTCTACTTTTACGTGAGGATAATATCGATGAAGTTGTGCGGATCTTCGTAAACTTGATGTTCCGATTATACTACCGCCAGGTAATGAATCTAAGTTACAATATTTATAATTTTCATGTAAGACTAAAGCATCTCTTGGATCTTCCCTCTCCAATACGACCCCAATTGTCATATTTTCGGGTAAAGCAGTTGGAAGGTCCTTTAAGGAATGTACAACGAAATCAACCTCCCCCGTTGCTAAAGCAGTTTCTAATTCCTTCGTGAATAATGATTTCTCGCCGATCTTAGGCAACGGAATGTTGAGAATCTTATCCCCCATCGTATTCATTGTGACTATTTCGAATTCCTTCTCGGGATGAACGTCTTTAAGCAATGAGATAACATGTCTGGTTTGAATTAGAGCCAATTCGCTTCTTCGCGAACCAACGCGGATTATGTTGCTCTCACTCATGATTTCGTACGATGTTTGTTGCTAGACTATGACTTAGGAATAATTTATAAATTGATAATGGATTGTTGTTACATAAAAATATGCTCAGTCACAAATGTTATGTAAATGAGTATATTACCTCTTGCGTGTTATCGTAGTTGCATGATGAAATGTTAATTATACGAGTAATCAAAAATGTTATTGAATCGCCATGGCCATGTGAATGTTCGTTTTGATTATAAAAGCCAATTTAATGAGATTACGTATGATGAAATCGGATGAGATGAGGTCACAACACGTAAGGTTTAGCAACTACCTATATTCAATATTGTTCAATATATTAGGTGTGTTCAGGAAGTTACAGAAAGTTACGGCCAGCGCTAGAACTGGCTAAATGGTCCACCATCGGGCTACACTAAATCAAAGTAATTTTTTTTTGCAATATACAATTTTCTTTGTATTTGGTAAAATTTACTTGCAAAGTTTAGCGTCGATAATTCTGTAGTCATAAATATGAAGGGGGATAACATTCGCTTTATACGATGCTGTTCTTATATTTTTTTAGTTTCTAAAAATGTTTCATCAGAAGCTAAACAGAGTGCGCGCATCGTCAATGCGAAAATGTGCAATGGCAATAATAACAAACTATATAGAAATACGAATTTTTAAATAATATACGGATGAAGGTGGAGAACTTAAATTTTCTACATAACGTCTAAAAATATACATGTTCTTTAAGTTTTTTTACAAAAGTTTCAATAAACAAATATTAACCATTAGTAACCATCATTAGTACGTGTCAGTATGGTAGATATTTATTGCGATATGCTGACATAGCTTTATAAATCCCAACAAAAATATGGAATGGATTGAGAAAGGGTTATGTCACACAAGAAGAAAGCTATTGTAGAGTTTGTAGAAAGCATTTTGCGGCAGAAAATATTGAAAAAAATATGAATTATTACCACCAGTATTTCCTGAATTATCGCCAAATTCACATTTTGGTTATATTTTAAATTCATACGGAATAAATGCAGAAAATATCTAAAATCAAGAGTGTGGTAAATAATTTTAAATTAACCGCCTTAACCTGTTGGTGAGATTGCTGCCTTACCGATCGTGTCGGGTTGGCAATGCTAGTTCAGTAGTTGTAACCTAAGTTAAAGTTAAGTTGGCAAGAAAAGGTAGCGGAAAAGTGGTAATAAACGAGTTATAACGAAGCAAGTGTTTTGATACAAAATAAAATTGGCCCCATCCTACAAGAAAAATATATCAGCTGAATTGAACGTGTACTTGTACTGGTAAGTATCTTGTAACTTTGAATATAAATATAAATATCGGATGTAAATATGTGTTGTAAAACGATTTTGATTGCAAATATAGCTGATTTTCTTTTAATACTTACAAGACATATAATAATTCACTTATTATATTTTTCAAACGTAAACTGTTCCTAACATAGCAACATTTTATGTGGTATTAACATAACATTTTGCTATATTACATATAGTTTGCTCTTTAAGCATAACTCGATTTAAATTTAATATATATATATGCACTAATGCTATTATTGGTAGTTTCTTCCAAGTAGCGCAGATGGCGCTAAACGTGGAATCGCTAGTAGCCAGGGATTATCCTGTATTTTTATCCCTGTATGAACTGGCTATAATTTACGCAGCAAATTCAAAATTCAATATAACTTCTAACTGAAATTTAAATTTCCGCTAAGTTGTACAACACTAAAAGCATTTGGTCGTATAATTACAATTTTGGGACGTATACGGATACAGTAACTATAATTTTTGTTAGGATTATTGTACAATCGAAATTCGTCCCAAACTATATATGTATCCAAAATCTGTCACGGTAAGCTATATATTTCCACATCGTTATTATTATTTGAAGACTGTGGGATACAATACACAAACATTATTTTGAACTGAATTCTGACTTATACCTCTAATAAATACGGCTTACCAAGCTCTATAAATAATACAGTTTTCTAACCTGGAATTTATTGTAGTAGTTCAACTATGGCTCGTAAGATGACGGCATAATACCATACAATTAACCGACATCGATAACTTGTTTATTACGATAAGAGGGGCCACCACACGACTCCGATTGTCTGCTATCTGTTTGTGGGACTTTTTTTACGGAACGAACCGTGCGAACGAGGTAAAGTGTGGTCGTGACACAAGATCCATATCGACCCATCGGCTAGCTGACCGATTGTGAGAGCAATTGTCAACGCGGATCGTGATCGGTAAGTTTACTACTGCACACTCACTGACGTTTTACACGCACACCGATACAAGTAACTCCTCACACTTAGGTATAGCGTGTTTTATGTGTTATCGCCAAAAGCCAAACAGGTGATTACTGTAGATTTACGCAGAGACGGACAAACTTTTTGCATGATGTTGTAGGATTGAAGCGGAATGAATCGCGTTCTGAGAACCGTTTTCATTTTCTATTTTCGTTTACTATTGTGTTGATTCGCTCTGGGATGATGTAGAAGTATTTCTTTTTGGGTTCCATTAACGAAAATCAATTGCTGCGGTTAAACAAAGTAAATAGATATAAACGTGATTTTTTTTAAATTCAAAATCAAAATTTGATCGCTTAAAATGAAATAAAGTTCAAAATTAGTCACCCGAGGTAATTTTCCACGACATACTTCGATTAAGAATTAATCAATCGGGTTTAAACACAATATGGAACCAGAGCAATAATTTTGAACGTTACAATGAAATTTACCAGACAAATTGAAGTAGGATATTTATTTGTGAACCTCGTATATCTTATTCTAGGATTTACAAACAGGCAGGCCTTGCTTATTTTACTTGCTTACTCTGGCAAACTAATATTACGTGCTGTTCGTTATATAGCAACGGGATCATTGGCGGCTCGTCAACTTTTGTAATAAGTGCACAATAAAATATTAAAATATTGTATACCTATAAAGAGTGCTTAGTTAAAGATTGAAAGAAAGAAAATCATTGCGGTGGTAGCTTCATTTTAATGGTTGTATAAAAGAAATATGACGATTTATTCAAAAAAAAATGTAATTACTAAGAATTTGTTCGGATGCAAATGTTTTTAAAAACTAATTTGCATTCCACGGGTATCTACAATTATTACGATCGAAAGTATTGCAGTACTTTCTATGTTTATTGTTCTAGGTAATTGTATTGTTTACACGTAATTAATATTATCAAATTTTAAAAAAATAGGTGTGGGGTGTGAAGTTGGCAATTATACTTTTAATTGTATATTTAAGTGCACAAGCACAGATAGATTATAGAACAATACGAATGTCGTTGGCAGCACCTTTCATCTCGTGGTATACTTATTTTAGAATAACATTTTTACTAATAGCGTATTAAAGAATTGTTTTAATAGTACTAAACGCAGAAAACACATAGGGTGTATTCTATCGTAATGGTTAGTACCGTTGCGTATTACTATGTTAATTCTGTAATTGATAAAGGTTTCTGATACCCCCTAAGACTGTACTGTTATGTAAGATACGAACAAACTATACATGCGTCATGCAGTGCAAAAGACGAATTAATGATTATGTTTAAATAAATAGTTGTCTATTAATGTGATCTCCTTTCATTTATTGATGATCCAATAAAATAAGGAATTAGCAATCGCGGATATATTAAAGTAATCATTTAGGTTACAATGTTCATAGATAATTAGATCCTTTTCCACTAACAATGGACCTAAGAAAGCTATTTTTGTCTAAATGCAGTCCCTGTCCAATTTACAAGCTTAAATGTTTAAGGTGGCCCTAATAAAATGGACAGGGACTGTACATTTGGTACACATAGCTTGTGAAGGCGGTTGACAAGGAACTATTTTAGATTTTTTCGAATTTCAGCGTTATATTTTTAAAATCTGTCATTCATACGTTATATAGATGCTTTAAAGCTTGAATTTAAGAGTTTATATTCTAAACTAGGCTAATATTAATTAGTTTAGCGTGGTTGGCAGGCCCGCACTCGATTCGCCGCCACTGATCCAACGCACAGCGATTTTGATGTGTCATGTTTTATCAGTTAGCTGTGACCGGAGGCGTGGCCTAAGCGCGTGACGTCAGCGGTTTGCTATTTCTCTTCGCCCAGTTTCGAACGCGATTTCGTTGCCTGCTTGGCGCTGCGTGCTGTCTGCCCCCGGCCTGCTTCGACTGCTTTATTACATACAATAGGGCGACTGTATATGCGGGTTTCAACCGTTTTTAGACTCTCTTCGTCTGGCTGGGCCTTTTGAATTTTTCGAGTGGACGTTGTATAATACCTGTAATAATGCATAATCTGCTATTGTATAAACCGTACGGCAGTATATACAGGCGTTCTCGTAAATTATGGAAGCCGTTGCGAGGCAATTGGGCTTTCTTAGCTCTTAGTAGGCTTTTTTCATTTTGTGCATTAAAACATGCTGTATTCCAAATATTTATAAGGAAAATACATCCTATAATATGTTTATAGGAGTAAATAGTTTGTTTATGAAAATTTTGAATATTTACAAAAATAATTTAATATTTTAGATATCTTGAATAATCTTTTCTTCAATAAAAAACAGGTCATTACGAACATTTTGGGAAATATAGCGTAGGATTTTTCATTAGAAATATTTCATAATTCTAATGTGATGTTCCTATTTATTGATAAATGTAATTAACTACAGGAAACTGTAATAGCAATTGTAGAATAAAGAATTCTACAAAATTAAAGAGAAATTTGTAACTAATTATTTGGGTAAAGTAAATTGGATATATTATATTTACCATTCTTGAAATATATTACAAAAATAAAACAAAACTAATTCGAACAGGTATTACAAATTCTAATCGGATAACGTTACAGCGGTTACATATTCTATATCACAGTGAAAATGAAGCAACCCAGTACACAATTTTTATACGAATAGGGAAAGTCCCTAGATGCACGTGTATTTTACCTTTCTATCTGTTACAACTGTGAAGTGCGATTTTATCACAAGCCGTTTATAATTTAGAATAGTTAAACATGGGTCAACAGGCAGCGTTGTAAGTGCGAGAATTAGTAATTTTATAAGAAAAATAAGTCAACGGGAAATTGCAGAAATATTAAATAGAAGTGCATCCGCGATACAGTATATTATCGAACGATATAATCTCAGAAACAGTGTGAGGAACAAATGTAAAATAAGTCCAAAAAGAAACATAAGGAGTGGTGAATTATCAGGCAATCTAGAAATAATCCACTCTTAAGTGCTCCTAAGTTAACCGTGGAGGTAAAACGTGTTCTGGGAAATACCGTAAATACAGAAACAGTTCGAAGAAGTCTGGGGCATGCCAATTTGACGAATAGCCAGGAAGAAACTGTTTATAAGCCTGAAGAATAAAAGAAGTTTCTTACAGTTTGCATTACAGGATCAAAATAAAGATTTCGACTTCTGAAAAACTGTTTTATTCTCCTGTAAGAGTAAATTTAATCTTTTCGACCCAGATGAGAAGGATACTGTGTGTAGGAAAAATAATGAAGGATTAAAATCGCAACGTTTAAAACCAACAGTTAAACATGAAGGTGGGTATATAGTGATCTAGGGCTATGTTTCTGCTGCTGGTGTTGGAAAGCTTCATTTTATTGAAGGTCCTATGGATAGGTTTATATACTTAAACATCCTTCAACAGAATTTAGTGTCTAGTCCCAGGAAACTTGACACAGAAGATGATTTTCTATTTCAACAGGATAATAAGCCGAAACATTCTTCGCATGTGGTCCAGGAATGGTTGTTATATCACTGCCGCCTTACGGTGAAAACTCCAGCTCAGTCACCTGACATAAACATAATTTTAAAATGTTTTTGTTACCACCGTCAAGAACTGATTATTGGCAGCAAGTTTAAGGGGATACATCGGCCGCAAGAAACCGTTTTTAAAACGCATTTATAAAGAGAAACGATTAACATAGGCAAGAGAGCATGCAAACTGGTCGCTGGAATAATTGGAACGCAGTCTTATGGACCGACGAGTCCAAATTTCAGTTATTTGTTACGCAGCATTTTGTTCGTCAACGACCAGGGAGAAGAGCTAGTAGAAAGAAGAGTGTCTTGGTATTTTGCAAAATCATCCTATTCCGTGTGGTATCCCTCTTATTGGTGTATCTGTGAAACCTTTTTAGAGGAGAAAGCAACAAGAAATGAACTAAAATTAATTGTTTGGCCTCCTCAAAGTCCGGATTTATCCCTCACAGAGCTCTTATGGGGTGAGCTTCATCGAAGGGCTATACAGTGACAACCTCGAAACACCCAACACCTATGGAAATATTTACAGAATGGAAATTGCTTCGGTCATCAAAGCCAAATGTGGTCATATCGACGAAAATAAACTTATGACCTTAATAATGCATAAATATTATTATATAAAT
The DNA here is from genome assembly GCA_023509865.1 of Trypoxylus dichotomus. Classification (NCBI taxonomy): domain Eukaryota; kingdom Metazoa; phylum Arthropoda; class Insecta; order Coleoptera; family Scarabaeidae; genus Trypoxylus; species Trypoxylus dichotomus. Next base: position 49,604,868 of record CM042080.1, on the reverse strand, counting down.
TCATTAATAATCACAATAAAATTTTACTACATCCGTGACTTTATAGAATCCATTGCTGCTTCCAAACTTTTGGATGTTAGTGTATACGTATAATGACATGTAAATAGTAGCAACTGGCTAAATTGCTATTGACCGTCTCGATAGAGCGCTGTAAATATCACTAACGTGAGCGTTTTCAAGGTGTTCGCCAAGCGGTTTTCCCTAGAACTATAACTGTGCGGTGACGTTATGTTCATCGCGTAAGCTTCTTGGGAAATTCTTAAATGAGAAGTCACTGAAGTCATGCGTAGACTTACAGAAAACGTTCGTGGTTGACTTAGTCACGGTAGTGATCGCTAGAAACGCTAGTAATTACGTATCCTTTGCATCTCTTTAATGCTGAAAAAAAATGAATTTAAAGGAACGTATATTGGAATATATCTGCGATTGATCAGGATTTTGAATAACAAGAAATTGTGTCGCTACAAATAGAAATATGTTTAGTGTGTAAATAAATACAGTTTAATACTTGCAGCTGCCGTCTTCTGTCTGATTCATAGTTGGCATTCTACTTAATAATTGCTAATAAAATCAGTGAATAATTGAATATCACTCCTCTTACTTTGGGGGCTCGCTTTTTGTCCGAAGTGTACCATTAGGTAGGCCTCTGAGGTGGCAATATTTTGAATCGCTTTTGCAACTCGTGCCTGTTTGCCAATTTCTTTGTGTTTGTGATAGGCGTGCACATTTTTTAAATTTTCCAAAACCTAAGATAACTTACTTGTAATTTCATAAATAAAAATAAACTCAATTAACGATTACAAGAACTGTGTGGACTCTATTCATAAGGGTTTTTTAAAATTCCTAAAACGTTTTAGTCACTGATTTGAAGAAATAAAGTTTTCTTCTATTTCTCTGTTGTGTGAGCGTTAGACCTAATTTTGAAAATATACGCCGAGATGGCGCAGATGTTGCAATAGCCTAAGATTTTTGAATCAATTTCAGAAGTGACGTGTAGGTTTGGTTATTTGTCCTTGTGAATATACTTTAAGTGCCACAATAGGATATTTTACAAGGGCGATCCCGAGCGCAGAAATTCAAAAAAAAATCATAAAGTGTTTTATATAGTAAATGGCCCATTTTACTAAAATACATACTGCTATAATGCGAAACTCCTTTTTGTTTTAATCATTTCCTGATAGATACGCGGAATGCTTAGAACTAATCGCTCCAAACACGATTCGTCTACAGCATATGTGGGCAACAACCGGTCCGCTGTGATTTGATCCGGCCCGCGAGACATTTTGAAAAACCCAATTAAGAAAAAAAATTATTTAATTATAATGTTGTCCCATTTTTTTTTTCATTTAATTTTCTTATTTTAATAAATTGCATTATAATAACATTGTCGTATTATTTCATGTCTGATATCTATCGTTAAAAATTATGAACACTACTTTTAAACGCGACCCGCAAACGTATTTGCACACTAAAGTTTGGCCCACAACATGTCAAAGGTTGCCGATACTTGGTCTACAGCATTCCACACTTCCTGCAGAGCATTCCGGAGTGCTGCCTTTGCCAATTTGGGGTCGTTGTCTAACACTTCCCCAATTAATTCACATTGTTTTCTAGGATTCTCAAATTCGTACACTTTTTTCTTCTTTTTCAAGTTTAACGGGCCGTAGTTCTTAAACGGTTAGACATAGGGCGTTCGAAGCAGTCGCAATCGATTCCGCGGACATTTTTCCATCGGAAACGGTCTATTTCGTCCGTCGATACGGCGTCGTTAACACCATCATTATTTCATCTATTTCAACTAATTTTCCAATCCTTCCCTCTCCAAAGCATCCCCATACCATATGTCTCCTCCTCCATGGTTCACTGCTTTTGAAGTATAGTCGTCCAATAGTCGTTCTCCAGGGCGGCGATGAACAAATGTGCGATGTTCACTTCTGAATAATTTGGATTTCGATTCCTACGTCCGTAACACATTTTTTCCTATCATTTACACTCCAGTTTGTGTGAGCTTTTGCCTAATTTAGTCTTTTCCGTTTGTGTATAGAACTTAACCGTGATTTTCTTACTACTGTACGACCTTTCAGACCGGTTTATATTACGCTCCGTTCTTTTGTCGACACACTTACTAGCTGAGGACGTTGCAAATTGAACTCTGCCGTAATTTGCAGTGCAAGGCGGCTATTTCTTAGGGAAATCAATCGGTTGCATTAGCCGTCTCGTTCCCTCGTTAATCTGGGTCTCTCATTTCGTTTTCTGCTCTGAAGCCTATCGGTCTCTTCCTTTCTTTTGATTGTTCTACACGTAATGTAGTTAATGTTTATTAAAACTTAAGTCTAATTTAATAATGGATTACAGTATTACCCGGTTTTTTAGGTGTGATTAAACTTATGAACGTTAGTATGTATATACGAGGGGAGGTCCAGAAGTTCGTGGAATGGAGGGGATGGAGTGGGGATAGAGGCGCTCGCTAGATGTCATTCTGATTGGCGACTCATCATTAGTATATAAGTTAAGTTGCAGCCCTATAGCGTCAGTTGTTTACGAATAGTTACCTGCTAAACAAGTCAATCTGGAAGAAAACTGAAACTATGGAGGAAATTGAACACCGTATTGTGATAAAGTTCCTTACAAAGCAAGGAAAGAACGCTCAAACCATATTGAATGAAATGGAAACTGTTTATGGGGAACAGTGCCCTAGTAAATCAATGATTTATAAGTAGCATGGTCTTTTAAACATGGTCGGGAGTCGATTGAAGACGACCCCCGCTCAGGACGGCCAGTTGAGGCCACCACATCAGACATCGTCGAAAAAGTGCAAAAATTTCTACTGCAAAATGCCCGTTTGAAGAAAAAACAATTATCTGCATTAGTTGGAGTATCAGATACCACCATTTTGCGTATCCTACATGACCACCTGGGTATGACAAAAGTCAGTGCAAGATGGGTACCGAGAATGCTCACGCCGCTGCAGAAACAGCAGCGCGTCTATGCGTCCAAACAATTTTTGGAGCTGTGTGGAAACAAACCTGCACAGATTTTGGAGCGGATTGTTACCGGAGATGAAACATGGGTTCATCACTTTGAGTCTGAGTCCAAACAGGAGTCCATGCAATGGCATAAAAAGGGGACACCACCGCCAAAGAAATTCAAAGTGTCAGAATCGGCTGGAAAGTTGATGGCTACTGTTTTTTGGGATTGTGAGGGGATATTATTGATTGATTACAAAGAAAAAGGTAGGAGCACAACCGGAGAATATTACGCAGCGATATTAGAAGAATTAAAGGAGGCCATCAAGGAAAAACGTCGAGAAAAATTGACCAAGGGTGTGTTGCTCTTGCAAGATAATGCGCCGGTTCACAAGAGCAAAGTTGCAATGGCTGCTCTGCACAGGCATGGCTTCAATTAATAGTCCATCCACCCTACAGTCCAGATTTGGCACCTAGTGATTTTTATTTGTTCCCCAAATTAAAAAAAGACTTACGTGGAAGAAAGTTTTCCGACGACAGGAGGCAATTTTGGCCCATTTTGAGGCGAAAGATAAAAAATATTTTTATGATGGTTTAAAAAAATTAATTCATAGATCTAATAAATGTATTGTGCTTAAAGGGTGATTATATTGAAAAGGAAAGATTTATTGTTTTATTCTATTTAAAACCCTTTCATTCCACGGACTTCTGGACCTCCCCTCGTACATATATGTTTATAATTTTGAGCTCTGAAATTCTCATTAAATTTATACCCGATAACAAATTCGTTATCACGGGGCAGATCGGATACTCAACGCCTAGTTTCTGGGGAGATCTTTTTTTAACGAAGCCTAAGCTAAAAACGAACAAAAACGATCTGTATCCTTGGTAGAACGTAGGAAAATGACCAGCGAGTAGAGGCATATGTTGCGCATTATATCGAAGCACTTAAAGTGGTTTCTCAACTCGATGGCAAGCTGTCGTGTCTCCCTCAGCAAATTTCATAAGTAAATAGCAGCCAGTCTGCTCCATTGAACGGCTGAATTGTAGAGTTTGTTTAAAATGCATAAAATTAAATGCAATTAACCTTATTCGTTATAATCTTGAATTCTGAATATTGCATTTTAAGCTTTTTCTTTTTAGATAACAAATTGACGTGTTCCCAAAAATATATCTGTTACATCACCATCAAGTTGATCCACATATACATATAGGGCAGTTTGTTCGAGAAATACAAAAATGATTAGCTAGACGAGCTTGTTACTATAGGTTGGGGTTTTGGGGAATGCGAGTATACAGTCTCTGTCCAATTTATTAGGGCCACTTGCTAAAATAGCGATTTTGTTAAAATATATAATGAAAAACGTAAGTTTATTTTGAACTGTTTATAGACAAATCGTCACAACTATATAACTAATATTCTGTAATACCTCCCTAAGTAGCATTTTCTCTATTTCTTAGAAAGATATTTGGGGAACGTATTTAGATAGGTATTGTAAACCCTATGTTACGTTCTCCTGGTTTGAAGAACAACGCCGCTGTAGCCTGCTCGTAATTTCCTAAATTACTTGACCAATACTTACTTGTAGAGTATGTTCGCTTATTTACTAGAGGAGAGGTTGTACAGTGAAACTCAATGCGCATGCGCAAAAAAATATATTTAAAAATGAAATGGTTACACGGTTTCCACTCTTGCCTATGTACAGTTACGATGTACGTAAGATAAATAGATTTGCAATAATTGCAGTTATTCGAGCTCTCTTATACATGTAATGTACATTAACATTTGTATATGTATTTTCATTGGTAGCAACATAAAGTAATGCCTCAGCATGTACGTTGCAAAGCCATGTCTTAATTCTGTTTAAAAGGTTAAACTCTTATATGCTTCCGCTGAAGCTTTGTTAGAGGCATGTACTAATGCCTCTATCTGTTCGCATGCACCACTACCTTTTTTTAGGGGAGCCAACCCTATTTATTTCTTAAATTTATAAGCGCACCTCGGTGCTATGCTTATTTATATGTCCCTTTCCGGGAGCCTAATATACTTTCCTTGTTTTAAATTTGCCTAAGGGACTTGGCCCTGTATTATTGGCATGTATTTGTACTTGACCAAATACGTTTGTTATATTCACATTTATAGGGGAACCCACCCTATCTCTTAGAGCTTGAACGCCTGGTCGAGGGCGACAGTAGCGATAATAGCCGATCTCAATACAAAAGTAATGTCACAGCTACCCAGGCGTTCTCGTTTGAAATATTACGCTATGTGCAATCTTTAGCTCTATACTACTGCGCCCCAAAGAAGGGAAAAATCCAGTAACCAGCAAATGTGCGAACTGTGCACCGACAAGTAAAACGGAGCGATGATGCCGACATTACATAAGAAAACTGGTCCGTGACACTCGTCCGCTACGACGAGCAACTAAATGAAAAATTTCTAAGTCCCGATACGACAAAGACCGAACAAACGTACAAAGACAACGGGCGCTGAGGCCGCAACGACCGTCAGCAAGAAGAGGAGTGATCGTACTTGTAGAGGAGGTCTATACATGCGCGCCGACAATCTCACCAAAATAATTTCCGACACAAACTTAACTGAAGACTAAAAATATGTATAGACGACAATGGACACAGTAGCCTCGACGTACGATGATAGAAAATCGAGAATTTATACTTATTAAAAAATCTATACATGTGGTCCAACGACGTTACCAAATGACTCCCGCCAGAAATAAATGTATAGACAACGTCCTCGACGATTCCCGCCAAAACTCGAAAATCTTAGAAATCTCTAATAATCTTACGACGACGTTACTGTACACGTTACGACGAGGCACGAAAGGTGACCGAGAGTGCACGATCGCTAATACCTCGACTGTCGCGCGGGAGACGACTGCCTATGCTTGTGTACCTTAAATTTCAAGAAAACTCCCATTACATATCCGACGACGTTGCAGTGAATGATTTCTAATTAGGCAGTTTTAGCTAGCGTAATGCGAATGGCTGACTTGCATACATATACAATGCGTAATGTACATACATATTAAAATAAAATTGGATATAAGAGAGCAAAATAAATAAATATGAAAATGAAAATAAAATAATATTCTAAATGAAAATAATAATGCAAAGAAGATAAAATACATAATAGTAAAAAATTTATAAAATATAAAAAACAATGTTAAGTCCTTAACACCCTATTCACGAATTTTATACTTGTATTTGTAAATTATCGCATTGGAAACACACAAAAGCTTAAATTTATAAGGCGGCTCTAATAAAATGAACAGGTACTGTAAAGCCTTTAAAAACTATCTACTGTTTAATTCCAGCTCTACATACAAAATTTAAAGGGGAACCCTCGTACATGTGAATCCATACAAGGCAATAAAAGAGGCTTATACTACGTAAGACCTAATAATTCTAAAGCTAAGTGAAACAGACTGTAATAATAGTAAAAACTATTGTCTTGCAGGTCCGTACCTAATTTTTTTTTAAATTCATTGTATTCTGTAGTATTAACAGAAATTTTTACTTCTAAATACCTATCGTGCAGATCCATATTTTATTCTACAGCGTGTCTAAACAAAATTTACGTAAATATTTGTTTGTTGGTTTTAAAGTGTTGACGGTATCTCTTCCGCGTAATATATTTAAACGGCTGTGGAAAAAAATTTAAATGCATCCGCCTCGTACCCGACGGACACCGCAGAAAATACGTTACTGGTTGTTATACAAGCGTTCCCCGTCTTATTATGGCGTAAGAAGCAGGTGTTTGCCTTCGGTCAACACCTGTAGATTGGTTTTATACTGACTAGTTTCATTAATGGACTTTGCATTTTACCTCATTTATTATTTATGCAACGTACCAATCGATTGCTACCACGTACATGCAGATAGACGTACATACGATATCTACCAGCATGAACACCATGTATGTGTTTGCAGTTACTTGAATACTATGTAATAGAAGGTATTACAATGTTTGCTTGTTTGCTTAAGGGTCAGAAGAAAGAAAAAAGAGTTTTAATGGTTAGTAGAGAGAATCTGCTGTTACATTTGACAAAGTTCTTAGTTTTGGGTGATAAAAAAAGTAACGTGCGGTACTTATGAATGGGGTTGGCCAAATCATCATAGGTTAAACTAATTATTAAATGTTTTCTTAAGTAAATTGAATTAAAATATATCAATATCAAAAGAAATAATCAGATAGAACAATTAAAAACATGTTTCTTCTGATTTTGGTTCACGCTCGTACCACTCTTTAATTATTTTGTCTGTATGGTTTATGCAATTTTGCCAAAGGTCTGGGTGTAGTGGTCCAAATTTTCTTGCCACATGTCATATATTGCCATAACCATCTCGACCAATATGTTTATTATAATACCCTTTCGCATGTGCTCATACCAGTTCAACAGGATTCTTGCAACTTCATGTCCATGTGCCCGAAGTTATTCGTCAATAACATAAAACTTGTCTTTTTTATGTCTCTTGGTTATTTCAAAAAGTTCACTTTTATTCATTATATTTTCATATGTAATCTTATTGTTATTTACCCATGCAGTAATGTTTCCTTTGGACCAATTTAGATTTAGTGACTTCTCAAGTAAAACACTGTGATACGGTGCATTGTCTATTAAAATTATTGGTGGCTCTTCTAAATTACGGTTTCGTTGAGTTTTAACTCATTTTGCAAATAAGTTGCTGTTCACATCACCATGGTAATCATCTATATTTGATTTTGAGGTAAACATCAAGTTTACACTTTGTAGAAGGCCATTTCTGGTACCTACATCCAACAGAAATAAATCGTTTACCATCATAACCTTCGGGTTTCCCAACACTTTTTATATTGTCATCCTGCCATGATTTTCTTTCACATGCCTTTGAAAGTATTCAGAAAGAAAACCCAAATAGACAGTCTCTGTTATAATTATTAGCGTTGCATGCGCTGTACTAAACATTGTCAAAGCTGTTATCTACGCAGAAACGAAGACAGAGTGAGTGGTTCAACGAACTCGGTCAATTTTCGTATCGGTCATGCGTACGGGCGGGCGAGTCCGGACCTGGCGCGCCGAAGATTTGGCCAACCCTGCTTGTACACAATTTGTTAAATAACTCCCTCATAAAAAGAAATGTTTAAGGCAAAGAAGGACGAAATTTACCATGAGAGTTTGTTCTATTTTTTTTATTTTTAGTTTTGTGTCAACTAATACGTGGGGCAGTGTTTAAATACGATACAAAATCGCTGTATTGAAGATAATAGAAAGTGCAACATATTCTACGGTTCAACTCTGGTATACCTGACGTCATAACAATATAAAACCTCAGTCTCCTTTAATCGACTTCTTATCGTTTTAATTTCCAAAACATACAACTCTTGCAGAACCGAACCGTACGTATATCTTTTCCTTGCCGCCGAGAGATAGAGATCGCAACATATCTAGCAGATACGTATAGAGGACCAACCCGGGGTGCCTTAAGGGTCTATTGGGGGTTTAAAACTCTAGTAAAATTTAGGCGGGCTCGTGAATGACGTTGTTCCCCCTCGTGCTATCGGATCTTGCCGAGCTGCGAGCTCAGACATTATTACGAGGCTGTAGAAACGGGGTCCCCTTCCGAAAAGTACCGCTTCATTACGCCAACGTATGCAGTTACTAGTCTGCGCTACGTACGGGGTCCCTTGATTGGGTGTACGCCGGGTAATATGAGCTAGGCTGCAAAATTTATATTGGGAAATTATATGTGCGGCGTGTACAGGTTGACAAAGATAGCTTTGCCGGGGAGCTCTTAATAAAAAAAAAAGAAGAAAAGTGTGATGATTTAAGTGTTGCAGCTTCATTCTCTTCAGTTATGCATTAGTTTCTGAAAAGATTTCTTGGGAGAAATCAGCCACATAGAACCTTTACTAAGGAATTAACACATGGGCTGAAAAGTCCCGGGCCTAACAAAGAAAACATGTTTTTTTTTGGTTCAAAATTAGCTTTATTCATCAACGTAATCTCCATCAAGAGCAACGCAATCATTCCAGCGCCGCTCTAACATTTCAATACCACTTTTGTAGAACGATTTATCTTTTGCCTCAAAATAGGCCTCAGTTTCAGCGATAACCTCTTCATTCGTGCGAAATTTCTTACCGGCGAGCATTTTCTTGAGGTCTGCGAACAGCCAGTAGTCGCTGGGAGCCAAATCTGGCGAATACGGTGGATGTGGGAGCAATTCGAAGTTCAATTCATATAGTTTCGCCATTGTTTTGATTGACTTGTGACACGGTGCGGTGTCTTGATGAAACAATTTTTTTTTCTTTGCCATATGCGGTCGTGTCTTTGCAATTTCGGTCTTCAAACGCTCCAATAACGCTATATAATATTCACTGTTGATGGCATTTCCTTTCTCAAGATAGTCGATGAATATTACATCACGCACATCCTAAAATACCGAGGCCATAACCTTTCCAGCCGATTGTTGTGCTTTCGCGCGCTTTGGACGAAGTTAATCAGTTGCTGTCCACTCAGATGACGATCGTTTTGGATTCCGGAGTGAAGTGATGGATCCATGTTTCATCCATTGTCACATATCGACGCAAGAATTCCGGTTTGTTACGTTTAAACATGGCCAAACACTGCTCAGAATCATCAACACGCTCTTGTTTTTGGTCAACAGTGAGCAAACGCGGCACCCACTTTGAACAGAGCTTTCTCATAGTCAAATGCTCATGCAATATAAAGCCAATACGTCAGCTAACTCACGCAACTTCACTTTTCGATCATTCAAAACGATTTTGTGGATTTAAATAAAGCTAATTTTGAACCAAAAAAACCGTGTTTTCTTTTCAGCCCATGTGTTACTTGTTACTATAAATAAATTTTGACGTGATACTCAAAAAATAATATTATTTTCGCATTTAGCGCCCCCAAATTAGTAAAAAACAAGTCTCATATAGAAGTCAGCAAAAATCGTGTTGGGTAGTGATAATAATATATAACAATATAAATGAGAGTGAAAATGACTTTAGTTAGTCTGAGTTAATCCAATTCACACCTGCATAGCGGTGTTTGTCGAGCTGTACTAGTACCTCTCTTGGCATGTGGTATCCCTATAGATAAGATAAATTTAATCAATGCACCGTATATTAAAATTTTCCGTGATGGATCGTGATGCCGACGTGATAATGTGAAGGTATTACCGAGGAGTTTTTTTTTTGTCATCTCGTAGGGGATATGAGTACTTTTTTATTGCAATAACTCAAAAATGAAATATATATATAAGATTTTGATCCAGAGCAATTTGCCTTTAAGCTCTATCATCTTTTTAAAGAATGTGTACTGTATTGTTTCTAGCTCTTGTACGTTGCAACGTTTTCCAGAAATTGCAGAACAGTGTTCTATACTTTTTAGGTGGCGTTCACACTTCCACCTGCTGGTACACATTAAATAGTTATCCACTTTACACATTTAATTCTAAATCCGGCATACTCGCTATTACGTTTTCTAGTAAAATTCGCCGTTTCCTAGACCTACCTAAATACGACATTTTCTAAGTATGTGCGTACTGAGAAGCATTCACACCGGTTAATCGAATAAGACGAAACAGGCGTACTTTGATAGGGGTACTCGATTCTCCGTGCCGCGCGCTTCACCCTTCCATGTTTTTCTCCGCACGGTACTGAAGCTTACCCCTCTTTGTCGAGACTATTGATCAAGGATAGTTTCTTTGAATAAACTCCAATTATGCACATGGGTAAATACTTATACATATGTATTTCTACCTAACAATATTAGTCGATCATATTTCAGATTTGATGTTCCAAATCTTGCGAAACAATAAATTTAGTACTGATTATACAACAATTAATGCAATTTCTATAAAGATTTAACTAATTTGACGCAATCAATTTACATTCAGGGCTTTTGCTCCATTTAAAACAGTCAATATCTTAAGAGCATACAGTGAAAAAGGACTAAAATTAATACAACGTGAAATATAACAAGGAAAACATAAAATTACTATTTTGTAAAGCATCAAGCGTGTTCTCCCAAAGAATATTCCCATCTCCTAAAGCACGTAACACTTTTACCTATCGTATAGGAGCTCCGAGAACCTTTTGAAAGATAGGGAAATGATAAGGCCACAAAGTTAAAACGTTGGAAACATACGCGGTTTGCGTTGTATAAAGAAAGTTGGGTCTCGCGCAAACGCAAAGATTGAATGTAGCAAGCAAAACCGGATCACAGTGAGCCGAGCTCTACGTTGCGTTTTGTTTTACGATGCTAGGCCTACTTTTCTCTTTCAAAAAAGCCAGTTATAATTTCATAACGTGATATGGTACGACTTATAATTTAAAAAAAAAGTTTTTTAAAAGTAATCTATGCTTTTACATTTAGATTTAGGATTTTATTTACAAGGTCAATGATAGATTAGACTCTAACTTTATTTACGCTTCAAATACGTTCTAGATTACAAACAATTTATATCTATGAATGCATCTTCAAAATAATATACTTCAACATAAACACAATAAATAAAATATGATCTAAATTTATCACTAACTAAACTAACGTCTACAACTTACATGGAATAGGATCATATTCTCTAATGAGAGAAACAGTAATTTAAATGGTCCTGTTGGTTTCAGATATTTTTGGGACCATTTGCATAAATTATTAGAACACTTAACCTTTCTCAACTTTAAAACTTTTTTTGTAATTTATTAACTAAACACTTATGGCTGGCAGTATACACTATCGTCCATATTAATTCGAACGCGCAAATAAATTTTCAATAAACGAGACCCTCCTGTTCAATTCATCCCATAGAAGTTCGATGGGGTTTAAATCGAGGCTTTGCGGCGGTCATATCATTATGTATAAAGTGCCATGATCTTGTTCTTCATTTAAGAAATTTTTACATGTGACTACTGATTGTTTTCGCAAAATACCTTCGATTCGCTTCAAATCCCTTGTACCGGCGTAGGAAAAACAACCCCAAACAAGTACAGAATTTCTTCTTTGCTTGAAAGTTGGCACTACACACATAGCACCCGTTTCCAATCATCCACTGTCCAATTTCTATGCGTTTCTGTATGCATGTATTTTTTTCGGAAATTTTACGCACTGAATAACCTTCTTTCTTCAGTTCGTAGACTAGGTTAGGTTAGGTTTGATAGCGAGTTCATGTGTGTGTATCCGGCAACGGCCTAAAACCTGACGTCACTATTTATATTTTATATATTTTACTGGATGTCCGAACTAATATGGACAGTAGTGTACATGCGTGATATTTTTCTTTGTGTTTTTGAATCACTGAATAGTTAAGTATAATTTATTGATAGCATAAGTAAATGGGAAGCTATATCGGAACGCGTTTTAACAGTGAAACTTCTAGACAACAAAAGAAAGGTAATGACAATAATAACGGTGTATAGACCTAATGACGTTGATAGGGTGGAAGAAAAAGACAAATTCGGGGAAAAACTAACATCAACAGTGGATGATGCCAAAGGAAGGCAAGGATACCCACAAACTATACCCGTGTACAACACAATGAAGGGGAGAAATCGATAATTGGCTATGTGCCGGTGGAACGGAAAAACAGAAGAAGTGTTTTAGGTGTTAAAGTCAGGAGAAGAGCAGAGATACATAGCGATCACTATTTGGTTGTAGCCAGAATCAAGGAAGCATTAGATGATAAATATAAGAATGCAGTTAAAATAAAGAAAATAGAATTCACGTCAA